>JAPFRF010000001.1:47974000-48663000 GCA_029282475.1 Phrynocephalus forsythii | reverse complement strand
TTGTTGAACTTCGACTTTGAGGAAGACAGATAGGAAAAGATAAAGGCATTTAAATTGTGGTGCTGGAAAGTAGATGTGCTTCTATACATGTTACAAACATTTACAGGCATACAAACATTCACATCTGTTCAATCACCTGTATATATGTTTTTTTAATTGTACCTAAAATAGATTGCTAGAAAGTGCCAGTTCCTGTGTGTGAGAGCATGTGCTGAGTGGCTCTTTACTAGAGATGGGCACGAAATGAATTTTAAATTCTTTTTGTTATTTCTTATTCATTTTGTTAGCTAATGAAATGAATAATGAACCAGCCCATCAAAGGCAATGAACCAACCCATTTTTCCCCAACCCCCCCCTCTCCTACCTTGTCACCGCCAGCCTCCTCACCTCAAACTCTGGCAGCAGGTCAGGAGGAAGGGGGGGAAACCCCCGCATTGGGGACTTTACAAAATAATTTAATTTTTTTAAAAAAAAATTAAAAACGTCCCTCCAGCCCACGGGCCAGCCAGTCTGGCCCACGAGCCAGAGAGCCAGGAGAAAAAAAATTAAAAAAACAAAACCGGGGTGCGCAGCAGCTAGCGCCTCTCAGCTGTGGGGAAAATATCCCCTGGCACCAGGGACTTTAAATTTTTTAATTAATTAATTAAAATTAATTTTAATTAATTAATTAAAAAGTGACGGCCGATCCGGCCCCTGGCTCTTTTTAAAAAGTGTTTCAATTCTAACGTGTTACTGGAATAGGGTAAAAATGTATCATTAAAAATGAAATTCCTAATGATCCACAGCTTTCTTTGTTTATTAAATTGTGACTAATGTCACTGGTATTTCAAAGAGACATCTGAGGTTTTTTTAATATGCAAATTGTGATTAGCTGAATTTGATAGATTATGGGTTGAAAAGTAAGTGATTAATTATTTCAAAAACACATTTTATGGGTTAACAGGCTAATCATTGTCATATATTAATCATACACTGTTCAGCTAGTGAACACTGTTCCTGTGCACACCTACTGGAACAGAGGGATGGATTATATCCAGGCTGAATTAACTGAAGTTGGTGCCTATTAAAATCAGTGAGACTTAAGCCGTGACTGACGCACCTGTTGACTAAAATCAGTTAAGTCTGCACCTCAGCCACTATTCCAAAAGGGCACTTCATCATGTTTTGGGACAACAACATTGATCAACATCTGCATAATCCATGATAGTCATTAAAGTATTCTTTCTTTCCAACCCTGCTTGGAAGGATGGATTGGAAAGATATTGGAGAAAGTTTAGGCCTTCCTGCCCGCCCGGGACATTAGCTCTTGAGAACAAGTCAACTATGTGCTGCTGGGAAAAGAACTGCACTTGGCCATGGCCCTGCATTATGGGAGTGGTAATGCAAAACATCTGGAGGGGCCCGCATGACCTATACATGGATTCAAGGATTGCCTGGGGGAAAACAGATGTATGGTAACCATCCTTTTCTCTTTCTCTCCCTCCCCCAGTAATTTAACCAGATCTGCTGTATTCATAACCTCTTCAGTGATGAGACATTGCTGGGAAGTATGGACAAAAATATTGCAGACCAGCTTAACAAGGCATACGAAGCCTTTCGGCAGGCATGTATGGATAGAGATTCTGCTGTGAAAGAGCTCAAGCAAAAGGTAAGGGTCAGTTGTATACCCTAATGTTGTTTTTGTTGTACAGTTGTGATCAACAGTTCGTGACCCCATGTCCATGGAGTCTTCTTGGCAGGAATAGTGGAGTGGCTTGCCAGTTCCTACTCCAGGCACCTACAGCACCTGGTATTCCCTGGTGGTCCCCCATCCAAGTACTCACCAGGGCCGACCCTGCTTAGCTTCCGAGATAAGGTGAGATCAGATGTGCTCAGGCCTAATGCTAAGATTACATTTATTCTGACTTCCCAAGAAAGGGGGATTCACTCGTCACGCACAATAAAAGTGTCCATTGCCGTTTGGCAAGGCCAGAGAAATTCTTGTTAATTGTTTGCCGTGGTTGTCTTGCATGTAACAGATGTGAAGTTGGGTTATGGGAGCTGGTGTGTTCTCTATTAAATTGAGTGCTACAGTTGTCTAGGGGGGGATTGCTTCTTGGTTCAGCTGTGATAAGGTGTTGACATGTATACTGATGTTGCTGTTGTGAGAGCTTTCTCTGGGGTATGTTATGCCCAGCCAAAGGCAACGGGCGCATGACACCAACAGTAGGGAACCTTCATGTCTCAGTTTTCTAAGAGACAGTGATATACTGACCATTTGTTTGGAACATCCACACTTTTTATTTATGTTATTTACAGTACAGTGGTACCTTGTATAAAGGAATTAATTCGTTCCAAATGAAATTATGTTAAGCAAATTTTCCTTTATACAAATTCCCCATAGGAAAGCATTGAAAACAGAGTAATCCCTAATTGCGACCATTTTTACGTTGTATGGATTAACCCCATAGGTGATTCTGTTAAGCAAATTTCCCCTATCTCCGGAATGTTTTATGTTGTACAAATTTTATGTTATACAAACCGCTTGTTATATGAGGGTCCACTGTACTTGGATGGTCTGAAAATGTTGAAGGTGAAACATGGTGATTAGAGTCTCTTGTTTTTTGCAGGGAGACTGGTAAACCTGTATTTTTGAGAATGGGTGAGCCGAGGTTCCCTACTGTTGGTGTCATGTTTATACCTGTGCATCTCAGTTCTCCAGGGTGGATTAAAATAAATGATTTTTTTTAAAAAAAAATCAAAACATCTGGGTGTTTATAATTTTAATCAGATTTTTAAAATGAAGTTTATTTTTATGAAATGCCAAATCTATCAAAATATAGTTTTCTATGTAAGATACATTAGAGCTCAGTTATATAGCATGAGGCTATATATTCATGCAACGTTTATGTTTTTGGTAAACCAATTCAGTTAATCCAAGTTATTCAAGATGAGTTAACATCCACTGTTTCATAGTAACAGTGGCATGAAATAAACAAAGTTCAGGCAGAAATGTTAATCCCATTTTTCTGTAAATCTATGTACAAACAATGTACAAACAAAAAAATGAAGACGAAGACAAGTGAGATACAGATGAAATTTTTTTGGGGGGGGTATGTGGATCCAGCTGATGTTTTAGCTTGTTTGGGTTTTTTAAGAGATATTTTGCTTGACCATTTCAGTTAATAAGCATTGATAAGAAAATACAAAAATATGTATTATATATTATATGTTATTGTAATTACTATATATACTCAAATGTAAGCCAAGTTTTTCAGCCTTTATTTTTGGCTGAGAGAAAAAACAGTTGAAAAAATATGGTAGCCAGTTTGGGGAAGGCAGTGAAGGGCTATTCCTGGCTGTTCCACTGCCTCCCAAGTGCTCAGCCAGCTTGGGGAGGGTGGCGGAGGGCTAGTCCTGCCCGTTCCTCTGCCTCAGAAGCCCCCTTTGCAGGGGTCTATTGGTGTCTGTGGCGGCGTCGGGAGGCCTCCCTGCGGCCTTGGAAGCCCCTTCCGCTGCCTCCCGAGCATTTAGACGGCTTGTGGAGGACAGCGGAGGGCAAGTCCTGCCTATTCCGCCGCCTCCTGAGCGCTCGGTCGGGAGGCTCAGGCCGCGCCAGGCCCACTGGAGGCCACCTAGGTGGTGAGGTGAGTACAGCCCATGACCCCGGCCCACCTGCTGGGTCGCCGACCGCACGACCCCAGTGTCAGGCGAGGAATATAAGCCATCCCAAATATAACCCCTGGGCTTATACTCGAGTTTTACCATTTTTGTGGTAAAAAAAAAAAACGCCCTCTGCTTATATTCAGGTCAGCTTATATTCAAGTATATACCTATATTATATGTTATATGTTGGACTGAGACTAATCCAACAAAAAATAATATTCAGAATATATTGGACCCCACAACGACTGCTTAGAAAGGAATTGATAAATTCAGACAGATGCTGGAGATGCAATAGTATAAACGCTTCCTTAATACATATGCTTTGGAAATGTCCCGTAATATACCTATTGTGGATGGAAGTTCTTGCCTATATTAATAAAGTTTTGGGGAAATCTCATGTTATCTTAAATTATATCCCCACTGTATGGGGTCTAACTAAGGGTCAACGAAACTGGATTTTGAGAGCTCTCATGGTGGCAAAAAGACTTATATTAAAGGCCTGGAAGAATAACCATCCTCCACCCTTCACACAATGGTCAGAAGATCTGCGACAACTAGCCTCATTTGAATGAATATCATATAGAAAGCAACTACGAGAAGATATCTATATAGATATATGGAAGCCCTTTATTGACTCATTGTAAATATATAAGGCAATTTATAATGGATGTATTATATGATCTTAAGATGTATTGACCTTTGCTTTTTGTCTGCTTGTTTTTGTTTCTTTAAATGTTTTTCTTTAATGTAATTTATGTTTATAGTATTATGTTAAATTTTCAAAAAGTCAAAAATAAGCAGTTAAAAATATTATATGTTATATGTGCATTATGCTATATGTTATTATTTTAGTTACATAAAACAGTTTAGGTAGTTCTTCAAATATGAGTGATTTACCTATTAAACTAAAATCAGTTCTGATATACCTGTATTACTATTCTGACAAGTTATTATTCTGCCAGAGTAGTAAAATTTTAAAGGTATTAGTAACATTTTGAAGATCATAACTACCAGCAAAAATGAGTATTCACATTTAAAATCATGATTTAAATCGAGTCTTAGTGAGTAGTGATTTAAATCAACTTAATTTAAATCAAATCCACCCGGCTGTTTTCAGAGATCAGGCAGCAGATGGTGGGGAGACCTCTGCTTCAGCCCTTCGAAAGGAGCTCTCAGTCGGGTATTGGGACTGTTGCCCCCACCAAGACCACCCTTGGCCAGTAGTGCCTTGGCTTCATGGGAATTTGAGTTGTAACATAAATCAGAAGGGCTACACATGGTCTGAATTCCAGGGAATGAGGCAAATGTGTGATAAAGAATACTCTGAATTACCTTGAGCCCCCTTATTGGGAGAAAAGTGGGCTCTAACTAAGACAAATTTGAACAAAACAAACAAACAACCCCCCCCCAAAAAAAATCAGAAGTTCCAGTTCCAGGGATCGGGTGACATTCTTCTAAGTAAGCTGTGGAGGACGCAGGGATCTTTGCTGAAGGCTACAGATCAATTCAGTGTCTTATAAAGCAAATCAGACTCTCGTCTGCCTCCTGCATTTACATGAGACTGTAGGAAAAATAAATACCTTCTGCTGCGGGTTATCCTTCAAGGAAAAATAGATGGGAGGCATGGCCCGGGGCGTAGAAGAACATTCTGGCTTAAGAACCTAAGCCAATGGTCTGCAGTGAGCACAGCTCTTCTATTTAGAATAGCTTTAGATAGAAACCACTAAAGGCTACTGATCGCCAGTGTTCTACGAGGACATGGCACATAGAAGAAGAAGACAGGAAAAAGGAGGAATAAAAAGAAGATCAACCCTGGAGTGCCAAGATACTGAGGGCAGGTTCATTTCGTTGTGTCCTGAAGGATGTCTTGCTCAGCTTCTATTGGGAATGGAGAGTGTCCCTCTACCCCAGTGGTTCTCAACCTGTGGGTCCCTGGATGTTCCTGGACTGCAACTCCCAGAAACCCCTTTCAGTACAGCGAGTGGTGGAGGCTTCTGGGAGTTGCAGTCCAGGAACATCTGGGGACCCACAGGTTGAGAACCACTGCTTTACCCATTCTTCTTACCATCCCAGTCTCACACACTTGGGGGATAGGTCCACACCCACCGTACTCTCACAGACTGCTAGAAGAAACTCTGCCACCCTTCCCCGAGAAATCTGAGGCTCACCAACAATGAAAGAAGCAAGTATACTATTTGTTTGGCTTTTTAGGTTAGAGATGGAGCTGCAGGATGCTTAGTAACAGGTAGACAACAGCATAAGACTAGCAACCAATATTCCTCCCCATGTCAGTAACCCTCCTCTGACTCCAAAGAGTAGGAGCTTGTTAAAATCATTATCTCCTCTGCAGAGACATGGTCATTCTGAAAAGACACTACAGAGGGGTGGCCCACATATCCATGAACCTCCATGGGTTGATGTGGCCACTCGATCCACACAATAGGATGCTAGAAATCACCCTTCTGAAGTCTCTTACGTTCCACAGCACTCAAAGTATCCACCACCACTGATAACAACAACCAGAACATCTGCACTTACTTGTGCAGATAGGCAGGGAAAAAACTGAATGATTTTCCAGTTGCTTGCCCATAGTATAGTATGTTATCCAATTGCATGCTGAAAGAAATAGCTTTCATTAGCTCAGTTGTACTTGATCTTCTGGTAGTCCTCTAATGATTTCCCAAACTCCTCACAAGGTTCTGCCTTATGAACCCATTTATTCCATTGAGTTGCCCTGGTGAGACGGTTAATCTCATATCAGAGTTAAGGATGGCTGCTTCTAATCTGCTTTGACAGATGGTTTTACCTGAGTGTGAAGTGAAGGAATGCAAATAGTATGAAACAGGTTTTTAAAGGAATTTCCTTTGTAGCTGATATTCAGGTGATTCACAATACATGCCTTGGTTTTTCTCCCTATTCTTCCCTCCCCCTCCCCAGCTCCCGCTTGCCTGGCTTGAGCTCTGTAGCCTCCGTTGTTAGTCAGAACTGCGACGGGGGCCTAAGCAAGGGTTAAGTGGTTGGTGATTGACCAGAGATAAACAAAGGCAGGTTTTTGCACATCAGTTGCTAAAGGATGGAATTCATCCTGACAGGACTGGTCACGCATGCCAGTTTCAATGGCTTTAAGGGACTAATCGAACAAATTCAGCGAGGATAAGGCTGCCCGTGTCTGCTAATTGTATCACCTCCAAGATCAGCAGGGGTATGGTTCTGGATACCATTCACAAAGCAGTGCAAGTGAGACGGTGCTCACGTGCCAATTACGAGCTTCCTGTAGCCACTTTTTGGTGGCCCTGAGTGACAAGGCAGCGCCTTAATCTGCACGCCTCTTGAAGCACTCTTAGCAGTTGCAGGTTGGCCACTTCTTTTTGCCAGTTTCCGAAGGATCGGAGTTGTGTCAAATATACAGAAACGGGAGTCATCCTGGCCAGATGGTGCTCTGTACAGATGGATGTTTGGTTGACAAGTATATCTTCTAGGCAATAACTTGTTGCTGCCATCTGACTCTAAAAGAATTATTTGTGCATGTCGACTGTCAAAACCATCTTCTTTACTGTCTGTTTTAGCTGTCATGCCTGTGCTCTGTGCAGAAGTGTTGACAAGATGTTGCTGTTGTACATTTTCAATTTGTTTTTTAGTGATGTTTCTCCCCTCCCCCCAACCCTTTTTCTCTCTGTTTCCTGAGGTCATCTGGGCTACTGGAGTACACTGCTTCCTCTGTGTGTGTGTGTTTTTAATGAGTTTCTGTTACAATGATTTTTGGATGATTTTTTTTGTATCAAGCTGCAGGTTGATTTTTTTTTCATGCATGAAAACTGAGCATTCCCCCCCCCCAAAAAAAAATTCCCACCCCTTACAAAGGTTGGCTTGACTGTGGACTAGGTAACCCATCTTGTTGGGCTTACAAAGTTGACTTGACTGTGGGCTAAGTAACCCATCTTGCTGGGCTTATGAAGGTTGGCTTGACTGTGGACTAAGTAATCCATCTTGCTGGGCTTTGAAAGTTTGGCTCTTCCTTGATTGTGGACTAGATAGCCCATCTTGCTGTGCTCATGAGGGATGGTTCTCCCTTGACTGTGGACTAGGTAACCCATCTTGTTGGGTTTACAAAGGTTGGCTCTCCCTTGACTGTAGACCAAGTAACCCATCTTGCTGGGCTTACAAAGGTTGGGTTGACTGTGGACTAAGTAACCCATCTTGCTGAACTTACAAAGGTTGGCTCTCCCTTGATTTTGTCCTCAATATTACCAAAGATAAGTTGCACGGAGAGAGGGAAAGCACAGGGCTATAGCATTTACCACTGTCCCGGGAGAATTATCAGTGTTACAGATTAGCGACAAAAGAAGGGCAAAAAGTTCCAGGGGTTCAGCATTGACTCTTTTGTTCCGGTGAAGTTGCTCTATTGTCTCTTTGTCTCTCTTTTAACATGTACCGTCCTGCAGACAGATCAGTATACCCCACCCCTTTAAAGGAACTTCAGAGCAACTAAAGCCTAGTGTGGTAGGAGCAGATAACCAATTTGTCTAGGAGAGAAAACTACCGTTACTTTGCAATAATTGAAGACTGCAGGATAGCTCAGTGGTTTAGATGTTTGGCTGCGGAGCCAGAGGTTGGAAGTTTGATTCCCCATGATGCCTCCTTGACGGGCTGGACTCAATGGTCCAGTACTGTGGTTGTAAGATTATATTATTATTACTGTTAACATTCCCCAAGACATTGCATTAACACCCACTAGTAGAAATGCTTGTCTGGTGAATACTTAAACTCTTGAGTACTTAACTCCTATAAGCTTGGATGAGGTTACAGAACTGGATTGAACCATGAAGCTTTATGAGCCTTGGCCAGTCATAGAATCATTGAATCATAGAGTTGGAAGAAACCTCAAGGGCCATCCAGTCCAACCCCCTGCCATACAAGAATCCCCATCACAGACCAGGCACCCAGTAGATAGGGCTCTCTGTTTTGCATAGTGACCGTTAGATGCCTGCGTGAAACCCACAAATATGAACATATGTGCAGGAACAGTCTCCTGCTGGTATACGGTGGCATGATGTCATTAGAGACACGCTAGTGCAGTGGTGGTGAACCTTTGGCACTCCAGATGTTTTGGACCACAACTCCCAGAATTCCAAGCCTGTATTGCCAATGACAAAGGGCTGTGGGAGTTGTGGTCCAAAACATCTGGAGTGCCAAAGGTTCACCACCACTGCCCTAGTGTGTAGCCATTCTGACTTGTAGCCACTGATAGCCATATCCTCCATGAATTTGTCCTACACACACACACACACACACACACACACACACACACACACACACACACACACACACACACACACACACACACACACACACACACACGTACATATGGCCATTGGTACATCTCGTGGCATAGAATTCCACACTCATTGTTAATGGCAGGCTGCACTATTGGAGAAAGGTTTTGACCTGTGGGTTTTCAACAGTGTTTATTGTTGTCAATAGACAGGTTGTATGTTTCTCTGGGGTAAAGACTCTTATCACCATAAATGACTACTCCTAATTAATTTGTCTTTTACAGACAGACAGTTATGAAAAACAGATATGTGAACAACAGGAAAAAATTGATCTTCTAACCAATGTTGTCGCAAAACTCCAGGTGCAGCTGGCTTCTGTGAGTGCAAATAGAGGTAGGTACTTTGTGTGTGCGCGCACATGTGCCGTTGAATGTATAGAAAGACACACAATGTACATTTCATGCCATGGTTCAGCTGGTTTTCAAGGATTTACCCAACAATGTATGGAACAAATTGCATCATGTCTCTGGCAAAGTTTATGCTGTAGTAGTAGTTTGTAATGAGCTGTGGTACTCTTTGTTTTAGTTCTGCCTTGCGGTGTAAGGTTTGGTTTTAGAGTCCTGATAGTGTCTGTGTTGAAAGGAAGAAGAGAATTTACTGTAAACTAATCTGACAATCAGATTCTTTATTTTTTTGGGGAGGGGGCTTATTGTTCAGAAAGAACTTGAAGTGCTTGCTTATTCCTTAAGATGATTGTATATCAAGAGACTACTAGGACAACAGGCTCATAGTGATTCCAAATGGACTTTTTGTATATCAACAAAACGCCCAAAGCATGAAAGATGCTCTCCTTCTTGCAAGCTGGGTTCTTTTGGTGACAGCCAAAAACATAATCTCTAAAACATGAATTATTCAAGTTTACCGAAGAGGGGTACACAAAATTTTGTGTTTCTTTCATGTTCCTTCTTTCATGTAAACATCATTGGCCCTACCTTTGTCAGTCCAATCATCTGATCTTCTGTCTTAGATCCATGGCCTTGTTTGCACATTTTCTTAATTTTTGGTAGATGTGTTTTTTTTTTTAAATCTGTTCGCCTTATTTTTGATGCTGGAAGCCTGTTTGCTTTATTTTTGCTGGTACCATTGTGCTTCCTTAGGATTATTTTTTTAATAAATATTTTTCCCTGATTTCTTTGGGGATTCCTCCCACTCCCCCTTTGGTGTTCTTGTTCTTATTTGTTTTATTCTGTTGTGCTTTTGGTTCTTTCCTTTCTTGGATTATTGTCCTTGTTGGCTGGACCTGCTGCCTGTTGGATTCAGAGAAGGGAAAAGGCATCAAGTGGTGCATAGAATATAGTTTTTCCTATTTTAGTACTTGTGACAGGCACTTTTTTGCCTTTTGTTTGTTTGTGTTTCTTGGTTTCTGGGTCAGGGGATCCTTTGTGTGTGTTGTATTTTGTTGACTTTTCCTTGTGTGGAAGGGGAAGGGATTTTCCCTATTAATTTTTTTTAAATGTTATTTGGTTAATTTATTACATATTTATTCTGTTGAAGTTGTATATTTTTGTGGTGGTTTAAGACTTGGAAATACATCCCATATGGTTGGGTTTGTGTCACTTTCACAGGTTTCAGTGGGAGTCAAGAGTGTCTCTGCATGTATAAGGTTGCAACTTTTTGTACATGTTCCATTTTACTTACTGGTATTTGGACCTCTGAATGGAAGTGAAGAGCTTTGTGATGCAGGTGTTGATGATTTTTAGTAGGATTTAGGTACATCTGACCTCTTAAGGTTGTGCTTTGAAAAGTTTGGGGTAGAAATGAGAAATGTCTACTTAATGTAGTTAGCAGACCTCGAACTAAATTAGCTTTCCTGGATACCACCATCTGGCTTCTTAGTTGTCAACCAAGCATTGAGGGATGCCTGGTAGGAATGGCATCTGTGTATATCAGTGGCATTCACAAACTGTCCACGTTAAGGGAGCAGGAATAGAACTCAATCTGCTGCCTTGCATCTTGACTTTAGGGTGCCATAAAAACTAGTTGATGGTTCTGGTCCTGCAGTGTAAATCTGCTATAGCTACCAGATATATTGAAGAACGGGCCTTCCTGGAGGCTGTGCCCAGGCTTTTGAACTCCTTATTAAGATAAACTAAGTTTGTTGCCTCCTCGCTTGTTTCCCTGCATTGACAAACAAAAACTTTTTATTTAATTAGGCCTTTGACAATCAAGAGTGATCAGCTATTAGATCCCAGTGCTTGTGCTCATTCTCATGTTACAGGCTAAATTATTTTACTATTTTAAATTTATTTTAAAGAGTTTTAATTTTATTTGTATTTTAACCATGTAAGTAAATTTAATTCTGTTTTAATGTCTGCCATTTTGTTGTAGTTTCATCTGATACTGTTTTGAATTGTGCTGTAAGCCATCTTGGATCCCAGTTCTGGGGAAACAGTGGCATACTGTAAATGAAATACATTTATATACATATGTTTATACATGCACTCATACATTGAAATATCTTTTAAGCTTATGTGGGTATATTTGTGTGTTTGTCTAACATGCTTCTTTTCCAAAAAGGAGGAGGGCATTTTCAAAATATAAATCACAAGGGCCCCCAGCTAGGCCCCCCACGTCCAGCCTGACCTGCATCCGCATATCGCAGATTTTCAGTTATCACAGTTTAGATCGGGTCCCTAACCCCCATGATAGGCAGGGGGTCACTGTAATCAGGTTGCATCAAGATTCTTTGTAAGGAGTCATCTTAGTTCATCACAACAGCTAGATATTTGGCTACACACTCAGTCAAACAGGTTGTTTATCAGCTAACAAAACTCTGGTTAAGCTCTCAGGGGCACCTGAGTAGTTAGAAATAACAGAATTCAGTAGTAATCAGTGGGACTAGTTAATTTTGGACAGTAGAGAAGAATAAGTAGGATTGAATCTGGTTCCACTGGACAGTGTTTGCACAGTCAATACTTAAAGGGAATATTACAAAACCTGCCAGATGGGACCACAGAAGGGAAGATGTTAACATAAATGCCTGGCACCATAGGGGATTACATTGGTCCCCTACCCCTTCGTGGTTCATATACTGTGGTACCACTATATTGTGGGACCGCAGTACCCCAAAAGGGCTTGGGGGGAAGGTTTTAAAAGCCGGGGCTTTTTAAATCTTCCCCCCTTCCCCAAGCCCCTGGCCCCAGCTGATTGGCACTGGGGTGGGGAAACAAAACTCCCCCACCCCAACGCCAATCAGCTGAATCCCGGGGCTTGCCTCCATGGAGGCATCATGCGCCGCTTCTCCCCACCCTTCCCACTGGGAAGCTGTGCGCGATGTTTAAAATGCTTTCAGCAATGGAGGCAAGTGCTTGGGGAGAAGGTGGTGGGGAGAAGTGCTGTGCAATGCCTCCATGAAGGTAAGCCCCAGTCTCCAGCTGATTGATGCTGGGATGGAGGAGAAAAACCTTTCTCCACCAAGTGCTTGGCTCTTTTGCTGAAAGACATTTTAAACATTGCGCGCTGCTCCCCTGCAACCCCTCTGTCATGATGAAGCGCCGCACAATGTTTAAAATGTCTTTAAGCGATGAAGCCAAGCTGACTCTGTTGCTTAATGACATTTTAAGCATCACACGCACCCCCTCAAGCCCATCCTGGCCTGCATCCACAATCACGGATTTTCAATGATTCCGGGTTGGGTGGGTCCCTAACCTCCGCGATAGGCAGGGAGTTACTGTAGTAAGATTGGGGAAATAGTTGGCATAAGATACAGAAACGGGGGTAACACATATAAATGGGGTGAGCAAATTGGATTTGAATCAGCTGCAAGAGCTGCTGTGTCGTGGACATGGATACTCCAGCTGTGGCCACACCTTCAGGACCAAAGTTGTCTTTCGTAGGATTCAGAGTGAAAGCTTTCCCTGAATCTAGCCTCTGAGCTGAAACCCGATGGATGGCTACTGATTGTTCGGGGAAAGCAGCTTGAATCCGCTGATGAATGTTTTATTTTGTTTTTGTTTTGTATTAACTGCTGATACCTCATATCCTGGTTCTGGGATTATGCTCAGGGTGTGTGTGTGTGTGTGCCATAGCTCTCACTGAGACCTGCTTCCATGAAGGGTTGAGGGGCTGGAAGTAGAATGGAAAGTGGAAAAGGCCACAAATAAAGTAGGGAATGTAACGCTGCATATAACTGAGGTAAAGATGAATAAGGAGTGAAGCCTCTGGCTGGTCTGAGAGAGTTGTCTATAAGAGAAGACACTTCTGTGTGGCAGATGACATCCCTTAATGAAGACTGCCACACAGGATTCAGTTAAAAGCTGGGACTCTGTTGTTTCAGCTGTTCTGGGAGTTGTCGTGTGTGTGTGTGTGTGTGTGTGTGTGTGTGTGTGTGTGTGTGTGTGTGTGTGTGTGTGTGTGTGTGTGTGAGAGAGAGAGAGAGAGAGAGAGAGAGAGAGATTAGTGAAATATATGTATTAGACAGGATGTTCTATATATACCAGTATCTGATATGTATTTAATTGATTAAAGATGGAGTCTGTAAAAAGTGCAAAGTCACAGTGACTCAATGTATAGTTTTTTCTAATGGAGTGCAGATGTTAAGAATGAGCATAATGAATTTTGGCTGATGCAAGGGGTTGCAATAGCTATGAGGTAATGCCATTCATGATTGGACAGATACATGTATAAAAATGTTCTGTAAATCATTGTTCATTCAGCCTTCTGTGAGTAAGGCACCCACTTTGTCTCTCTGCCATATATTCTGCCATATGTACTGAAGGCTGTTATGCTGTTGAACTTTGTATAAGTTCTGTGATGCTGTGATATATTTTGTTCATATATAATATAGCTGTTTGGTTTTAAGAAAACTGTGTCTCTGGCTAACTGTTTATTCAATAAGTATTTGCTTCCGTTGGCTGATTAAATAGCACAAAACTCTGACTGTGTGTTGTTTTTTTAAATAGAAAAGCAACTTTACAAAGCTTGGGCTAAGTGCGCTTTGGTTTAAAAGCTTTTGTTCATTCTCTAAATAGAAAAGGAAGGCCTGTACACACAGCTGCATTTTACTTCAATTGTTAGTGGGCAAATGTTCTTCCTATGGAGGACTTGCCTCCACGTAATCAAGATCTTCCTAAATGGATTCTGTAGAATCTTATATTGTTTAAAGTTTTCTCTCCAGGTGACACATAAAACTCAAACTACACATCCTACCTCCTAAAATATGTTTGCTAATGATTGTTTCAGTGAGAACTAAATTTTATGAAAAACAACTAAAAATGTCTTTATTTTGCAGTTAATGCATATGATCAAGTTGCACTACCTGAAGACAGTGAAACAGGAAGTAATGGTACCTTATTGAACTTAGATCCACATCAGCTCCATGAAAAGCTGAAATTGGCAATGCAAAGAGAGAAGCATTTAAAGGTATGGTGTGTTTCATAAGACACAAGTTCTCACAATGCTGAAAAAGGTATAGGGTTACCATATTTTTCCATCTATAAGACTTTAACTTTTATTAGATGCCCCCCACTTTTTAGATCCCCCAAATAAATGAAATTAATAAATCCTCTTTTAGGTCTTCGCCACCCCCACCACCCCTACTCTTACCTTTAATTTCCCAATTCTAAACACTCATCTCAGCTTTGGTGGGTTTTATTGTTTGCTGGATTGGGCACTATCAGGCTTGAGCAGCCCATGAACAAATGCCTTTTTACTAAAAAGGCATGGCTTTTTTTCTTTTCTTTCCAGAGTGCATTTCTTAATGGGCTCCTCAAGCCCTATGGAGCCCAATCCTGCAAAAAAATAAACCCACTAAAACCCAAGATAAGTGTTTAGGATAGAAAAATGAAAGAAAACAGGGGGGTGGAGAACTCAAGGAAAGATGGAGCCTGATCCTGCAAAAAAACAAACCACGGAGGGAAAAAGCAAGGTGATTTTGGGTTTTTTTTTCCTCCACCCACCCACCCCAAAAGGCTTACTTCCATGTATAACATGCCCCTTAATTTTTGGTGTCATGATTTTAGAAAAAATGTAGCATGGTATACACAGAAAAATATGGTAACAGAATGTTAAGCTATGTTTCCTTGTTACTTGAACCAATCATTGTTATCCTGACATTCATGTGATCTGTGTGCCCCCCCCCACAAGAATGGAATGGAAGATTAAAATATATCTTTCTGTGATTTGTGAGTGCTACTTTTGATTTATGTTTCTGTTTTCTAAAAACTTTTACAATAAGACATTGTATGGAGCAATCAATTTTTATTATGTCATTCAAGCTTGGCAAACTGTAATTAATCTTAACTAGAGTTGAGTTTGTCTGTTCATGCTGATTCTCTCTTTCTTTCTTCCTTCCTTCCTTTCTTTCTTTCTTTCTTTCTTTCTTTCTTTCTTTTTTTGGCTGAACAAATGTTTGGCACTTCCTAGCCCCACTTCCTCTAGTGGATGGCCACTGAGAGGCAACACCCCAGCTTCCTGGCCCCACCTCCTCCAGGTGCTGCCTATGAGTGGGTGCCTGCTGGGAAAGCTGGAACAGGGAAGCCCTGAATACTTTGGCTGAAAAACTAACTGTTCAATAGGTTCATGCCCACCTCTGATCTTGTTTGTTTGTTTGTTTCATTTTTATACTGCCTATCTTCCAAATGGAACTCCAGGCGGTTTACAAGTTAAAAACATCAGTATACCAAAAAGAGGGAAAAAGCCCTAAACAAAGTACATCAGGGGCGGGAGAAGGAAAAACAAAAACAAAAAAGGGGCAGGATGAAATAAACTAAATAAGGTCGCCATATACCTCCCTGAATAGCATGGTTTTCAAAGCCTTTTTGAAGGCAGGCAGGGACTGTGCAAGGCTCAGCTCACTCAGGAGGTGGTTCCATAACGAGGGGCCCACAACGGAGAAGGTGCGGCTGCGCGTAGCCGACCTCCACGCCTCCCTGGGGGTGGGCACCCTGAGTGAGCGCGCTGTGACATTCGAGTGGGTCTGGCCTCAGTTGACCTCTGGGAGATACGCTCCAACAGGTATTCAGGACCCAAGCCTTGGAGGATTTTGAAAACCAAAACCAGGACCTTTGAACCTTATCCGGAGAGCCACGGGCAGCCAATGCAGGCGAGGCAGAACTGGGGTGATATGATCATATCTACGAGCACCCACCACCAGTCTGCCCGCCACATCTTAACTTTAAAAAACAAACCAACATAGAAATGTGGGTTATGAAGATGGTTTGTACTCAAACACTAATGTATGGGTCAGATAGTATATTAAATTATGGTTAATTCAAAATGGATGTTAAAAGTATTTGATCTTACCGCCCTGCTGGAGATAGAGCAAGGGGTAGCTGTAACCGCAGAACCAAAGTGCATGGCTTAATGTGGTGCCCAAATCCTGTGAGTGGGTGCCCATTAGTGTTTCTTTTTCCTCAATTAAACGTGGTACAGAATGAGATTGCATGTTGTGTATATCACACTGATTCAGTGTGATTTCCATTTATCCTGCTTATCCAGAGCCTTGGGGTGGGGGTCACTATTTAATGAGAGATCTGTCATGGAATCAAACATGGAGGACTAGATTATGGGGAACTAGGATGCTGATGTGGACACAGACTGCTCCTTAATAATTAACGATGCAAGCTTGGAGGTGATGTGAGGACGACCAAGCCTTTGCTGAAGGTATTCATCATTGGACTTTCACTCTACTTTTAAGCCTAGTCCAAGGTTTGCTTGCCATTTAAAATTTCATTTTGTGTTGCATACAAATAAGCAAATTTGGAGTCACCAATGGGCAGGGCAGTTTGACTAGGCTTCAGCAATAAGTCCACCCTTACCTGCGTACAAGTACTTTAGGACAGGCATGTCCAAACTTCGGCCCTCTTGATGTTTTGGACCACAACTCCCAGAATTCTAAGCTTAGATTGCGAGTGACTAAGTACTGTGGGACTTGTGGTCCAAAAAATCTAGAGGGCTGAGGTTTGGACATGCCTGCTTTAGGGGAAGGTGCAACACAAAATGGAGTAACTACCTTCATTCAAGATGTCTGTGAAGATTTTTAGTCATCCAAGTGAGCTTGGGTGCTCTTTCTTCAATCCCCAGACAAATCAGAAGCACTTCACACACACACACACCAAGAAGGTTGTGGCTAACGACCCATACTTAATAGGTGTTGGGAAGAGTTGCATAGTTGGGACTTTCACACACACCAGGCCATTGTAATCTAACAAGCCCATTCAGGCCATTGTTCACCTAACGACCCTATTCAGGCCACTGTCCAACTAATGAGTCTATTCAGACCAAGGTGATGTGAAAGCAAGGTGAACTATAAATTGGAGGCCTTGCACCAACTTTCCTTAGACTGACGAAATGATTTAGATGAGTAGTGAAACTTTTCAATTCCACAAGAAAAGAAGTTCAGTTGTCATGACTCAGCTTCTAGATACCTTCATTCAAATATCCCAACAGTTATCTGAAACCTCAAGTTTGGACTCTCCAACAAAACTTCATATAGAAAGTAGCTAATTAGTTCTTTTACAGAGCAGTGGGTCCCTCTCTTATGAAATCTTGATGATCTTGGGCAGTAATTTCCAGAAGCCCAGAGAAACTATATGGATTTTCAAACTGTTCTAAAGTTTCTGTGTATATAGTCTTAATTCCACATATGCTTTCCACATTAGATATCACTCTAGTTTGTAAAGCATAGTGCAAGTAGTTTTGTTTTGGGGGTTACGGGTGGTTTTGTTTTGGGAGTTACAGGTGAATGTCAATGGGAAATTTTCACAATGGAGAGAAGTAAAAAGTGGTGTCAATGGGAAATTTTCACAATGGAGAGAAGTGAAAAGCAGTGTGCCCCAGGGCTCTGTCCTGGGACCGGTGCTTTTCAATCTGTTCATAAATGACCTGGAGACAGGGATAAACAGTGAGGTGGCCAAGTCTGCAGATGACACAAAACTTTTCCGTGTGGTAAAAACCAGAGAAGATTGTGAAGAGCTCCAGAAGGATCTCTCCAAACTGGGGGAATGGGTTGCGAAATGGCGAATGCATTTTAATGTAGCCAAATGTAAAGTAATGCATATTGGGGCAAAAACTCAAAACTATATCTATCAACTCATGGGCTCTGAGTTATCTGTGACAGATCAGGAAAGAGATCTTGGTGTGTTGGTGGACAGCTCCATGAAGGTGTCTCCCCAATGTGTGGCAGCAGTGAAGAAGGCCAATTCCATGCTAGGGATTATCAAAAAGGGGATTGAAAATAAAACAGCCAACATTATAATGCCATTATACAAAACAATAGTAAGGCCGCACCTGGAGTATTGTGTACAATTCTGGTCACCACATCTCAAGAAAGACATAGTGGAACTGGAAAAGGTGCAGAAGAGATTACTGGGCTGGGGCACCTCCCTTATGAGGAAAGGCTAAAACATTTGGGGCTCTTTAGTCTGGAAAAAAGGCACCTGAGGGGGGATATGATTGAGACATACAAAATAATGCAGGGCATGAGTAAAGTGGATAGAGGGAAGCTCTTCTCCCTCTCACAAAATACCAGAACTAGGGGACATGCACTCAAATTGAGGGCTGGGAGAGTAAGAACAGACAAAAGAAAATATTTTTTCACCCAGCGCGTTGTTAGTCTGTGGAACTCCCTGCCAGAGGATGTGGTGATGGCATCTGGCCTGGATGCCTTCAAAAGGGGATTGGACAGATTCCTGGAGGAAAAGTCCATCACAGGTTACAAACCATGAGGGCGATGTGTAATCTCCAAGCTTAAAACCTGGGTACTTCAAGGACCAGATGCAGGAGAGTGGTATCAGGAGACAGGTATCTTGTCTTGTGCGCTCCCAGACGCATCTGGTGGGGCCATTGTGAGATACAGGAAACCTTTGGCCTGATCCAGCATGGCTGTTCTTATGTTCTTAATGTCAAGCACTCTCTGCAGAGAGTTCATTAAACCATATGTTAAAAATAACATGTTGATAAAAACCAATTTGACAAGTTAACAATTTTCAACTTTTAATGTTGACACCAACACATTAATTTCCCAATTACACCTGGTCAGCTAAACAATGTCTGGTGTTTAGCAGATGAAAATTTAAACCTTAGTGTTCTGAGCTCTGGCTGCATCACATACTGCCAACACCATTGTCCAGAATTTTCCTCTTGCATATATTAGTATTTCTCTTGTTTGTATACACAGCTAGGTTTGGCGAGGGTGCTCATAAGCAAAATATTTTGACCCAGCATAATGATTACTTGTAGCTGCCTAGATGCCAAGCACATCTGATCTCACCTGATTTCAGAAGCTAAGCAGGGTTGGCCCTGGTTAGTACTTGGATGGGAGACCACCAGGGAATACCAGGTGCTGTAGGCGCCTGGAGTAGGAACTGGCAAACCATTCTAGTATTCCTACCAAGAAAACTCCTGGACATGGGGTCACAAAGAGTCAGTCATCACTGTAATGATGCAACACACAACACACAATGATTACTTGGAAGAAGAGCTATCATTTAGTGATATAACGCATGCTTTTCAGGGAAAAGATTTGGTCTCTGCTATTTTTAGGTAAAGGGAACAGATACCTGGCAATGTAAAATGCCTCACCCTAAAAGCTCAGAGAACCTCTGCCAAAAGAAAGTATATGGGACCAAATGGATAAATAAGCCACTTTCAAGTTAGATTTCTGTGTTTCTCCTTAGTTATTTAGGAATCTGGCTGTGAAACCAGAGGTTCAGGTCTGATTCCCCACTATGCTACCTGTGAGAGAAATTCAGTGAGGTATTTCTGACTGCTAAGTGGATGTTAATCATACATGATAAGCTGTTAAAAATACCTATTTTATGAAATTAGCAACAGCTGATAATTACACTGTCGACATCTAATTTGAAAACAAATCTCTTCCTTTTCTTTCTCTCCCTGTAAGGTTTTTCCATTTACAGTTTCAGAGGGTTGAAACTGGAAACAAAACAAACTGCAGTCAGAGGATAATTTTGGAGAGTGCCTTTACCACCAGACAGCAAACAATTAGAATAGACATAGTGGTTTATGAACAGGAAAAGAAAATTAGAAGCCTTTCTAAGAATTATTGCCCCTTGTGCAATTTTCTTGAGTGTGTTCTCTGCTACCGTGTTTCCCCGAAAATAAGACACTGTCTTATATTTATTTTTTTCTCAAGAAGACACACTAGGACTTATTTTCAGGGGATGTCTTACTTTTATTAAGTATAATATGCTTGAATGTCAGCCCTGCACACAACCATAGCCACGCCCATCACTAGGTTTTATTATCAGGGTAGGGCTTATATTTAACAAAGGCATAGAAATCATGCTAGGGCTTATTTTCAGGGAAACAGGGTACCTGCTTTCAAGAATAAATTGAGTAATGAGGTCCCCCATCTGCCCAGTTCATACAGTACTTGGGTAAAACAAAAGCTAAGCTTGTGCACTGCAAACAAAGGGCCTTTTCACACGACCCCTAAGATCCGCTGGTCCCTTAGTTCATTTCTGTTCCTTCGTCCCCACCCCTCAGCACTTCCTGCTCCTGTCGGAGTAAGGGGGGGGAGGGAAAAAAAGGACAAAAGAAGTCTTTACTAACCCGTTACTTCCTGGTTCCGTCTCAAGGAGCTCTTAAAGGGGCGGGAGGCAAAAAAACAACAGACAAGCCAGGAGAGCCCGGCACTCTTATCCTCATCAAAAAATTTTCACCATCAAAAAGCAGGTACAAGAAAAGTGCGCTGGGTCACGCTAAAGTGGGCGGGGTTGCACTTAATTGTCTCCAAACTCCGGAGCTGGTGGGAAAACATTTCTAAGCTCTGGAGCTGGGAGCCATTTGCAGTGCAGCTTAGGGGTCATGTATAAACGCCCATAAGAGCCTCTTCTTGGCTCACTCAGTGCCTGAGGCAAGCTGTCCTCTTTGGCTTCAGTGTAGGTGGGGTGCCTGATGATGGTAAGGATCATGGTTCTGCTTTGTGACAAGATAACATGAGTTTATGACTTTGAACATTAGAAAACATTTATAAATATTCAGCAGTAGTAGTATTTCTAAATAAGTACTGTTGACTTCAGTGGCTCTGACATTCCAGGTTTTTTTTTAAAGGCTGTATTCACCTTATCAGTATTCATGTTTGACCAAGGCCTTTGACCTCTCAAATCTGCAAAATAAGCCCAGCAAAGCAAAGCAAAGTCTCTAGGCGGTTTACAGTTTTTTCATTACAGTATGCAGTCTACACATTCTCCCCCTCCCCCACCCCCCAGCAAGCTGGGTACTCGTTTTACTGACCTCGGAAGGCTGGAAGGCTGAGTCAACCATGAGCCTGCTACCTGGGATTGAACCCCAGGTCATGAGCACAGTTTTACCTGCAGTACAGGCATTTAATCACTGCGCCTCGAGGCAACCGTCAAGCTCTGGATGCCTGACTAGTAAAAGTCTCCCAGCTCAAAACCATGTGTGCTTTTATTGTACACATTATCAGAAGGTTTCAAATACTAAACACAGCCATGGCTGTTTCTGTAAATGTAGTCACAAAACTGAAGCTATATTCTGATGGCAGCCCATGTGTGTCTTGAGGCCAACATGAAGTCACTAGGTTGGCCCTAGATTCAGTAATCATGCTTGGAAGCACACCCACTGATGTTCGTGCAATTCAGATATTTCACTGGGTCTGCTTTAAGCCTAACTCACATCTGAATTGAACCTTTCTTGTTGCCTTAAGATAACTTCACACATTAGGTTTTGGGGAGGAAGAATAAAATATAAGCCATGAATAGAGATTGGACACAAAATGCAGTGGACTGTTTCATACGAATTGGACTATGCAAAAAAAAAAAAAAGAATTGGACTATGCAGCACCATGCCTCAGGCAGCTGACTGCTAACTGGCTGTGCGGGGACAGTCCCCATCCCACCTCCTTGTCAGAGAGGTCGGCTGCCTGAGTAGGCAGAGAAGGGCAGCCAGAGTTCCTGCCCAGATGGGTGTACCATCAGAGGAGGACCCTGGCGTTGCATGGAGAACAGTGAGTGGGTCAGAAGGTTGTTGGGGGGGGGGCGGAGGTTACATGCGGCACCTGTGGTGCCACTTGATCCAAACAGTAGGAAGTGCTTCATCGCACTTTGTGCCCATCTCTAGCCATGAATCCGATGAGCCAGCATTTAGAGAGAGTTGCACGGAGATGACAACACAGAGAACTATCTGCTGAGCATATACATTCAGATTTGGGGTTTTGTTCTTCTTTTTTGCTATGTGGTGTTCAAATCAGACCCTGAACATTGTAGAAGGTGTAAATTTGCAAAGGACTACTACATCTTTCTTTCATAGAAGCCTCCTTGATGTTTAATCCTACTTAGCACTTCAGAGTAAGTACCTCTGTCATGCTGGTGGCTGTTGTTTTATGTAGTCTTCAGTTTACTTGTCTTATTTTAATAACAAATTTGGATCCTCCCAGGAGAACCTCACGGTTTAACATTCAATACATTTTCTTGTTTGTGTTTGTTTGTATAAAGAGGGAGAAGGTGAGGGCAAACAAGAAAATGTGTTCTGTTTTTTCTTAGTTTCATTAGGGAATTCCTATATTATAGGCCATGCTTAAAGGCTTCATAGAAAAGGTTGGCTTTAGGGAAGAGTTTGAACACAGAGAGAAATACAGTCTCAATGTGGATGTTACAGAAGGCTACTGGTGAGGATGAAGCTGGCTGCATACAGGCTGCTATCCCACCATCCTTGAAACTAGTTGGGGAAAGGAGCAGAATTTTTGAAGTTTTGTGAGGCACGACTGCCTTTTAAAACCCATTTCTGAGAAATCAGAAGAAAGTTCTGAGTTCTAGATTCATGAGAGGGAGTCAGTACAGTCTACGATGGGTGGGTCCAGAGGGAGTAGGGACAGAAATGCCTCCCAGACTGTATGAGGTTGCTGGTCCTTGTAGAAGGCAGTTTCAAGCCAAAAAAGGGGAGCTTAGAAAGAGCAGTGTAATTCTAGAGTGTCTAAGACCCTTGGGTGAGTCTGGAGCTGGGAGCTAAAAGTGTTTTTGTTCTAGCTTTGTGCTTTTTTTCAATTTTTCATTATTTCATTTTGCACTTCACTTCTTAAATATTTGAACCTTATCTTCTTTCTGGCTGCACTCTACTAACTTTTTATATATATACTATCTATATCATGAGAAATGTGTGTTGAGAAAGCCTTTGTCCTAAAATATTTCTTGCTATCACTGTTTAACTATAAAAAGATGTGGTATACTACATTGAAAGGTTTTTCTGTTCACTTGTTAGAAATCTGTTATCATTCGAGCAGTATATACATCTTTAATTTGCTATGTTCATTTATTTCTTGTATTCATTGTGAACATCCTTGGCTCCCAGACAAACGTATATGTGTTAGTAGTGGGGCGGTGGGGGGGGATACATTATCTCCTTCTTTGAAATTGATTTGAATACTACAGCTATAAAATTAGTAACAGATGTTTCCTGAGAGATGTAGAAAAAGCAAAAAGCCTAAAATACAGAAAGGAAACAATAGCTTCATATTTTGGATGTCCATTTGTGAGGTAAGCTCAGTCCTTTAGAGGTCTCTGGCTGCAGATTTGGGGGCTGGGAGCCAGATTCCCCCTAGTCCAAGTATTTCCAAACTTCGGCCCTCTTGATGTTTTGGATCACATCTCCCAGAATTCCAAGCTTAGATTGCCAATGGCAAAGGACTGTGGGAGTTGTGGTCCAAAACATCTGGGGGCCAAAATTTGGACATGCCTGCCCTAATCCCTGCATCACACAGCCTGGCCTTGATGATGCATAAGGTCCAGCTCTGCAGTTTCTAAGGTGGTGATGGAGGTGGCTTTGGATTTGCTGTGAGGTTACTTATCTGTAGTTCCAAGTGACATGCTATGGGTTGCCTGATATGTGAGTACATGAGCATAGACTCCTCTATTGCTTAGGAATTCTGATCAGCTTGATCTTCCCAGTCTTCTTTTTAAATCACATGTTAGTTGTTAGAGCTTGAGTAAATGTGGAAATGTAATAACCCATGTTTGGGGCTACAGGGCCTTTTCAGGAGACATTCAGATAGCGAGAGCTTCCCCAATGTAGGGCCTTTCTGCATCAGTTTTGATAGATCCAATTTGAGGAGGAACAGCAGCATGTGTATTTATTTCATGTTGCCTGTGGTGTAGTTAGGTCCTGGAGGGAAGTGGTTGTAGCAGCTGCTACACTGCAAATATGGTATGAGGCAGGGTACAAGGAAACCAGGAGTGACTGAGAAAACACATCTAAGAATTTGATGGATGGAGGAGCATCAGTCACTCCTCATCCATATTCCTGTTATGAAGATTGTGATACATTACAAAAAGATAACACTATTGCATGCCATCAGGTTTATTCTAACTGATGACAGCTCTCGTGTAGGTTTCCTAGGTATCCTCAGAAATGGCCTATCGTTCCCTTTTTCTGGTGGTGCTCTGGGACTGTGCAGCTTGCCCAGTGCTACACAGGCTATCTCTTCTCCCTGGAAGCACAGTGGAGAATTTCAATTTTGACCTCAGCTTCATAGCTTAGATACTTAACTCCCTCCCCTGTTCAGCAATCTACAAAAAGAAAAGCCATTGTCGTTTGAGCAGTGGAAGCTTCCCAGTCCACAGCTTGTATCTGATGAAATATATATTTGTCTCAACAGTGTCATTTTAAAGTGTGATTGAGTGCATGTCTTCTCAGAAGTACCTCCTAATAAGGAACAGGGAACATAATAGCCTTGATAGCATGCTTGCCAAGTTGGAACAAGAGCAAATTTGTTTCAAATGTTTTGCTTACTGTTGAATAGGCAAAGCATACAATAGACCAGTGGGATACCTAGCTCTTATTGCTTTGCTGCATTTTACAAATAGACATTAGTTATATATTTTCACATTGTTCCTATGGTACCCTGTGTTTCTTCATTTTGAATACTCTGCAGTTGAGTATGTCCAGTTTGTATCTGTACCTCTATCTACATTTATTTACCTTTAACTGCCCACAACAGCCGGATTATGATTCTTTTAATAGAAAATTGAAAATGCCATTCACCCACACAAAGCTTTGGGCCTTCCTTAAGAAAGGAAAATGTTGTTGCTCATTCTATAACTTTGTGAATTTTTCTTTCTGTCTTTCTTACTGAAGCTTCCTTCTTTCTTGGTATAGATGGTGAGAATGTACAGAATATTAATAGCTTAATAATGAATGAAAAAGGACTCTTAAAATGCCTTAATATATATATATTTGAAGTTTTATAGCTTGAATGCTTGCAAAATTCTAAGTCATTAAGTGTTAAATAGCTACATCTTAGCTGTTGCAGAAATTGCACTGCTGAAAACTCTTGTCACCTCCTTCAAATGCACTTTATCTTGATCCCAGCACAATTTGAAACTAATTAAATATTAGTGAACAGAGCATGTAAATGGAATAAGACAAAAAATCACATTTATAAGCACTGGCATTTGTACCAGTGGTGTGACTTGTTCATGTCTTCAAATTGCATGCAATTGTTTTGAATAATTGTCCATGAGAAAATTTGTCTGGCTGTCACAATAAATGGGTTTTAATTATTTCTGCCAAATATGATAATACGAGGCTGGGTCCATTTAAACAAGGGAGAAAAATCCCCACTGGCTCAAACAAAAGGCTATTATAGCTGAATGCCTTGTCCTCATGGTTCCCCAAGGCTCTAGTAGAGCCTTGTGGTACAGTGGTTAAGCTGCAGTACTGCAGTCAAAAACATAGTCTGGGTATGATCCCATTGGGTTCAGGTCGCCGGCTCAAGGTTGACTCAACCTTCCATTCTTCCAAGTTGGTAAAATGACTATGCAGCTCACTGGAGTGTGTGTCTGCAGTGCATAATTAAATTGCAAATCATTCATAGGGTGTTTTAAGCACTATGGGGTGGTATATAAGCAGCATGCTTTGCTTTAGTATCCTATTCCAGGGGAAGCCCCCAACTAAGAGATGAGATAACATGCTCCCCAATGTGGTTCCCCACCACTGATATTCAGAAGCATGCTGCTTCTGATCCTGGAGGTAATATTTGAGTGATGGTCATTATAGCCTTACTCCCCCTTTCCTTTATTTCATATAAAAAAACATAAGACAGCATTATTGCCCGTTCTTTTAATGTTGATACTTTTTGCTGGGAAATCCTTGTGACTTCCAGCAATGTGCAACAGACAGTTTATCTGTGACAAGTCAGGTTGCTCAGGGTGCACCATAAGGAGGCTAATCCACATTGCACCCCATTTTAATCTGGGGTGATCATGTTGCACCCCATTTGAATTGATCAGAGGCATGTGCAATATATATATATATACTGTATGTGGTAGTAAATTCCACAGTTTAACCACCTACTGTATAAAGAAGTCTTTCTTTATTCTTTCACCATTCAGGTAAAAGGGTTTCATTGGATGTCCCTACAGCAGTGGTGGTGAACCTTCAGCACTCCAGATATTCTGGACAACAACTCCCACAATCATTTGTCATTAGCAGTACAGGCTTCGAATTCTGGATGTTGTGGTCCAAAACATTTGGAGTGCTGAAGGTTCACCGCCACTGCTCTACACCATGTGTGCCTCATAGATTGTAGCTTCTTATGCAGAGGGGCGGTTATTTTAGTGGCCCTTTTCTGGAGCTCCTTCGGTTCCTCTTTGAGATGTATTGACCATACATTGGTTTGATTGCACCAGAGATTTATATAAGATATATTGGCAGGTTTATTGTTCAGTGCCTTTCCTAATGATCCTTAACATGGAATTTGCCTTTTTCACAATTTTTTCACAGCCTGCTAAGAATTAATTTAGCCTCGAACAATCTGTTCTGTAATACCATTCCTCAAAAACTGAGGAATTAACCAAGTTTTCTGCTTCATTTCTCCCCCCACCCCCACCCCCAACCCATTTTTAGGAACAATTGGAGAGTGAAAATGTCAAATTAAAACAAACTGAAGAAGAACATAATTTGAACAGAAAAAAATATGAATCTATTCTCACTATCAAAGAAGATGAAATAAGGCAGCTGAGAAAACAGCTGAAAGAAATAAACGAAGCACAAAACTGCACACAAATAACAAAATACCAAAAAGAGGTAAGAATGTTAAAAGGCCGTCTGAATCTTTCTAAATGGATAAAGTTCTGTTATATCACATTTTATTAATTAAGAATAGATAAAACATGAGAGTTTCTTGCAGAGAATTCACTGTTGTCTTAAACCATAAATTAAATGCAGCTGGTCCATTTGTGAACTTACATCCTGGGTGCAGATCTTATTTCTCCCCCTCCCCGCCCATCCCTAGTTTTGCATGTTTTCCAAATGAGAACCGTCTAGCTATTTGTCTTTCCGAAGTCATTTGAATGTGTATGTTTCCTCTGCTTTTTGCATTTAAATGTAATTTCAGAACAAGAAATGTGCTATCTGCCTTGCCTTTGCAACTTGGTTTCTTGCTTTAAAAGCCATGCTGGCTTCATTTGCCAGGCAGCACCTCAAGTTCTAAAAGCCATGAATTAGAAGACCAATTATTGTTATGAACTTTAGTAACAGGCTTTTGAATAAAACGCCCATGTAATACTAGGCTAATCCACAAGGTGGTAGTCAAATATAATAACTTTTCTTCATGCATGAAAGTGCAGGTGGCCATGGTTCAGCTTTTTGAAAAATGCGATGATGGGGGTCCTTATCATTAGTTTTCTTGCTGTATAAGCCTGCAGGCTTATTATGTATTTCAAGAGGTGTTTTGCAAAAAGAAGCTGAATTGAGAGAGAACCTAGCAAAACAGTAAGGAAAACTATTAAGTACCTAAGGTACTCGTATTTCCCCCAAGTACATTGTGTGCTCTTCAAAAGCCTTGGGCATCAGTGGGAACAGCACTCCATAGTTAACTCTGTAGCTACCTGCCTAAATATCCTGGGTATGTTATATAAACGAGGATGGGGTAGTTTCCAGTTAACATATTGCAAATTGCCTTTTTTTGTGTGTGTGTGTGTTTGTATTTTATACCTAGGAAAGTATGAGCTAATGCTTTTGAGAAGTTGTCCCCTGTTTAAGTGTTTATTTTCTTAGGGAACTGTAGTAGAAACATCTGTTTTCATACTTTTGACTTTTTTATTTTTGTTTTTAGGGAAGGAGTGAGAAACATGTTTCACCTGGGCAGGAATTATCTCCGGGGGGCTATCGCTGCAGCTAACTATGACAAGTACATTTTTTTCAAAAAATTCATAAAGCCTGCTTGTTTCTCTTATTGTTATATATTTACCAAGGCTCAGTAGTTTTAAAAGCTCCCTGTTCTTCTCTCTTCTTCTCCCTTCCCATCCTTGAGCAATCAAGCATCAGACAGTTGGGTTCAGCAATAACCCTTTTGCCTCATGTGCCATTTTTGAGCGAATGGCTGGTTATAAATCCAGCGAATAAATGAATTGTTCCATTGGGCAGGAAGGGGCCTCTTTCAGCACAGGCAGCCTCTCACTCTCACTCTCGCTCTGGCATACAGAGAACATGGGGGGGGGGGTATATAGTCAGGAGAGAAAAACAAATGGCCCTCTTTGCTTTGAAGCATTTTGCCTGTGTTATTGATCTTGTTAGAAGCCTCGTTCAATGCTGACTAGGCCTGATAAACCTGTCATGGAGGGAAAACTCAGCTTCGAGGCCAGACCCGTTTTCTGTCTCTAGGCACCAGTGCCATCCTTATGGTGGAAGGAACTGGATAGGACCTGCCATGCCAGGAGATGACAGTGACCCTTCCTTGGGTTTCCTTCTCTTCTTTCTGTGGCATAAATCCATCTGTCAAAGCAACATAGCTCCCTTTTTGATTTGCTGTTGCTTTTTTACAGTTTCAAGGTCCAGAACCTGAGAACTATTGCCCAGCCCTGGTGATCTCTTAAGTATTACATATTTTGGAGAATTTCACTGGGGATAATTATTGAGGGTTTTCATCAAAATGTTGGGATTATGGCACAAGAGGCCTTTCCTTCTTCTACATAACCTTAAAGGGCACAGAAGTGGGGCCTTATTAGGGTTCATTTTACTCGTACATTGAATGCCACAAGGGATGTGGCCTGGAAGACTGTTCAAAAATTCCCCAATGTTTTCCCTTAAACTAAACTATTCTCATATAGTTATTGATCAGCTACACTAAGTGTTTTGCCAGACTGGGTTTGTTTTAAGTCAAAATAATTTAAATGCCTAATCACGTGATTAATATATATTTTCACATACAGTATTTAATATATATTTTCACAGAACGTGATTTTAACAAGCACCATGTGCAAAATATTGTAACTCTGTCTGAAATCATGCCGTATTTAATGGTGCTTTCAACACACATAATCTGTAAAAATGCACTTTCAGTTTCTAGAAGTGCATTTTTACAGATTAAATGTGTTAGTGAGTAGAAGATTATTGGAGGCGCAGGAAATCTGGGTAAGGAGAGAGTGAAAATATGTATTCAACACGGTATCAAAAGTGTTCCTTTGGAGGGAGGTCTTCTTACTGAATCACAATTCATCCTGTTCCCTGTCAAAAGATACACTTTCAGAAACAGGGTTGGGGGTAAGGGCGGGACTTCATATATACAAAAGTTTCAGGGAGCAGGAGCTATGGTTCCCACTCAAAAGGAGTTTGCTTTCCTCGGGGAAGCTATTCTGAGTAACCCAAGGTGTTCTGATATGGCTTTTGAAAAAAAATGTCCAACATTATATCCTATCAAGAGGAAGGAAGATCCAGGAGTAATTTGAGTCAGAGCTGGAAAATAGGGCTGGGCAGGTATGTTATTTTTCATATCTGTTATTGCTACAGACAAACATATGCTTTGGGAGATACAGTCCCAGTCTGAGAATTGGAGATTATTCTAATGCTATCTAGTAGAGTGGTTAGTAGAGACACAAAGTCTAAGATTAACAGTCTAACAATAAGTCTAATTTATTATTATTAATTTATTATAATTTATTTATTTATTTATTTAAAAATTGTGCCTTTCCCCCCCAGTAGAAATACCCAGGCCTTGGCTTTGATATGGGTCCCAGGGAAGGGGAAAGAAAAGGGATTTCACACACATGCGCACGTGCACACACGCACGCACGCAGGCACACACACACACACACACACACACACACACACACACACACACACACACACACACACACACACACACAGGAGCTGATAGCATCTGTGAGGAGCCATTTCAGGGTGGAGGCAAGGCAGAGGGGAAATGGCTGAACACCCCTTCCAGGAGCCCTGTTCGAGATGAGCTCCATCCCACCCTACCCCTCCATCAGTTGCTTTATTCCAGGATTCAGTAGGTGTCATTTCAAACAATTGGGAGAGAACAGCTCACAGATCTTCTGCACTCTGCTTTGGCTTTGTGTCTTGAGTGACGCCATTGTTCCCAGTGTTAGGCTTGCCGGGTGGTTGGTGAAAGACAGCAGGGAAGAACTGAGTGAGGTATTTCATCTGAATTATTACTATTATTATTTTTAGAGATGAACTGGAGACTGTTTTCTGGGGCATGAAGGAAGAATTTCACCAAATACGCACACTAACAAGAGCACAGACAGACCAGCTGAGTAAATTTAACCTGCGGAGAGAACCCGTGACTGGTATTGCTTTACTGCAGCAGTTATTACGATACGGCTTTTTTCGGCTGGAAGCTAACCTGCTTGCTTTCTTGTACTAGGCATGGCATATTTCAAGATGACCTGCCTTTCTGTTTCATGTGGTCTTCTATACCCGTCTTGTATGTCATCTGTGCCATGTGGCAGAGAGCCTTATGTCGGATTTCCTTTTTGTATGGGTTGAGGGTAATGCACACTCGCCCTTGTGGAGTGTGATGTGAGTGTTCATTTGCCGCAAGTGCTTGGGTCGGGAAGCTACTGCTCACCCTGTGTCTCTTAACTCATTTCCTTGCAGCACAGTAAATGCTCTTGCCTCATTTAAGAGACGAGAGCTGTATGTCTCTCCCACTTGCTAAACAGGGATTATATCCATGTAGGGAAAATGCTAAGAGTGGTGATGTCTCTTAATTGCATTGGGATGTCAGGTGTTAATCATGGCGCTATAAGGATGTGTATCCAAGAGCACTTTAATATCACCTGTGAGTTTGCATCCTTTCCTTCACACATCCTAAAGCATGATGTGATGGACACAACACACAGCCTCTGATGCTCATTTTCGGGTGACGTAAGAGAGTCACAGAAGATCATTGGTCTGGAACCATCATTCATTTTAGTGAATCTCACGCAGTAATATTCTAACTGAACTGTGCATGTTGTAAACAGTGAGGAGTACATTTTGGTTGAGATAAGTTCTTTCAAATCCTTTGACAACTGCCTCTGCTGGATCATGGTATCATCTAGGACTGCCAAAGGTGGCTGATGGTGGGAAGCTCTCATAAGCCCAGGTCTGAACTGCTAGTTCATCTGGTGATCAAAAACCTATTTAACATAACATAAGAACAGCCTTGCTGGAACAGGCCACAGCCCATCCAGTCCAGCATTCTGTCTCACACAGTGGCTCACCATTTGCTTCAGGGTATTCCCAAGCAGATGTCTTCAACTGCTTACGATTCCCTGCAGATGGCATTGAGAGATATCCTGCCTATCTCTCCAACATGGACGTTGTCCTTAGGTATCCAGAATGATAGCCATTGATACCCTTGTTCTCCATGAACTTGCCCAATCCTTTCTTAAAGTTGTCAAGGCTGACAGCTGGCACCACTTCTTCTGGCAGGGAGTTCCACAGACCAGTGATCCTCTGAGTGAAAATGAATTTATACCATTCATTTTCTAAACGGAAAATAATGGCAGATAATCTTCAGGTTTAGCTTACTTGTGGTCAACTCTAAAAACTATTGCAACTTAGAACAGCTTTTGCCACATCCCTAGGAAGCACATAGCCTTAGCTGAGCCAATTATGTTCATGGGGTCCATGGGATGAGTTCAGTTCAGGGTTTGTTTCTGATAACCATTATAAGGGTAGTTTTCTGTGCCTTGCCTAAATGCCATGTGTTGCTCAAATGCAGTCTACTCTGAATGCATGCACATGTCTCTTACAGTAATTGCTAGAATAGGAAGTGGGCTGTTGTCACGCTGCACCTCCCATCTTCGCTTACATTAACCATGCTGGGTGAGCGTAATGGGAGCTGAAGGTCAGTAGAGCTCACCGGCCAAAGTATCCCTGCACTGTGCAAGGAAAACTTCAGCAAGGGGTGGTGGCGGCATCATGTAGCCTTTAGATGTTGCTGGGCTGAACTTCAGCTAGCCTGAGCCAGCATTGTCCATCATGACGGACAGTAGACTTGTAGTTTAACAGCCTGGAGGGCCCCAAGTTCTTGGATCCTGGTCTAATGGCTGGAAACCTACCACAAAGCACTGAGTAGAATTTGAGGCCATGAGGGCAATCATGTGGCATTAATTTCTTTTTCCAGGAAAAGGTCCTGCAAAACAAACAGAGATGAACAGGAAGAATCTTCAGTAAGGTCATTATTATGCTAGTAGGGGAAATGTCCCAAGAGCCACATACCTTAATTTTAAGGAATGGCAAGTTTCTAAAGGAATTTGCCAAGTAGTTAGTGCCATTGGATTGTGTGCTTGGAGCTGATCATTAGATCAGTGACTCCAAATCTTGGGTTCCCAGGTGCTCTTGGGCTAAAACTGCCAGAAGCCTTCACCACTAGCTGTGCTGGCCAGGATTTCTGGGAGTTGTCATCCAGGAACACTTGGGGGAAGCATTGCCTGAGATTATTTTTAATTCCTCTTCCCCCATCCCTGTCTTTACAGAAATTCCATTCTCCAAGCCTATACAGTGCACAGATGAACAAGCAGATGACCTCTGCAATCCTTGGGTTAAAAAGGACCTAACCAGGGGTATTTCGCACTTTGCTTCAGTCACGCCAAAAGACACGGACCAAGATGAGGAGGAAAACTCTGTAGAGTCTCTTTCTCAACTAAACGTGAAATTCCCACCAACAGACAATGATGCTGCTTTCTTGCAGAGTACCCCGGATACTCCGCCAATCCCATGCACCATGGGGACGCAAACCTTACTTCAGGATCCCCAGTTTAAAAGGGACCTTGGAGGTCAAGGTGAAAGTTTCAGCGACGTGAACTGTATCTTGTTTGAGGACCATGAGACTGACCCTGCTACTTCAGGTGTGCCCAACCTGGCAGCTACCAGCATATCCAAACCCTCAGCCCACACAAACATACTCATCCAGAATCCTTTGGACAGAGTCCTTAAGGCACCTTTTTTGAACAACTATGGAACCGCTAATTTCCCAAAACAAGATAACCCTAAAATACATTTTCCCTCCTTAGCAGCAAATGAGAGGACTGTTGGAACATCTCAGCAGGTATCTGATTCTTCTCTTTAAAATAACAATGTGTTTACGCATGGCTGTTCTGAGCTGTAAAACTGAGCAGCTTGTGGGAATTCATAACTTACTGGCTGAAATCCAGTAGCCAAGTTGCAACTAGGGCAGGGCCACTGAAGGTGTGAAACTTGCATAGTTGTTGACTCAGACCAAATCCTCTCTGATTTAGTGAGCCTACTCTAGCTGTGGCTTGCTACTTAACTTCAGCCTTTATCTCACTTCTCTTGTTATACAGAACTCTCGAAACAAGTGCATGAAGTCAAATACTTCACTATCATTCTGCCATCAGGATATGCTTTGCTTTGGAAAGCCATCATTCTCCATTCTGAGCCTTTCTTTCCAGGTGCCATGTGTATTTAAAGCACAGATGGAGAACCTCTAACCCTCCCTGATGTTTGGTGCACATTTTCTATCACACTCCACATGGCCAGTGATAAAGGACTGTGAAAGTTGTAGGCCAATAGATTTAAAGGATCCTCCTTAAGTTGATCTTGTGCGCCTTTGCCTTGCACAGAGGGCCAACCCACCTGCCATCCCAGTATGTAGATTGATGTACAACTCAAAAGAAATTCCTCTGTTCTGCAGAGTCAAGGCGCCTCGGCTGCACATATGAGATGTCACACCCATAGACCAATCTAAAATCACATCAAATTAGGGGGAGGGATTTCCCCTAACATTTCCTTTCTATACATATTTTTCCGTGTATACAACACTGTTTTTTCTAAAATCATGGCACTAAAATTAAGGGGCGTTGTATACACGGAACTAAGCCTTTCCTGGGGTTGTGGTGGTGGGGTGGAGGAGAAATGACCTCGCAGTTTCACTTCCTCTCTGGCAGCGCATAATGGCCTTCCTCTCTGTTTTGTTCTTGCAGGATCAGACTCTTCTTTTTAGTCTGGAAAGGCACTTCTTAATGGATTACTCCACCCCCAAGCCTTTCAGCACTGAAAAGAAGGGTCCATTTCCTACACACACAAAAAGCAGAGAGGAGTCTTCAGGACACGGAAAGGAAAGAGCCTGGGTTGGGTTGGAGGAGAACTCAAGAAGGATTTATTTTCTTAATTTGGGTCTTAAAGTGGGGGGCATCTAATTTATGACAGTCTTATAGGTGGAAAAATATGATATCTGTCATTTGGTGGTGTGTGGTTTCTTACCCCCCAACTCTGTATCATAGTGGGTACAGTACATTTGTTCATGTGAAGTGTGGCACAAGATCACCTTTTGGCCTATCCAGTGAAAAACAGATGGTAGGAAAGCATCTTGCTGCCTGAAGATTAGCTGCCAGTCACAGAAGACAATATTGAGGGAGATGGACAGTATATAAATTACAAGGTTCCCTCTAAGGTGTGTGTGGCTGCAGTTGTTTTCATCCCCTTTGATTTTGGTTGTGAAGGAAATCCACATAGGGTGAAGTTAGGTGTGGGGGAGTGGAGTGGAGTTGTGCACACAAGGGGCAGAGCCCTGTTCAGTGGGGCTGGAAATTAGAGGGACCGTTGATAATTTAACCTGAGCCAAGCAGCTTCCTCTGTCTCCTTCCTTAAGGTTAAACTACAGTCACATAGCTGAGTTCTTGACAGAAGGAGCTGTGGTCTAGTCCAGCGCTTGAACTGACTTATACAGGGCTGCTTCTCTTCCCTACTTAGGAGTGGGCTGTCTGTGTATACATTAGAATCCATGCATCTAGAAGGACATCCCTGGATTTGGGTGCACTGTAGATTTACATTGATAAATCTCAGTGAGTCATCCCTATATAATCAGTGCAAATGGGCAGCAGGTTGGGAGCAAAAATATTTTAGTATGATTTAAGACTCCCACATTTGCCATTCGGATAATGGAGAATATTTATGGCTTCAATTCTGAAGTAACTGAAGATGATTTGCAACCCAAGCCATACAGATAATGTTTAGAGAATCATCCCCAAGCATCTATCTGTTCTCCTCTCTTTCCATTGCTGTTTTTCCCTTTCTCTTTTCTCTGACTCCCTCTCTGTTTTTCCCTTCCTTCCTCCACCTGTTTTCTCTTCATCATGGGCCTGCTGCACCCTCTAAATAGGTGCCTCCTTGTTACTCTCATGTTTTAGGAAAGGGAGAGGGCTGCCCACCCATGCTTGCAGCAGAACTAGCTTCTATGCCACTGCGGTCCTGTACGCACTCCCAGCAGCTTGAGACTTGACGTATGAATAAACATTCATAGGGTTGCACCATGTGCAAGTTTCAGGAGCTTAAACTCACATAATACTTCAATTTTGAAAGATATTTCACTTGAGAAAGGACTAGCGTTTTCAGCAGCGTTTGAATCTGAAGGGAAATGTTTGAATATCAGACAAATCATCAGAGGCTTTTCAGAAATCCCAGTTATTGCTGTAAATTAACCTCTTTACCAAAGCAGCAGTGATTTCAGAATACCTGCAGTGGCATTCCTATGATTTAAATTGACTCACCTTACTTAGAACAAAGGAATCAATGTGAATTAAGTTTACCCTAAATTTAAAAGGTTTGTTTATAATCCAGTGTTGTTGTAATCATGGAATAAATGATTTTGATACACAAGGAAAATAAACGTTTCAACACTTAATGTTTACCTTTATTTATTTATTTTATCCTGCTTTAAGAGGTAAATGATATCATTAATTTTAAGGCCAAATGTCTAAGTTACTGAGTTTGCCTGCCTTCTGTTTTAGTTTCAGATAATCATCAGGAGCTCAACATTTTATAAAACAAAAGTATTGCATATTTTATATTGAAGTGTGTTATTTTCTATACTTGCTTTTTTTTTTTTTTTACATTGAATTATTTGATGACTACCCAGTTCTTGTTTTTTATCACACCAGATTCTAAGTTGGGCTGGATCAAAACAAATTAAACTATTTCTTCTATTACTAGTAAGATTCCTGTGGTTTTGTAAAGCATCTATTCTACTACTTGTTACATTCCCCTTTTCTCCAATATGTCTCCTGCTTGTTCCTTTAACTAGTCTGTATATTCATTTCTCAATAGATGGCACCCTGCATTGTATATTAAAGCATGAGAAGCCACTGATGTGTGATTGCAGGAGAAGTATACGGCTTTAAAAGTGCAGGAGAATTGTAATTGAACTGCCACAGTGTTCAAGGCGTGAACTTAGAAATTTTTAAGACTCTTGGGAGGCAGGAATCAGGAAGAGTTTAAGGCATGTATTTTAAAATGTGAATGGCCTGTACTGTAATTCAGTAGTAGCCAGGAAGTTTTGGTATTTTAAGTGTTTATATTTGGAAGGAACAGTGGCAACAGAAAATAGTTCCAATATTTGTTAGTTGTATCCAGGAAGGAAGGAAGAACATAAGGCCTTTGATTAAAATTGTGTATCTTATCCAGAAACATAGGAAAAAAGAAGCCAATGCAATTTTAGAATCTTTTAAAGAAGCAGCTGCACACATTTGCTTGATTATTTTGTTATCTTTATCATGATTTCCAAATTTGTGCCTACCTTTCAAACATGAAAATAGTAAGGATTATTTTTAATGAATAAAGATCTGAGCCCTTCATATCCAGCTGAGTGAGGAAACAAGACACACTTCCATTTTTCAAGTGGATAGTCCTTTTGAACAAGAGTGAGGAAAACCTAAGGATTCTAATTGTTTAGAAATAATGGTTTCACTTCCCAGGGTCCAGCCCTGTTACTGAGAGAGCTGCATTGAATGCTTAGGCAGAATTGCCCACTGACAACCACCGTAGGGCTGGTCTGACTGCAGGCTCTAAGTTAGGAGGCAGTCAGCGATGGTGCCTTTTTCTCATCAGGTGGAGAGCTTAATTCCCTTGACAAGCTGTACAAGACAACGTGACAACAAGTTGGAGCTGTTGACCATTCTGCCTCTAGAAGTTAAAAAAAAACCAGCCAGAGTGAAGGCATATTTAAAGCATCTGAGTTCTTATAGACAGGTTTACACTGTTCTGGTCTTCCAAACAGTGCTGACTTGCAGGCCTGATGTTGCCCCACCCGCCCTGGCCCTGGCAGACAGGAACTTTCTGTCATGTATTTAGTGCACATGTTAACAAAGATGAGGAGGGAACACTTAAATTCAGTGTAATTGGCAAGCCATAAGTCATTAGAGCTGTGGCTCTCAGCTGATGTAATAAATTTAGCTCTTCCTTGCAGACACTTAAGTATAAAAAATTATTGCAGTTTCTTAAACACCTGGATTGAAAACTGAAATGCTGGAAACAGGAATGTAGGTTAAATGGAAGGATTAGGGTTTTGGATGTGTCTGCGGATTCTGTGTCATCCAGGGATCAGATTCACCAAGCAGAGTGAGGAAAAGTAAATAAAACTTACGCATTCCCAAAAAATGGGAGCATGTAGAACGTTGTAAGGAAAACACACCTATATCTGCATGGATCATTGGAGTGTATTAACTAATCTTTAAGAATTACAACCTTCTTTCCAGACGGTTATGTGACACAGTTGGGCTAACCACTGAAATGAGTATTAAAACAAACAAACACAGGATAATTAGAAGAAGAATGAGGGCAGCCACCATATACTGCAATGCAAATTCACTGTTTAGTTGTTGGTGAGGGGAGCTTTTTTAATCAAGAGGGCTGTATGATAAGGATGTGCATTTTTATTTTTAAGTCTGTTCTGGTATGAAATATGAAATACTAAAATATGGTCTTTACCTTCAGTAATATGTTTTAGCTTTAATTTGTTAAGTTGTAAGCTGTATTACGATATTTTTAGCATATCAAATAAACTTCCTACAGTGAAGTCTTGGTAATATTAAAAACTTATTTAATGGATTTATCACTCATTTAAAAGGAAGGTGATTGGTTCAAAGATTAATATTCAAAATTCTGCAGTTTAAAAAATCACAGTGTCAGCAGATGTCTAAAATAAAGATGAGAAAGCTTACAATAAAACCATCCTTACACTGTGAAAAATCAATCTTGAATAAATAAATGCATTGTTGGGCAGAACTCTTTGTAAAGCAGGTGCTTGAGAAATAATTTGTCTGTGCAATCCTATAGATGTGTACTCAGGTGTAAGCCTCGTTGGGTTCTGTAGGATTTACTCCCTGGTTAGTAGGCATGATATTAGAGCTTTGACTCAGTCAGAATGCATTAACAGTTTTCAAGATAAGGCCCTTTGCCTGGCATGCGCTTCCACAAACACATACTAAATAGCACGAATATTGTAGCCATCCAATCATGTCTCTTAATACAGTTATTAAAGCTGCCAGTTTAATTCAAGGTGGAGTTGCAAATAAGTAATTAAAATACACTTCCACAGTGATATTTAAAATATGCATCAGTGCCTAGACAGGTTTCCGAAGCAATTTACACCAACAAGAAGTAGACTGTTTGTTAGAGATTGATGTAATTACATCTAAGTAGTCTATGTTCTTCAAGGATTGATTACTGACCACAGTAAAAGATCCCTAGTAAAAATCTGCTAAGACCTTATGTAGATGTTAAATATTTGTTTAGACAAAGAATTAACTCCTATGAAAAATGGGTGTCTCTCTTTTTTCTTTAATGATTAGCTGAATATAAAATTACTGAATCAATGATACTGAAACGTATATTTTCCCTTAGCCTTTTTACCTTCTTCTCTGCTAGTTTTTATTACAATTCTAGTGGCATTCAAACATGACATATTTGTATAAAGCAAGGAAGAGAGCCTCAGAAGACATACCTATCCATTAATGGACAAGATGGAAATTGCTTCACAGGAATAACTATCAAACCTCTGAGAACTGTAGGGCAGTAAGCAAGGCTGCAAAATTTAAAAAATAATCTCACCACTTATTGCATTTTTCAGTCAATTGAGTTTACTATTTAAGACACTGCTGAAATATGTAGCATTTATTTTATTTTTATGAGGATGCTATTCGTGTCAGAATTCTTATATAATGAGAATGGCTTAATATAACTCTTTGGCATACACTGAAATAGGCAACATAATGGAGATATTTATCAAACTAAAATTGTTAACAAGAAACGTCTTTGTGGATTACTCAAATGCATATAAAATAAAATCTTGCAATTATTTTACTTTTCTTTTCCCCCCCTTGTGCCTGGAGATAAAGCAAAGTATTTCTGGCAAGTGAAACACTGTATATTTAGATGTACCAAAACAACAGCATTTGCTAACCAGTGAAAAGCTGGCACATGTTTTTACACCAAGTACTAACTTCTTTCCCCCTCTTCTTACAGCCACTCTGGAAGAAGCCATATCACACTCCAGACAATGACTTATTGGCACTTGCTTCTGCAGACTCGGAACTTGATCAGCCTGAAATATGTGAGTTCTGTCAGAAGGTTTTTCCACCATCACGTACATCCATGGAGGACTTCCTAAGACATCTGAATTCACACTTCAACTTGAAGTCTTAGTGTCAGTAGAACAGGCAGAAGTTTTATTTAAATTGAAACCTGGTGGTGGCTGTACTTGATTGCAGTTTCTCAATACATATGGCAGTTTCAAAATTTAAGGCTACATCGATATAACACACGTGATCCGGAGCTGTACAGCCCACTGTTGGTACGATTACAGCCTGTTTCAGAGGCGTAAAAGGAAACGGTGTATAAACACCCTCGCCATCAACATGTTCTTAGCTTGTCAAAATTTTGGTTGGGGGAGAAGGGGGCTGAAGGTTATGCCCATCCAGTCTGAGAACAAGAAGTACTTGCATCGATATTTGAGGTATGGAGCTGGTAGCTCTGCCACAATTGTGCCTTGGTGTTCCTAAAGAACTTTGTATTCACTAGGATGCCTTCAAACATTTAAAGACAGGTCTACGATTTACTGTAGCATTAGGTTATGAGTGTATGTACTTGGAGCCAAGGCCTGTTTAATGGTATGATTATGTACTGTATTAGTTTTTGATAGGGCCCTTCATACTGAAATACACTGTGGCCCATTTTGGCACACCAGCGACACATCTGTTTTGGCTTCGGAAAACTGATGTGCTAATCTTACATCCAACTCCAGTATGTCAGTGCATTTGATATATGCATTTAAACATGGCAGATGTGCATGGAATGCTGATAACTGGTATGTGCTTTATCTGTGACCCAAGTTGCTTCTTTTGATGACTTTTAAGAGAGAATAAAATTTATCTAGACCAAGATCTCTGTAGTTTTGCCTCGTCTTGTTTCAGGAATGTGTGTGCTTCAACTATATTTGTCTTTAATAATATGGCTGGCATAGTAAAACTACTACTAAGAGTAAAGATGCTTAATGTTTAAGTATTGAACTTGTATCCTCTACAATTGGGGAAATGGGCAATAATGTACAGAGGATGTGCTTCTGAATCGATCTTCATTGGATAGGGATATCCTGCCATCCAATACAGTTTGTAAATATCCTACTGAGTGTCAGTAGTGGACAGTAGCATTAATACTCAATAAACTGTTGAGGGTTTTTGTTTTGTTTTGTTTTGCACCAGGGATGGCTTGGAGCTCCGTCAGGGATTGAACAGGTGCTTTGCATGCTGGATAGCTCAGTGGCTTAGGACTCTGAATGTGGAGCTAGAGGTTGGGAGTTCAGTTCCCCACTGTGGCTCGTATAGAGGGACTGGACCTGATGATCCGTAGGGTCCCTTTCAGCTCTGCAGTTCAAATGTTACGATTCAGCCCCTGATGTTTCCTGCTAAAGCATAAAACCCTAGAAATCCACTGCCCGTCAATATAAACTGAAGAAAACAGGCCAATGGTCTGACTCAGTATAAGACAGCTTCATACCTTCCTGTGTTGGTTTGCCCTTTTTTGTTTCTGGCTTCTCATACCAGGCCCAGCATAACAGGTATACAGTACTTGCTCTGGCTTTAGAAGCAATGTTGCTAACCTGTCTAGAAAATAACCTTTGTCCAGTCAGGCTTGTGGCTTTTCCAGGAAATGTTCAGTTTATGAGCAGGCATGGCAATGAACTTGTCAAGGGTAAAAAAGAGGATCTTGGAGCAGAAGTCTGATGATTGTGATGGGGACAAGAAACTGCAAGATGTACTTCAGAAAGCAGAATTATTAACCATGCATCAGGGAGAGAGAAAGCATATAATCAGCTTGTTTGTGTATGCTTGTTCCTTTTTTGACAGTTAGGACCCTCTGAGACCTAAAGTGCTTAAAGTCAATCCATGTGTGGCCTTAAATAATATAAGAACCCTTAAAACCATTTTTAAAAATTCCAAATATGTTGGTGCCATGACTCAGATTTGAACCTAAGGATCTGAAGAAGTTGTTTATTTTACTATAACTCTCCAGCATGGTCAGTGGTCATCGAATTGGTCCAAACAAGCAGCTGTTTCAAGCTCTCCAGTTCTGGGTTTCTCCTTTTTCAAAGTGGTTCAGTAAGACCTTGAGCACTCCGATCACTAAACATCACTCTGCTTCTTCTGGGTCCCCAATTCCACCAACACCAGTGCCAGCTTTGGTCTATATGTAAAGGAGGTTGGAAAGCTGTGCTAATTACAGCTGGTATGAACCAAGCAGGCAAGAACTGTTGCCAATTTTGAATTGCTAGATGTGAAAAGAGCAAGAGAAAAGTACCATCCTGCATCTCCCCAGAAAAGAAAAGAAAAAAGCTCCTCTTCAGCTGTAATTGTGGACAATTTGTGGGAGAAAAACTGTAGTTTGGACTAAAGGGAGAGTGCCAACTGTTCCACATGCACCAGAACCACTTCCCTGCACATGACAGAAAAGATTGGTGACTAAAATCCTGGAGTACTGCTGCCAACTAAAGCTTGGCATGTGGACCAAATTTGAGCAATGGTCTGATTCAATATAAGATAAGCAAAAAGTAATACTTTTAATTTCTCATGCTGAAAAAACTGGTGCCCTTGGATGGAAATCCTTCTTTGCCTCAAAAGAAACAACCAGCTAGTTATAGATGTTTGGAGTGAGCATATATTTTGTGAATGCTATCATGACTGCTCAAGCATTTAGCTTTATTTGGGTTGCAGTTGGTGTTTTGTTTCTGTTTTGTAAACTATTTTCAGAATAAGGGAAGTCAGTTGTTATTACTGAAGATTATATCATAATCAGGTATAACTTGGTTCACTTTATTTATTTATTTATTATGTCACCACCCATCTCACCAGAAGGGGCTCTGGGCAATTTACTGTATAAAACACAATAAAACAGTGGATATAAAAATCTAAAAAGCAACTAAAACTAACAGATACATATAAATAATATGTAATACTTGGCCACAGTGCAGCATTTTTCAAGAAGCTGATGGCTTTTGCAATAGGGAATCTTTGTTTTGTTTTTAGTTCAGGTGTAATAATTGTATAGTAATGAGTTTTAATTAATTGCCTGCTAAAGCTATTAATTTCTTCACTTTATCAAAATGTCTGGTAGTTACATAAAATGCTCATTTTAGGAGTTACAAGGTAGGAAGTGTCTTGCATAATTTCTAACTCATTTAGCCATACAAAAAAGTTCTCTTTACTACTTCAGTTACAGCCTCTTGTCTGTCTTTGACAAGCTGCTAACTGCCTTTCTGCTAAATAAATGGTACTAGGTTAGGGCTTTGTCTCTGGTGTGACCCAGAATATGTGTGTTTTCTTTTACTGCAATGAAAGGACCACACCAAGCTTTTTAACAATGCATGTAACAAGGTCTGAGACATCTCCTTGACTTGCTGACAAATGATACTCATGAGGCTGTATTTGAGAAAAAGAAGGAATGTTTTCTCTTGAAAATAGCCCTTGATCTTGAAGTTCTACTAGATGTGAGACACTGTGGCATTGTGAAAACACAGTAAAAAGGAATATGCGTTTTATTAGAAAAAGGAAGGAAGGAAGGAAGGAAGGAAGGAAGGAAGGAAGGAAGGAAGGAAGGAAGGAAGAGGTAGTGTGCATTATTAAATAATTTTACACACATTATGACCACAGACTTTCCCACACAGGTACATATGGCTCCACCTAGTAGTACACTCAAAGTTTCTGTACCAACAAAAAAGATATTATTGAGAAGAGGGGAAGTGGCTATGTGCTTGGTGAGAACACCCAGGTTTGCAAAGGTACAAAAATCATATAAACATATACCTTGTATGTACATCTATTTATCTACAATGACCTATGCAAGCTAGAGAGGTGGGGGGGGCATTTTGAGGGAAGGCAAGAGTGGCCATGTGCTTGGGCTTGCTGGGGGGGGGGGCAATGTGTAGCCTGCATAGTGTAATGAAACTGTAAACCGCCCAGAGACTTACTTAAAGTGGTATGGGGCGGTATATAAGCAGAACACTTCTCCAAAATATGTATTCATGGGATTGGGTGCCTGCATGCGCTGTCTCTCTCTCTCTCTCTCTCTCTCTCTCTCTCTCTCTCTCACACACACACACACACACACACACACACACACACACACACACACACACACACACACACACACACACACAGAGAGAGAGAGAGAGAGAGCACACCTTTTTTTCGCGCGCTCTCTAGCTACCTCGCCAGCTGCTTGTCGCTCCCGTAATTAGACTGTCATGGCTCGTTAAGAGGAGCGAGGGAAACACTCTGGTGACAGATTCCACTAGTTCGTCGAGGGGGTGCGATTTTCGAAGGGAAATTTAGTGCATTAATTTGAGGTCTCAGCTCTGTCCTTTTCTGGAGGTTTCCCTCTGCGGTCTGTTTATGGCCACGCTCAGCCAGAGAGCGCCTTTCCTTTCGCCGCCTTCCGGCCCGCCAACGGCAACCTAGAAGGAGAGTCCGTCTCCTCTCAGCCGTTTCCTACGTGGGCCAAGTGGTTCGGGAGGGCCAGCGGGCGAGCCGGGGAGGTCGCCCTCTTTCCCGGCTCCCCGGTGAAGCGCCCCTAGCTCGGAACCGAGCGTGTGGCTTAACCGGGCGGGGTGAAGAAGAAGAGGAGATGGCGGCCACGGGGAGTTCTCCTCAAGCCCCGAGGAAGCGCTCGGGTCGCTCTGGCAACATCCTCTCCTTCCCTTCCCGTCCGCCATAGCCCCACAACCTTCCCTCCGTAATTCATACAAGGTTCACCCACAGCAGAGGAGACTCAATCCCAACGGCAACGGGTGCTGCATTTATTTATTTATTTTTTTAAAAAAAAGGAAAAGGGAGGGGGGGGACCCAACGTGAAAGAAAGGAAGGGACGAGCATAGTGGAGCGAGAGGAGTTGGGAAAGGGGGGGAAGGGGAGGGGGAGGTGGAGGAAAAGAATCAGAAATAGGGAAAGAAGAGAAGAGGGGGAAAAGCAGCAGGCTGATTACGAGGTGTCAAAACTGCCAGGAGCAAGAAGGTGATAGCAATCAGGGGTGAGAAGAGTGCGCCATTCGTGCGGGGCAGCTAATTATCCGTCTCATTTGAGGCAGCCGCGTTCGAGGCAGCCGCGTTCGCCTGCTGAACGGTGACAGATTGGCGCGGAGGAGAAGGGAGGTGTTAAAACAATGGAGCCCGGCTCGCGAGCGCTGCTGCATGCTAATCAGCCGGTCGGGGCCCTCCTTCCTGCTCCCGCCACGCACGCGCACGCGCGCGCTCCCGCTCCCGCTCCCGCCTTCGCCTTCCCCTTCGCCTTCTCCTTCTCCCTCCCGGGGAAAGAGCGCCTGGCGGCGGGAGGCGCCTCTTCCTCGCCCGACGCCCCGCGCCCCAAGCGCGCCATCCGGCCCCCGAGGAGGGACCGACCCACCGACACAGACAAGATATACTAGACTAGAGCGAGGCGCGCCAACACACAGGCACACACACACACACACACCCCCACACACAGAGAGACACACACACCCGGGCACTCTCCTTCAGATGATGATGGGGGGGCGGCGGCGGCGGCGGCGATCCTCACCCGAAGCCATGGGTGGGTGTGGAAGGGGGCGATCTCCTGTTGCCTTTAATAATCCCAGCCGTCACCGCCAGCCACCCCTCTAATTAGGCGGAAAGGGTGGAGGGAGGGGGGGAGGGAGCGCGGGAGAGAAAGGGCTTAATGGCTGTGATCTTCGGCAGGCCAATTAGGCCGGCTTTCAGCCTGCTGGCGCTCCCTTTATTTATTTATTTATTTATTTATTTATTTATTTATTTATTTATTTATTTATTTAAACATGCAGGACGTGGGACACTTATTTGTCCGCCTATAACAAGGCTTATCCACTTTTTTATGTTCATTTTTATTTTTATTTTTATTATATTACCGTATTTAATGTTTATTTTGTGTGAATTATTTAGTTTATTTGCAGTGTTTGTAGGCCTTGGTTTGTTGTAAACCGCCCAGAGTGACCTCGGTATAGAAATCCAATAAATAAATAAATAAACACGGTCCCAAATGAAGCCGGCTTCGACCGCTCACCCTTGGCTTTACTAGTGAACTGGAATGGCTTCTAAAACACCTAAGTCCAGGGACTCCATGAGGGAGGCTATCTCAAAACGGGAGGCTGCGATTCCTTTGGGTGCCACCACCACCACCCCCTTTAGGTTTTAGATTTAGACCCACTGGGACGACTTAGCTGTCCTTGAACTTTAACCTCCTTTAGGCACTGGAGATGAACCTGCTTGCCTGGTTCATTCATTGGGACATTTCTGAGTGAGGAGTCAGGAGACCATCTTGCACTTAAGCGTTTGTTTGGAAGTCCTGCTCATTGGGGCTTACATAACTGTTCTGTTTGTGGTTTATATATCTTATTTTCCAACTAGAAATCAAGCTCAAAATGGCCTAAATAAGAATCTCAATTTTAAGAAAAAGGCAACCTTAACGCTCTTTTTAAAAAACGTCATTTTTATCCATATTTTAGCCTAGACTAATTTATTTATTTATTTTATTTTGACTATTTTAACCCCATCTTTCTCCTTGGAAAAGGACCCAAGGTGGCTTACATTAATGAAAGACAATATACAGTCCAGAACATTTAAGACATATTCGGGTTAATAACAGGGAGTTTGAAGAGGCATCTTAGAACATTTAAAAGAGGTATAATTAGAGCTATAAAGAGTATGCAAGAAGAAAAGAAAAATCCATAATGAGGGGTAAAAAGCAACATGGAAAATCACCAGTGTTCTTATGAGATCAGTCAATGCAATCATGTATGGTAATCCATATCAAGTCACACAGTAGGTAGTCCCATCAGTCCTCAGTCATGGTGAAACAGGACCAGTGGCTGCCTTTCAGTCTACTGTATCCTGGACACTCAAACAATGTGCAACTCCAGCTTTAATCTTCACACTAAGCAGTAGCTTGAGATAAGTACTTGGAGAGACATCTTGCAGAGAGATAAAAAAAAATCTCAGGAGCTCTCAGCAAAAGGAATATAGAGGGACCGTCATCATTGGCTTTTCCCAATGCCATCAAAACTCTCAGGTCTTTGAAGATTCATTAGGTTGACTAGCAAAGCAAGTGGCTAGGACAGCTGATTTGAGCTGTCATGAAAAGGCAGCCATTTAGTAATCATTTAATTCATTATGAGTTCTATTTTTTGTTGTTGTTTGTTTCTGGGGAAGGGAATTGCCTCATACACCACCCAAAGTGGCCTCAGGCTAGAAGGGTGGCATACAAATTGAATAAATAAATACATCGAATAAATAAATAAATACATCACTAAGATTTTTCAGCCCTAGATATTGAAATAACCCAAAAGTCTTGTACTGTGTGTTTGATACTGGGTGGCAAATAGCAAAACATCTTATTCTACTATGTTAACTCAGGACTTAAATCCAGCAGAGTTAAATGGGACTAATGAATGCATGAAGGACTGCATCCAAAATCTGTTGTTACAGAGAAGTGGTTCCAAACTTTGGATAACCCAGGTGTTCTTGGACTACAATTCCCAGAAGCTTTCACCACCAGCTGTGCAGGCTGGAGTTTCTGGGATTTGCACCTGGGCTATCCAGGGTTAGAAAGTGCTGCAATAGATGACAATAGATGATGTGAAGGCCTTGGGAATGGACCTCAACAGCTGGGAAACCCTGACCTCCGATCGCACTGTCTGGAGGCAAGAGATACAGCATGGTCTACCTAAATTTGAAGAGGCATTTGTCCAACAGGCAGAGGAAAAGAGGCAGGCACGGAAAGAACGAAACGAGGACCAGGCAGGAAACAGAATACATCTGCCCCCAGTGCGGTAGAGACTGCCATTCCCGAATTGGTCTATTTAGTCACACTAGGTCCTGTTTTTAGGATCTCTACTCCAGGCATGATACCATAGTCTTTCGAGACTGAAGGATGCCAATGAATGATGATGATGTGTATGGGACGCTTTGGCCTTCTAAGATGCTTGGGACTTCAACTCCCAGAAGCCTCAGTCAACACAGCCAATGGCAAAAGACTTTGCTGCGGAATCAAGGTGTTCCAGCTTTGCATCACAGGCACAAGACAGATAGATACCTGGAAAGAATGTTAGCAAAGGAATTATATATGCATGTCTACTCAGAATTAAGTCGTACATACAGTGTTCAGTGGAACTTATTTCCTGGTAGATGGGTATAAAATTGGGACCTAATGTCTGCAGGCATCCTGCAGGGCACAACATTTCCCAAAGATCCTCGCACATCTATGCCATGCCCAGAGGCGCCTTACCTGAACTGCGTCTTTTATAGGATAGTTATTAAGACATAGCCTGGAAAACGCAGCCTCTTAAGAAATCTGGGTGTCTCATCTTGAATAGTATAAGGCAGAGGAATGAGCGCGGGATTATTTACTCTCAAAGCCTTCTCAGTTTCCATTCCATCCTGCCCCTAAAGATTTTTGATTACTATACACTTCTCTTGAACATTAAAATATTATTTATTACAGATTTTACACAAACGGCATGGGTTGTTTTCAATGCACAGGGAACAACACCTTGAGGCATGCCGGAGAAAGGATCCTCTGCTTTACGAGATAGGAGCTCCCTGTGTCTGGAGATGGGGGGGGAGGCGCCCCGGACTAGCCTCCCTTCGGCTCAGAATCCTTGAGGATCCCGGACCCGGAAAGGTCTTGCCTTGGCCGAAATCCCGAGCGGCGCCATCGAAATGACGCCCCAGGGGGGAAGAGAAAAAGAATTCGGCTGCGGGATTCATTTGGTTTTCCTCCCCTTCTTCTAAGAAAAACCATCTGCTCCCCAGGGGAGAAAATCCCACCCCCACCCCCACTCTGACGACTAATTCGACTCTCGGCCCTGCGGCCGCCTTTAAATTGTCTTAAAGGGTTTTGAAGCCCAGCTCCGCCCGCAACTTCCATTTCCCCGCTCCGTGGGTCATCTCCAGCCTTTTACGTGCAGGAATATTTTAGGAGACACCCCCGTTCCGCAGATGGCGAGGAGTTTTCGAACTCCTAACTAGGATGGAAGGCTGCGAAATAAATTTTGGAGAGGGGGAGTAGGGAACAGTGCGGGCTTTTTAAAATATTTATTTATTTATTTATTTATTTATTTATTTATTTATTTATTTTAAAGTCATAACAGCTACCGTTACGGTCGCCGTCATGGTCATAAAGTCACGGGGTGGCGTGGCTAGCGAGAAAAGGTTCTCCCGCTCGGGCTCCGGGAACAGAGAAGGCGGCAGCCGCGTCTCCCGCCGGTGCGCCTTTTTCTCGGAACTGGCAAGGCGCGGAGAGAGGGTGGAAAAGGAGCCCTGGCGGCCTCTTCCTATTTAGTCGATCGATCCTTGTTGTAATTATTTGCACAGACGGCCTGAAAGGTGACTTGCCGGCTGCTCCCTCGTGAAACCGGCGAAGGTTTCCTGAGCCATATGGCTGCGAGGGAGAGAGAGAGAGAAGGTGACTTGCGCTAGCAATGCTGGTGCTGGTACTGCTGATGCTGATGCTGATGCCGCCGCCGCCCCTTTGCTCTCACGCGGCTTTTGCTAAGGGGCCTTGATAGAAAACCCACGGCTTACGCGCTACACAGGAGAAGGAAGGACATGCGGGGGGGGAGGAACCGCCGCCGCCACCCCGTTTGCAACCGATATTGATTATTCTAGCATCCGGCTGGCTGAGCTCTCACCTTTCCTCCCGGGTGGAGGAATGTGTCTGCCAGCCGAGCTGGGCCCTGCGGAAGGGAAAAGCGGGAAGTGAAGGCTTTCCTTCTGACTCCCTCCCTCCCCAATTCCAGGTTTGCAGTTTGAAAGAGGAGGGCAAGATTTGGGGACCTTCCTAAAGACCTCCCAAGGCAGGGAGGGATACTTTTACAACCCACTCAAAAAACGCGCCTTTCCTCTCTTTCAAAGAAAAAAAGAATCGGAATCAGAAGAGGAAGGAAAAGAGAAAAACAGAGCCTGAGTGTCAGTTCGGCCGCTGGCAAAAAATAAAACAAAACAATAATAATAAAAAGTGAGAGGAGGAAAGAAAGAAGCGGCCCTGTCTCCGTTTCTCTACATTATTATTCCCTTGGCCCCGCCAAGGTCAGCTAGCTTTTCCCCTCGAGGGGGCTGGCTCTCTGTTGGCGCCTTTCCTGCTTTTGTTGTCGGTCTCGGGTGACACAAGGCGTCGACTAGGGAGAGAACCGCTTTCTCCCAGAGTGACCCGGGGGAGAACCAGCGTCAAAATCGCGCGTGGACTTCATATACACAGGATAGCCGGGGGCATCTGGGGCCGGAGCGGCTTCTGCATCTTTGGAGGAAGTGGCGTAGAGATGCGCGGGAATTTCTAATCCGGGCTGCAGAGCGATCCCACAGAGAGCCCTGGGACTGGGAGTGAAGCCCCTTTGAATCGGAAGTGAACTTCAGGCGCTCTGCGGCCTTCTCCGTTACCATTGCACGTTAGAAGGCAAACAAACAAGCCGCGCTCCCTCTGCTGACTGGGCTGCCTCTCTGGGACGCCCTGATCTCACCCGAAGAGCCCAAGCCCGGTCCTGTGCGACCAGACGCCACTACATTGAGTGCTCCCTGATTTTAACCTAGGACCCGAGGAGGCAGCTTTCGACGCTGGCCTACATACATACCGTGTCTCACCGCGATCGACGGTGTGGTAGTGGGGTGTTGGGTGTGTGTGTGGGGGTGTCCCGACCATTCTTTTAAGAATGAGCGCCTTCCCCCAAAGCGCCTCCTGCTTTCTAACACTGCACAAGGGTCGGGTGGGAGGGAGGGGTTCCATCAGAAAAGGCCCAGGGCTTCTAGAAAAGCGATAAAGTCTGCTGCAAGACCATGGCCCATTTCCTGAACCGACGTCCACGAGGTTCCTGATGATGATGATGATGATGATGATGATGATGATGATGATGATGATGATGATGATGATGATGACTGTTACTACTATCGGAGAAGCTAGTAGCCGAGTAAGTTTTATACGAGAGTCTTAAATTTGCTGCAGGACTTCTGTTTTCTCTTTATTATCATCATTTTAAAACTGCTCCTTCGTATATACAGCACCTGGCACGAAATTGTGCTTTGCCCGCTCTCTCGTTAACATTGTGAAACTGACCGTCTCTTCAAGTCCGATCGTGATTTCCTTTTGCGGCCATTAGAGCTGCCAACCTTCCCCTTCCCCTGCAGGACCCTCCCGTGATGAATCTGAGAAGGAGGCCAAACTCTTCCCATCTATTTATTTATCGAGGGAAAGCCGCCGCGTCCAAATGTTCAAAGCCCGGGAAAAGGGAACCCTGGGCGCAGTGCGGGCCCCGATGAAGTCGCTGGAGTTTTTTTTCCACCGCTGAATTGCACCGCTTTGTGGATCTACAATTTTAAGACTAAAGCGAGCGGTGAACGGCTCCCATTCTTGAAGAACTGAGTCCCCATCTGGAAGTAAAGCAGTCCTATTGTCTTTCCAGGAACTGATTTCACATTCAGATTAATTAGTACAGCCTTATGAACAGGCAGGGCAAGTGAGGCTATATACTTGTTATTCCAAAAGAGAGAGAGGTTGATTGTTTGGGGCTTTCTTTTTTTTAAAAAAAAAAGGCTTGAAGGAAGGCCTTTTTCTCTTTTTCATTTTTCAGGCTTTGCTGTCTTCAGTCCACAAAAGGGAGAGCGGAAAGGAGAAAGGGAGAAAAATCCTTGTTTTTATTTCACGGGACGCGTGTGGGGGGGAGACAAAAGGGACTCGCCAAAATTATAGTGGTTAATTCGGAGGAAGGGACTCTGGAATTGAGAGAGGAAGAAACACCTGTTCGAAGGTCCTTGCAGACCAGGATCCCGGCTGGATTGGACCAACCGAGTCTGCCAGCCCAACAGCGGAGCGGCCTTGACAGCGTTAGGCGTCCTTTCTTGCGCGTCAAGAGGCTTAGCCTTGGAACCACGCGGAATACAGGAGTCGCCGCCTAACTGATAACATTGCCTCGGGTGCCGTCGTACAGGGAGAGAACGACGAACGCTAATGACGCATCCAAGTTATAGAGAGCCGGGGCGGGCAGAGGGACGGAAACAGCCCAACATTGCTCTGTTACGACGACCAGGGTCTCCGAAAGTGGCGGGGCTGGTGCGGGCAACAGGTCTTCTTCGGCCGGAGCGGCCGCCCTGGTCTGTTCTCTTCCGGTGAGCCTGTCTCCTCTTAGAGGGCACGAATTCAGATCGGATCCTAACCCACGAAGGTTTAGACCAGGGAAAGAGGGGGGGGAAGGCCTTAGAGCAGCCCCATACAGCGCCACAGCGTTCCCTTCTCTGTACCTAGGACACATCCAGGCATGACTAGGACTGCGCTGAACGGGGCCCGCGCATCGCAGCTCAGCCAGGTCTCTTGTTCCGGCACAGAATGCAGCCCTCTCCTCCGTTCCCGTTCCTTTTATTGAGTGGACGTTTCTTCTTGTCTTGTCCTTGTACCTCGAATTAGACTTATCTGCCTCGCCACCGCTCCCCAACTTTCAGGGCAAAGGTGACGACCCAGAACTTTAGTAACTCTGTTCTTCCCAGTGGGTCTCAACCTTCGGCCCTCAGGGTGCTTTGGACATCCTCTCCCGGCAACCTTCACCAGCGCAGCCACTGGGCAGAGATTCAGGCAGGGCCCAAGAGTCTGACCCATCTTCCTCCTGTTGAACTTTGGGGGGAGAAAACCGGTTGCCCTGGTTTTTAGCTGACCAACTCATGCCCCTGCTGATGGATGAAAGCCACAAGCCCTATGCCTGGATTTTAGCCAGGGGGGTCCAGGGATAAATCAAGCAGGCATGCTTAGGATGGTAGAGCAGAGAGCCAGGATAGCTAGCCTGTAGAACAGGTACAGTATGTCCAAACTTCAGCCTTCCTGATGTTTTGGACCAAAACTCCCAGAATCCCAAGCCTGTATTTCCAATGGCCAAGGACTGTGGGAGTTGTGGTCCAAAACATCTGGAGGACCAAACTAGGACTCAGGAGAGGTGCATTGCAATCCCTGCTGGGCCATAGCAACTTAGTATGTGTGGGGTGAGCAATGGCAAAACTAGTGCTTAAAGCAGTGCTTTCCTGTCCTGGGTCCCCAAATACTCTCAGACTCAGACTACAGCTCCGAGAAACCCTGGCCAGCACAGCTAGTGGTGAAGGCTTCTGGCAATTGTAAACTAAGAGCCCCTGGGGACCCAAGGGTTGGAATCACTGGACCAAAGTGTCTTGAAATCCCTATTAAGGTCGGGCATGTACATTTGTGTACATACAGGCAATGTACTAATGCTGGTCTCTTTGTTCAGCAGATCTAAAGGTTTGGGATCCAAACATCTGACTGAACCATCTGCCCTCAGCAGTTCCAGATGGGGAACACATGGCCTTCCACCTGTCTAGGAACATCTAAGCCAGTGGTTCTCAACCTGTCCATCCCCAGATGTTCCTGGGCTGCAACTCCCAGAAATCCTGGCCAGCTCAGCTAGTGATAAAGACTTCTGGGAGTTGCAGTCCAGGAACACCTGGGGACCGACAGATTGAAAACCACTGGTCTAATCTCATGGTTTCTAATTTTGCTGGTGAAGTTGTGGTGCTGATGAAAAACGAGAGCATCTGGATGGCTTCTGGTTCCTTCCTATGTTAGAGGCCCTTTATTGTCACCCAACCACCCAACCACCACCTGCCTCCACACAAATGGATGGCCCCCTAAGTCACCTAATATATAGGTCTGCTCAAGAGTAAGTCCTAATTACTTCACTGAGATGGACTGAGGGCGATGCTGGGCGGCCATATATTCTTGCTTGCACATGGATGTAAGAGGGCACCCATACAAGACTGAAGACTGTGCCAGATATTACCAGCAGGGTTGCAGAGCCAGAGTCCAGGCCCCCTGTCTGAATTCCGGGCCAAGGCAGGCCTTCTCCAAGAACTCCAGGGCTTTCCAAAGGGCTTCCTGCCAAGGTGATCCTTAAAGCCGGGGCCAATGCCTGTCTGCTCGGAAGCAAGTCCCAGTAGGTTCACGGAATTACTCTATATAGGAAGACGAGAATGGGCAGAAATCCACTCCTTTCTGGGCACCGGCCAGGGGTCCCGTTGGCCTTTGCTCCTCCCAATTTATTACAAGACCCAGCGATTCCGACAATTTTCGACCTCTACCTAGCCAGCCCCCTTATTTCATTAATAGCCGCGTTGGTGTGCACCCCTCAAGGCATGTTTCCTATTGAGGGTGGCGGCCGCGGTGTGTTTGCGTGTGCGCCGGGGGGGGGATGGGTTTTCTCTCCCTTGGAACAACTGGGCCATTAAAAAACCAGCAAGCCTGATAATAAAATACATACACAGGCACCAACAAAGACACATGATTAAGCTTTGATTTCGGGCAAAGTTGCACCGGCGTTTGAAACAAGACAAACGAGGAGGGCCGTTTATTCCTCTCCTCTTCCCCAACCCCCGGATTTTCGCGACGGGACGCGGGTTTATTCTTTATTGTACTGTACTTCGACTGCTCTCTCTCTCTCTCTCTCTCTCTCTCTCTCTCTCTCTCTCTCTCTCTCTCTCTCTCTCTGTGTGTGTGTGTGTGTGTGTGTGTGTGTGTGTGTGTGTGTGTGTGTGTTGTGTCGTTACAGTCGCGATCGACTCTCCGTGACCCCATGTCCATGGAGTTTTCTTGGCAGGGATACTGGAGTGGTTTGCCAGTTCCTACTCCAGGCGCCTACAGCACCTGGAATCCCCTGGTCGTCGCCCATCCAAGTACTAACCAGGGCCGACTCTGTTTAGTTTCCGAAATCAGGCGAGATCGTATGGGTCTGTAAAGAGCCTGACTTTAAAACAACACTGTCGCCTTTTTCTGAGTCTGCTGGGCAACTCGAAATCAGAAGGGTGCATTAGCCGAAACACAGTGGTATCGTCGACCACGAATTTCTGTTCACTTTTATTGCCGACCGTTGTCGTGGCCTCCCTGAAAGATGCATCCACCAGGAAGGAGCTGGTTGTGCGGTTCCGCTCCTGCGAACGCGAAAGGGGTCGAATAAAGGCTGAAGCCCTTCCCCAGCCGATGCCCGACTGAACGCCGCGCGACGTGTTCCTCTTAAATGCTGCATCCAGTAGGTTTGTAGCAACGAGATCGGAATCTGAAATCGGTCGAGGGGGAAAAATAGAGAGCACGTTATCTGAATCGGAGTGGGTTTGACTGCCGTGGGACGGAGTGCAGGGGAGTGAAAGGCACCCTTCTAGACGCACCACTGTCCCATACACAGCTCTCTCGGAAGAGAAGCAGAGTGTGGCCCTGGTTTAAGGCTTGGGTGGGAGACCATCAGAGAGGATACAGGATCGGGAATCTCCGCCTAGGGACAGGAGCGAATCTTGGCGGGAAGTCGAGAGAATGGCTGCCCTGTCCGAGTCGGCTCTTCTGCGTTCCAGAGACCTTATAAGGCAACTTCCCCCGAGGAAGCAGACGGAAGGAAGAGCTAGGAAGAATTCTGATATTTCAGCGCCGAAAAGACTCAAGGCGGCTCACAATAAATCTAGGAACCCCGCAGATCCGATGGACCACGAGACCCTGTCGTTGGATGCCTGTGGTCCACCAGAGGATGACTGAAGAGACCGATGTTAACTTGAACATGATTCTGATTTCTTGTAGCAGCCACTATGGGGAAGTGGGGGATGCCCCTCCCCCAAAACCCTCAGATTCTGCTGGGTGAAAGTGAGGAGCAAAAATACAATATTCCTTCTTCAAATAATAATAATTACGTGGCAAGGAGACCCTTTCCAGGCTTTTCCAGGTACAGAAGACTGGGAAGTGGTTTACCTTCCCCTTGTGCGGAGGGGATCCTGAGAACAGATATCCAAAGGAGAGGTCATTGGTTCCCTTCTCATCTCCCTTGGTTACCTGCCTTTTTATTTGGATTGATCTGGATTTCCATTGACTGTGGTGGGATTTACTTTAAAGTAAGTCTCCTCAGGGACAATGACTTAGTTTTAACGGGTCACTTTGTAAGACAGATTGAGACCCTAACAGAGGCCACTTGGTAAACAAACAAATAAACTTCTTGAGGAGTGTTCCGGCATCTAGAAGGCAGGTGGGACCAACCTGACTAGTTATCTGACCGGGTGGTCCCAGGAAACCCACTAGTTATTCTCTTGGCACCCTGGAATTTAAACATCGGGTTGTGTTGGATGCTCTCTACTTGTAAAATGGCCCACGTTTCTTCCTATTCTGTTTCCAAGAGCAGCTTACCTGTTTTACACGTGCTTTGGTTTCTTAATACACGCATACCAGTATTGCATATTTCTTGTGGCTTGATAAGTAGCCTGTGGATGCAATCATGAGCTTGGCCTTTGGACATATTTCCAGACCTTTTTTGTGTGTGTCTGGCAGATTATACTACTATTATAGATTGGTGTGGAAGACAGCAGTGATAATTGACTCAAATCACCTTGGAGGTCATTGTGCCAGTTTATCTTTCTCTTATGTTAGAATCGCACTCCCTGGTGAAAACAATTTCTATTTTCATGAGAGGTATCAGGAATATATTAGATGCCTCGCGTTAAGTCAGATTGCCTGCCTGCGTTACTTTGGCAGGTGAATAAATAATAATTGTGTCCTAATTCCAATTGATGGCAAACCTTTCCAAGGTTTTCCAGGTACGGAGTACTCAGAAGTGGTTCACCATTCCCTTCTTCTGGGGGAGCCCTGGGACAGTGGAACTTACCCAAGGCCACACAGGCTGGCTCTTCTCCCAGAATACATACAGTTGGCAAATAAAACCCCAATTTCAGATGCCCATAGCCAGAAACTTGTTGAGCCAGAGGTTGGGAATTCAAGTCACCACTCTGCCAGCATAGTCCCAGGGCTCCCCCAGAAGGGAATGCAAGGGCTGCACTCTTAAGATGGTAGTAATAGTTCTAGGCCTCCTTATCATGCTGTAAATGCCCCAGCCTAACATGCATAGTAAGAGGTGCTTAGATCTGCCAGGGATAAGGGCAGGAAAGGCACTTTTGGCTTCATGGGGAGGGGGGATTTCATCCTCCAGATGTTTGGGCTTAATTTCCCAGAAGTCCCAGCCACTCAGGATAATAGTGAGGAATTAGGGGAGTTGTAGTGCAAAAGCAAATGGTGAATTAAACCTTCCACAAATTGGTGTGAAGGCTGGGAGAAGTTTGGGCAGATGTTGGCCACGTTACTAGATCACACTATAGCTTTCAGAGCCCCACCCCCACCCAAGCAATCTACCCTGATTGCACCATTCTGGGAGTTATAGTCAAAACAAGTAACTTCCCTGAGTTTTGAATCTGAGAATCCAGAGGATGGGTTTCCCGATTTAGGAATTTATTATTTCAATTTATATACAGCTCAATTTTCCTGAAGGAACTCTGGGTGGTGAACAACCAAAAAACCAACAATTCAAATAAAGTAGAATGCTATTTATTTTTTTTAAAAGAGGTGAGATAAGACCGGCCAACTAAGGTAAAACACAAGATGGCGGTGGCAGACAATAGACTGACAAATAGGCAGACCAGTCACCTCAGCAGTCCCCTTTGGCTTGGAATAGCCAGGTTTTGAGAAGTTTTTAAAACACGATTCCTATTGGATCAGTATTCACCAGAGGCTTCTGCCCTTTGGCCTTATGTATGCCTCTCAGCAAATCTCAGGGTACAAAACACAACTTAGGCTGTGTTCCTCAATCCACTGTGAGAAATTGCCATGTTGTGCAGCAAGTAGTGCCATGGGATTGCAACAATGTGAAGAAGACAAAATGGATGGTTATCAGTAACAAAATGGTTCACAGAACCTTCTCAAGATCAGCAGTGATGTACTGTAATTGAGAAAGTATCATCTTATAAATACTTGGGGTGCTATTGGGGTGCTATAAGGTAACTGGGATCTTTCATGCAGAATCCGTTGTAGAACTGAACAAGCTAGGAATTCCTTCCAGAAAATGAGGAAAGTCTTGACAAACTGGGACTTGTCCATCAGACTTCGTACTCGACTATTCTGATCCTATGTATTCAGTATACTTCTGGTGTTGAAACTTGGACCCTTACAGACACATTAGGCAGGAAGCTGGAAGCATTCGAAATGTGGACATACAGATGAATTCTGAAGATATCTTGGAGTGCCAGAGTCCCTAATGTGGCTGTATTACAGCACATTAATAAAAAACTAGAAATCCTCAATACAGTACCATAAAGAGAAGAAAATTGCAATATTTTGGACACATATTGGACACAATAAAAAATACCATCTGCTGTAGGTTATTCCTTCAAGGAAAACCCGCAGGGCATAGAAGAACATTCTGGCTTAAGAACTTAAGCCCATGGTCCGCAGTGAGCCCAGCTGCTCTGTTAAGAATAAGCTTGAGATAGATACCAGTTCATGAGCTGCCTAGATGCCCTAAGCACATCCTATCTCGCCTGATTTCGGAAGCTAAGCAGGGTCAGCCCTGGTTAGTACTTGGATGGGCGACCACCGGTGAATACCAGGTGCTGTAGGCGCCTGGAGTAGGAACTGGCAAACCACTCCAGTATTCCTGCCAAGAAAACTCCATGGACATGGGGTCACGAAGAGTCGGTCACGACTGTAACAGACACAACACACACAGAGAGATACCAGTTCAGGCTACTGATCACCAATGTTCTAGGAGGACATGGCACTTGGAAGAAGAAGAAGAAGAAGAAAGCCAGGGATCTTCCTTCTGAGCAGAGGTGTCCAAGGATTGCCGTGGTTGATTATTTAAAAATCTAGTTGAAGGACTTTATTCGTGCATCGGAACAATATCCCATAGAAGCGACCCGGAGGCCTCAATCTGAGCCAAGTCCACCTAGTGGAGAAATTGTGAAAACTGAAATCCCCGGGGTGGAGGTTAGGGTGGCGGAAGTCTTGTAGGGGGGTGGGTGGAATTTGACCCTGTTTATCCAGCAGTCACCTTCACCGTGGCATGGACGCGCGGAGGATTGGAAGCAACGGGGAGCCACCCGTCGACTACTACGCGTTTTCCTTTGGCGGCATCTCCCTCGCTCCCGACTAGCTGCGAACAATATTGCAATACCCAAAGGGACTTTTTTTGCCGGAGAGAGCCAGCCGCAGGAAAGAAAAAAAAAATCTTGATCCGCCCTCTCGGGGGGGTCTCCTCAGCTGGGGCTGAGGCGCGCGGGACCCGCTTTCTATGGCTTTCTCTGGGACGGTTCCTGCGTTTCTTGCATTGTTTGTATTAATACCACTATCTTCTGTTTGTTTTGTCTCCTGGGAGCCAATAAAGCTGTGAAGTTTTTCTTTACACCAAATGCAGCTCTACCGGCGATCAATCAATGGGTAGTTTTTGGATAATCTGTGAGAGTGAGAAATCTAATAATGCAAGCAACTAAAAATAAAAAAACGGGGGAAGAAAGAAAGAAAACAGTCTATTTTCTTGTAGGTTAGCCGAGCCAGACTAAAACCGAGTATTTAAAGCAACATATATATATTGTGTGTTGTCTCTCTGTGTGTAGAACAACTATTTACACATGAAATATTTAATACCGAAATCTATAGTCTTAATCATGTGACATCTATGATTAGAACATATGGCGTGTGTCTGTGGATAGCAGATTATTAAAAACAGAGATAAGAAGAAAGCGTGGAAGTCTAATGTCAGTTTCCGGAGGCGTTCGACAACCAAGGGAAAGGCCTGGTCTGGAGGTCGCAAGGACCTGGCAATTCAGAACCAAAACCGGAACTGTAAACATGTTTATTCAGCAAGAAACCCGTTTCGACCGACGAAGACAGGTCTCTGACTCTGGGTATTGCCGGCTCCCTTCTCTGACTGCACTCTCAGCGGCAGGAAGATACAAGCATCAGCACCTGAGGATAACTAACTCCAAGAAGGGAAGGCCCTTTTGGAGGCCGGCTGGTTAAAATGCAGCTGCGAATCACTATCCGAAGAAGCATCTTTCCTCCCCAAAAAGGTGGCTTCCTGCCTCCGGGGAGACTTCCACTTTAGGAAGCCTCTCTAGAAAAGCAAAGCAAAAATATTCCCCCACCCCCACCCCGGACAATTAAGTCCAGTCTTAAACAAATTCAAAGTGGAATATCTCCATCTCAGTTTTTCTGCCTGACTTTTCGCGACCGATTTCGGCGGATTTCTCCCCCTCCCCAGCAAGAACTTTGGGGCTGGGCTACAGAGACCTAGCCAGCTCTACCTACTGAACTTCGTGGGTCCTGAATCCTCTGCCCACTTAAAGCTGTTTTGCGGCTTGATCCCGGCAACAGAAGTCAATGATGCGCGAAGGCCTGTAGTTCTATGCACACCTAGTATGTGCTGGGGAATTACTCCTGCATGCGTTCTAAAATAAGCATGTGCAGCATTGGAGCCCACATAGTCCTTCCGGAGGATGGATCCAGATTTCGTCATATTCCGGGGGGCCAGACCAGACCCATCCTGAAGACCAACAGCACTTATTTTGGGCATGAGGATCTGGTCTCTTTGATTTAAATGGGTCGACTCGAACACCGTCTAAAGGTGGTTCCGGTCCATGGATAGAGCTGGGCTGTAAAAAGAACTCACCCCCCCCCCACACACACACCGGCAGGCTCTGCTCCCTGGGGGAACAGGTGCCTTGCACTCCGAACCTTGCATTTGATGGCGAGGACATGTTAAAACTGCAGAAGCCGGGAATGCATTTTAACACTCCTCGTCCTAATAAAAAGACCCGAGCCACGACCGCCCCTAAGACTCGGGAAATGACAACTGAACATCCCGATAAACTATTTAATCAAGGAAGCATCTAACACTCCCTTGGCCGCCTTGTTAATAAATGTAATTTGAGGTAGATTTATGAAAGAGGCGGGAGCCGGCGGGAAGCCTTCCCTTATTTAAACAGCGAAATCATCGTTAGGCGCCGTTCACGTCTCCCAGATGCCCACGGGCTCCTCGGAATTAGGTGTTAAAGAGACAAAAGTGACCTAAACCGCCTTTAAAAGCACAGCATGACCATGTAATTCTTTTCCCCCCCTCCCGTCTTCGCTCTTACCCCCTCCCCCAAACACACACTTTGTGGTGTGTGCGCGTGTGTGTATTTAATAAAAAAAAATGAAACTTCTTTCCAAATAGCTATCACCCAGATTTAGTGTGAAAAGTAGTGTAATTGTAATTCACGCCATCAGGGTCTATGGCTGATAGACTATCAGCTGTTCCCGTAGTTATGGGAGGCCGCCTTCCTCGTTCGCTCCCTCCCTCCCTCCCTCCCGCCCTCCTCCTTCCCTCCAAAGAGGAAAAGCTGCCAAATGCTCCGCGATACCTCCAGCAACCTAATCGGATGCCAAAACAGCAGCTGCACACATATGCAAATTGGCAATTAATAATATAACATTCTGGAGTGGGGAGGGGAAGAGGAGAGAGAGAGAGAGAGAGAAATTATATATATATATATATATATCTCCACGAAATGTGTGTCTGTGTGTCCATACACACACACACACACACACACACACACACACACACACATTTCGTGGGGAAGTGAGGAAGAGGAGGGGAACTACCAGAGTATAAGAATAACCCCAACAGTGGCGACTAAACCCGGCTTAGGTGGATGGGAGCCGCCTTAAGAAGCCCCTGGAGAGGTTTCTCATCTCTAGCGTCTCCTCTGTTTTTCCACACACTCACTTTCTTTTTTTTCTCCCTCTCTCCCTCTCAAAGTGAGCGCTACCTGCCCTTCTTCAGCGTTGGCTCGGGTGGGCCGTGTCCCCGTCCCCCACCCTCGATTCCCAGAAACCGGAGTGCGGGCGAGCCTGGCTTTGTCTTGGGAGGTGTCCGCCAGCATCCGTGGCGTCAGCGCGAAGGCTAGGAGACGCCGTTCCGCGGATCCTTCTCGCGCGAACCCTCGAGGAGAGTTTAGGGGTGTCGTTAGGCATTGCGGGGTGTCCATTTTAACCAAAGGGGGAAAAGGCTTTGAGAACCCTTTTTTTTTCGGGGTCACCTCCATGCATCGCCTGGGCTGCCCCCACACGCCAGCGCCTGCCGCGACCCCTTGCCCTCAGTGTTGGACACGCGCACCTCGGTTGGGCCTCGGGCGTCACCGTCAGGAACCCCCATCCCGTGTTGAGCTCCAGCGAGAAGGGGCCTGTTGAGGCCACGGAGACTGTGGGTTCGATGCTTACAGAAATCCTGGGTGCAGTTGTAGAAGGGACAGCTGTGTTAGTCTGTACAAGCGTTACACTGTAGGTGAAAACGAAATAACTGCAAAAAGTAACAAACAAAAAGGCAAAAACATACTGGCTCCTTAAAGACAAACGTTTATTTATTTATTTTAAGGCAAACTTTTGTGGGGTTTTTTTAACTTTTTACTTTTATTTTGTTTTCACCTTTGATAAATCCAGTTAATTCAATGAGTCTGCTCTGGTTGGATCAAGAGATGTAACATTTCCAGAAATTCTGAAACTATGGGGGACTTTGGCAAAAAAAAATGGGGGATCCCCTAAATTTTCTCAAAACAGGACTAGTAACATGATTTCAGTTAAGCACATTTTAGAAGCCTTTGACACATGTGTAGGAAATACTCAGAACCTGAAATTTTACACAACTATTGCACAATGCAAAGGCACTCTGAACTTCTGCAGAAGGTTTATAGGCAGCAAGGAATCTTAAGGCACACATCTTAAGAAGCAAGATGGGGAGGGATGTGTGTGTGTGGAGGCTCTAGATGAGTGAACACACACTTGGGAATGTATTGGGTGTTTCCTGGTATCACTGCCATTGTGGAAACAGTCACTGTATGACTTGCAAGGAAAAAAACATTCTGATCTCTCCAAGGCATTCTTTCCTCATGGCAATCTTGGTAACAATCTTCAGAGGAGATTTCAGGGAGGGTTTTCAGGGAGTATTGGCAGAGGGAGGAGAAATAGCAAGACTTGAGCTGAGAGTTCTGTTCATTGAACTGTTCACGGAGGCACATCCATAATGAATTATATTGGCTAACATAAAATAATGCCTCCATTTCCTTGCATTATGAATTGGACCGATCATCTTCTGGAACTTTTGATGAATGGAGGGAAGCCTTGATCCTTTTGGAGAGAGACAAAAGCCTGTTGTTTATGATAGGTGTGACAATCTGGGCACAGGGCAACCAGGTTACTCAAGTTAAGTAGGGCTGGTGGGGTCTCAGAAATCTTAACTAGGCTAACTTTTCCATGTTGCTCAGGAAACAGACATGTTGTTCATAATATGCCTTTCCACCTGCAGCTAATGCCACTAGCAGTTTCTTTTATTTCTTTCACCCCATGTAATGGCCCTCTGGCCCTTAATCAATTATCCTGATGGACATGACTCACCCACCCTCCATTCCCATACAAAAAGCCAACATGCTAGTGAATTGTGTAGCAAAGGTAGGCTATTTTGCAGGGCTGGCATAATCCACAGTCACGTAGCCATACCATAGCTCTTACTCCTATAATCTGGATATAATAAAAATCATGGGCTGTCAAGTCAAGGGGTGACTTTTGTCAGGGTTTTCCAGGTACTTGCACATCCGATCTCGGCTGATTTCAGAAGCTAGATGGGAGACCACCAGGGAATACCAGGTGCTGGTAGGTGCCTGGAGTAGGAACTGGCAAACTACTCCAGTATTCCTGCCAAGAAAACTCCATGGACATGGGGTCACAAAGAGTCGGTCACAACTGTAACGACACAACACACACACACAAACACACACAAGCAGGGTTAGCCCTGGTTAGTACTTGGATGGGAGACCACCAGGGAATACCAGGTGCTGTAGTTATTCTGGCAAACCACTCCAGTATTCCTGCCAAGAAAACTCCATGGACATGGGGTCACAAAGATTCGATCACAACTGTAACGACACAACACACACGGAGAGAAGCAGCTTGCCCCAGGCCACAAAGCCGGGCTCTACTCACAAGACGCAGAGTGGCAAATCAAACTGCAGCCAGATATATGAACAACTGAACTATCCAGAGCTGGATAGAGTAGTTGTTTATTGAATCGATAGGAACTGGCAGAATAAATGTTTCTTAATCTTTTTAATTTCAAGAAGAAGGATAAGATATTATTTCTTAAATAAAATCTTGCTTACGTAAAAAAATCATATATAGGACCTGAATTAGAAAGATAATGAACTTCTGTCCTATGTTTGCAGCGATTTGTAGCAGCAGGGAAACACATATTATGGTCTAACCATAAAGTTCTGGAGAAGTCATAACCTCTAATATTCATTACCCAGTTTAATTAAAAAATATAACTCAGGTGTAGCTTTTGATTAGACTCCAGGAATTCTTCTGATTTTCTTTTAATGGAATATCTTTCCATCTGAGTAAATCAGTAACTTTAAATTGAAATGCCTTTTCCAGGAAAGGATGTATCACTCAGTGCTATTATTTATTTACTTTAAAAAGAGCCAGGAACATGTGGAAACAATATAGTAGCTTACAAAAAAATGGGCAGAATAGTGGCAGTACATTCTGACTGATATTTCTACTTCTACAATGGCTACTTGCAAAAAATATTTTATTTATTTATTTGTTTGTTTGTTTACCATATTTTTAAGCCACCCCACTACCAAGAGTATTAAAAAGAATACTGGGCATCTGGGGATGGTAGCTTGCAATGAGTCATGGCTGCAGAAATTCACGGCTACAGCGGTAACATGTTTAATAAAGGCCTTTGTTCAACAAACTGAAACTAACATTTTATTTACTCAGATTTACATCCAGTTGAGTTTATGTTATCTTGTATTTCTAGGATGTCAACATCTTGCAAAATTTGTTAAAGCATCCTAATGAAATAAGAACAAGCAGCACTGATTTTTAAACTGGCTTTCTCTCATGCATTTAACAGCAAGTTGTCACATAAATTACGAAGATGAAGCTTGCTCTGCTAATTTATTTCCACTCCAGAAAAGGGCTGCCAGTGTTTTCCTCATATTAGGCTTTTTCTAAAGGCACAAGGATGGAAGACTATGTATTGCAGTGGGTGAGTTCATCATTATATCTCAAAGAACACGTAGGTGTTCACATTCAACTTTCTTTCTCACACCCTCTTTACTTTCTAGGTAACATCTGACTGGTTACCTTTATGCTGAATATTGTTAGTGATGTTTATGATTAAAATTCTGAGGTGTGTGGGGGATAGACATCAGGTTGTAAAGAGGGATTATGGGCATGTAAAGATGCCTAGAAGCACAGAGTTAATCCCCCTGCACCAGAAGAACTATTAAAGCTGGTTGTGGCTAAATGGGAAGAGAAATGAAATCACACTGCTTGTTATAAGTTCATATGTCCCAAGGCTAATTCTGGGGGATGAAATAGGTCCCAAACTGTCTATTGAAGTGACATATGTGTAACCCTTGTGTGTAACATTGCTGGGAGATTATCTCAAAGCATCAACTAATTCATCACAATGGGGTAGGAAGCTTGAGCGAGCCATTTCAGTAGACTGCTGTCACGAAATGTTTCTGGTAATCATGTTTCTAATGGACATTTTTTTACAATATATATCACAAACCTTTACATTTAACACATTTTTTTCAGAGCTGTTATGCATATTTAGTTTCTAAATGTTATAATTTCCAAAACATTTTTTGTTAAAGTTTCAAATCCTGCAGTAGTAAGAAGGGTACTCAGTAGGTAAAGGATCGAGAACAGGTTGTGCACTAGCATTTGGGTCATATTAGTACTGTGTGTGTATGTGACTGTGCATGTGTGAGAGGATGTACGTATTACAGACAATTTGGAAGGTGAAATGGGGGAGGCGAACTAAGTTTCTACCTTTTGTTTAATCTTAATTTTTATTTTTATTTTTAAAAAGGATTATTATTAGCAGTGTAATTTTTGCCATGTTCTGCAGTTATGTATATGTATATGTCTCTAAGAGATACTTTAGATAGATAGATAGATATAGATAGATAGATATTATGGGAATAAAAAAGGAAGAGAGGGGAACCCCCCCATCACCACCAAGATTGATTAAGTCAGGGGAAGGGGAAGTCTCTAAGAGATATAGTATTTGAAGAACAAAATTATTGTTGTGGAACATGAAGCAGGAAAGAGAAATATGGTATTTCTTTAACATTTAAATATTTAATATTTAAATAATAAATATTGAATATTATTTTTAATTTTTTTCTATTGTTGTTATACACTATATTAGTATACACTAGATACACTATATTAGTCAAAGTCGTGCACATAAACATTGTAACAAACAGGGTTGGAATCACCACTCAGCTATCGAAGCTCACTGGCAATGTTGAATGCTCTGTTATGGTTGCTATAAGTCACACACACACACACACACACACACACACACACACACACACACACACACACACACACACACACACACACACACACACACACACACACACACACAGGCATTCCTAAGACAAACATTTGCCTCTTTTCCCTCAAGGTCAGTTTCTTAGTTTTATTTTAGTCAGCTTTTACAATTTCATTTTAAAAGCAGAAAGTTATGCTTATATACCGCCCCATACCACTTCAAGTAGTCTCTGGGCAGTTTACAGTTTTAATTACAGTAATGCAGGCTACTCATTTTAGCGCTATTATATTGGTTTGTGTAGCACAGGTGTGATAAAATGAAATTAAAATTAATTTAGCATACATTGAAAGAGCTTGCATTTTGTAGCCATGCTTCCCCTCATGACCGTCTGAGTAAAACAGCCCAGAGGCCTAGTCAATGTCCCACTAACTAAGGAGCTTGCTGAAAACTCCAATTTAAGTGTGTGTTGCTTGTCCATCTCATCTGTTTGGGTTGTAGCAGGGTCTGCGATTGTGGAGATCACAGAGGGGGACATTCTTTACAGTAATCCCCTGCCTATTGTGACCCAAACTGCAATAATGGAAAATCCGCAATATGCAGATGATGGGTCAGGTCGGGACTGGGGGGCCTATCTGGGCCTCCTACACTTACCCCCAGGCCCGGCGCTGCTCCGAACGGGCCTCTGAAGGACTTTCCGGGCCTGTTGGAGCCCCCAGAAATGGTTTCCAACAATCCGAGAGCCACTTCCAGTTTGCCAGAAACCACTTTGGGGGCTTTCGACAGGTCTAGGAAGCCCGTCGGAGGCCCATTCAGGACAGCGCCAGGCCTAGGGTAAGTGCAGGAAGCCTCAAACAGGCCCATGCAGCTTGCCACAGGGGGCCTTGCCTTTCATATTCTGTGGTCCTGCAACATACCGGGACCGCAGTATATGAACCATGAAATGGCGTGGAACCACTGTAATTGCCTGAGATGATCAGGCATTATTAGGAAGCTCACTTCATGCCTTAGCTAGTGCACACAGTGCATTCCACAGCAGTGCACCAAGGCATGAAGGGAGCTCCCTAAGAATGCCCGATCATCTCAGGCAATTAAATACTTTTCCCTTCTGTGATCTCCATGATCACGGACTCTGATGTTGCACGTTTGATCTACTCTATTTTTTAAAGCATCGTGAAAGATTTGTAGTCTTGTTTCATTAAAAGAATAAACTAATCCAAGGTAGGGCAGAGGTAACCTATAGATACTTCTGAGATCATTCTGAGATTATTACTAGGAGTCTGGCAAGTATTGGATAGTATATGGAATCAAACCACACCAAGCTGTGATGTAAAAAAAAGTCCCTCAGCACCGCTGCAATCGCCCACTCCTGTTTTTCTATTTCCCAGATTTAACCTACAATGCTACTTTTAAATTTTAAGGTTACCTTCCGAGTCTGAATTTTGAGGCTGTGGTTATTCTTCAGTATTGAACATTAGCTACTGTTGATAATTGACTAGGTATGCTGAAAAAAATTGAAATTTGAGTTAGACAATGTTGGGTTTTCAGAATGAATTAACAAAATACAATCAGTAATATCCAATCAGTAGCAAAGTAGGAAAATCATAATTTGTGGCTATCATATAGAATATTTATCAGGGTGAAAGTAATAGGGTGTTGTGAAATCTAATCAGAACTCAGAAGTGGAAAGACATATGAGACTTGCATGGTTAGCTTTTGGTAAACAGAGAAAAATTCTAAAACACCCCTCCCCCCCAAAAAAACATTCCTCTTACATTAAAGAAGATTAGATTAGAATGTGTGCTGCCAGTACTAATTATGCTATGCAGACCCGGGCTATTAAAAAAACAACCCTATAATGGAAAGGGTCAGAAAAAACTCAAAGTGCAATGTAAAGGCAAATGCTAAATACCAGCTCAGCAGATAATGTAAGAAAGCAGACAATTTGAAAAGAGACAACAGATGTAAATGAACATATAGCATTAAAATGAAGATGGAGAGGTCACATCATGAAACAAGTAGTTGGGTGATGAAATAAGGAAATACATCAATATGCAAAGAAGGACTAAGTGGAGGACCAGAACAAGATGATTAGATGATTCATTCATTTAAAATATGTTTACTTCACCGTTCTCCTTGAAAGGAATCACGGCAGTATATGTCATTGAAAAGGCAATACATAAAAGCTGAAAGCAGTAAATATTATATCAAACACTGTAATTAACATCAATACTGAAAACACATTCATAAAGTTCAGTAGGACCAGTATGGATCAGAGTAGTGCAAAACAGAAATCTGTAGAAGCCAAAAGGGGAGGAGGGCACCGGAAACTTAGAGACAGTGATGAAAGAATGTTGCTCACACCCAGTGGTTTTAAACGGTTGAAGTCTTGCCTCTTCTTTGCCAATCTACAGATTGGGTTCGAATAGTTCTGTCCATAACTACGCTAAAGAATGTGGATGTTCCTTCTACAAAAGTATTCTGTTTTGTAGCCGTTTATTCATGTGTAAATAAGGAGGAGATAAAAATGCATTCTGATTGTCCATGTCTGAACCCATTTGCTTTTTCCAAAGTTTCTTCTAAATAAGTTACCTGGTGAGTAGGAATGAAACAAACATCTGTGAATTTGAGATTGCACAGTAAATTGATGAATCCTGTTTTCTAAATGAGGCTGCAGGGGAAGATATGCCAATTTACCGGTAGCTTCACTTCTTGGGAAGGCTCCTGCCAACAGCCAAACCACAATGCAAAAGAACTGAGCTTGGCTTCTCTGGATGAGATAAAACTATCCAGCACTAAGAATCTTTTGTGGCTTTTCCTAGGGATCTCCCTGGAACGTACATATGCAAGAGAGACATTGAACAGCTTTGCCTCTTAACCAGAATTCACGATGCACAAACGTCTTCTGAATCAAATCGCATTTGTCCATTACAGATTTTCCGCACAGAGTGGTGGTGAGAAGTGCCTCCCCCCCCCCACACAGCAAGTTTTAATGATGAGCTTTCCAGTTAGAATGAAAAAATAAAGGTGGAAAAAGGTATACCCCTACCCTTGAATCCTATATTTGTTTCTAATGTTTTGCTCACTTTGTTTCCTGCAATGCCACTGAGCAAAGGTGATGCAGGGTTGTGTAAGCAGCCCTTCCTAAGTAGAGGTGGGCACGAACCAGAAAGCCCATGGTTCAGGTTCATCTGGTTTGGGTCCACTCTTGGTTCGGTTTGGGTTCGGGTTCGTATGATTTTTTTTTAAAAAAATCACAGAACGTTTCGGGTTCTTACCCTTGGCAGCAGCACCGGATCCTGGCCCCTGCGGCAGGGGCCTTTTGAGGCACTGGCTTGGGGACAGCACCTCTTTTTTGTTTTGTTTTTGTTTTGTTTGTTTTCAAGCGCCCACCGCATGGCCCCTGAGGCCAGGTGGGCACTTCTTTTTATTTTTTTATTTTTTTCCTTGATTTTAGAGCACTGATCTGGCAAGCCCTGCGGCCAGGTCAGCGCTCCTTTATTTTATTTTATTTTTATTATTGTTATTTTTTATTTTATTTTTATTATTGTTATTTTTTGTTGTAGCATGGGCCATTTTTTTCCAAGCACCAACCACACGGCCCCTGGAGTCCAGTTGGCGTTGGGTGTTTTTTTAATATATATTTTTTTCATTTTAGGTGCTGACCAGAACACCCCTGGGGCCTGGTCAGTGCTGCTTTTTTATTTTATTTTTATTTTTATTTATTTTATTTATTTACAGGCTGGTCGGCTTTTCCCTGCAGCCAGGAAGACCGAAGATGTCCAGCACCAGGTAGGAGACATTGCCGCCATTAACGAACCGAATCAAACTGAACCAATTTTTTCGGTTCATTTCGTTTCGTTCTAAAATCACTCTGGGGTTCATTATTCGTTTCATTCTAAAGTCACTCTGGGGTTTGTTATTCGTTTCGTTCTAAAATCACTCTGGGGTTCATTATTCATTTTGTTACATAACAAAATGAATAACGAATAACAAAACGAATGAAAGTTCATTTCATGCCCATCTCTATTCCTAAGCTTCTGAAAATGATGGCTCCTGTTGTGAACACGGTAACTTGGAGAGGTGAAGTGCTCCATGTTAAGAGATCACTGCAGTCTTTCCCTGCTACATTCAGAGTCACGTGTTTCAGCATGAAACAGTTTCTTAATGTACAGGAATTCACTTCCCCAAAGTTGCATCGTTTGTGTCACTCTGCAAAAGGGTTTCAGCCACCGTTTTGTGATTCCTGACAGCTGAATGAAACACAGAGAAGATGAGGTGATCAGCTCTGATGCTTGTAGCCCTCTCACCCCCCCAGACAACACCCTGGGCCTCCTCATTCTTCCTGTAGGTATTCTCCCCATGTTTAATCAAAACCTGGTCTCCTCCGTGACAAGCTGGAATCTCAGTAGAAGCAGAAACTGTGAGAATGGGTGGCAGGTCTGCAAAAACGAAGGACCTTCTCCCTCGGCTGTCAGGAAGGTTCTTGGTGGTATCAGGCAAGAGGTTAAAGTCTTCACATCCTGAGAACATTTTTTTTTGGTGAATACTGACCCTCCAGGCACAGAAGCAATTGGGATCTGTTACCACTAAGGCAGAATGGAAGGGGCATCTTGAATGCCAACCAAGAAACATTGATGTGAAATAAGGGCACTGAGGGCAGGTATCCTGTTCCAAGATTGTGAGGCTCTATGTTATTTGCTACATTATGCTTAGTATTTAACTCATTGTTTATTGCTTGCACTTGAAGTCAAGCACAGCCATCATCTTTTGTGCCACTGGGAGGCAACTGGCAGAGTGTTTGCGTCCCTGGATGTGCCCAGGATTTGCAGAGATTCTGATCCATATTTCATATGTGAAGGAGAATGAGGGAGTGATATTGTATCTACTCTTATTTCTTCATTCTGGCCGTTCTCAAGACAATGGCTATTCTCTACTTGTTAACTTCAGTAAACAGTAAATCCAGGCAGGGCTTTTATCCTTTTGTACATGTTCTGGGGGGTGCCTAGTTGTTCTATGCGCTTTGAAATATAACAGTTGGGGTTTTAATAGTCCATCTTACTATTATGTGTCTTTCATATGAATCTATAGGATCACACAAACTTTGTGTTTATAACCACTTACGTGTAACCTTGTGTGATTGCATTGACGCTATGTTTTCAATGTTAGTTTCCATCACTCATAACTTTAAGACAGAATTTTACTCTCTTTTTAACTGCCCACATTCTCTTGTAGCTTTAATTGTAATGTTGTCTTTTAATGCTGTAAGATGTCCCTCAATTCCCTGTTCTCAGCACTTGAACATGTCTTAATTGTACTGGACTGTATATTATCCCTCAATACTATAAGCCGCCTTGGGTCCTTTTCAAGGAGAAAGGCAAGGTAAAAATACTCTAAAATAAATAAATAAATAAATACTATTGAGCTGCTTTCTTTTCTGATGAATGTCGAAAGGATGAAATGCGACCCCTTCATCAGCAGCATATGTTGCAAGGTTCACAAACAGGCCTGGGTGGGGGAGTCATAATGGTTCAGTTGATGCCATTCAATGCTCTTTTGATATTATCAATAGCTATTAAAATACTGTACATTTAATTAAGTTATAGGTGTTCCTAATTAGAAAGATCTTTCAAGGCCCACTGTCTCGACTGTATATTGAGCACTTCTGCTTTCATGTTTAAATCTCTGTATCTTCTTCTTTTTCTTAGTGCTTGTCCCACTTGGTGGTGACCTCTGCTATTCTTGTTTTGGCCTTCGATTTAGCACGGTCATGGGCTAGGTCCAGGCGAATCATTTAGCAAAGAACAAAAGGTCTTTATAATCAAGGGACATGTAGACAAAGTCATCCATTTTGATGCCAGCACGGTCAGTGTCTTCCTTGGGAATGAGACGAGAGCAGAAAGGATCCATTGCTAAATAACAAGTTTCTTAACAAAAATATAAATGGTAGCCTGAGAATGTTTATAACAATATTTTATTACAATTTGTGTCTTCTACATTATGCCATCTTCATTTAATTGTATGTTTCTCACTAATAGACATTCTGAGGAATTAGCTTGAACAGGACAAAACTATACCCAGTTTATCCCAGCACCCAGAAGATGAGGTACAGTGAAGAGCAGAGAATATACTCATCCATATTCCCATCAAGTATTTGCTTGGGGTTTCCTCTTTCTCCAAACCTCTGTGACTCCTCCTTTCCCTTTTACCTCTACATTTAGCAGTTTTGTTTGTCACCAGAATGCGGTGACCTTCCTAAGTCCCAAGATTCCTCTGATTTCTGCCTTGACATCTGATGGACAAACATTTGCCACATCTCAGGGCACAACGTTCAGTAAGCGGAATCCCATCAGGTGGTTTACAGTGGTGCCTGTGGCATCAACTGCAACGGCCAACTGACATGACTCAATACTAGTATCCCTCATTGTATGCCAGTCATATGAAGCTGGTTCTCGATAAAGGATACAAGCCGCAACTTGTTCACTCGTGGCAGTTCACCAGTATAATTTGCACCACTGTACTCTTTGTTTGCATGTCGTTAAGTTGTTTCTGAGTTACAGTAACCTTATGAATTACTTGTAATTATGTGCCCCCAAGCTAATTCCAATTTATGGGTTTTTCCAGGCAGAGAGTAAATGTCCCTTCTTCTGGTGGCATTCTGGAACTCGGTGGCTTGCTCAAGCCTGGCTCTTCTCCCAGGCATAAGGAAGTCGCAATGTCTGGCCAGGCAGCCAGATACATACCTCACTCAGCTACCCAGCCAACCCCCTATGAATTATTTACCACCAAATTATCCTCTCACTGGCAGCCTGGCTTACCTCTCGCCAGCTCAAAGAAATGGGCTCATTTTCCTGAAGCTACAGTAATTCATTCTTGGGTTTTCTCCTTTCCTTCTGCCTTCAACATTCACCAGCATTGTTGCCTTTTCTAGTTTATTTAGTGTTCTTACAACAAGAAGTCATTTTCACTTCTAGGGAGAGATCAGGTTTGGTTTACAATATTTTTGTTGGTCCATAAAGTTCTTTTCCAATATCATCTTTTGAACAAATCAATCTTTTTATTTCTTGTTGTTGCCTTTTTAGAATGTCAGCTTTCACATCCATGCCTAATAGCTGGGAATGCCACAACAATGGAAGAACATGGCCTTGACCTTCAATGACATGTTCTTGCATGTGGGGTTCTTCCCTAGTTCCTTCAGGGCCATCCTTCTAATTCTCTGTCTTCTTCTGTTTTCTTGGCAGCAATCATCACTTTGATCACGGGTAGTTCACCTGTGGGATTCTTGCCCATTTGTTCTTATCTCACATGATCTTATCTGTTTTTTTTCTGTGATTTTTTTTTAAGAATATTGGCAAATACCACTGGGTTCCTGGAGGCATATACCATATGAATTTTAATCTGATATCTCTTTCACATTTCTGCATCCATAACAAGATCCTTAAAATGAGAGAAGCATAGAAACCTAGAGTTTGGTATTATGTTATAAAAAGTTGAATATTTCCTCTGTTTTGTTGTCACTGACTGCACAGTGGTCTGGTTTTTTATTGCAGCATACTCTCTTTGGGGGAAGGAATGTCCTCAAAAAGATTACCATTTGAGTTATGTGGTCCATTACATATCACAAAGAATTATCATCCTTACAATTTAGGAGGAAAGATTAATTATTTGTCTCTCCTAGTGCCTATAAACTAATCACATAGATAAATTCTATTTATGCCTCTCTGCTTGGAGTTGCTTCAACTGAGTTTTCAAGGCAAGACCCTACTTGTATCTTCAAGACCATCAATACCTAGCCATTACATATTCCAAGTCATCAGTGATCCACTATTTCCTGAAAGAGAGCTACTGTACTTTGTCCATATATATGAGTTGTTTATATGAATACATTGAAAATATGATATTTTCAGTCAGATATATTTAGCTCCTGTGTTATAACTTGCTCGTTACTCTGCCTCTTACTCATGTTTCCCACTAGTGGTCTAGATGAGCCTATTTTTGGCCGTTTTATGACTAAAATGAACAAATACTATTAGAGGATGAACTGAATGAAGAAGCTATTTAGGGAGCAGCTCACAGACATCAGATTGGAGTGTCATGTTTTATCTCTCCATTTCTGGGTTCCAATGGTTCCTCTCTGGTTTCTTTAGATGAGCATTAATTCAATACCAACCTTGTTTGAGATTGAAAAGTTGTTTTTTCCAGAGTTAATTGTGTAGTCCCCGTTTTGGCAATTAATTTGTTTTTAAACGGTACTTTGGCTTCTACAATGTAATGTTTTTTTAAAAAGAAAGGTGCCACACTGGCAATATTTAATACAAAAAGGGATGTTTGTAAACCGGAGGCATTCAAGGGCCAGGTGGAACATGTGACCTCACGCCATCATCACCTTGAAAAGTAGCTGTCTTGTCTTGTACTTCATGGTAAACCACTTTTTATAGGTCCCACATTTCAAAAGTAGTTTGCCATATGGCTCAAGAATGAGGTGGGCTTTCCCTTAAATCTTAGGGATCATCACCCAATTAGTTAGTTGAAAAGTTATTGCAATTGTAGCCACAATGATCAAAAGATAATACTGTCACTGTCATTAAAAACAACAACCCAAGTCATTCCTGACCTAGCTTTGTTTGAGATATTGCAAACAATGGCCTTGTCAATTGCTGTAGAGATGGATTCATGTCATCTTAAAAGGAAACCATTCTAACTAGGCCTTGTTGTTATATAACAGATGATTGTTTCCCATTTGGAAGAGAGAGAGAGAGAGAGAGAGAGAGAAATAACAGCTACTGCACAGGCAGTATCACACAGCCTGAAAAAAACCAAGAATTTCTGAACCTATCATTGACCTTTCACTTTCAACCCTCCCAGCCGCCATATTAGTGCACTCCCACCAAAATACCAGCTTGTGTTTACAGTCTGATTTCTCCTGATGGTGAATGGGCGCGTACTCACGAGCACTTGCTCTATGTGCACTCAATGGGATCATGATCTGGAGAACTAAAAATGTAAACACAAGCTGGTATTATGGTGTAACTAGCGGTCTATGGAGCTTTGTTTGAAGATTTAAAAAATGGGCACACTGGGCAGAACAAAAGGAGGCAAAAGCTGTGCTGCTACGCAGAGGAAACTTAGAAAGCTCTTGATATTGCTTCAGAATCTAAGTCTGGAGAAGGGGGGCAGGAAAGAGATGAAATGAGCCACATGTGCGCCCCCCCCGGCTCTCTACTGTCAGTTGTACTGATGACACCATTTTCTTTTCAAAGGAGGTGGCATAATGAACACTTCATATTTAGTTTTTAGTTTTTCAGCCATTACCATCATAACTTTTGGAGAACTTAGCTGAGATCTCAATGTTTGGTAGGTCACTGTCTGTACCTAGATGTGGCAGTCACACCATTTCTATTTTGTTTGCACAAGCATTCTAGTGAGATAAATTACGCCATGTGTACTGGAAGAGTACTTTAAGGAATGGAGTCCATGTAGAACATGCATTGTTCATGCCTGTGAAGATTCTCAGTCATCCAGGTGAGTTTATCTGGAAGTTGAGTCATGGCAACTGGACTTTTTTTCTTCAGAGATTGAAACGTTTCGCTGCTCATCCAAACAGCTTCATCAGTCTGAAGAAAGCTGGTTGCAAGTCCTCCATTTTATAGTTCACTTTGACCTCAAGTCACCCTGGTCAGAAATAGGCTCATAAGATGAACAAAGGCCTGAATAGGCTCGTTAGATAGACAATAGTCTCAATAGGCCTTTAGGTGAATAAAGGCCCAAGGTACTGAAACCCATAAAGTATGGGTCCTTAGCTATGGCCTTGGTGGAGGAGGCGTGAAGTACTTTTGATTTGTCTGGGTATTGTTGAAATCACTGCCTCATAAGTGGCAGATAGACTGTGCCTGAGGCCCGCCACCTCTGTTGTGAGAGGGTGTTTCAAAACTCATATGAATGACTTCCCTGACCCCTCTCTCAAACCACCTATCTTCTCTGTCTAATATGTGTACATCTTCATCTTTGAATGACGAATGAAGTCTGAATGACCTCAGATTTACTAAGCTGTTTCAATGAACAGTGAAACCTTTCAGTCTCTCAAGAAAAGAAGTCCAGTTGCCATGACTCAACTTCCAGATGCACTAGGTTAGGACTGGGGGCCCTATCTGGGCCCTGCCACACTTACCTGAGGCCTGGTGCTGCCCCAAACTGGCCTCTGACATGCTTCCTGGGCCTGTTGGAGGCCCCAGAAGTAGTTTGGGGCATTCTGGAAGGCACTTTCAGTTTTCTGGAAGTCACTCCCAGTTCACTTGAAATGACTTCTGGAGCCTCTGGTATAACTCAGTTTGGAACATTTTTTATCCAAATAAAAGCTTTGAAAAACATCAGGGATCTTTCGAATGAGGACATCCTGTTCTGGAAGCATGTGAGGGAAAATCCACCTGGATAGAGATTTCCACAGAAGAAGAAGAGGAAGAAGTAAAGGAACATGTGCAGTCCATTCTAGGGCAGTATTATCTTGCTAATGTCATAAAGTCATAAAAGTGGCTTCTCCTTACACATTTGCTCAGCTCTGCAGACCCTACCATCACTAGAGCTACACTAAATTAACTCCAGAGTCTTCAAGAAACAGACCTGACTTGCTTTATAGGAAATTACATTCTATATTCACCCAGGTTTCAAACCGTATTCACTGAACGATGCACAGATCTAATCATTTACAAAGTCACAGCTATCACTCAGTTGAGTAGTTTTTCTGCATTATGGAAAGACATGTCATTCAGCCTAAAATGTTATGGCAGTCTAGTCTAGATACTATGATTTGGTGGGTAAAAGAATTCACCAGAAGTAGATTTGGTTCGAACCCTTACTTGGTGTTTGTAAATCTCAGTCAGTTATGAGCTGTTATTGTATGAAACCTGTTGCTTTAGTATACAGTCACACTATAGTAGGCCCATTGAATCAATGGGGATGTGGTGAGCCAGCTCCTCCATAAATGCCATTGATTTCAATGGCCCTACTCTGTTGTAATTTGCGATGCTAAACTACCAACATTCGGCCACCAAATAATTAATTGACAAGAAACATTAACTTAGTAAATGTCCACAGTATTCCATGGAACTGTGAAGGCAGAAGGCAGGGTTGCATCTATCCAGACTAATTTATTCACACTAAAGAAAGCAGATGTGCTTGTGAAGTCTACAATGAGGACATGAGTGCAATATTTCCTTCCCAGCCTTGTTTCCACGCAGGGGGTGCACATAATGGACTAAGTTCCACTACTTTAATTTTTACAGTTTACAGCACCCATGTCTCTCCAGAAGTACAACGATTCTTCTCTTGGCATATCCTCCATTCCCTTTAGTCAGGACGTGTTCCAGAAATGGATTCCATATGTCCTTAAAAATCATTATTCTTGAAAAGGGCAGTGAAATGCTTTGAAATGCATTAATATTTGCAAAATGGGCATAAACCAGGAATGAAAGAAGGATTTTAAAAAGAGAAGTGTCTCCTTTCTGCTAGAACTACCAGCTCAACTGAAGGAGGGAGGGAAAACTGGTTTCAGGCCCATCCCTGTTGTTAAATTCCTCAGTTTTCCTTCAGCTCCAATGTTCTCTTTTGTCACAGCTCAGTGAGCAGGTGTGACCACTTTGAATGGGCTTCCAACAAATTTTGCAATTGCCATTGCAGCTCCAAGTCATAGATACTCAGATAATTATTTAAACTGAGAAAAAAAAACCATTGGTCTGGCCTACAACAGGCTCTTTTCAATGTGCTCTTTCAAATGAATACCACAGCTTCTGAGACTTCATTACGTCCATTTTGCCCACTGAGAAGACAGAATGAATTTCAGTCCTCAAATATTCTTTCTACATTGACTTGCATAGCAGGAATAGAAAACACAATTCTAGCTCCTTTCAGGGGGCTTTGTTTGTTTTTTTCATGGTCTCTCCCAGCAGCAGAGAACAGCAAGTATAAATACCATTATATAAATCTGTAGTGGAGCCACATTTAGAATAAATCCCAGAATTCCAGACAGCCTTCCTTCCTTCAAGGTATTTATATACCGTTGTACAGGAAAATCTCTCACACAAAAGGTGTATGTATGCACATGAATATTAAAAACATAAGCATTTTAAAAGCCTTCCATGATAAAACCACCAAGGCAAGAGAGAGGGGGAGAAAAATATAGTGAATCCAAAACTTCCCTCCCATCACAGCAGTATATCCTATTGTTCCTTAACCCACTTTGTGTGGCATGATCTCATTGACTCCATGGTCACAGACCAACCATTGACTTGGTAAGGCTGGACTGTTAGTATCTGCCCTTTTCTGCTGGAGTTGACAGTCTTCATCCCTGGAAACTTACAGAACACAAAGAATTTCCTGAATGTTCTCTGGAGATCTTCCACTGACATGCCAGGCACACTTGCCAAAAACTTCATTTCACTATGGAGGAAGATGATGGAAAGGACCATTAAAGAGGAACAGGTTATGGACTGGATTATTTGATTTTGGGCCTTTTCACACGACCCCTAAGATCTGCTGGTCACTTAAATTCGGACCAGAAATCTTAGGGGTTTGTCGCTGTTCCTGCGTTCCCACCCCCTCCGCACCCCTGGCTGCTGCCTGCGTGAGGGGAGGGAGAAAAAAAGGAAGAAAAGAATGCCGTTCACCTCCATTCTGCCATCCTGGCACTGCATTCAGATCTTTTAAAGGGGCAGGGGGCAAAAAAAGAACAAAGAGAAGCAAGGAGAGCCAGGCAGTCACTACGCTATATCCGCATCAGGAATTTTCACCTCCAGAGAGCAGGTACCTGAAAAGTGCGCTGGGAAACGCTTAGGTGGGCGTGGTCGCACTTAATTATCTGTAAATTCCGGAGCTGGTGGGGAAACAATTTTAAGCTCTGGAGCTGGGAGCCATTTGCGGCGGAGTTTAGGGGTCGTGTACAAAGGGCCTTTTATTTGAATATTTTTACCCCATCTTTCTCCTTGGAAAAGGACCCAAGGTGACTTACAATACTGAAGGACAATATACAACCTAGAACATTTTAAGACATATACAAGTTAAGAACAATGAATTTGAAGAGGCATTCTTCTTACAACATTAAAAAAAGGCAGTATTAAAGCTAACAGCAGTACATGAACAATTAAAACAAAATTTCCATTATGAGAAATGGAAAACTAAAAACACAGGTAGTACTGTATTATGAATTCAGTCTAAGCAATAATGTATGTATTGGTAATCCATCTAAAAGTCACATTATAGGTCCTTCAGGGAAAGGTTGCCTGAAGAGAAAGGTCTTTGGATGCTTGAAGAAAGACAGCAAAGATGGGGCCAGCCCAACCTTCAGAGGGATGAAGTTCCAAAGTCTTGGAGCAGCAACAGAGTATATTGCCCTGTTCTGGTTTCTATAACATTAACACAGTTACCCTCCCAGGCAGCACACACTCTCCCTCTCTGGATTTCCATGAAATACTTCAACTCTTAAATTTTGTCTGAAGGCCACTGTTCTATCACTGTTTCACATCTGGGCTACAAAATCAGATTGGATGGGTAAACCATAACCACTTCATCCTTAAGTGACATTGACTCCAGTCCCACAAACTGGCCTTCTGACCAAAACTGGGGATAATTCCTCGGCCAGAGAAGAGCTTGGAAGTTGTAACATTCACCTCACTGCAGAGGGAAACAGTGTGAGTGCTGGAAACGTGAGCTGTTCAGACCAGAAATTATTAACAAATACAGGGTGATGTCACGGGTGAACAATGATCCACACGACCCCTAAGATCCACTGGCCACTTAAATTCGGACCAGAGATCTTAGGGGTTTGTCGCTGTTCCTGCGTTCCCACCCCCTCTGCGCTCCTGGCTGCTGGCTGCGTGAGGGGAGGGAGAAAAAAAAGGAAGAAAAGAATGCCGCTCACCTCCGTTCTGCTGTCCCAGCACTGCATTCAGATCTCTTAAAGGGGAAGGGGGCAAAAAAAGAACAAACAGAAGCAAGGAGAGCCGGGCAGTCACTACGTTATATCCGCATCAGGAATTTTCACCTCCAGAGAGCAGGTACCTGAAAAGTGCGCGCTGGGGGTGGGCGTGGGCGCACTTAATTATCTGTAAGGTCCAGAGTTGGTGGGAAACAATTTTAAGCTCTGGAGTTTAAGTTTATCTGTAAAGGGCCAAAGAGTTGGTAAAGGGAAACAATTTCACAAAGCTCTGGAAGCTCCAAGATAGGAAAGTACCCAAGATCCCACAACATGCCCCGTATTTCCTTGGAAGGGAGCTGGAAGATGAATGAGGATAAAGGAAGGGATGCCATCGTGTACAAAGGGCCAAAGAGGTAGAGGAGAACTAAAGAACAACACTACAGTATGGTTTTCACAAGAGCTCCTTCCTTACTTTAGGAACTCTATCCAAGATAGGAAAGTTACCCAAGATCCCACAACATGCCCCGTATTTCCTTGGAAGGGAGCTGGAAGATGAATGAGGATAAAGGAAGGGATGCCATCCCTGGAGATATGAATCTCCTTCAAAGAGAGAGGCAGATCAGAATAGACAAGAAGGGAAGCACCCACATTCTCTTTGAATTAATGGTGGAACAATGAGTCAGCTTTTAAGTAAATCCCATTGATTCAAGGGGACTACATCAGTTGGGGTGACTTCTTGAACCCAGGGACCTGTTGCCCCCCATTCCCACCCCTTCTAGCGTTCTTAATGCAAAGCGGTACATCTACTACTATTGTAGCACCTTTCTCCCCTGCCATCAGAAACATGAGTCTGTTCAGCAACATCCTTCCCTGTTGAGTCCCTGGCTTCTGGAGAATAGGGTGCCATTCCAGTGTCAATGGGGGTTCTCTAGGGTGCTTCATCAACGTCCCAAGAAAAGGATGGGATGGCTGAACAAAGACCAAGCTCTTTGGCCTTGATTGAATAATGAGCATCTCCTGATTTGGTTTGCAGTCTTTTGTAATGATTTGACTAAAGGCAATGCCTCCTGTTTTGTGTGTTTGTGTGTTCCCCCTTGCATTCTTGACAGCATGTTTTGTTTGGATTTTGGGTCCCCTCCCCCCCAAAAAAACCTCATGACACATTCAATCGCTTCTTACAGGCTGCACAAGCGTAGCTGCCATTATAAGGTAGAGAACATCTTGCCTCTTTGTAATACATTATTCTATGTACAAACCCTCACAAAGACAGCTTGTGAGCATTTCACAAATTATAATAATGGAACCACCTACATGTATAGCAGTGCTGACAGATCTGGATCATCTTATTTTCACCTGCAGTAAGTTCACACTCAGCTGAAAACTAAATTATACAATGAACAGCTCTGCTCTCGGAATATGCATGCCTTGATCTTCCACCAACATTCTGGGAATATATGCATGCTGTTTTGTGCAAATGTTGAATGGCGATGGCTTAATAAAATGCTTTTAATCAAGACGAACTGCAAGCAGCATATGAATACTACAAAAGGAGTCTGACTAGCATGAAGCAGCAATAGAATGAAGAGGGCAGTGACACCCTGATGAATAGCTAATTTGCTGGCAATGTGCTGTTTTATATCACAGGCACAATGCTTACATTAAATATGTAGGCATATGTACAGTTACAACTCACAAGCAATTCTGAAGAATCGGTTGGAGTATCGTGCAGGTTTTTATTTGAAGTTGATTGAGATTTGAATCCTCCAAGGTTCTGCATAAGTGGCTTGCGACCATACTCATATTGACCTAATCTTTTGAGGGCTTTAAATAAAATCAGAACTTCTTGTGATCCATCAAGATCAACAAGCCGTGTTTAACAGTACCCGATCAGCAGTCTCAACCATAAGAGGAAGGCATAACCAATCTCCTCCGGAGGTCTGCCATACATGACTTTCAGCTTGGTGGGGCACTTGTTGTTCAGACATGAGCATTAAAAAAAGCAGGGAGGAGACCTTCTGCTACACTCAGGTGATTTGCTGAGCACTTCGGACTCTTAGCTTTCAAATACTCTTCAAGATCACATATGCACATGCCCATTACTTGATCCTCAGTCTCTCTCTCTCAAACTACAAAACAAATATAAGGGGTCTTTTGGCTGCATTGTTTATATGCTACTGCCAGACAAGGATCCCTGTCCAGTGGAAACACACCATCCGGGAGGAATAAACCTATGTAGCTGTTATGATTACAACAAAGCAAAGCAAATGAAAATGTTGGTTCTGTTTTATTTGCAAAAGTAATGTTGCTTGAGCCACTCAGGGGTGAACTGGCCTGCTGAGTTTGAAAGTTGTAGTGGAAATATCTGCAGGAGGTCAACCCCTGAGTCGAATAAAAAGTATAAAGAAAACATGCTTAATATTAATAGAAAATAAATAATGGGGCAGAGTTGAAATAAGCCATACGTTCCAATGAAAAGCTCTAAACATTAGTTCATGGGATGTCTAGGATAAGAAGCGGAGGCAAATATATCTCACTAGTATATCTGTCAAGATTCTCAGTCATCCAGGTGAGTTTATCTATTTTGGAAAAGAAGCCATGGTTAGGATAGAATGTGGAGAAACAGAATGATTTCTCATTGGCAAAGATAGCAGACTATGGATAATTTTATCTTCCTATTTGTTCAGTCTACATGCAAAACATATTACATCCAAAACTGGATTAGGTTCAACTAAAGCGGGAATAAAAACTTGTGGAAGAAAGACCACCAAGGTATCTGATGACACCATATTACTGGCAGAAAAGACCAATGACTTCAAGGAACTACAAAGAACATTAAAAAGTACAAAAGCAGGTTTACAGTTAAATGTTAATTAGGCAAAATTATGATTAAAGAAAAATTTGATAATTTTAAAGTTGACAATGAAGAAATCAGAGTCCCGTTGCTTAGCATATTAAAAGATATTGGCAAATTAATTATTTCCTCTGCTTCATGGCAGAGGGACTGGGGAAGTGAACATTTTGAAATAATTGTGTGGTGGACTGTCGCTGATGCACCGTATCAGTTATTAAAAATAAAATAAATATTTTCTTTCCCTTGTCTTAAAATCAAGAAACCACCTGCAGTCCAATCCATGGCAAATGGCTTCAACTGCAGGCAGCTTCTTGACTGGCCCTTTAAAAGAAGGCAAAGATTGGACTGCAGGAGAGATTTTCATGTGAACTGCCAGGCTTTATTATTCTATTACTTTAATCAAGCCCAACCATTCCAAAGCAGCCCAGACTAGTTCACTCTCTGCCACTAACGTAGTCCCATCTTTAGATGCAATTCCTCCACTGAGCTGGCCATTTATGTCAGAAGCATCATAATTCTTCAAAAGAGTTTTAAAAGCCCTGAACTTGCCATAATTTGTTTCTCTCTTTCACTCTCTCCACTCCCCCCCCCCCACAAATCCATGCCTTGTAGGTATTGAAAGAAATAAAGAAATCAGGATTTTTATCGCATATCTGTCACTGACATGCCTTGCAATCAACTCCAGATTGGGAAAGGTTTTCTTGTTGTTCATCTTCTACGCCAGACTGATCTACCCATGATATTAATTCACTAGCTAGTATTTAAGTATTTTTCATTTTAAAGCTTGCTGCTGTGTGAAATTCTTGCAATTAATGGTCTTTTATTAAAATGACACAGATGGTCTGCTTAATACTCATTTGCATAGTCACTTATTTTAATGCTGCAACTACTGCAAAAATTTTAGTTCCATCACTGAGTACAAATGAAATCCAGTTCTGGAACAGATCTTTGGACTTGACCTTTGAGAATCTCCCTTATCTTTTCTTCTTTTTGAACAAACTTCCAGAAGAGAAAAGCCTAAATAACATACCAGGAAATGAGTTACCTTTATGCATACTACAGGAATCCCATCTTTAGCAGCAAAAGTTTTTGTTAAATATTTCACGAGAGGTGCTGTTTTAGCACTGCTTCCCCCAATGTCTAAATATGTTGCACTACGATTTCTATCACCATAAGCCGTGATGGGACTGATGGAAGTTGTAGTCCAATGCAGGTGGAAAGTACCAGGTTGGGAAAGACACGTGGCATGTACTGCAAGTTTGACAATGACAATGTTAAGACAAATCTAACCAGCATACATAATTTCCAAGATGGCATCAATACTCATAAGAAGTTCTACCAGGAGGAATAGACAATAAATAATTATAAGGATGTGTTGGGGGGAAATTCCCTTCTTCTCAGTAGCTACCTGCAATCACTACAGAAAAGCAACTGAAATGCAGAAGATCTATTCATGGTGGCTCGCACATTCACCTATTGTTCATCACAGCATCATTTTTCCTCTGAGAATGTACTGTTGTGGCATCATTCACACATCCATGCATGAATCATAAATATCAAGCAATCAATTGATAGCAAATCAAGTGATGTATGAATCAAGATGTACAAACAAAGCAAGCAATGGAAGTTCTAGTGATGTGTGAACTGACTCTGAAAAATAATAACATGCCCTTGTATAATTGGCAGACATACACAAGAAAGCAACATATGTTTTTCAGGGGAAGAAGAAGTCATAGCACGTTAAAAATGTCTTCCTTTACAATGAGTATATTACAGGATATAAGATTCCCAAAGACCTTTGATATATCTTATGAAATTATTTGTAGCAGTGTGTTTGAAGAAATTAATCTGGATGAGCCAGTTAACTTAATCCCATTTTATTAGCTTACTTTATTGCCAAAGGGGATCGGTCTCCCCTCTCACACTGGAATGGATGAAATATTTATTGCCAATGTTTCAGTCAGTAGAGAATCCCCATCGTTGCCAACCATGATCAAACTTAAAACAAAGCAAGGCCAATCAATAATATAAACAATATGCAAAGCAGTGCATAAATAAATAAATAAATAAATAAATAAATAAATAAATAAATAAATAAATAAATAAATAAATAAATAAAAAGTGATGCATAAAAATCACACACATCCTTTTGCTAGACCCACAATCTGCCTCTGAGTCACTTAAATATTGGAATTACGAGTCATATAGTGCTTTTGAAAGTGGCAATCAACTCTGAATTTCAGCAGCAAATGAAGTAAGCTCTGCAAAGGTTAACACACTGCACAAACAAACTTGTTTAAGTGATTTATGCCTTTCCCCTTTTTTTCCTGCCAAGGGGATATATGGACCTGGCCTACTAGGACCCCCCCCCCCAAATGGGGGAACGGAGGGAACTGGAACAAAAAAACCTAAAACAAACAAAACATGGGAATGCTCCAAAATAGGCTGCAGTGAAACCTCACTAAAGGTTTCCTGCCTTTTCTCCCTCAGGAAAACTTTTTCTTTTTTTGCGAGTGTCTAAAGTGCTGTTTCTTTCCCCACGGAAATGGCAGCTGGTGTGTGGCACCAGTAGATGCATGACGTGGGAGGTGCTGAGTAAATGATTAAAAAGTTATAGCCGGAGAAATGTGTCTGTGGCTGTTCCTAGTAGAGACAAGGTGCCATTTTTAAAAGCCAAGATGAATGAAAGTGGGCTATGGATTGGACCTTCTTTTCTCTCCTTTTTAAAGTAAGTGTGGAATCACTTTGAGAGTATGGTGAGTATTGAAAGTGTAGAGAGATCTGTAGCTGTGCTCAAATGACAAAGCTGGGCTGAAACTCTTGGCTCTCTGTGGAAGACCCTCACCAACCCTGTGGTTTATCAGAAGCACACAAGAGTCCAGTTACACCTTTAAAAAACACCACATTCTTTAAAATATGTGCTTCTGCACACTAGAGACCATATCATCTGTTGACCTGTGGAAAACTCTTATTTGAATAAACATCTGCCTCTGAGGTGGCATTGGATTCCCTTATGCTGGCTGCAACAGATGGATGGAAAGGTGTATTTTGTCACTCATTGTACTATTGAGGTAACATCGTCCCCCATTCCTTTCTCTTCAAACAGGCTTTTTCTTAATGACTGGCAAGTCTGAGAGAATTCTCTCTCTCCCCCCCCCATTGGTTTGTTGTGCTCTGTTGCTTTTAAATATATTGTAGTATAGATTTTAATTACCATTTTTAATGCTTGTCCTTTTAATGGTTTAAGCCACCTTGAGACTTTTAAAGGAGAAAGAATTGATAAAATATTTTAAACAAACAAACAAACACATTCTGATGCACCTGTGGGAAGAATCTTGTAAGAGCCACAAGCCTTAAAGACACAAGGGCAAGGAGATATCTACCAACCCTTTCCCGGCCATCAGCCAGAGTTTTCTCTTAATGCTATAAATCAACCCTGTCAATGTTGTCAAAGGACTCAATCAGATGGGGATTTGCACTGTTGTGTGGTGTGCTGTGGGGACAGATTGGTTAGCTGCCCGCCCCCACCACGATGACCAGACAACCTGCTTGCTAGAGTGAACCAATCCATCCCCAAAGTGCCTCTACCCGTGCCTTTTTGATCCTCTGTCAGGGGCTTCCATTTTCTCAGTGCAGGCAGGTGCTCTTCTATTTGGCCCATTTTCAGCATATGTGAGTGCTAGGAATGGACCAAAATCAAGTCAGTTGTCAAAGCATTTCAAGGCTCCTTTCACTTTCAATTTCTGGTACAGTATTGTGAAGTGGTTTAATAAGCAAGCCACTTCAGGATACTGGCACGTCGAACACTTCCATTCCTCTGAGTAGGGCAGGGGAAGTTAAATTGTTATTTTTTGCCACTTTTAGACCATTGCTGTTGTACTGAATCACTTAGATTTATTTTTTAAAAATATTTGCCTTTGTGTGAAATGCCAATTGAAACCACAGCTGCAGGCAGTTTCTTGATCTCACAACACACAATAAAAAGCAAAAAAATTAAAATTGACCTAAGTGATTCAGCACAACAGCAATGCTCCAGCAGATATAAAAATAGTTTCACTTTCCCTAGCGGCTAGCCCTCTGCAGGAGACCAGAGGAACTGTTAAAGTGTATATAGATAGATAGATAGATAGATAGATAGATAGATAGATAGATAGATAGATAGATAGATAGATAGATAGATAGATATAAAAACAACTGATATTAATCTGATCTTTTCTCATTGTGTGGAAAAGATTGGAGTCCAAATTGTTTTGAACTTCCAATTTGTAGCAAAGGGCAGTTTCTCATTGAAGACAGAAAACACAGAATCATGGAATGATGGATTTGAAAGGGGTTAATAAGGCCATTGAGTCTAAACCCCTGATCATCAAAGGAATTCAAGTCAAAGCAGATCTGACAGATGCTTGTCCAATTTTCTCTTGAATGCCTTCAATGTTAGAGTATTTTGAAGGTAATTGGCTCCATTTTCATATTGCTTTATCAGTTGGGTGATTTTCCCTGATATTCCCCTATGCCATTGTTGGCAAATCTATGGCATGGGTGCCGAATGTGGCACTCAGAGCCCTTTCTGTGGGCCCCCAACATCGCCCCTTCACAGCCACCTGTATTCAGGTTAAATTGCTGTATTGGCACTTTGTGAAAAATTAGTGGGTTCTGAATTGCAGTTTGGACACTCGGTCTCTAAAAGGTTCACCATCGTTGCCCTACGCTATGAGATGATTGAGAACAGATCCTGCTCCTTTTCTGTATGACAATCTTTTAAGTATTTCAAGAGTTCTCTTCTCATCTTCTTTTCTCACACCTAAACATTGCCTCATTCTTTCCATCTTTCCTCAATCAGTGCCTTGGTCATTCTTCTTCTTCTTCATCATCATTGATGATGAAGAGATGGAAAGGACCCTATGGATCATTGGGTCCATCCCTTGTCAGGGAAGCACAATGGGATTCAGAATCCCAATTCCCCAGCCAAGCTCCTAATTGACATTTTATCCACCAAGCCATCTCATTCTCTATAATTTTGAATCAAATCCAGGATAGCTAATTCTGTAGCTTCTTCCTTCATATTTATAAGAGAGAATTGTCAGCCTTATCAACCTTGTGAGAACCATTGTGGCTGACCCTTACCTATGGATTTGCATATAAAGCATTGGATAGCCTACCGGTTATTTTCTACCTTAAACCTGGGATTCTGTTGTGAAGGAGAAGATGCCGGCTACAATGACACGATCAACCTTTTTATTTTCAATGAATACACTAACTAGGTAATTATGATTGTCAGTAGTACTGAGAATTATAGTATGGTCTCCATTCTTTTATCTTCATTCCTGATGCACCTCCACTGAAACAGCTTTGCCCTGAGCATCTGCACCTATCATCTTCCTCTTCTGCAGAGCTTGGAAAAGTTGCTTCTGAACTACAAGAGGGTGCCACGGTGGCTAATGGATGCTGGCCATTGTAATGCCCTCAGAAGTGCTTCGTTACAAAGTGCTGTATTTGCACAAGGCTTCATGGCCATCTGAGTATACTATCATGGACTCTGGGTCCCTTTCCAGACGTATTATTTAATGACTCAGTGATGCATAAATGACAACAAGGCATATTATTTGGAAAATGGGAGAGAATCTACAATCCAGTTACCCTCAGATTCTTCAGAATGTAATCAAAGAAGCCGGCACAGTAAAGTATTGTATTACGAAGCCTCTGTCATCATTGCTCCTGTGTTCTTTTCAGGGCCATATGCATGGGCTTGATTGGATTGTCATTTTTAACACAATTATTTTTACCTAATGAGTGTGTCTGTCTTCTCACGATTCAGACTTGTGCCACTTTGATTGATTCCACAGCCGCAACATTGCATGCATTTCAGAAGTGTGTTTTTGAAGCACACACTGGTGGTATTTTTGCATGGACCAAATTGTTTTTAGAAGAGCTTCTCTTCTTAGTCATTCTCAGTTATATATTAGTATCTAACAAACAATAAATGAAAGAATCGTTGCATATGACAGTGTGAAGGATTTCAACCCTACCAATTCCAATTCCATTTTCTCCAGTTTTCTGTATGCTTTCCCTTCAGCCGGAGAGATTCAGAAAGCCTGATTTGATTTCATCTTGATTCACTTCTCACACCATATCAAATGTGATACACATGAATATTGTCCTAGTTTTCATTTCCTGTAACCAATGGTGTAGATAGAGCAGGGGAAGGGGGTGGTGGAATGAAATGGAGATGCCGTTGGTCTCACAGGCTCACGTCTTTCCTTTTTGCCACAGTCATTTAGCTCATTCCCACTTATCTTTGGTCAGACTCCTTTTCAAACAATTTCTTTATATAAAAAGAAACATGCAATTGGTGGCTGCAGCTAAGGAACTTGCCCCCTCTTCCCACACATATTGAATTAGGGTGTGAAACATATTACTAGACCACATGTTTCATGGAAAGATCCCTTTTTTAGATGGCAAGTCCACCCTAGAGAATACTTAAGGAGAGTCTTTTTTCTCCTGAATTATCCAGACATTCTGGTTTTTTGATGGCTCCCCCACAATACTTTACAGCCTGCAAAGTAAATGTTGCCAGAGATGGGATAGATAGACCTCTGGAGATGCCCAGATGTTTTGAATGACATCTCCCAGAATGCCTTGTTAATCAGTTCCTGGTACCCAAATAAACAATACTTGGGTAAACAATACAGGAAATGCAGGTCAAGGTTTTTGAGGGATGCTATTTTGAATACTTGGAGGATAGAATGTGGGTATCACCTTGAGATGTGACTGCAGATCCTCACCAAGACCTGAAGCGTAATCAAACCAGTCATTGTCTCTCATTCCAAACTACCTTACAAGGTTGTTGGGAGAAGAAAATGGGGTGGGTGGGACGTGTGTTTCCTTCACCTCCATGGAAGAAAAGTGGCATAATATAAATATACCCTAGTAATGCTCCCAGCAGTAATAGTAGCAGCAAATAACCTCATGCTGTTTCTGTATACCTCACGGTCCTCACTTACATGGCCCACTTCTTGTAGCCAGCTTCTTTTATTTTATATTTAGAATATTTTTACCTGCCTTTCTCCTTGGAAAAGGACCCAAGGTAGCTTACAGTAATGAAGGACAATATACAGTACTGTATAATTAAGACACATTTAGGTTTGAGACAGGGAACTGAGGGACATCTTACAGCATTAAAAGACAATATTAAAGCTACAAGAGAACGCGAGCAGTAAAAAAGAGAGTAAAATTCCATGTAAAAGTTATGAGTGATGGAAACTAACATTGAAAACATAGTGTCAATGCAAGCACACAAGGTTATAAGTGGTTATAAACACAAAGCCTATGTGCTCATATAGATTCATATAAAACATTCATAACAGGTAGTCCATCATTCAGGGAAAGCTTGCTCTTTCAACACAAGACTGAGATCAGGCAGGTGCCATGAAGACTTCAAGATCATGATAGCCCCCACCCCACCCCCAAAAAACCAAACACTTTGCCCCTTTCTTTCTCCCCCCACAACGACCTTCTCAGCACTTAGCTGGATGGGGAGATCAGAGATCTTGCGAGCATGAACATATTTTTGGTATCCTTTGGGTCTGGTCTAATAGAGGTGTTATGTTAGGCATAACACATGGTTGTTGGTGTTGATGGTTTTTCCAAAGCTAACTGCCATATGAGAGGTGATTTTCACTGAGGTCAGAGCCAGGGATGGGAGGTCCCCTTCATTAGAAACAAGCAGCAGTCCTAATGAAAGTTACCCTTCCCTAATGCCTGATATCTAACTGTTTAAATCCCCTGATATGCTCACTAAAGTAAGGTCCAGACTGGCCCTTATGCAGAAGATTGTCAGAAGGTGGGGAAGTGATTTCCATATATGCATAGGAACTGGTTTACAACATCAGACCAAACAAATTGAGGCGGTGGATCAGAAAGGATGCCCACATCTTGCTGAGATCCAGAGTCTAGATACGTATGTCCATAGACACCTTTGGCTGCATCTGCACATGTCAGAAGTGAAACCAGTGAATGCCATGCCATTTTTCCCCCAAGATGGCGGCGCGTTCACACGCAGCGGCTCTGTGCTCTTCGTTCCACTTTGTATGGTTGCTTTTTTGTGTGTTTTTAGCTGATTGGTATGCATCCTGTTGGGCAATTAATATTTATATTTTGTATGGTGTTTTATATGTTTTATGTGTTTGTATGCTTAGAGTGTGTAGTGGAACAGCACTCTAATTTCGTTGTGCATATTTTGCATATACATAATGACAATAAAACTCTATTCTATTCTATTCTATTCTATTCTATTCTTATTTCCTACGTAGTTGATACATACACGAGGGGGAGAGAAGACCATTAGAACAGCCCAGACTTGTCCAGGTCTTTCAGGGTTGGCCCAACTATTAGGCATAAGTCAGGGGCAGCAGGTGGTCAGATAAAGCAGTGGCAGCTCGCTAACCATTTTTGCCAAATCTCCTGGCCCTTCTTCACTCTTGCCAAAGGACAGAGTGGAGTATTTTCAAAGCTGAAAGCAAAAACGAAGGGAAAGATAAAACACCACTTGGATCCAAGAAGACATGTGCAGAGACAGTCTTTGGTCCCTTTTCCTAACAGGACTTTCCACTTTAAAAAAACAACCCTGCAGCCATAATTGTGAGCCAACTGCATCCCAAATGGAGCAGGTATCTTTTAGACATTTCCAAAGTACTGCTTATGACAAGGGGCAATCTTTACAACTGGCTGGATTAGGCCACAGCAAAATGAGGCTTCAGAAAGATTGCCCCTCATAATAAATGATGATTTGGATGTGTTTAACAACATATGGTCTCTTTTGCCTGACATATATGATTAAGAATATATATATTTTCCATCAAAATATAAAATACCATCTGTCATAAGTAACAACTTGGATATGCAATTAATTCACTGTACTTCCTAATGTAAATATTTCTCTTGTTTCTTCTCTTTTCTTGTTCTTAGTGTGTATTTATTTTATGACATTCCAATATATATTTATCATTCACAAGAAGACTAGAAAAATCATTAAAATCCTAAAATCCAAGGCCACAACTTCAAATGAGAAAGGTCTGTGCCACTGACAACTTTGCGAAACATCACATTCCATTTAAATATCTTCTCTAACCCATTTACTCAGGCATATGTTCCATTGGCTAGTACCCTATTGGTCCTAGCCAATGGGAAGAAGAGGAGCCCTAGAAGCCAGCACAGAGAATTCTCACAGTGCTATGTGTGTGCTGGGTGCATGCCAGGTCATGTGTGCAGTCATAAACCCAGCATGTAATCATCCAGCCAATAGCAGAGTTTGAAAGTAACTAGTTGTAAGTAACATCACAGATGGAATTAGTTACATTTAGATGTCACAAGAGTATAAATAAGTTACTGGGGTTCCCCCAGGGTAATACATTGTTCTTTCTGGTTATTTCTGAAATGTATTTTATTTATAAAGCGTTCTTTTTGGCATTCTTAGAGGCATTTGAATAGTTTTTTCCAAGATTGACATCATTCTGTTATCAGTCTTCAGTGGCAAGAAAAGTAATGTTTTGTCTTGTCTTAAGTATTTTCAAGATGCTAGAATTGATCACTAGAAGACAGTTACTGGAGAGTACGTGCACATATTTTTCTATAGGCAAACAAGGGCAGTACAACATTAATTAATTAATTAACACTTTAATCGAACATTAGTGGGGGCATGCTTCCCATACATGATATTCTTTTTCCCCCAAGGGAAACTTTCCTATACCTCCTTTCAAAATTAAATTTACATTTCACAGATCAGTCTTAATCCTATACATTTATTTGTTTAAGATACCATGGCTCCATACTTTAACTAACACATCTGAGAACTTCTAGTTTCTTGCAAAGATTCTGGAAATGACAGTATAACACTCCCATAAATTGCAAGTTAGAAAACCATTTCTTTGTTTAAAAACAAAAGCAGCTAACCCTCAAATATTCGTGTTTCTTAAATACAAGAAGGTAGGTCACACATTTGCTAGGGTATCATGACAAGGCAACCACTGAGACTATGATAGCCAATTCTTACTGGCAGCCAATGTGGAATAGTAGATGGAAAGGCAGACCAGGAACCAGAAGAACTGGATTCAAATCACTGATTAGTGTCAAAAATGTACTGGAGGCTGGCAGACCTAAACAGTTTTGGACATGGCATGAACCTTGGAAATCTGTGATTTACCACAGATTGGAAGTTCTTTAATGGTACATGACAACAACAGCAATTCTTATTGCTCCCAGTTCAGCTCAATGCTATCATACAATGCATATCCTTTGGGAAAGACGAGGTGGTATATAAACAGAAATAATAATAATAACAACAACAATAATAAAAGTAGTAAAAATAAAAAATAAAAAAGGTATAATAATAAGGTATAAAATAAGGCAATAAAAATAAAAATAAAAATAAGAAGGTATAATAATAGGTATAAAAGATGAAAAGCCTGAAAAATGGCAACCATTCAGTTTTGGAAATACATATGGGGGACTGAGAAAGACGGCAATAGAAATGCTGGATGGCTCCAAGATTTTGAGAAGAAACTCTCAAAGTGTACAATGGACCAACTAGAAATAACATCACCTGGCAATGATCAACTGCATGGGCTTTGGCTTAAACCAGGGGTGCCCAAACTTTTTGTAAGGAGGGCCAGATTTGGTGGCTGAGAATGTGTCAGGGGCCGGTTGCTCCCCGACCCTGCCATCCCGCTGAAAGCCCCACCCACTGACCCATAAGCGAAGGAGGGGGAGGGATGGGCGGGCCAGCCAGCCGCGGGCCACTCAGAATGGCCTGACGGGCCGGATTTGGCCCCCGGGCCGGACTTTGGGCAGGCCTGGCTTAAACACTTGACCAGTCTGCATGGGAAAATGGCCAAACAATTTAATGAAATGTTGAGGACAGGTTATATTAATGAGTGCATATACTCTGCCACACTTTCTTAAACACAAGAAATAGTGTGGCACAGCTTGGGTGCACTGAGCTGCATTTATCCCTGACCTCCAAAACTCAGAGTAGAGAAGGACGGGCCATTTTAAAGGGGTTCAGCCAATGACAGCTTGGCAGGAGCCCTCTGAAAATGGTCGGGAAGCCAGCACACCTCCCCTCCCCAAGCGCCAATCAGCTGGCACGCGGGGCTTCAGGGCTGGCAAAAAAAAGTTTTAAAAGCCTGTGCTTTCCCCCACCTGATCAGGGGCATGGGGGGGGGTAGGAAGAGCTGGGTTTTAAATCTTTTTTTTTTAGTCCCCTAAGCAAGCCCAGCATGCCAGTTGATCAGCATTTCCTTCGGGGAATAAAAAAAGTTTTAAAAGTTCACATTTCCCCCATCTGTTCAGGTGCATTGGGGGGGGGAGCGGGGCTTTTAAAACTTTTTTAGCCCCCTAAGCAAGCCCCACACACCAGCTGATCGGCACTTCCTTCGGGGGACAAAAAAAGTTTTAAAAGCCCATGCTTTGCCCCACCCAGTTGGGTGTGTTGGGGGAATGGTGTGGGCTTTTTAAACTTTTTTTTTTGCCTGCCAAAGCAAGCACTGATCAGCTGGCGCACGGGGCTTTGGCGGCAAAAAAAGTTTAAAAACCCTGCGCTTTGGCACATGGAGGGGATGGTACAGGGTTTTAAAGGCAGTTTCCCATAGGAATGCATTGCTTCAATGCATTCCTATGGGAAAATGAAAATCAAAATGGAACAAACCAAAAATTTTCATTTCATTTTCTTTCATTTTTCTTTGAAGCGGCAGTTTGTTTTTCATTTTTTTAGGGAACTAAATGAAAAACGAAAAACCAAATGAAATAAAAATTCATTTCACGCCCATCTCTAATCTCCAGGCATCCAAATTCACCCAGACTATATAACTGTTGTCCTGGCTGGGACCTGCTAATTAAAGGAACTTACAACTTAATAGTCGTGGAGGTTCCTATGTTAGCAAACCATTGTCACTTTGTTATCTGTATTTTCACCTGGTCATAAGGATATGTACCAGTCATGCATTTGCACTCCAACATCTGAGGAAATGAACTTTGATCTATGAAAGTTCATGGTACTAAATGAAAAACGAAAAACGAAATGAAATAAAAATTCATTTCGCGCCCATCTCTAATCTCCAGGCATCCAAATTCACCCAGACTATATAACTGTTGTCCTGGCTGGGACCTGCTAATTAAAGGAACTTACAACTTAATAGTCGTGGAGGTTCCTATGTTAGCAAACCATTGTCACTTTGTTATCTGTATTTTCACCTGGTCATAAGGATAAGTACCAGTCATGCATTTGCACTCCAACATCTGAGGAAATGAACTTTGATCTATGAAAGTTCATGGTAAAATAAAATTGTTAGTCCTCATAAAATGCTACAGTATTTTTTTTCCTTTTCTTTTGCCAGCTTACAAAGCCTGACATCTCATCTGAAGAAAACAGATAGACAGCCAATGATCTGGGCCTCTGGGGGGTCTTAAACTACAATGAGACTTCATTTTGGATACGGAAAGGTCCCTCAAATGTCAGCACAGAAATGCCTCATTTTAAAATCAAAGTGGCAACTGAAGCATCAAATTAGATACAGTTTGGAGAAATTACTTTGTAATTCCAATTTGCGTATTGGGATCTGACGTCATGAAAACTCTCAAAGACCTTAACATTTCATTTAAATATTTAAGTTAGACAGTCAGTTTTTTGGTTGCCTCATGGTCTATGCACACTCATATATAAGCCAATACTGTATAAAACATTAACATAAGAACACATAAGAACATAAGAAGAGCCATGCTGGATCAGGCCAAAGGCCCATCTAGCCCAGCTTCCTGTATCTCACAGTGGCCCCACCAAATGCGTCTGGGAGGGCACGAGACTAGAGCTGTCTCCTGATACCACTCCCCTGCATCTGGCCCTTGAAGTACCCTGGTTTTAAGCCTGGAGATTACACATCTCCATCATGGTTTGTAACCTGTGGTGAAATTTCTCCTCCAAGAATCTGTCCAATCCCCTTCTGAAGGCATCCAGGCCAGATTATTATTAATAATACAAGATTATTAAATAATAATAGTACAGATTATTAAATAATACAAATATCATTATTAACGTTTTATTGTCCATTCTTGTAGAACAGTGCACCATTTGGGGAGTGTTCTAAGGGCCTCTGAAACTTGACACAGCTTATCTCTCTGCATATCTTCACCTGAAACTGGATGGCCTGAAGTGTCCTGAACATTTAGACTATCAGATCAAGATTCCTAGAATCTTACAGACCTCTAGGCTATTTTAATGCACACACTTTCCAGAAATGTAGAGCAGAACTAGACACTGCACTGGCAGATACATTTCTGCTGTTTAACATGAGAAGGGCAGGAATGAGAGAATCTGCGAACGGCACAGATGCCAAAAATAGAGAAGGAAGCATTGCCAGTTAACAGTATGAGAGTATAATAAGCATCTCTGTTCTTCCTAATGACTGAAATCTTGTTAGGCAGTTACTCAAATGGCATAACATTTAGAGGTGAATTGCCATGCGAAATCTCCACAAATATAATCTCTTACATGCTGAGTCACGCAACTCAGTATGCAAGCAACAGGCGATGTCTACAGAGATTTCTTAACTTACTTAAGAGCCTCGTGGCGCAGTGGTTAAATGCCTGTACTGCAGGTAAAACTGCTCACGACCTGGGTTCAATCCCTGGTAGCAGGCTCAAGGTTCACTCAGCCTTCCATCCTTCCGAGGTCGGTAAAATGAGTACCCAGCTTGCTGGGGGGGGGGCAATGTGTAGCCTGCACACTGTAATTAAAATTGTAAACTGCCCAGAGACTACTTGTAGTGGTATGGGGCGGTATATAAGCAGAACACTTTATAAGCAGAACTTACAGCCATTCATCTGGAAGTTTAGTAATGGTAACTGGAGTTATTTTCTTGTGAGAGTGAAATGTTTCTCTACTCATAATTACAATTATGAGTAATTATTTACCATATTTTATTGCAAATTACCATATTTTATTGCATATAATTTGTGTGTTATGCTGTTTTCCCACTAGTTATGGGATCCGCTGTGCAATATATTTGTAGAGGGCACCATAATCTTTTTAGTGCTTAGGGCCTCTAAAGGTCTTAAACCAGTCTTAGTAATGAGACTGAAAGGTTATCACTGATCTAGAGGCTGAATTAGGGTAAGTACACCACTTTGACGCCTTTAGTATTTAATTCATGGGGTTCTCGGTGGCCAGAGACACAGTATGTATGTATGTATGTATGTATGTATGTATGTATGTATGTATGTATGTATGTATGTATGTATTTGGACAGGTGGATAGATGGACAGACAGACAGACAAACTGACTGATTGATTGATTGATTGATTGGGGAAATGTATATAACCATATGTCTGTGAAAATTCTCAATTATCCAGATAAGGTTATCTCAAAGCTGAGTCATGGAAATTGGATTTCTTGTGAGATCAAAATTATTTTATTTATTTATTTGTTTCATTTTTATACCACCCATCTTCCAGACTGGAACTCTGGGAGGTTTACAGGTTAAAAACATCAATATAAAAAAAGGGGGCACAAGCAAGGTACAACAGGGGGCGGCAAAAAGGGGGGGAGTAAATAACTTAAATTAAATTGAGGTCACCATATGCCTCCCTAAAAAGCATAGTCTTCAAAGCCTTTCTGAAGGCGGGCAGGAACTGTGCAAGGTGCAGCTCACTCGGGAGGTGGTTCCATAACTAGGGGCCCACAACGGAGAAGGCGCGGCTGCGCGTAGCCGACCACTGCACCTCCCTAGGAGTGGACACCCTGCGTGAGAAAATGTTTCCCTGATCATCCAAGCAGCTTCTTCAGTTTGAGAAAAGTTGGTAGCGAGGTCTCCAATGTATAGTTCACCTTGCATTCATGCCACCCTGGTCTGAATAGGCTTGTTAGATGGCCTGTGCACTCAATAGGCGCGTTTGTGGACAATGGCCTGCTTAGGGTCATTAGGTGTGTTATGGCCTTGAGTGCATGAAAGTCCCATCTATTCAGCCATTCCCAACACCCAATGGGCATCGGTTGCTAGCCTTGGCCATCCTGGTTGAGGTGTGAAGTGCTTCTGATTTTCCTGGGGAATCAATGAAAGAGCAACATAATAAGTGGCAGACAGATTGTGCCTGAGTCCCCCACCTCGGTTGAGAGGGGGTTTAAAATACACACACAAATGGCTTCCCTGACCTCTGTATGTATAAAACCACTAAAGTCCTGTTCAGTCCTGTGCAATTAAAATTGTAGCTACAGTACTTTTGATCAATCTGGCTTGCTTGACATGACTATTGCTACAATAATCCATTTCAGGAGACAGCCTGCAAAGTTGAGATAGAAGTATGGTTTGCCAGATGCCTACATTAAGATTGCTTAGTTAACACCTAATTTAACTACCAATCAACATTCAGTGGAACTTTCTAGACTACAGAAATATAAATGATGAATTAGGAGTCACTGGGAATCTCAGTGTCAATGCTAATACATTTTTTCCTAATTGTAGATAATTGAAGTGTTGTCACACAGTTCTGGAGCACAATGCTTTGTAGAATTTGTCCACCCCTAAATGGCAGTGAGTAAGGCAGATTATATGTAAATGTTCCAGTACTTTATCCCCCCCCCCCCGCACTCCCTTTATGCCCATTGCATCTGAACCTTACAGATATATGGCTTAGCTAGAGTTACTCAGAATCTGAAGATGGTCTGAACATAAAATTTTTGGAAAATATTATATTTGCCAAACCAGGAATCTGCCTGTTCATGTATTGTATTCTGCCACGTTGTTTAATTTTTGTGCTGTTTCTATTCCTCTGTAAGAAACTGTTTTTATTGTTTCAGTATATATTTTAAAAATAATATCCAACACTGCTTTACTTTTGCTACAACAAAAAGACTGCCTCATTTTCCTGGCTGTAGTGTTTTAGGAAAAAAAGTTTGTTTCTGAATCCAGACTGGTTTTCCTGATGCAATAGAAGACAGGCTGGAGGTGGAAATTAAGAAACAGCCCTTGTTATGAAAGCAAAAATATTGTGTAGGTACAGATTGACTGTTTTTCTACCCGGTGCACATACAAATAACACACTTGGAAAGAAGCTTTCAAAGGGGCATTATTATCAGGGCAGGGGAACCTGTGGCCCTCCAGATGTCAGTGGGGGCAGTTATTAAGGATGATGGGAGCTAGCGTCCAACAGCATTTGGAGAGCCACAGCTTCTCTCATTCTCATGCTGGGTCGATAAAGGTTCTTTGTCTCCAGCCACCGAGATGCAGAAGCATAAGTCTATCCATGGCATTTTCATTTATGTGCCATTGTTTCTTCCATTAATGGCCATAATAATTTTTTCAGGACATTTGAGAACTGGATGCACATTAGCTAGCATGGCGATACCCTATCTCCTGGGCAGCGGCGTAGCAAGGTTTTAGGGCACCTGGGGACAAAGTTGTTTGGGCAGCCCTCCGGCCCTCTCCAACCCCATTGCATCCACGCACCAAGGGGGTGTGTGCAACCCTGCAGGTGTGGGGTGGGTGGGTGCATGGGTGGGTGTTTGTGTGTATGTGTGTGTGTGCAGTAGCCTGCACGCCTTACCTCTCCTGCGGTGCCCCAGAGCAAGGGGAGGAAGAGTTGGGGGGGAAGGAGGAAGAAGAGGAGGAGGGTGCTGCAGCCACCGCGCTCGCTTGCCTGCCTGCCTGTTTGCTTTGACGCTTGCCTGGCACGCAGTGGAGGAGGAGGAGGAGGCTGTGACGGAGTGGGTCCCATCGCCAAGCCTGAGGACTGCTGGCAGGAGGGCGCAGGGCTTTGTCCTCTCCCCCCTCCAGGCGCCCCCAGATTGCTGCACCCACAGCAGATCTACCCTTCTGCCCACCCTAGATACACCCCTGGTCCTGGGGCAATTGATTTATTCCACTCCCTGCCATATGCCATAAGACTAGATTTAATAATAAGGCTGATGAGTGCAGATAAATTGAAATCAATGGGTTTTACATAAGTAGAGACTAACAGATCCTTTAGTGGTGTACTCCAGATGGGATTGTCACATGAAATAGCCCACAATTAAAAGTACTTGGCATGTATGTCAGTGCCAATACTGAGAATCATATTCTTCCCCCAACTGAAGTCACATACATACAACATATCAATCTCATGGGTGATTTGTATTCTCTAATGCTTTCATGGCTGGGATCTTATGGCTGTTGTGGGTTTTTCGGGCTGTTTGGCCATGATCTGAAAGTTTTTCTTCCTAATGTTTCACCAGTCTCTGTGGCCAGCATCTTCAGGAACTCAGGGAGAGAACTCCTACCTAACTCCTAGCTCCCTAAGCATCTGCCCTCTGAAGAAGCTGGCCACAGAGACTGGTGAAATGTCAGGAAGAAAAACTTCCACAACATCGCCATAAAAGCTTGAAAAATTGACAACAGCCATCATGGGCGATGGCTTGAAAGAGATATCCATAGCTGTAACTTTCAATAAAATGACCATGGAACTGCAAACTGGATGGTCTTTTTATATTCTGTCCTGTCCCAAGACATTTTGCAAGAGAGTGCACCTCAACTATTAAGTCAATGTCCATAATATCTGAAGGCAGGAAATAGCTTTTCATATATGAAGCAGAGGATTCCATAGGCACCTCTCCCTATAAGCCGGAAAACTCACAGAGATGTGGCAATGACAGCAAAACAGTAATGACTGGCTACCTTTTCATAACACTCAACATCAGAGTCTCTGAGGCATTTGCTCCATGCTGTCTAACAGTAAAGCCAGTCCTGTTGGCAGCATATGAATGACCAGACGCCATTCATTCTGGCTTTTGGTCCTTGAATCTATAGGGCATGTTTGCATGACATCGCCACCTGGTTAATTCCAGGTAATTGGGGACACAGGGCATCTCAATTAGTTGGAAACAGCAATTGAAACCACAACCTGGCTATTGCTTATATGGATACTTCTTTTGTTCATAGGGACCCTTGCACTGAAATGGAGATGAGTTGAGAAAGGCTAATTATCCAAGGGCTTCCCCCTCACTTCAAGTTCACTTTGGCTTCTGATTAAATCTGTGAACATGGAAACAAATTAGAGATGGTAGCTAGTTAAGGTGTTGATAACTTGGGAATGTGGAGCACATAAACAAGTGTTATATTTTAGGCAAGGCATTGAAGTGGGTGGCAGGAAAAGATGTATATTGATTACATAATTTTTGAGGCGATATTACGACAAAAAATTGTCAAAATAGATAGGGAAAGAACAATATGTAAACGCCTGTGTAAGAAAGACTTGAAACACACACACAGCTGAGGTGCATGCCCAACATCAAATCCAACAATGACTTACATTAATGATGAAAAGGCTGCATATTAATGATTCATAAAGTGTCTCATTATCACAGAATTCTGTTGCAAATGTGGCATTTGTGCACAACAGGTCAATGAAAGATGGAGCTAAGGGAACGCCATCTTACAAAGTGTGGTTCCGACTCGAAAACTATTTTCGATGAATAAGGGAAAATACATTGTACTTTAAGAAAAGCTTGGAATAAATGCCTCTGCCTCTTCCTTGTGATCAGTTCTGCTGGAAACAGGCCAAACCAGAGCAATTCTGGTCACCGCATCTCAAAAAATACATAGTGGAACTGGAAAAGGTGCAGAAGAGAGTGACTAAAATGATTATTGGGCAGGGGGACCTCCCTCACGAGGAAAGGCTAAAACATTTGGGGCTCTTTAGTCTGGAAAAAAGGCTCCTGAGGGGGAATATGATTGAGACGTACAAAATAATGCAAGGCATGAGTAAGTGGATAGAGCAGGGGTGTCCAAACTTTTTTGCAAGCAGGGCCAGATGTGTTGAGGTGAAAATGTGTGGGGGCCGACCATTCAGCCGCATTTGGCCCCCAGGCCGGACTTTGGACAAGTCTCTATAACATGCAAGGAGGCAGGGAGGATGCTGTGGCAATGGAACTGGGGGTGGGTAGGTTGAGCAGGTGGCTGGTGGGGTGGACAGAGGCAGGGAGGGCAGGCAAAGCGTAAAACTGCAAGCTGACGCCTCCATCCAGTATGGGGAGAGGCCAGCTGGAAGGTATGCATGACAGGCTGAGCTGGCAGGGAAAAGAGGCTGCGGGCCACTCAAAATTTGAAAACGGGCCGCATTTGGCCCCTGGGCTTGACTTTGGACATGCCTGGGGTAGAGGGACGCTCTTCTCCCTCTCACAAAATACCAGAAATAGGGGACATACGAGTACACTCAAATTGAGGGCTGGGAGAGTAAGAACAGACAAAAGAAAATATTTTTTCACCCAGTGCGTTGTTAGTCTGTGGAACTAACTGCCACAGGATGTGGTGATGGCATCTGGCCTGGATGCCTTCAAAAGGGGACTGGACAGATTCCTGGAGGACAAGTCCATCACAGGTTACAAACCATGATGGAGATGTGTCATCTCCAGGCTTAAAACCAGGGTACTTCAAGGGCCAGATGCAGAGGAGTGGTTGCAGGAAACAGATATCTAGTATTGTGCGCTCCCAGACGTATCTGGTGGGGCCACTGTGAGATACAGGAAGCTGGACTAGATGGGCCTTTGGCCTGATCCACATGGGTCTTCTTATGTTCTTCCCTATGCCAAAAATGTAGAAGCTCCTGATAAATGCTCAGAAAAGTGGGGATAGGACTGTTCTGGGGATGGTTTGGTTCACTCCAGTGATTATGTCATGTGAACACCAGGAAAAAACAAGTGAACCAAACTGTCACTGCAGCAGATGGAACAGAGGGACAAATGCCCATCTGATCAAGCCCTGGTTGATGATATCATAGTGTTCTCCATGGTGGCACCCCAAATCTGGAATGCCTTTCTCTAAGAAGCACGCCTAGCACCGCTTTGATTGGTATTCCAATGGCAGGCTAAGACCTATTGGCTTATCTGGTTTTTCAGATTAACATAAATGGGGAAAACATGAAAAAAGCTCTTATTTTCATTTTCAGTTTATTTGTTAATTTCTGAAAGTCAGTCTCTGAAATCTGAGTGTTTCATTCAAACCAAAGAGAGATCATGAAAGCTTCAGATTCTTTTGTGTTTCCTTCTTTTGTTTGCTCTTTCCTTCACCTCATGTTGGTGATGCTTGAGGGTTTAAGGGTGGGGATTGGATGGGGTAGAAGCTTAATAAATAAATAAATAAATAAATAAATAAATAAATAAATAAATAAATAAATAAATAAATAAATGCTAGGGTTACATAAATAGAGGGGGAAAGAAATGGAAGTCCTTGAGTGGGGTGGTTCCTTTTGTAGTTAACAAAAGGATCATTACCTAAAAATGAATGAGACATTCCTCAGAAGAACCTGAAATTAATTGAACCCCAAAGTTTTCTCCTTGCAAATCCCAAAAAATAAAGTGGTTCTGTAACTTAATGTCAGCTAAGCAGGACTGCAAACTGAAGACACCGCTAGGTAATACTCTTAATTTGACTTCAGTTGGGTTCACTTAGTCCATTTGTTCAACTATCGTCCTGATAGCCAATGTTCCCTTTTGGGGCAAGGTGATCAAAAGAGTTGCCGCTAAGTGGCTTCTGTAGTTCCTGGAGGAGGATCACGTCCTGGATCCGTTCCAGTCTGAGTTCAGGCTACGTTGGTGGACTGAGACCGCACTGGTCACACTGCAAGATGACCTCCACAAGGGGGTCAACAGGGGTTGCTCTACCTTGTTGGTCCTTCTTGATATGTCTGCAGCCTTTGATACAGTTGACCATGGGTAGACTTGCCGAGGCAGGGATTGGAGGCCCAACTTTTAGCTGGCTCTGGTCCTTTCTTGGAGGCCACACCCAGCGTGTTAAGCTTGGGGAAGAGTTGTCGGCTCCCTAGATGCTCTCTTGTGGGGTGCCTCTGGGGTCAGTGATCTCCTCAATGCTATTTAACATCTACATGAGGCCGCTGGCTGAGGTCATTAGGGGATTTGGGGCTTGCTGTCACCTGTATGCTGATGACATGCAGATCTATCTCTCCTTTTCTACCTCTGCAGTGGAGGCAGCCCAGAAACTTGACTGCTGCCTGGAAGTGGTCATGAAATGGACCAGGACAAACAAGCTCAAGCTCAATGCAGAGAAGTCTGAGGTTCTGTTCTTTGGGGTGTCCTCTGCTGTGTATAGTGGCTCTCTCTCCAGTTTGGAGGGTTATTCCCTCCTGCTGTTGGATAGAGTGAGGAGTCTGGGCATGATCTTGGATTCAGTATTGTCCCTGGAAGTGCAGGTGGCAGCCGTTTCCAAGTCAGCCTTTTTCCATCTTCGGCTGATCGCCCAGGTTTGCCTGTACCTGGACAAGGTCTCCCTGAGAACAGTTGTGCAGGCACTCGTGATCTCGAGGATAGATTACTGCAACACTCTCTACGTAGGGCTTCCCATGACCCTTATTTGGAGATTGCAACAGGTACAAAATGCGGCGGCCAGATTGATGGTGGTCTGTGGGAATGTATGACCGCATCACCCCAGTCTCAGCTTGCCTGCATTGGCTGCCCGTTGCTTTCCCTGTAAGGTTCAAGGTGTTGGTTTTGTCTTTCAAAACCCTCCACAGCTTAGGACCTGAATACGTGGCAGAGCAAATCTCCCTAAGTTCAGCTGCGGCTTGACCCACCAGAGCTTTGCAGGTGTTCTCGCTTTGGGCGGCTACTTCTAGTTGTGTTTGATTTGACTATTTTTATTTCTTTTCTACATTGTTGTATTTTTCTTCTTCTTTTTTCCTTTCTTTTGTATTGCTGTAAACCGTCAGGAGTTCCTTCTGGAAGATGGGTGGTATATGAATAGAGATGGGCACGACCAGAAAAAATTACGTTTCGAGTTGTCGTTTGTCGGGATGGGCCCGTTTCAGGTCGTTTCCGTTTGTCGTGAAATTTTTCAAAAATTTGTTGTTTCTGTTTGTCGTCTGTCGTTTGTACAGTGGTTTAGGGAGCGTAACGTGTAGCCGCCGCTATACATTATGTTGGGTTGTTAGTGTGACAGGAAACCTCGTCGGCACTTCTCTGTCTCACTAAGAACATTATGTTAGGGTGGGAGGTTAGTGTGTCAGAGGAACCTCTTCGGTGCTTCTGTGACTCACTAAGAAGGAAAGCATACTGGCGTACTGCTGTACAGGTTACACTTAGGGAGGGAGGGAGTGGGTCTCTGAAGTTGAAGGCACCTCTCTGGGTGCATCACTCTGACCCACTAAGAAGGGAAGTGTACTTGCGTACGAATCTGGGTTAGGGTTGGGGTTAGGGTAAGGGCTAGGCTTAGGGTAACAGTTCAGGTTAGGATGGGTTAGTGGGCTGCACCTCTGGGTGCCTCTGGCCCACTAAGAAGACAGTGTACTGGTGTATGGGTTAGGGTTAGGGTTAGGGTTAGGGTTAGGGTTGGTGGGCTTTTTATGCCCTCTCTGGCACATCCAGAAGTCTCAGCAAAACCTGGCCATGCGATTGGTGGAATGGCTCCAAAAATTTGCATGGTCCCATCCCATGGCCAGCCCATCATTGCGCGTGCGCAGGTGTAAAAAAATAAAAATAAAATAAAATAAAATAAAATAAAATCAATACAATGTTTTATTGCTATTAAAAAACCCACTGCTGCTACTATAAAAATTCAGGCATTTAAAATACCTAATTTTCACATGTTTCTGTGGTGCTTTGGTGGGTTTTTGGACCACGATTTCAAAAGAAAAATTGCGGTCGCCATTTTGCATCCCCCCCACCGCATGGCAAATGGAGACGACAAGGATGACCCCCCCAGCCTGGTGCAAGCAGCCCAGGACAGGAGAGGGGGGGAGGCCGGGCCCCCCCAGAAACCACCCCTCTCTGGTAGGTGCCCTCACTGAGGCAGGCATATTTTCGCCTGCTTTTATGGCCGGCGGGAATCGGGTTTTTTTTTTACTTTTTAAAACTTTTTTCTGTGCTGCTTGGCATCGCGCAATCGCCGCGATGCCTTGAATGACAACGAAAAATCAGACCTAATTTATCTTTATCGGGTCGGGTTCGAGCTGGAGCGGAGTAATTCTCGTTACCGTTCCTCGTTACGTAACGGAAACGACGAACGAAAACGGAAACGAGGATTTTGCTGAGTCGTGCCCATGTCTATATATGAATGTATAAACAAACAAACAAACAAACAAACAAACAAACAAACAAATAGTGAAATCACAGTAGAAAAGCATAAGCTGGACAAGGTATAATCCTAATGCAGACACATATCTGGATTCGGCTCCATTTCACACAGTGAAACTTCCATTAGAGTGAACATGTCTAGGACTGCCATGCAAATATGAATATATAAAAGACGTATACAGTGATTTCATTCACTTTTTTAAAACTTCAGGTGCTCAATAATGATGGTGCTATAAAGGTAGTGAAAGATGACTTAAATAATCAGGTTAAAAGATGAAGACGATTGGGGCATAAACCTCCACAACATTTCACTCAAATCCACCGGTTCTGTTACATGTGTGACTCTTCATTTATCTCAGTGCAACGAGCACCTTGGCAGGCAATTCCATTTGTGTGCTTGGAACCCCTCCATCCCTTGAAAAAATAAGAGGAATCCCTTGTCTGGCAGGTGAGCTTTGTGTTGATTCTTGCATTTGCAAGGGACAGCTACATCCAAGTGATTATCACTACAGAACAGTGGAATCTTGAAAAAACATTGTGGGAGTTACAAATTGTCTCTTGGATACAGGGAAATATTGGCTCAGTTCCTAGTTCATCCAATTCATACTGAGAGGATGCAAGACAGATTATTTTGTTCTGAAAAGCAGAAAATTGGGGTATCTTGGTATGAATTTAAGGAAATGCAATTCTGCTCTGATGCATCCCTTGGTATTTTTTCCTAGCACAAGTTTGGTGTTTAAACAAACAAACAAACAAACCAAAAACTGACAAGGCTGGGGAAGTAACTCTGGAAAGAAGAGAAGAATTAGGCTTATCTGTGAACATGAATATTTATTGGAATAATAAAACCACAGCTGGAAGAGATGCACCTTCCACCTCAAGTCCAATCTCCTGGTAAGAAAAGAATCTGTAGCTAAGGCATCACTAACAAATGGCTGCACATCTTTTGTTTATAAAGCTCCAAAAGAGGAGAGTCCAATCACCTTCTGAGACAGTCCATTTAGGTATTAAACAAATTTTACTGTCAGGCAGTGCTTCTCAACACTCAGTTGAAATCTCTTATCTTGTAATTCGTGTTATACAGTTCAAGTCTTACCCTTGGAGGTGGCAGAAAACAGATGTGCCCATCTTCCATATAAATGGCATTCAGATACACCAGGAGAGGCCATTCTCTCCATCCCGCTACCCTCACAGGTATGTCTCATGGGAACCCATGCAAGGGCCTTCTCAACTGCTGCACCCAGACTCTGGAACTCCCTCCCACTAGAGGCTAGGACTGCCCCATCTATGTTGTCCTTCCGGAAACAGGCAAATACCTTCCTCTTCAGGCAAGCTTTCACTGAATGATGGACTACCATGTGTATTTCATATGAATCTATAGGTTCACATAGACTTTGTGTTTATAACTACTTATAACCTTGTAGCTATAATGTAATGTTGTCTATTAATGCTGCAAGATGTCCCTCAATTCCCTGTTCCCAGCACTTGAACATGTTTTAATTGTACTGGACTGTATATTATCCCTCATTACAGTAAGCCACCTTGGGTCCTTTTCCAAGGAGAAAGGCGGGGTAAAAATACTCTAAAATAAAATAAATAAAAATAAATACAGTACTGTATTTGAAGATAGCCATTACATATAAAACCCTCCACGGCTTGGGACCTGAATACATGGCAGAGTGAATCTCTCAAAGATCAACTGAGGCCCGACCTACCAGAATGTCGTGGGTACTCTCACTTTGGGTGGCCACGCCCAGGGAGGCGCGGAAAACGGTGACACGCAACCGTTTTTTTTTGTGAGGCATTTGGTGACTGTTAATTTTTTTTTGTCCTTGTCCCACCATCTTGCCAATGACTCCTTCTCGTAGTTTACTATGACGTTTTTATTTAGTTTGTTATTATTGCTATTGTTTTCATTTTTGTTGTAAACCGCCTGGAGTTCCTCTGGAAGACTGGCGGTATATAAGTATTAAAATAAATAAATAAATAATAAACATCACAATTTGGTCAGCTCTTGTCCAATGAAATATACCCAGCATCCTTAGCTATTCTTTAGTCTTCACAGGAATTACATTTCATTAAGCGTGCTTTATTTAAAGTGAAAGAAAACCAATATATGGTGACACCACAGCACCATAGTTAATACAATGGTTAGACACATTTGGAGAATTGTAAGGACTCTTGAGAATGGCACACATTGTGCCTTTTATTTTGAATAGAGGCATCTGGCTTCCACTACAGCTGCTCTTGTGATTCCCAAAATAAATTCTAGGGGATGAGATTCTGAGGCCCTGATTTGCTGATTGCCCATCACTATGTGATGTGTCTTCATAGCCCCTTATCACTGCATTTTATCATGGGCTCAGAATATGTACTTTCTGAACCAAATGTTTGCACACATGGTTCATCAAAAACGCAGATTAAAAATATCCTCTAAGCAGAAGAGGTATGTGGATTGTCTAATTAAAGACAATGTGCAGAAAGAAATACTAGTGATTCAAATATGAGGGTCCAATAAAATCCAGTGTATTTCAAAAAAAAAAAGGTTTATTACAACTCAATTTGATTTGAACCTAAAGCATATTCAACTAGATTCTCAGACTGGAATCCAAAGGGGGCTAGGTAAGTGAGGAAATTGCCTTAGAGCCTTAGGAAGTTGAGGCCGAAGCAGCAGCAACAATAATTGTCTTTCCACAGTTTGCAGTGTTCCACTAAACTAGCCTACTGCCCACGGATGTGATGGAGACCAGTTTCATCGCATTGGCAATATTATGGTGGCAGTCTAGTCAGCTTTTGTGTGTGTAAAGCAGAAAGGGATGCTATCTTGTCCTTTGTTTGAACCAACTCGGGTATTAAGGTCACCAGGAGAGGCCCTCCTCTCCACCCCGCCACACTCACAGATACGTCTCATGGAAGGCTGAGTCAGCCATTATTTGGCTACCTGGGATTGAACCCCAGGTTGTGAGGACAGTTTTAGCTGCAGTACAGACATTTAACCACTGCACCACGAGGCTCCTACGGTAAGACAGGGATTCCCAAACTTTTTTTTTACTCCCTTTACTTTACTGGCCTCTGGCTCCTCAGTACAGTAGGACTGCTGTATCCATGGGATAGTACCACAGTTTCACTTACCCACTGCTTGGAAGAAGAAAAAAGATTAAATAATCAGGAATACACCTTCCCTGGGTGTATTAATCAGGACTGGCCATTAGATTGAACCAGAAACTATGCTATATGGGCGGATTGATAGAAGCACCCTCTTAGCCTGACTACCTGAGAGAAGCAATTTATGGAAAAATGGTGAACCTGCATTTTTTGCTTAGTCCCTTCCTGTATTCACTGTACACATATGACTGTGTATCATCTGATCCATCTACTGTGATTATTAAATTGGCAGACGATACCACCATAATGGGTCTTATTACAGGGGGCGATGAATCAGCATACAGGAATGAGGTCCAAAAATTATCCACATGGTGCCTAGAAAACAACTTGCATCTAACTATTACCAAGACAAAGGAGATGGTGCTGGACTTCCGGAGGAAGAGAGAGGAACCAGCCCCATTGTACATCCAGGGAGGCTGTATGGAGAGAGTTTCTTCCTTTAAATTTCTGGGAATTTACCTCAGTGAAGACCTCTCCTGGGGAATCAATACAACCAAAGTAGTCAGGAAGGCCCAGCAGAGACTGCATTTCCTCAGGGTCTTGTGTAAGAACAAAGTGAAGCAACAACTGATTATCTCCTTTTACCGGTCCACAATTGAAAGCATCCTCACATATTGCATTACCATTTGGTATGCTGGATTGACAGCTGCTGACAGGAAGACACTACAGAGGGTGGTAAGCACAGCTCAATATATCACGGGTTGTCCCCTAAGTGCACTGGACAACATCGTTGCCTCAGGAGGGTTGAAACAATTCTTAAGGATGATTCACACCCCAGTCAGCACCTCTTTACCTTGTTACCATCAGGCAGAAGATATTGTAGTATAGCCTGCCGCACCAACAGACTGAATAACAGTTTTTATCCATGGGCTGTCAGACTGCTGAACGGGAAATAATTCTATGACAGGTACAGAAGAACTGACCTGTGGGCTGGCACATTCTGTGTCAAGTACACAGGGTGCAATAAGACTGAGTGGTTGCTAGTGGGATGTTGGTGGTGGGGGTGGGCAAGGGAGACTCAGTCAGTTTCATTGTGCACATGTTGTACATTGACAATAAAGGTACTATTATTATTATTATTATTATTATTATTATTATTATTATTATTATTATTATTATTATTATTATTATTATTATTATTATTATTATTATTATTGTAGAGTGTGGGGGCAGGGAAGACTCATTTACAATCAGGAGGGAAGGGGAAACCCAGTGCTAGGCCAGGGTTCTATCTCTTCCCCATGCATGGAGAGCAGAAAAACTGCTAGTAGGTGCTGTATGATATTTGGGAAGGGGGGAGATGAGAGGATTCCCTGGCACCCCGGGTGGATTTCCCAGCAGCCCATGATGCCAGGACACACCCTTTGGGAAACAGTGCTTTAAGAGGTTTGGCTGGAAGCGACCTTTCTGGACTGGGGTGACTGTCAATGAGTCCAGCAGTAACTAATTTGTTTCCTCTCTGCTTATTTTGAAGACAGCCACACCTCTGTAAGAGTCTTCTTCCTGCTCTTTTTCAGTTGGTATTCAGTTTGACTTAGGGTGCTTTTACACAACCTCTAAAATCCGGTGGCAACTTAAATTCGGACCAGAGGTCGTGGGGGTTTGTTGCTCTTCCTGTGTTCCCACCCCTCCACACTCCATTGTTCCTGTCTGTGAGGGGAGGGAGGAAAAAAAGGGATAAAAATGCAGACTCACCTTGTCAGCTGCCTGTAGTGGTTCCTGTCTCTTAAAGGGGCGGTGGGGACTAAAAACCAAACAGAAGGTGAGGCAGCCCGGCATTCACAGCTTTACAATTCGCATTGGATGATTTTTTTTTCCTCCTGGAGGCCAGGTACTTGAAAAGTGCGCTGAGACGCGCTTAGGTGGGTGTGGTCGTATTTAATTTTTTTTAAAGTCTGGAGCTGGTGGGAAAACATTTTTAAGCTCCGGATCTGGGAGCCCCTTGCCTTGGATTTTAGGGGTTGTGTAAAAGCGCCCTTAGAGCAGTTATGATGTTAGTGCAGTTTACACAGTCAGAAGGTTTTCTGCAAGAGTCTGCTGGAAGGAGGCTATGAGTCAGTTAAGGCCTGTTCAACTAAGCAGTCATTTCCCCTTCATGATGTTTTTTGATATTCTTACCAATGTCTCAGAATGAGTTATTGAGACTATAATTGCCAGCTGATGAGACCAGAAGGGGTGGTCTACTCTGGGGGGACTTGAAGCTAATTGTGCATTGTAGGTCCCTACACTACCTGCTGCCTAGGTAGACATGGTATTTTTTTAGCCAAAATGTCATACTCGACCATGAAGTTCAAGAGGTAATTGTAAATCCACCAAGACCGTTACGTGCCATAAGATTAAAAATAATTTACAAGAGCTGTTGTGAACCATAGAAAAATATGGTAATCCACAAAACAAGGGGTTTTGCTCACAGAAAACACCTCTAGGCTGTTTCTAATATCTTCTTCTCCCACCTTCTTGACAGTCCAGTTCACTGCCAGTCTCAACTCACATTCCCTCAACAATTCATGAAAATGTTTACATATGCCACAAGTCTCACATACAGCCAACAGATGTCTCTCTTTTGCAAACCTACCTCATCCCTTGTGTTTCTGCAACAACATAAAACTGATCACAAGAGTGTGTGCAGGCTGGGACTGGTGAAGGACCATGGACTGCCACTTCACCCATAACATGTTTTCTACTGCACTTCTTTGGAGGAAAAAGCATGAAACCATAGGTATAACCCATTGCATGTGATCAGTGGACATTTACTGTCTAGATGTGTTTTACAAAACTGCTTCTATGTAGGTGAAGGTATAGGATGTTTCTTGCATACAGTATTATTGCATGGAGAGTAAAAGGATAACAAGTAAGCTGCTCTAAATACAATAACAGTGCTTCATTACACACCAATTTAAACTAGCTCCAGTTTTTAAAAATGACAGGGCAACACTACACTGGGATCAACAAGTTATCATATATAAAGCAGTTGGTTCTAATAAGCTATGAATTCTATTTCTGAATAAGCAAGGAAGAAAATCATACCTTACATCAACAAGCACAGTCAACACTACAGGAAATAAAAAAATACAGAGCAGCAAAGATTAAGGTAAGGAATTAAAAGATTGTGGAAGCAAGGTCACCCTTCTCTGCTTAATAATTTCAGCAACTAGATTTGTTCCAAATTTTTGGGTTATCAATTCAAAACAATTGCCAATAGGTGCTATTTTACCCCCTGAAAAAAAAACAGTGATTTTGTAAACATGTCATCTGACCCACAAATTCTTAGACCTTCACTCCTTGACCTGCCTTCATGCATTGGAAATGCTGAGCAATGAGAATTGCCGTATAATGGTGGTGATGGTGGTGCTCTGAGTTTTGCAGTCTTTTCTGAACCCACTGATATCCTGTTAACTGATGATAGCCAGCATTTGGGTTTGAGTTTGGGTTCAAGTTTACAGATCTTGCATGTCTTGAAACGGCTGAGAACTGCAACATTTCACAGACTCCAAGGCCCGTACTACTGACAACCAGAGCATGCCACTTCTGCTTCTTGGTTCACCAAAAACAGCCCAGATTTTCCTTCTTTCAGTACATTACATTAGCCAGGAAACAACACCCCAATGGGGAAATATAATCATTTCATCAGGTTGGTTTTGGCCTAGATGTGTTTTTTGTTTGCTCTGGGAGAAAAACTGTATGCAAACTTAGAGACATCATGTACGACTTTTGTGATGACATTGGTTTCCATTGGGTTATCTTGGGGTTTCTCTTCCACTCAGACTTATGTGCATTGCTGTTTGACACCCCACTCCATAAATTCAAGAGATGCTGCCCTCCCCTTCAGAGAGTTTATTTATGTATTTAAAATATTGTTTTATCCTTCCTTCTTCCTTAAAAAGAACCCAAGGAGGCTTGGGAATGCATCCGTAGACAGTACAGGGCAGAAAACAAGTCCAGTGGTACCTTGTATAAAGGAATTAATTTGTTCCAAATGAAATTTTGTGAAGCAAATTTTCCTTTATACAAATTTCCCATAGGAATGCATTCAAAACAGAGTAATCCCTAATCGCGACCATCTTTATGTTGTACAGATTCGCCCCATAGACAATTCTGCTAAGCAAATTTCCCCCTATCTCCGGAATTTTATTTATCTATCTATCTATCTATCTATTTATTTATTTGACTTTTATACTGCCCAACTAGACCAAGGGCTACTCTGGGCGGTTTACAACATATGATAACATAACAATTAAGCAAATGAATACATTTTAAAAACCAAAATACTGTACAAGGTACATAATAAAATATAGATAAATCAACAACAAAAACTAAAATGAGGATAAAATGAGGATAAAATAGCAAGAGATTGATAAAATGGGGTGGGGAGACAGAGAAGAGAAAAAAAGTGGTAAAAAAAATAGTGCCTTACTAAATGTTTGAAGAATCAGGGAAAGGCCATTCTGTATTTTTTATGTTGTACAGATTTTATGTTATGTTAGTTATACGAGGGTTCACTTGAACACTTCTTAACGTTAAGTGAATCCGCTTTGGGCTCAATAGTCATCTCAAACGCATCCCTGAACATTGAAGGAAAAGGCCAGGGCAAGAACACGTTCCTCGGGATGTTGCTGCAAAGCGGTCCCGAAGGAGCATCACTCAACCAAGTCTGGCTGATCCAGCAGGCGAGTCAGCGGAGATCGGCCCAGGGGTGTTACGTCACCGCGCACGAGAAAGGCAGTGGGCAGGGACGTTCGGTCGCCATGGCGCCGCGCGCGGGCACGCGATTGGTCGCCGGCTGACGGGAGCGGAAGACGGGCAAGGAAGCCGAAGCCGCGCCAACTTTCTTTTCCCCTCTTTTTGTGACCCCGGAAGAGCACGCGAGAGGCCTGGGACTGGGGGGGGGGAGGGAAGTGGGGAAAAAAAAAACGAGGTTTGAATGACTCGGGCTGATTCATCGCGGCCCGGCTGAACAAGGGGAAGGGGAGCAAGCGGCGACCGGTAAGGCCTCGTGGGCGCGTGAGGGCCTCCCGGCGGCGGCGGGGGGGGGGGGAAGGGAGGCAGAATGCGGGCCGGGGCCCCGGATGTGGCCCAAAGTCGTTGGGCCGACCTGGGAGGGAGCCCCGTGTGGAGTGCCCCGTGGGCCCTTCAGGGGGTGGGGGGTGTGGGGAGAGGACGGGAGAGGCGGCGCTCTTGGGGGTGGGGTGGGGGGTTTAATGGGCCTCGCTTTGGCCATTAACGCCCTCCCGCCTCAGTATCGCCAGAGCATCCCGAGGGAGAGAGACGGGAGACGTTCCTCGGGGGATGTCTATGAAGATTCTCAGTCCTCCAGGTGCGTTTACCTGGAAATCGAGTCAGGGCCGCTGGGACTCCTTTTCCTTCAACCTCTCAAGGAAAAAAAAAGGCGTCCAGTGGCCACCACTCAGCTTTCAGGTTCGCCCCCCGCCCCCCAAGGGATGTGGGGGGGGGACTTTTCGTGGGTGCCCTGAGGGCTTCGGCCCTGTCCTCGCCCTCCCTCTTTTTCGGGGAAAAAGCTGTCGCTCCCAGGACGACGGCCCTGTCCCCAGACGGCCGCCGAGGGACAGGGTTTGCTCTCTCGAGGGTGGTTCCCGAAGGGAAGCGAGATTCAGGCTGGCAGCTCGCCTCCAAGCCACCGACCTCTTGGCTAATATATATGACCCTCCCCCAACAGCCCCTTCCCACTCGGGGGGGGGGGACCTCCTTCCTAAACAAAAGGAAGTTGCTCCCTCCCCCCCCCCAAACTGGAACCGTTTCGGATTGTTTTTGCGGGCTTGCGCCTAGCTTGAAAGGCCCCTTTCAACCCGATAGCAGTGTGTCAGACCAGAGAGGGAGAAAGAAAGGTGAGGCCTCCCATTAAACCGTGCTGCCATATAGGATTTTGGATAAAACATGACTGAGGAGGCAGTTGGGAATGGCTTCCTTCATTAAAGGTTCTCTTTTGAGAGGAGAGAACTTGGGATGGAAGTCTACACTGATCAAGCAAGTCCCTTTGGTGGTGATGAACAAGAAGCAAAAGCAGAGACAGTTCCTCTCCCCAAAAGCCTCCCTGGTGTTTTGAGAAGATGCTGCTCTGACACCAGGGTGTTGATCAAGTTCACCATCTCAACAGTTGTTCACTGCATGGGGCAGAAGCCTTGTGGTTGCTGCCTCCACCACTCTGGCTGTCACTGCTTCTGTAGTCTTTGACGCTTCTTGCCAATGCCTTTTTTTTATTATTGCATTGTCTTTCCCTGGTGTTTTATTGGTCTGTTAACCCATTGTTAACCCCCCCAAATAAATAAATAAATAAATAAATAAATAAATAAATAAATAAATAAATAAATAAAACCACCTGAGAAATATTGTGGGTTATACCAAGGGACCTGTGAAGAATTGTTCAGCATTCTGGCTGATAACATCTTGTGTTATCAGCCAGAACAAGAGTCAAAAAGGAGGTTGGGGCAGGGGAGGAGCTGAGTGAAAACTGATTGAAGCCCCTCTCAGCCAAAATTTGTGGCACTGTGCCACCACAAAGTTAGGTCATCATTGTCTTGAATCTGAAAGCAGTTTGGATTCAGTACAACATCAGCTTTCTCAGTGTCATTTCAGCCTGCCTTGGCAATCTTGGTTAACTATTGTACCCTAAGTGAAGACGCAATTTCAGATCTCCTGTGTGTAGTTCTTACAAGCTATAACAGGAGTAGACAACCATGAGGCTTCCAAATAATTTGCAAGACAAACCTCATGAGCCCCAGCTGGCAAGGCTAACGTTTAGGTTATGGGAGTAGTCCAAAATATTTCAAAGGCACTATGTTGTCTACCCCAGATTTCAGTATCTTTGGCCAGGGCATGTAAACATGAAGTTATAACCTTTAATTACTGTGGCCCAAACACTGCAGTGATGTGTTAAGTGTACTTCTTAAGTCCAATTCAAACTTCAAAAAATATTTTAACTGCTCTAACAAACATGATGGTGTTATTTTGCCAAAGTTCTAGTCAGCTGTTTTTCTGTTGCAGAACAAACGTTTTTAGAAAAATGTTTGAAAAATAACTCTTCAGTAACTATTTAGATTGCCTTAAGGATTTCTAAAAATGTCTGGTTTCTGTTCCCATTTTCAGTGGATAGTCAATCTCTCTCTCTCTCTCTCTCTCTCTCTCTCTCTCTCTCTCTCTCTCTCTCTCTCTCTCTCTCTCTCTCTGTGTGTGTGTGTGTGTGTGTGTGTGTGTGTGTGTGTGTGTGTGTGATCTATCTATATGCTTGCCATTCTTGCAAAGTTATTCTGTAACTTCTGTCACTCTGCTTCAGTGGCATGTTCTCAGTCTTGCAGTAGATAGTGAAGTGACATGACATATCAATATGAGAAGTGTAGTCACTGATAAGGGATTATGAGTTATAATCTAAAATATCCAGAGTTAACCAGATGTGTACCTCTGCTTTTAATCTGTCCTATAAATAATTTTAGTTATTAATTATTATAATTATTCTTAAAATTATTAATCTGCCTTTTGTTTAGCTATCTATAGAGCATGCTAGTCCCAAGGGTTGCAAAACTACACACATGACTACTGACAATACAGTAAACCCCCGCTGATCGCGATATGCGGAAGCGGGTGGGGGGGCTGGGAATGGGGGGGATCCCGCGCCTTTCCCCAAAGCCTCGGAGGAGCGTGGGGGTGGCGCGGCTCCGAGGCACTCCGGAGGCACCTGGGGGGGCTGCAGAGAGGGACGCCAGCCCTCCCTGCAACCCTCCCGCACGGCAGCGCCCGGGGGGGCGGCGGAGAGCGACACTATCGCCCCCCGCCGCCCCGTCCCCCAGGCTTCTTGGAGGTGTGGGGGAGGGGTGCACGGAGCGACCCCGATGTAGCGGGACTACGGGACCTGAACCGCGAAATGGCAGGGGGTGACTGTAATTCTGTTCCCATCTGCACAATAATGCAATCATGCAAGGACATAGGTACTTCCACTGGACCCCACTCCTTCCTCTTTGAAGTTGTGGTGGAGTGGTTAATTTGTAACACTGCAGCCAAGATTTGGCTCACAACCTGAATTCAGTATCCATGGGTTCAGGTAGCAGCTCAAAGTTGACTCAGCCTTCCATCCTTCTGAGGTCAGTAAACTGAGTATGCAGCTCGTTAGGGGCAGGGCAGTGTGCAGCCTGCATAATTAAAATGTAAATTGCCCAGAGAGTGCTGTAAGCAAGATGAAATGGTATATAAACAGCACATATTGCAGTTCTCTGTATATACCCTGGAAACTTACAGGGGCATTGAGAAACCCTCAGATCATGGTGTGTTTTTGTTTGTTTGTTTTGTCACTATGCCATGCAATAGGAAAAGGGGAAAGGGGAAGAAGGCCATATTTGCTTGTCTTGGGTATCAAAGTACACCACTGGGTCTATGCCATTGTGGTTTAAACCATTCTTTATTTGATGTTACATTAATAACGGTCAGTGAATTTGGGATTTTTTTGTACATTTAACTCTAGCATGCATGTTTGTGTCTTGTCATTTGGACTTCTGAAGGACATGCTAAAGAAATAAGAAAAGCAAATAGCAGGAAGGAAAGTCGAGAAGGAAAAAGTGTGGTAAAATTTGGGCCACAGAATTTACAGTGGCTGGCTATTTTAATCATGTGTGAAACTGGCCTGCTAATTTATTTTTAAATTTTTCAGTGACTATTATGTAATTTTCACATACAGTGGACCCTTGTATAACAAACGGTTTGTATAACGTAAAATTTGTACAACATACAGAAATTCCAGAGATAGGGGAAATTTGCTTAACATAATCGCCTAGGGGGCGAATCTGTACAACATAAAAATGGGATCACTCTGTTTTCAATGCATTCCTATGGGAAATTTGTATAAAGGAAAATTTGCTTAACATAATTTCATTGGGAACGAATTAATTCCTTTATACAAGGTACCACTGTGTTTGTAGGGGAGCTCATATTATCCAAAAGACTCGTGCAGATGAGTACAAACCTGAGAGCGAATGTGTAGTGTAGGGTGAAGAAATTATTAAGGTTAATTGAGAGATGCATAGTTGGAAGCTTGCAGACTGTTAAAAACACATAACAAAGTAATAATGAAATAGAATGAATAATAGTGTGTTAGTATTGCTGTGATTTTTAACCTAGGCTATCTCTACAGCATTGTTGCATTTAAAAGCTACTGAAATAATACAGTATTCCATTGTGCACAAGTGGATACATATGGAAAGCTTGTAACAGTTGAAAGATCGTGTTGCATTTGTGGAGAATTTCTGATGCACCTGTTCTTCAACTGTTATTTTCCAGCACCTCATTAGCATGTGTCTGTAAAAGACTATCAACGCGAAAATGAAAATTCTTTTCAGCTTCTGTAAAAGGTTTAGCCATTGTAAATAACATAAAGACCAGTGTCTGTCAATTTCCTGGGACTGGTATGGTTCTCTGTTAGTTTGGGGTTACAAGATTGAACTGCAGGATGATGTGTGCCTTCTGTTGGCCCTCTGCTATAGCTAGCCTTCCATCAGGGTTTAGTGTGATGTGTGATTCATGGCAGTCATGGTTGAAATAAGAGCTACTCCTAAATATACATTGAGAGCTCTTAATTAAACTGGATTTGGAGGTGGAATTGGGATTTATGTTTTTACTAGCCACTCTTGCATCCGGCCATAGTGGAAGACAGAAGCATCATGCTTGCTAATTCTTCCACCAGCTGTTTTTCCACATCTGGAGTTTCACTCCTGAATTAAGCTCACATGACAGTTGCTAAAGGTTTTGCCATAATTCAACCATGAGGCATATATAGTGGTGTTAATATGCTGATTTACTTGGCAAGTGGCATGTCATTCTTACCACCTCCCAAGTATATAAGTGTGATTGCAAACATTTATATGGGTGAGTATGTAATTTACTTATGTACTTGAGAATGCCACTTGCCAAGTAAGGTCAGCACACTGCATACACAGTAGCTGAATGTTGGCAACAGTTGATATGTTTTAATATTGTCTAATCCTTGTTGTTTAAATAGAGAACGTTAACTAACTCTGCCAAGATGAATCAAATTGGTTTGTTAGCACCTATAATATGACAACCTGAAATGAAAATAAGGTTACATTGTGGAGTTGGACTCATAATATGTCCTTAAGTGGAACTTGTGAATAAAATCACTTGATGCTTTGCCCACAATATTACTGATCTTGACCACATGACTGTATTAAACTAATAATATATGAATGTATGAATAAAGCTTTTAACAAAATGTTTCCAGTAAGGCTGGAAAATGTAAAAAATAATCACAATTAATCTTTAATTGTTTAACAGTTGAATTGTTTAATGTTTAATTGTTAAACAGCGGCTTGGATACTGATGACAGTATCTGCCCTGGGCTTGTGTCATGCATTGAAATGTTTCTATTCCACCAACCCTCCAGGCTACAAGATTCCCATTGGATCCATTTTGACTTGAAGAGGCTTTGGGGAACCATAGGACTAGAGCAAGGAGTCATTAATCTCTGTAGATCGTTAGATTTTTTTTAAAAAATCAAGATTTAAGTCCCATTTGTCTCAGTTCACTTGAAGCATGATTTAGTCTTTTTTTAAAAAAAGAAAACTCTTTTCTTATACTGGTTTGCATTTTTAAATGCCTCTGTGACTTATCAGTATCTGTATAATTGGAGGGGGGTACGGTTGGTAGTTAAAACCAGTGGGAATGTTCTCATGCTCCAATAGTTGCTGTTCCTTTTGTTTAGGTAGAAATTAAACTTCACATCAATCTGCAGATCCAGCTCAAATCAAGAACAGAGGTGGTGAAAAGAACTGAAAACTAGGTGACTATAAGGTAAAAAAAAAAAAAAAGCCCCAATTCCTGCCTTAGAATCTAAGGGTTGGGTTTACGTGACACTACACTGCTTAAATTGATGAGAAACCCTGTTCTACTGTCTAGGGTTCTGAGAGCGTCCACAGGACTAGGTATGTGTTTAGCATTGCAAGTTCTTCAGTTGAAATTCAGCCTGTGTCGTTGTACTGATGTCTGAACACTAACTCTTCTTGATTGGTCCATCACTAAAATATTGGGCGAGATCCAACACTGCATGAGGAGACTTCTGCTCAGACGGGATTTTCCCCTCCTTTTCTCCTAAGCTTTCCATATCCCCCTCCCCCAATCTGTTCCAGAAGGTTCCCCCTTTAGGAACAGATTTTGCGGGGGAAGAGGAATTGCCCCATTCCCTGTTACACTGCATGATGCCACTCCATCGGTGAGAGGGGTTAATTGGATACCACCCGTTGAAAGTAGTTTTAATTGATGTGCTTGACATAGAATACAATCCTGAGAAAATTTAAGTTTTGTTAAAAACAGCAGGTTTATTAATTGATTGAATTATACAGACATTTTGAGTCGTGTTTTAAAAAAATTGTTCAAGGCATTATTCCCTATGTGCCCATGGGTATTAGGCATGGGATTTTTGGATGTTTTGGACTATGAATCACATAAATCTCCATTTTGGGAGTTCTACCTGGCAGATCCACACTGACAGACAAAAAAAAATGGGGCTGACCAGGTAGAATGGTCTAGCTGGAAAAGCTACTTGGATTAGCATACATCTAACTCCATCCAAGCTTCCTTTTCAGAAAGGAAGCTTCCAGCTAGCAGTGGATCAACTTACTTTCTGCCCAGAAAGCTAGAGTGGAGCCATGCTTAGGTGTCTTTAGATGTTGTCTGTCAGGTGGAACTTCCAGAATGGAGATTATGGGATTTATAGTCTTAAAATTTGGTGTCTAGTAGGCACATACACATTTTCTCTTTGATAGGAAACGGAGCAGGAGCATTATCATCTAAATACATTACTTCTTTTTCCAGCACACCCTCTCCCCATACAGATTTCTTGGCATGATGGCTTGAATGAATTAAGGCGGAAAATGCACAATGTTTGCCTTTTCTAGTGCTAGCAACCACTAAATTGGCATCTAGCCAGTCTGGTAGTTCCCAGGGGGACCTTCTGGAACATAGATATTCTTGTACTTCTTGCCCATTCCATTGGTAAACAAGCAAGCAAGGTCAAGAGTCCTGGGATTTGTATTTCAAGACTATCTGAGAACCCAAATTTAAGAATCTCTGAACTAGTCCCTCCTTAGGAAGCATGGATGTTCCCAGTCCCCTACACAATGTTGCAATCTGGTTTGGATAATTTCTTCTAGCAGGTTTTGGCGTGTGTGCTGGGGAACTGAAAGATCAGGAAAGAGGGTGTAACCATGTCTCACATAACACAAGGCAAAATCCCACATGCAACATCTTGATGTTCTAGAAAGAATTTAGCAAATCTTAATGGCTGCACCTTTCACAAGCAAGTCAAACTATGCATTTCTGTTGCTCAATCTAAGCAGATATTGGCATAGCCAGGGCCAAAAATCAAAGGCCACCTAGAAGTGCCATGTATATTATCATGAATTCAGTAACAGAAAAAAAGGACAAAATATGCTAAATATATAAGGTAAGTTTTGTTACTTACCTTGTTGATGTCTTCTCTTTCATAAATGGTCTCAACACAGTTTACAATAAAAATACAACTATGATTGAAACGTGAAGTGAATAAAAGTATAAAAATAAATTCCTGGCCACTGGTGAAACCTTGGCATTCAGTTTCAGGATTGAATCTGAATCTGGAATTAATCAAGCAGTTAATTTAAATGGAGTATGACCGTAAATAGTACTTTGAGAATTGTACTTTGAGAATCCTAAACATCTAGCCTGCCTTTTGACTTCCCTGTTTTGTTTGCATTTTATGCACTCCCTGTCATAAGATGTGATCTTAACTACTTACGGCAGGCTCCGCTACCTCTCTTTGGGGGTGGGGCCCCATTGTCACAGCCGGCTGGAGTCAACGCGAGACCCGCATTGATGGGATCTCATGAGGCCGGGAGCAGCGCGAGAAGGGCCCACATAAAAGGCAGCGCCACCTGCTGCCTGGCCTCTTCTTCCTTCGGAAGGAGGAGCAGGACTTTCCTACTTATGAAAGTCCCTTGTGTGGTCCTCATGCTTTTTGTCCTGCCCCCAGGCTGTCTTATAAATTTTGATACTTTGGATTCCTGATGATGAGACACACTTTACTATGTATTCATATAGTACTTTTGATTTCAAGGCTGGAGTAAAATGGACATTAGATATCCCACCTTAGGATAGATATTTGTCATCCTAGCTAAAGTTGCATAACATGACAAGCCACTATATGGCTTTGTGAAATCTGGCTTAATTAAAATCCAGCTTGTTTAAGAAACTATGGTTTAGTCACTTGCCAGAAACCAAAGCCATATTTTGCTGTTGGCTTATGGATCTTAGCAGACTTTAAAATGGTTTATCATAATATCTGATCCTGCAACTGTGGGTTGCCTTTTGCTTGTTTCTGCAATTGATGAGCACCCTGGAAAAAAAGGTAAAAAAGAAAACTAGTGATGGCTTGAGCATTAAACTATAATTAACACAAAATGTGTAATTGACATGCAAATATGCAGTTTTTGTCTTCCAGAAGTCAAATATCAAACAGTTATAGGAACATATTCTCTTTCTTATTCAGATTTTGAAATTGTGACCTTATGTGAGGTTTACCTATTACTTTTTTTTGTCAGAATGATTTTTTTGTTTATTTGGGCAGAATGTAATTTGGAGTTTAAATGAAGTGTAACTTAATTTTCAGCAAATGCAAGTGTCAGTAGATTTTGGCCCATATAATTTTGAGTATATGCCTACATTAAAGTGTGGTTTTATTTTATTAATACAACATTTGATGGTAGAGGTTTGCTACTTCTGTTTGTTTTCACATTGGATGTCGAGAGTATAATTGTTAGATTTTTTTGTAGAGAATTGCATTATTCTGTGTCAGGACAAACTTCAAAAAAATGCCTTTAATAACTTTTTCCAGTGTATAGTATTCCTTCATGGTCTAAAAGTTGAGTCATGGACTTTTTTTCTTGAGAGACAAAAACGTTTCGCTGCTCATCCAAACAGCTTCATCTGTCTGAATACAGCTAGTGCGAGTCCTCCATCTCATAGTCGGCTTTGACCTCTTGTCACCCTGGTCTAAGACAGGCCCTTAAGATGAACAATGGCCTGAATAGGTTTGTTAGGTAGACAATAGTATGCATAGCCTTAAGGTGAACAATGGCCTAAAGTCCTGAAACCTATAAAGTATGGGTCGTTAGTTATGGCCAATGAATTGAGGAATGTGCAGACCTCTACATTGGAGAAACTAAACAGCCATTAAACAGAAGAATGGCCCAACATAGGAGGGGTAACAGCTCAGGACCGGAATCAGCAGTACACCTCCATTTGAAGGACAAAGGGCACTCATTCAAAGATGAGGATGTACAACTATTAGACAGAGAAGATAGGTGGTTTGAGAGAGGAGTCAGGGAAGCCATTCATGTGAGCATTGAAACCCTCTCTCTCAACAGAGGTGGTGGCCTCAGGCATAGTCTATCTGCTACTTATCAGGGTGTGCTTTCAAAAATACCTAGACAAATCAAAAAGCCTTCACCACCATAGGCCATAGTAGGTCCTCTTTCCAAATCCAGCTTCTCCACCACTTCTGCCAACCAAACTAACTCAACTTCTCCCCCTCCCCCCTCCTCATCCTGCCCCATCTCTTGAATGGCTTGCCGCAATTGAGGGTGCACTGATTTCCGTCTCCTCACAACGAGGATAAACACTGTCATTGCATAAGTCAAATTGCATGTTGGCTAATATCCTGTTGCTTAGCGTAGGACATTGTAGCAAGAGTAGGCGCATTGAATCAACAGGCATTTGATGAATCCTGTCCTCCGCAAGTTCCATTGATTCAAAAGGGCCTACTCAAGTTGTGACTTACTATGATGAGCAACAGGATTTCTGCCATAATAATAATAATAATAATAATAATAATAATAATAATAATAATAATAATAATAATAATAATAATAATAATAATAATAATAATAATAATAATAATAATAAATGTTGATGATGATTTGCCAAACATAGAATGGAGAAGTTGGTATGCAAAGTACCTCTCAAGCCCATTAAAGGACATAGGAGTTAGGATATGCATGTTCTCCAGACGACATCTCCACATGTATTCACCATGATGCAGAAGTATATTTTGCCAGTGATCTTGAGATTGTGGTATGCAGTAACCCTCCATGGCGGGGGTTAGGGACCTGACCCAACCCACAATAATTGAAAATCCACAATATGCCGATGCTGGGTCAGGTCAGGACTGGGGGTTCTGTCTGGGGGCCCCTACACTTACCTGAGGCCTGGTGCTACCCCAAACGGGCCTCTAATGGCTTTTCCAGGCCTGCTGGAGGCCCCAGAAGTGCTTTCTGGTGATCCACAAGTCACATCCGGTTTTCTGGAAGTCACTTCCAGTTCGCCAGAAAGCACTTTTGGTGCCTCCGACAGGCCTGGGAAGGCCATCGGAGGCCCATTCGGGGCAGCACCAGGCCTGGAGTAAGTACAGAAGGCCTGAAACATGCCCATCCAGCTTACCCCAGGGGGCCTTGCCTTCATATACATATTTAATAGACATATACATATTAAATATAAAATACATATGCATATTTAATTCATTCCCTGAGGTAGTGAGTTATCAAAAATGTTATCCGAAACACAGTTTCCAATTGAAAAGAATGGAAAACCGATTAATCTGTTCTGGAGGTCAGAAAAAGGTAAAAATAAAGCTGGGTTTTTTCAGGCCTCTTTATAAAGTGCACTTTCAAGGCATGCAGTGCTGGAACACCCCATCCCCAGACACACACACACACACACACACACACACACACACACACACACACACACACACACACACACAGCAGTGCAATGCAAACACAGAGAAAATGAAACCAGCAAGCCTAACTCAGCCTTTTCCCGCCCAAAGTGCAAAGGGGGAAAAATCCAAACCGAGAAACATAAGCAGCAAAATACAGCCCGTTTTTGCCTCCAAAGCAATGGAGGATGCTTGGAAATACAGAGAAAATGAAGGCACCAAGCCTAAGTCAGCCTTTTTCTGCCCAAAGGCAAAGGGAAAAACAATCCAAACCGAGAAACATAAGCAGCAAAATACAGCCCAAAGAAAAGCAGTGCAAAGATTAATAAAAGCTAGCACCCTACCTTTCCAAGTCCATATCCCTCAGCAAAATATGTTCAGAATGGCTCCAAAACACCATGAAAAAAAATTTCTAACTCCTCCCTCCCCTCCACAAAGTACAGGGGCTGCAATGCATCCTGGCTATACTTTTTTTGCATGGCATTTTGAAACATTCGTTATCCGAGGCAGCCCATAGGGAACATTCGTTATCCAAGGCAACACGATACCCAGAAAATTCCATTCATTATCCGAAAAAATCGTTATCAGGGGCGTTCGTTATCTGAGGTATTAATGTACAGAGAAAATGAAAGCAGTAAGCCTAGCCCAGCCTATTCCCACTGAAAGTGCAAAGGGGGAAAATCCAAACAGAGAAACAAGCATAAAACCAGCAAGCATAGCCCAGACTCCCCCGCCCCCCCATTGCAAAGAAAAGCAGTGCAAAGATTAATAAAAGCAACCTTCCTACCTTTTCAAGTCCAGGTCCCTCAGCAAAAAATCTCCAGAATGGATCCAAAACACCATGGGGAAAAATGTTCTAACTCCTCCCTCCTCTCCACAAACTACAGGGGCTGCAATGCATCCTGGGTACACTTTTTTGCAAGGCATTTTGAAACATTTGTCATCCGAGGGAGCCCATTTGTTATCTGGGGTAACCCTATACCCGGAAATTTCCATTCGTTATCTGAAAAATTTGTTATCAGGGGCATTCGTTATCCGAGGTATTACTGTACTGCAGTCCCGCGATATACTGGGACCGCTGTATATGAACTGCGAAAGGGCGGGGGACCCCTGTCGTTGGTATTCAGCAGAGAGGGGATCTTCTTGTGTTGGAATGCAGTGGCTGGTGAGTTTGGTCAGAATAATTAATTGACAGTTCCAGCTACTTAAAGATATACTTTTAGTGTTGAGAACCTCAAGACTAATAGTGTCACATTGCATATAAAAATGTTACTGCTGAAGCAGTATCAGAAAAGGTACAGTGTTTGTGGCTTGGTCTTATTCTACAGCCTTATACATTTAACAAGAAATAAAACGTGTGAAACAATTGTATAGTCCTTAATAGTTTAAGTAAAGGCATCTAACGTTTACAGCATTCTTTTGGTGTAATGAGTTCATTAAAAAGCTTTTGATGCTAATTCTGAAATCTATAATTTGTTCAGTGTCTTTCATATGCAGTTTTGATGCTAACCGACAATCTGTAAGTTAATTAGCACAGAACTTACTAATGAGGATGATTAAAATCTTCACTTTTGAATTTTCATATTGATGTGCTCTGGACAAATTGAAGTAAATCCTTGTATACTGGAGAGGAAGTTAAGTTTGTTTGTTTGTTTTAAAGAAAAATTGGTTTTCCAGTTAGATGTTTTTTCAGGTAAGTGATGTCAGGAAAGAAAGTTTTTCTCTCTCCTTAAATTGCAGTTTTAAAAAGAGTATTGCAAGAAATGATTTTCTTTTTTCAAAACCGAGCATAACCCAAAATCAGCGCAGTTAAAGTAAGGTTGTTAATTAGTATGAAATACAGCTTATTGAATTAGTATGTGGTGTTAATTAACAGGAAGTCTGATGTTGTGTTGTAATTACTACCAGTAGTTTTGATATAATGAGTGACGGAAGGTGAATTTTACAGAGAACAATTTACTAAACACATTAAAACTAGACATGGTGTGTTTTTTTCTTTTTCTTTAGACAACATGGATAGACTTCTGCGACTAGGAGGAGGCATGCCTGGTCTGGGACAGGTTAGTATCCATTTTATCATTTTTAAAAAAATATCACTACCATTGATCGTTATACTCCATCCCCTACTTCTTGCCTATTATCAGACAATTGCAGAAAATTAAAATATGGGAAGTAGGGGGGAGGCAGTATTGTATGCTATTGACTAAAAGTTAACCCCTGTAAGTTCTGGATTATCTGCATATGTTTTCAGACAAAAAAAGCAAGTTGCTCTTTGCTTCATTACCTGTTTATTTGTTTATGCTCTAAGCAGGATCGGTTGGAATATGTGCATTAGCAAGCTGCTCCTACTTGGTGTGACTGGATTGCTGCAGTTCACTGGCATTTTATTATTGCTTCACAACAGTGTAGCAGTGATCTTGCACTGGGAGAGCAATTTCCTATTTTATAAGGGAATTCTAAAAAATATCTTCAGTGAACATTCTCTCTGAATTTTTGAGATCCAACAATCTCCTCACTTAAGTTTCCAAAGGAGAAGTCAGTTTCAGGTCTTTGATAATCTGAACTTTTGACCCTGTCAATTAGCTCAGTTTTTAACTTATTCCTGGCCAAACAGGTTTATAAGAATCATATTTGCAAGGGGATTCTATTTCTGGTTGTAAAAATGAAGACACACTATCTATCTACAGTGGTACCTCAACCTATGAATTTAAACTGTTCCAAATGCATGCTCTTAAGTCAAACTACTCTTAAGTCAGGGTACCTATCTAAAAAATTGAAAAAATAAGTTAAAAATAAAAAAATTGTAAGTCGAGCAGACGATATCTAAAACTTGTAAGGCGGCAGTTGAAACGCCATTTTCTGCTCTTAAGTTGAATTGCTCTTAAATTGAGCTGCTCTTAAGTTGGGGTACCACTCTCTCTCTCTCTCTCTCTCTCTATCTATCTATCTATCTATCTATCTATCTAAAGTAAAACAACTATATTGAAAACATTTTAATATATATTAAAACAGAATAGTGCAAAAATCAGAATTTCTTCACTGAAGCTGTGAAATTGCTTTCTTCTTCTTTGTAGCTTACTTGATCTTAGCAGAGCTTTGGTGCCTGTATCTTGTCAAAATCCCCATTCCACCCATCTTATCAGTGTACAGTTGCTTGATAACTCTAAAAAAAAAAAAAAAACCCTCCAAAGATGTTATGTGCCATCAAGACACTTCTGACATATGGTGACTATATGAGTTAATAACCTCCAAAATGTCGTATCATTTACAGCTCTGCTCAGAACTTACAATACCAACAGCATCTTGTGTTAGGACGTGTTTCCTTTTACTACTCCTCATATTGTCTTTTCCAACAATTCTACTCAGGTCTTACAAATGAACACTTGTGGACTCCTTTATTGAGTCAGTCCGTGTTTCTTATTTCCTACTGCCCCCATACATTTTCCCCCAACAATATTGTCTTTTCCGATCAGTTCAGTATTCTAATGTGAAAGGTAGGATAGCTTAGATTTATTCATTTTTGCTTTAGTGAGAGTTATTTGCCTTTCTGCCATCATTGGTATCTGTAAGCTTCACCTCCGAGACCACATTTCAAATGAGTTGATATCACCATCCTGTGTAAATGTATGGATGATATTGACCTGGATTTCAAGTGACAGTTTTTGCTAACTTCCAGCTCCCCTTTCCAATTCATTTTATTTCAAAAGAGAAGGAGAGATCTCTTTTGGAGGGGTTTGGGAATTGGGAAATCACTTTTTAATCTTCATTCTGCAGAGCAGGCATGGCAACATTAGTTTAATGTTGCCATTAGATTAAAGGATGTGCAGTGGTATCTCACAAGATGAATTCTTTGTAAGATGAATGAAACTTCCAGGTATAGGAATTTTTCACAAAACAGTGGTTTGCCTACCAGATGTCTTGTGAAAAATCTGTGTTATGGGGAAGGCGTTTGATTTTTGCATGCCCACGACCCCAGGGAGTTATGGGCACGTGAAATTCAAAAGCCTGGTCTTTCTTCCTAGCTTTCCCGACCGTGTAGCACCCGATCCATGGGTGGTACATGGTCGTGAAAGCCAGGATGAAAGCTGCCACTGCCAAACCCCCCATTTAAATAGTTTTGTGCACAGAGCCCTTTGGCTAAGGGGAGGCACTCCCTTGTGTGCTTGCAAGCCTCTGCCTTCCTTTCCCCAGGTGGTGTGCACAGAGCTCTTGGTGAAGGGGAGACAGCACTTTGTGTGCTTGCAAGCCTCTGCCTTCCTTTTGCCAAGGGCTGTGTGCACAGAGCCTGGGGAAAGCAAGGCAGTGCCTTGTGCTGTTCTGCCACGCCGAGAACCACCTCTTCTCCAATGAGATGGATGGGTCATCATGACCAAGAAGTGGTGACATAAGAGCCCTGAGGAGGAGGAGGAGGAGGAGGAGGAGGAGGAGGAGGAGGAGGAGGAGGAGGAAAAAGCAGCTCCGATCAGCATCAGGGAAGCAAGCCAGCTGGGTTGAAGGTGTGGATGGAGGCACGGAGAGAGAAATGACCCCTAATCCCTTCACCTCTTTCCAGCAGGTGGGCGGTGCACCCTGGCTTTGGAGAGGGTGCCTTTCTCTTCCTCTGACATGCAAGTGCTCTTCCTTTTTTTCCTTTTTTTTTAAACCTCCCCCTTCTTTCTTTTCAAGTCTTAAAAAAAAGCAGCAGCAGCAGCGACAAGGAGGTGAATTGCCTGGGAATCTCAAGCCTCTTTTTAATTTTTTTTCTCTCCCCCCCCCCCTCCACCATAGGGGGTGTGTCGGGCAGGGGGTGACACACTCAGAGCTGTCAGTATCAGCTGTCTGTCAGCTGTGGGGGTGGGGTGGGGAGACAAGCTTCTGCCCAATGATTGAGAGAGTTTGAGACAATCTTCCCATAGGAATGCATTGAAAGCCTCTGAAACAGATTAATTGGTGTTCAGTGCATACCTATGGGAAACTGTGCCTCTTAACACAATTTTTTTAATAAAACAAATGGACCCCTGGAACCAATTAAATTTGTCTTAGGAGGCACTACTGTACAGTATAAGTTTCTTCATTGTATGCACTGAATTCACTCACACTTTTGCTTCATAATTTCATTAATTCCAAGAGACTGCAGCCACATCCCAGCTGTTTTTGGTTCCATACTCCCACAGCAATCATATAGCAAATTTTCTGCTCATCTTCTGGGATCCTCTAGCTCTGGGTACAGTACTCCCCCACTTTTTGTGGCGGGTTATGTTTCCAACCCGACTCACAATAAAGGAAAATCTGAGCTATGTGGATGCCTCTATCATCGGGTTGAAAGAATCTTTATTTACGGTTGTTAACCAAGACAAGAAATACCAAATATCAATTTGCCACAATAAAACGATTTGCCAGAATAAAACATTAAATTTGCCAGAATAAAACATTGTAAAACTTTTGATAAAAGCCACTAAATAGAAACAGGACTGTTATAAAAATAGTCAATATCAGAAGGGTAGATAATGTAATATATCAAAGATCAGGCCAACATCAAACCCCAGAATGGAGACCACACTCCATATGGTGACCAGGAGCTAAAATTACTGGCCGTCATAAGCCTACGTACAACTACTGCAGCAGTGCAAAATCTGGCAACACAATTTGAAATCTGCTGGGACCTGTCAGAGAGAAGTAACTTTGCATAGAATTTGGCAGGTCTCCCAGGAAATTTGTTGATAACAGGTTGAATAAGTTCCTTAGGTAAGTCACGGTAGAAGGAACAATAAAGAAGGACATGGGTAACTGTTTCTACTTGGTTCATTTCGCATGGGCACAAGCAATTTGAGAGGGGAGTATCATCGGGTTGGGACCAGGGGGACCTGTTTGGGGCCTCCTGCACTTACCCCAGCCCTGGTGCTGCCCTGAATGGGCCTCTGACAGGCTTCTGTGGCCTATTACAGGCCCCAGAAGTGGCTTCCGGCAGACTGGAAGTATTTATATGCTGCCCAATTTTCGCCAAGGGAACCGGCCTGAGTTCCCTTGGCGAAAATTGGGCAGTATATAAATATAAACAATGCATAATACATAATCTCGTATTAATTACCGGAGTTTTCTTGAAGAACTGAGTTTATACAGATGCACCTAGTGGATTTTTGTAATTCTAAAAATTTAGCACATTTTGTGGCATGAATTCTCATAAGCAAAAACAGCTTATCAGATGCAATAAATGACTGCTGTGGCTTTTATTTAGTAGAATCGAAGACTCTGGTCAAAATTTGAAGTGTATATCATGTGAGGCAGCAAGATATTATCATTTGTAATGTGGAATCATATAAGAGCAGAAAAGTTGTCAAAATTCAGTCTAGTATGCAGTAGAAAATACAAAACTGTACATGTAAAGTGCAAATCAGTGGCAATCAAAATTGTCCTGGTTTGTTATTTGTTTGTTTGTTTATACAGCTTATATGCCGCTCACTACCCAAAGGTCTCTGGTTTAGATATCAATGATAGTTCATAATTCATTCATTGAGCTCATTCATAAGAGCAGATCACACAATACTTGTTTGACCATTCCAACAGTGATGTAAGAATCAAAAGCATAATAAAAGGTTGGTTTGCCACACTGAGTGTCCCTCTAATTTTTAACCCTGCAGAACCAAAGGGGCAGAAAAATATTGCTGTGAGTGCACAGAGGAGGAGGTATGCTGTGCGGCAATCGTGGACACACTTAATAAAAAACTTTTCATAAACCTATAGCATTCCATCTTCATTGTAGACAACACCTACTAGAGAATACTTCTCCAGTGCTTTCAGTCTCTGACATGTGATGCATGGCCTTTTTGTATATCGCCATTGGCAGAAGATTGTTGCTTCGAGTACATAGGAGGCTACCTTATACTAAGACTATTGGCCTATCTATCTCTGATTCTCTCTCTCTCTCTTTCTCTCTCTCTCTCTCTCTCTCTCTCTCTCTCTCTCTCTCTTTCTCTCTCTCTCTCTCTCTCTCTCTCTCTCTCTCTCTCTCTCTGTGTGTGTGTGTGTGTGTGTGTGTGTGTGTGTGTGTGTGTGTGTCTATCTCTGTCCATTTGTTCATCTATCTATCCATCCGTCAATCCCTAAGTCTTGATTAGCTTTGAGGGAAGTTACACTTTTCCTCTCCAGCTAAGATTTTTCTGCACTCCTTTTAGATATGCATTGTTAGGTTAGATATCTGCATGAATAATCCATGGTATTTGGCATTTCTCTATGTAATACTTCTAACTTTGAAGTATAGACATTTTTGTCCTTAGTGCTTCCTTCTGTATCCTGTGCAAATTTGGAGCGCCAGTGTTCATTGATTTAAAGTGAAGAACTTTAGAAAAGATAAGTTTCTTGTAAGAGTGGGTGTATGGAAAGATCAGAGGCTTCACAACCATTTTTATTTCCCTTCTATATTTCTAAATTAGGAAAAAGAGGGCTTATGTGAATTAGCATTCATATGACTAGTTTCATGTTTGTATCACTATCCATTTTTGTGAGGAGGTGTTCAGTTATGTGGGGCAGCTGATGCCTCACATGAAGGGAGTGATGTAAAATAGCCTATCTCACAAATCTCTCTTGGTTAACCCAGAGGAGAAACAGAAAAAAATTCATCATTAATTTTGACTGAATCATTGGGCTGGATAGTTTGTATAAGAGTTAAGAATGGACTGTCATAAGCTAGGTAGCTGTGGGAATAGAGAAGAAGTGTTATAAGTGAGGTGTTACACGTAAGTAATCTCTGATGATGGTCCCATCACTTGTGTTGCCATTGAGCTTCCAGTAAAATCAGATTCATGTGGAAATCCTGGTGTAAGAATGGATGAATCAGTGTTGGATGGCTGCTGTGATTTGCATGATCCTCAAGAGCCTGGAAGTCAAATCTGTAATTAGAAGGTGCAGTAGTTCAAACTCCAACTCCTGCATGATGGTACCAGTTTGAATTTGATAGCCTGTCACGTGACATCACTTGGAGGCCAGTGGATATGTGAACCAAACCTTTGCTGATTTTTCTCCTTTACCAAAGTCTTGCACTCAAAATTCTAAACTTCTAAAAAAAATCTCATATCAAAATCTGTTTTTATTAAAATAAATCAATTAGCTTACATCTGTTAAAATCAGACATATTAGAGCTATGATTAAGTATTGAAACATGAATCAGCATGTGCTATTCAGTTTCCCCGAAACTCGCAGTAATGATAACAAATTATGCCATGTTATTTTGGACTCTTGTGGAATCAGTGCTTGGGGGGAAGGGAGGGTTAACAGTTTTCAGAGCATTTGATGGTAAAACATAGTTGGTTATAAAATCTTAACAGGGTAGATCTTGAGTTATATAAGCCATTGCTTGTTAATCATGATCCCAAACCATTGATTTAGCAGTAAATTGTTAATATTTAAAGTACCAGAGTATTTTAAGGTGGGTTTTGCCATATATCTGAATATTGATACTATGTTCTTCATCTTCTATAAAAAGTAAGGGCTGTAATTATTCAATTAATATCTGAATGTCCTTGTTTTTTTAATTGCCTTTAAGTAAAGTAGGTAAAGTTAGGATAATACTAAAAGAATGAAAGAGTTGGTATGCGTCACCCCTTCAAAAGTTTTGTTTTGTTTTGAAAGTGTGTTATTGCAACATTTTGTGCTTCATTGTTTTAAAAAACGGTTTGTAAAAAGTCGTTCTTGTTGCCATTCTACAAATGACAGAATTGGAATTGAATGACAGAGGCTGACACAGGTACTGAACTACTCATGAGTGATGTTTGAATTAGGTTCCTTAAGTCAATGTAAAGATCCCCCCCCAAAAAAAAACAGCACTCAATGATACATAGAATTTTGGCAGATGTTCTTCACATACAAGCCAGATTAATGGAGACTCATATGATAAGCTCCAAAACACAGCTGTACAATTTCTTTGTTTTGAAAAAGGGTTAAAATTTAGTACAAGTCTGTACTAAATTAGAGGAGACCCATTGAATAAGTGGAATTTGCAGAAGTGTTGACAGCCATTGATTCAGTGTGTCTACACTTTGTTGGGTTAGCAATAGAATACTGGCCAGTAGAATTTAGTAATGTAAATTAAATGTTTATCCTTGCTACATTTCCTTTTCAGAATTCTAAAATGTCATTTCTAGTGCACAATAGAATTGACAGCTGGTGACATGATGATGTGGGTGGGTGGGTAAGTAACCCAGAGTAACACTGTATAAAGCCCTCAAAAAGAGTAACTGCAACGCCAGCTAAGTCTGTCCTTGAATGCTGCACACAGCATCTTGCCATATTTGCATATTTCAACTTTGGCTGCGTGTTTATAAATGCTGTCCTGTGGGAATAGATGTAAAGGTGGACCAACTATTTTAAAAAAGGAGCAGAGGGAGGGTTGACCTGTTTCTTAGCTGTGTTAGCACTTCAACTGGAATTAAAAAGTAAGAATTGCAAATAGCGATTTTGTTGAATAATAGGCTTGCCAATTAGCCATCAAGTGCTTCCATCTGTGAAACTGTTGATCAGATGGGTTAGCTGGGACATTTCCAGATTAGGGCATTGTACATGGCACTCAAAAACTGTCACTTTGAAAGAGGTTTCAAGTACTACAGTGCTTGATACTGTAGAAGCTCTTTCCTTTATATTTTATATTTTTAGAACTCATTCATAAAACTTGTAGCACTTAAAAGACCTGCCACTGATCTAAAAATCCTGGTGAACATGTTGATCTAACGTATGTAGAGGTTAAACTTGAAGTCTAGTTTCCTTTTGGGTGTTATGTAATGACAGGTGAGTGATCTGTTGAAAAACAATGCTAGTTTGCTTGTATTTCTCATTCATAGCAAGTTATATTAGTTCTTCCTTCTTGCTCAGGAGCCTGAATTCTAGTTTATTATTACCAGACCCATAGTTACTAAAGCACTTTATTTGTTCTATTATTTTTTTTATCCCCAAAGTAATGTTATGTCAATTTTATTTTTATTCTTTTTTTGTTGCTGCAGGAATTGCTCTTTCCATTTGAAAAATGCAGAAGAAATTATCTTTAAAAACAAATCTAAACATTCTGCTATCCACATTCACATAGATGCTACTGTACCTCCATTTGTATACTAGTTACAATTTAGTATAGCATGTTCCGTAATCAGTGAACATATTATTACTATGCCAACACTGATCATACCCAGTCACATTTTAATGCAGATGCTGATCAGGATTAGGCCAGGTTGGTACTTGGATAAGAAATGGCCAGATAATACCAAAAGTCTCAAGATAGGGCTAAGAAAGGATCCTACCTAAAATACTGGAGAGTCACTGCCAGTCAGAGTTGGCTAGATGGATCAAAGGTCTGCCTAATGAGACAGCTTCTTTCCATGAAACACAAAGAGCTTCACTGGGGTTTTGGAAAGAAAGTACACAATGAGACCACATTTTAATGGGGGAAAAGAAAAGAGTTGGAAGAAGTATATTGGTGTCTGTTTCCTCCCAAAAATATCTAAAATCTAAAATATCTAAAGGTATACAAAAGACAAAGATTACAGCAGTAGCTGTGTTGATGTGTTGGAAGCTCTGCATTCCTATATTGCTGTTCACATCAACCATAAGTATATTTTGGGACTTTATGGGGCCTTGTTCTCTCATGAAATAATGGACAATGTCTTCATCAAAACCGGCATGCAGTTTTGAGGAGAGCACAGATACAGGTGATCAGTAATTCACCTGAAGTGATAGACAACATTATCACCACAAATGAGAGACAAACTTGGCAAAATGCCAAGTTTTATCAAGGATTCTCTGTTGTGCCTCTCTATCCATTTTAAACCATGTAGAATGAATGCTTCATGGAATGCTGACAAAGAAAGCTAGCACAAGTCTGCTTTTTGTCTCAGCTTACTTGGCACTGGACTGGGCAAATCAATATTGTTGGTTTTAGAATTTTGTTTTCTTGCACATGCTCAATATTTTTCCTGCCCTTTTTCTTCTACTTCTTACTTCAGAAAATTTGCTTATTTTGAATCTCAGGCCATTTTGACTTACTTTTTAAAGGGCTTGCTTATCTCTCTCCCCCCCCCAACTACCTTTTACCTGAACTGTTTTGAGATGTTGCTTAATGAGTGGAACAAGGAAAGAATGAACTGCATCACAGCCCATGAACAATGGCGAATGAGACAGCTGTCTACTCATCTCAAAATAATAAACCTTACAGCCTAAGTAAGCCTGTTTGCTTCATGGCTATGAGACAGTATAGGAATATTGTTGGCCTAGAAGTCTGACTTAGAATACTGGTATTGGATGCAACAGCTACAATCATGGTAAAATGAAGTTGATGCTTGGCCCCAAACTTTGGTAAACCAATATATTTTCTACAATTCGGATCCTTCTTCAGAGAGAAAAGGAGCAAATGTTGCATCTTCTGTTTGGCTAGGAATAGAATGTAGAATGAGCATCTAGCGATGTTGATAGGAAAAAATGGTCTCTGGTATTGTGATCTGGTTGATCTTAGCAGTAGTGGTAGCTTTCCACCTGTAGTGAAAGTGAAACCTCCATAAATATGAAATAATCTAAGGGAAGAAATCTCAGATTAAAACATGTAAAACACATATAGTCTATAGTAGACATTTCAAGTGCAGACTAGTAATTTTTTCTGTCAAAAATGTTCACTAACTTTTAATGATACTTTAGTAGCTGAGCAGTCCCTGCGGTCATTCTGCATCTAAAGTTTTGTTCTCTTCTGTACTTTTAAATATCAGAATGAGTTGTCTTTTCAACAGTCTTGTGAATAATTTTTAAAAAGGTTCCTAAAGTATGTTCTAAAGTGAAACAATATATAAAGAGTGTCCTAAGACCACTTCCTTGCTCATATGGTCTTGTGAATATTATAATTGTGTCTCTTTTTAAAATCATCTGTAATGTATTGGAAATGGACATTTTAAAATAACTGTGCATATATGGAAATTAGGCACCTCCTTCTGTAAGTATGTCACTAATGCATTCTGACCAGATGAGTAACATAGCACATCTCCATATGAAGGTTTCAAAAATTAAATACCATTATAGTTGTTGTCCACAAGTAACAACTCTAGATAGCATTCTCACAGTTTAATGGAAGAGGAAGAGGAAATCCTTTTAAAGGATTTCAGTTCTGCTGAATATGAAATCATTGTTAAATATTTGAAACATCTCTGAGTATTTCTATTTGAAAACCTTTGGTACATAAAACCTAACATGTCTGCTCTGCATCCATTTTTCCCATGTCCCCCAATTAGAGATGGGCACAAACCGAAAAAATGGCGTTTCGTTTTGGTTTGGTTTGGTTTAGGCTTCAGTTTGTTTCATTTCGTTTTAAATCAATTTTGTAGAAAAAATTCATTTCGTTCATTCATTATTCGTTTTTTGTGTGTGTGTGTGTGTGTGTGTGTGTGTGTACTGCTTGTGCAACTTTGGCTGGGGGAAAGAGGGGCTTAATCTTCCACCCAGCCACTGTGGGGTGGGGGAAAGAGCTCTCCCAGCCAGCGCCTCTCAGCTAAGAGGTGCTGGCTTGGGGCCTGCACCTCAAAGAGTCCCTTCTTTCTGCCTCTGCACAAGGAGGCAAGGAGCGGGGTCTCTTTTGACATTTCCCCCCGCAGCAGATGGCAGTGCTGAGCGGGCGCTCGGCTCTGTCATCCACTGCAGGGAAGATCCCTTAAAAGAGACCCTTCTTCCCTGTTATCGGCTCGGCCCCTTTAAAAATGGCCCAGTCACCACCAAGGGTTCTCCCCAGTGCCCACTGGGCCATTTTTAAAGGGGTCCAGCCGATGACAGATGAACCCCTGGTGGCTATGTGATTGCTGCAACTTCCCTCCCGACCCATTTTCTGAAGGCTCCTGCCGGGCTGTTAGTCGTTGGGCCACTTTTAACCTGGCCCAATCAATACCAGGGGGAGCCCCTAGTACTGACTGGACCAGGTTTAAAGGGGTCCAGCCATTGACAGCGAGGCAGGAGCCCTCAGAAAATGGTGGAGGAAAGGGCGGGCATTTAAAATCCTTTTCCTGCCAAAGCCAGTGCTACAGCTGATCAGCGGCGCTGCCTTCTGGTGGGAAAAAGCCCGCACTTTCCCCACACCAGTTGGAAGGGAAACCTTCTCATAGGGATGCATTGCTTCAATTCATTCCTAAAGGAAAACCAAACGAAGTGGAAATTTCCGTTTTGTTTCATTTTTCTTTGATGGGTCAGTTCATTATTCGGTTCCTTAGATAACAATGAATAACGAAACGAATTAAAAATTCATTTCGTGCCCATATCTACTCCCAATTTTAAAAGCCCTGGTTAGAAAAGAAAAGAAAACTTGAAATTGCGAGTAAGATATAGGTTGATCATTTTGTGTGCGCAAACTTAGTTTGTGAATTATGTAAGAGTAGTAAGGTATCAATTAAAAAGGATATTTGCGCACCCCTTATTTGTTCCACATGTATATAGTGACTTCAGCTTTCCTGTAATAGTGGATTGGGTTTTATATGAAATAACACATGGTTCAAGATTGTTTTGGACATTTCTATCACATAGACTTTGTGTTTATAATCACTTATAACCTTGTGTGATTGCGTTGACACTATGTTTTCAATGTTAGTTTCCATAACTCATAACTTTTACATGGAATTTTACTCTCTTTTTAACTGCTCATGTTCTCTTGTAGCTTTAATTGTAATGTTGTCTTTTAATGATGTAAATTTCCCTCAATTCCGTGTTCTCAATACTTGAACATGTCTTTATTGTACTGTACTGTATATTGTCCCTCATTACTGTAAGCTGCCTTGGGTCCTTTTCCAAGGAGAAAGGTAGGGTAAAATACTCTAAAATACATACATACATACATACATACATACATACATACATACATACATACATACATACATACATACATACATACATACATACATACATGTCTACTAAGAAGCTAAGTGTAATGTCCATATTCTCCCCCTCCAATTCATTTTCATTACAATCCTGTGAGATAGATTAGGTTGATGTAATTGTTCCTTTGCATGGAATGAGTTTCATGGCTGATCACATATTTTAACTTATTTCCTCAGTTCTCTTTTTTCATACAAATGACTAGAGATGGGCACGAAACGAGCGATTTTTTTTTTCATTTTCGTTTTTTCGTTTCGTTACGCAACGAAAATGAAATGAATTTTTTAAAAACAAAATGAAAACGAAACAACCAAATTTGCCGTGTTTTTTGTTTTCGTTGCAGCAGATGCATTGAACTAAAAAGAATGCTAACGAAACAGCAATTTTTTATTTTCGTTTTTGTTTTTTCGTTTCGTTACCTAACGAAACGAAAATTTTTTTGCGAAAAACGTCACAAAAACGAAAACGAACCGAAATGGACCCCTAAACGACCAAACGACAAATGAAACACCATTTTTTGAGTTGTGCCCATCTCTACAAATGACTACATCACATTGGTATTGTTTTTGAACACCACCAGGATTCTGTGAGCTTTGCTCTAGAGACATGCACATAGATGATAGAGAAAATCATTTTTTACTTTTTTTAATCACCTGCATATGGGATTATACAAATTTACAGATGAATATTGCCATCATTTTACCTTTGTTTAGGAAAACTGCTCATTCCATTCTTTTCACAGCAAGTGCATTGATTGTTGGGTCTGTTAAAAATATATGTCTATGTTGTTACTTTTAAATCTGCATACTGGGGAATATTGACTCTTAGATGCTTTTTAACAATTATTTGAATGTAGTAACAACATGTTTTAAGAGGCACATGGTTTTTTCACCCTCTGAAGTAGCACACTCAATTGTCTCTAGGTGTAGCAGCTGAAAATCTGCACTCCAAGAGTTAAGTCAGCATGAAAGAATTCATTTCCACTTTAATGACCTAGCCTTGCTGGGTTAGGACGATAGGGAACATGCTTCTGACTTGCACTCCTATTGCCAATTAACACCTCCTATAACAGGTTGTCTCAGCTAGTCATTGAAGCAGAGGCAGTAGAAATAGTTTACATGCATCTTGTTTTTCACACCAGTTGTTTAATGCTCACAAATTTAAGTATTCTGTAAAAGGTTCTCTTTTTAAAACTTTACTGGGTAAGAATAAACATGACAGTGTTGGATAGTTGTACATCTCCTTATACCTGTTTTGTTGTGTTTATATATTAGAGGGTTTGATTGTAAAAAATAAAGGCTGGAGGTGGCATCAGAGCTAACCCCTTTATATAAGAATGTAGTTCAATTGCACATATTTCATCTGCATTCAGAATTACTCTATTTGAATAGCATGGAGAATATTTTTAAAAAATCTTTTAAAGAATTCTGACTGAGTGAGAGAATTTGAAAGAAGCTATTAATTTTTTTTCAATAGATCATTTTGGATTTTTGTAGTTTTGTCCGTTTTACTTTTGCATCACTTGCATTTGAAAAAGAAATACATTATGTAAGTGAAGGGCAGTATTCTAAAATGACACTTTGATTTATGATTAATCAGCAGGTATCCTAATAATATAATAAAATTGGCTAAATAATTGATACCAGTTCACACTAAGAGAAAGGAGGAGTAATAGACCTAAAAGTGCTAACAAATTTGCTAAAAGGCCTGAGAAGATAACACTTTGAGGCATTAGTTTTATGCTGTTATAATGGCAAATGCCTTTTTTTAACACTTAGTCAACAAGGGCTACCCAAAGAAAAGTCACAGCTTTTATAGCTGAATCATATCTGAATGCTACTGAAGAAGTCTCATTTTAGCCTAGTTTGATTGATCAGTATCTTACTTGTTTAATCTTTATTCCTTTGCATCTTTGGAACTTTTTATATAACTAAACATTGTGTCCACCTTAAATTTTGGATTTACTAGTAAGTGATAGTTTAAAAAATGATTGATGCGGCTTATGGCTGGTATGATTGCCCTGCAGGCAGGTCAGTTCACTGACTAACACTTGGTAGACAGTTTAGTCAGGAAGAAGCATCTGTTTCTACTCTTAAAAATACAATCAGGATTTATTTCCTCACTCTCTTGCTTTGTATGTATTGGGTACAGAAAAACAACTTTAATCATGTTTTGGCTTTAAATAGATTATTTTAGTTATAAGTAAAGGACCAAATGTAAAGGATTGCTTCAGTTTCCGTCCTCAATGGTGATAATTATCACATTGATTCCCTAGGGCATATGATACATCTGGTATATCTGGGAAAGTATATTTACTTTCTGTCACCTTTGCAAATTATTGGTTAGGATGGAAAATAACTGACAGATGAGGTTTGATATGTAACCTCATTGCCTAGTGTTCAGGATCTGTGCACCTTTATTAATATTTCTAGATAATAGATGCAGGGTTGGGAGCTTACACAGAGATTTCCAATAGTTTGTGCATTACTGATATACTTTGTTACATCTAAATGATATTGAGCATAGGCACAGAAGAATGCAAAGCAATCTATTATGATATGGCTCTGAAAACATTTAGTGTGCCTTGCAATTTATAAGGCTATTCTCTGTCCACCATTCTTAGATCTATACAGTGGTACCTCAACTTACGAATTTAATCTGTTCTGAATGCATGCTCTTAAGTCAAACTACTCTTAAGTCGGGGTACTTATCTTAAAAATGGAAAAAAATAAGTTTAAAAAATCAAAATAATGAAAAATAAATAAATCGAGCAGACCATATCTAAAATTTGTAAGGCAACTGTTAAAACGCCAACAGTTTTCTGCTCTTAATTTGAATTGCTCTTAAGTTGAGCTGCTCTTAAGTCAGGGTACCACTGTAGCTGCAGGACAAACTTCTGTGTTTTTCACTTATATCTTGTTTTTACATGCTGCCAAGCTGTAGGCACCTGGAGTAGGAACTGGCAAACCACTCCAGTACTCCTCTGAAGAAAACTCCATCCATGGACATGGGGTCACAAAGAGTCAATAACGACTGTATCGACACAAACACACACGTACAAGTCAGGACAATCCTAATAGTGTTTTCAAGGTATATGGGATGTTGAAGGAGTAGTTCTGCGTTGTCACTTCACAGTGAGTTTTCATGGCTGGATGGGGATTTGAACCCAAGTCTTGTGAGACCCTATTCTGATGCCTTGTTCTACTCCTAGACTGACCCACATATCACAATGGCTCTTGTATTTCATAGTATATTTTAAAGCAAATCTGCTACATTATCCCACCCTAGATGTTTCTACATTTTACTGTTTGTCCACTACTCAGCTTTAGATTTCACATTGTCTTTAAACAATGTGTTGGAACAAGGTTTTCTTTGATTTCAGCTTCTCTGAACACAAAGCTATAATCCACTAGCTCTTTGCAACAATTCTCAAGTTATTTTTTTCCTTGACAGTCATTATGGAAATTAATACTAGTTTCATGACTTTGCTGTATTAATTGTACACAGTTTATAATATACAATGGGATATATATTTTATGTCAGTATTGTATCTACATGGTTGATTTGGCAGCATTTGAGGGTAGTTTCCACTAAGCAAACATGAAGGAATGGATATACAGTTGCTTCTTGTTAATTAGAATTTAGGAGCAGGACTTGGAGTGAACTAGTTGAATGCATTCTGTTGTGTAAAGTTCCTTAGGGAAATTTTGTTTAGCGTTTTTAATAATCTAGAAGGAGGCATGGTGTGTGCTTGCATATTAACATCTTGCTGCTAAATTAAGAGACATTGTGAACACCAGAGAGGGCAAAGTGATAATGTGTAAAGGCCTAGAAGTTAGAAAGTGTCATTCTTCTTTGAGCAGCTATATAAAAATATGTAAACAGCTGATAGGCACTTATTAGCAAACTCCAACAATAAATGCTGTTGTAACATGGCAGTGGAATAGAAATTTTAAGGAGTGAATGGGGGTACTCTGTATGGGTTAGGAGAGTCAAAGTCACCTGCAGTAATAGTGTAGGGATAATTGGAAAAATGGTTGTCAGAATAATTATATCTTGAACCTTTTACAAGAAGCCTTAAAAACCAATTATTGCACAGTTTTATGGCAGCGATGCAGTGATAGAGGTCTCAAAAATAAATAAAAATCCTTTTTGGTTGGTTGAATGAGGTCAGTCATGATATACATTGCTCCATGTATGTCCATTTCCCCATAATTCCCTCTGGCTTACAAATTTCTATTTGCACGTTTTGGGTGACTATTAGAAAAGCTCACCCTGATTCGTTACATGGCCCTTGACATCAGCAAAAAGGTACTGCTCTGAATAACAATACTTACAAAAGTAATTTTGTTTTTAGGGTCTAAGAGCAGAACCTTCTTGCTTAAACCCAGTTCTTTATGGTTCTCTAAGCAGGCAGAATTCAAAACATTTAACTTCATTCTTATTTTGCAAATAGTTATATATCATATATTTATGTTTTATTGCTATTTGGGTATTATATGCTTTAAACATAAGTGAGAGAACTTCTCTCAGGGAAGGAAGCTATAACTTTATACTGTAAAAGGAAAGAGTGTTCATTGTACATTATTCCTGATCCTCATAATTGATCATCAGAATGAGGTAGCCATTCTCCTTGGAGTTATATTACACTTACAAATCACTTGTGGGGGGTGTATCATTGTGTCACCATTCTCAGGAAATGCCTTACCCCCCCCCCAAGAAGGGCAGAATTTTTACTTTAACCTGCTATTGTTGGCATTTTGCACTTGAACTGTACACAGTGTTGGCCTCGGTTGCCATTCACACTTGGGATGACTGTGCTAATTTTTATTAGCTACTCATGAAGCAAAGAGCAGAGTATTTTGTTCACAGCTTTTCTGCCGAGGGATTGAAGGTCCATTTTTATTCTCACTGTACCAGTGGATCTGCAAAGTGCTCCTGTAGCCTTTCTCTTCAAGTCCTCTTTAGCTGAAAAGTGATGTAGCAAAGGGAAATTGTGTTGGTGTTGGTGCCAGTTAATCATACAAGCCCAGCAGCACTTACATTCACACTGTTGTAAGAAACATGAAGGTAATTGGCAGTAACATGTGCATACATATATTTGAGGGTGGGAACACAGGGTGCACTGAATTCAGTGTTTATGATGGATTTTTTTAAAAAGAAAACTTTGATTAGATAGGAGATGGGACAGTCAGGCACACTTGGCTTCATTTAAACTAAAAAGAGTGAATTGATATAGGTCATTACTTAATATCAGCTTGGTTTAGGATTCAGATAAATGCTTGTGCATGCTGTGATAATAATAATGGTGGTGGTGGAAGATGTTAAGAGGATTTCACATTATTCTGTAATTCCTAGAGCAGTCGTGTAAGGTACTGTAAATTGATATTATCCTCAAATTGCCAATACAGAGCTGAGACTAAAAGAGCAGTCTTCTAAAGACCCCAGAGTGATTTTGTTATTGAATCACAATCAAACTACAAACTTCTATTTCATATGTTTTCCATGCATACAGGGATATTTCACCCCTGTTCCATTTTGCAGAAGTACTCTCTTGGCATTATATGCTGCAGCTAACCGTCGGGTATGTCTTGAGCAGAGCAACAGAAGCTAAAGAGAGGGTGATGAAAATATTTAGGAATGTTCCAGGATTCCAGATCAGTGCAACAGATGTTTTATTTCTTCCACAAGCAAAGCCTATTCTTTGTACAAAATAAAACATGAAGCTAGAAGACATGGTAATATGTTGCTTCTTTGCCTAGGGACCTCCTACGGATGCTCCAGCAGTTGACACAGCCGAACAGGTTTACATCTCTTCGCTTGCACTTTTGAAGGCAAGTATTTTTGTTTTATTGTAGATGATATTGTGTAAAGTGGTGTCTATACTTGGAATTTTAGTTCTCCAGATGTTTTTGGCTTCCACAATTTCTTGCCAATGCTCATATTGGGTAGGGTTGGCAGGGATTGCAGTCCGTTTCTGCCCCATCCTAGTTGGATCAGTTAGCACTTTAACTCATTCCCAATAACGTGTTTGGAAGGGTGTTTCCCCCACTTTTTAATTTCCATTTGTGAGTTTTGGAAGGTAGTGGTACTGGTCAACAGACACATGGAGGCACAGTCTGAGCTGCATTAAAAAAATCTTATTTTTTCCTGTTGCTGAGCTTAGTAAGTCTCATCTAGAGTAGATATATTGAATCAGTTGAGATTTGCTGAATCAACTCCCTCACCCATTCTTTTGATGTAATGGACCTACAGTAATCAACAGGGTTTCATCAATAAAAGTAGCTTTGCAGTATGAACTAGGGTGTCTCTTATCCAACCAATGTGGTGGGTTTTTATTTTTAGTATCTCAAAAGACTCATTTTTAAAAATATCATTCCCCAGTTCTGTTCCCTTTCTGAAGTTCTCACACCAGGCTCTCAGTAGTCTATGCTGTTTGCTAGGGGTGGGGGATGCTTTCTCAGGGTTTTTACTTCATCAATATTTTGAGCAATTTACAACTAACCTCAGCTTTGCTGATACCTCTCTTATAACTGAATGATGCTTTTTGGGGGTGGGCTAAAGGAACACTGGGCATTTTGAGTCACCATTGGAGGAAATGTTGTATTATTGCCTTTAGACCAATACTCTTTCAGTCACTTGTAATGGCATTACAAATCTCCACCTTTCTGGATATGAACCCACTTGCTGTCCTGTTGTCTTGTATATTCAAAATCATGAACTCTGATCTGTTATCATGGTGTGCTTCATGATATACTACAGGGGAAGATAATTTTTATGAGAGGTTAGATCACTCTTCTGTGTAGATTGAATATTGCTTTGAAAAGATCGGGGGGCTGCTTTTTGTGTCAACAGTTATTTTTCAGTTGCTTTGTGGCTGCTTCTGCATTCAGAAAGGGACTCAGCTAGCTGTTGAGAAAGTGGCTTATAAGACCCAGTTCTTTTGTAAGTGTGAATATGTCATAAGAAAAAAAGTAGCAAAGAGGCAAACATCTGAACATCTGTCCTTTAAATAGTATTTCAGTCAATTTCTGTTTTTTCCAGATGTTGAAGCATGGTCGAGCTGGCGTCCCCATGGAAGTTATGGGGCTGATGCTTGGAGAATTTGTTGATGATTATACTGTTAGAGTGATTGATGTATTTGCTATGCCACAGTCAGGAACGGTGAGTATTCTTCAGCGATTAAATATGTGGTATCACACAATATAACTATACATCCAATTTTTCCTCCTCCACATACAAAATAGTTTCAAAAAGATACTGATGGCTGGAATTCAAATATCCAAGTCTAAAAAGATTATGTTCTGTGTTCAACATAACACCCAGTTTAGGTGTTTAGTTCCTCACTTTCTAGTGGTACAACAGCTACTTAATTTTGTACCAAAATGCCATAAGTTAGAGATGCAATTTAGGGAACTGTATCAAAATGTTATTATACTTTATACATAACAATACATAGGAATCTGTTCTTTAAAAATTCTTAGTGGGAACATAACTAGTGTTCCATGCTTTCATGTTGCATTTAAAAGTAGCTGTTTAATTCAGTCAGTATTCAGCTTTTACAAAAACAAAGGCTTCATCCTGAAGACAGAGAAGATAGGTAATTTGAGAGAGGGGTCAGGGAAGACATTCATGTGAATATTGAACATCCCTCTTTCAACAGAGGTGGGGCCCTCAGGCACAGTCTATCCGCCACTTATTCATACTTTATGGGTTTCAGATCCTTAGGCCATTGTTCACCTAATGGCCAATTGAGACTATTGTCCACCTAACAAGCCTATTCAGGCCATTGTTCGTCTTACAGACCTCCTTCCGACAAGGGTCACATGAGGTCAAAGTGAACTATAAAATGGAGGACTCACAACTAGCTTTCCTCAGACTGACAAAGCTGTTTGGATGAGCAGTGAAACGTTTTAGTCTCTCAAGAAAAGAAGTCCAGTTGCCATGATTCAACTTTCAGTCTTCATCCTGAAGGTGTGATAGAGTGAAACTCATGGCCCTGAGATATCTGATTAGAAAAACATGAAACTGGTCTAAACAGCTTCATTGGATAGCATTAAGGATACAAGATTTTGTAGAAACATTACTTTTTTTGACATAGCTAACTTACACCATATGATCATTGCAGGCTCCTGGATAAAGAGAAAGGAAGTTGCAAAATGTGGGGGAAATGGTATCACATAAAAATAGAGGTGGGCATGAACTGCACTTTGGCAGTTCAGCCTGGTTTGGTGCATCATCTGCACAGGTTTCCCCCCAGTGCCATGCGGTGCCCTCCCCTACCTTCTCCATGCAATTGACAACTCACTGGCTGCAGCATGCTTCCTTCCACTGTCTTCTCTGCACTGTTGCACACTCACCAGCAGCACCAACGTATGGCATGCCATGTTTCCTTGTCTAAGTGGACAGTCACGTGGAGAAGCCAGAGGAAGGAAGCATGCTGCAGTCAGTGAGTGGGCAGTTGTTGGGGGGTGGGGTGCAGGGGAAGTTTGTGGTGAACTGGGTCAAAATGTGGTTTGTGCCCATCTCTACATAAAAATACTTAAAATATTTGTTGCAGTATGTAATTTTTTGATTCAAAACTATGTTAGTATTCTGAACAGTTTGTGCAAAAAGTCTTTTTGTATGCACTAGTTTGCAGTATCTATAATTGCTGCTACTTATCTGTCTTTGAATGCAGGGGGTCAGCGTAGAAGCAGTTGATCCTGTGTTTCAAGCCAAAATGTTGGATATGTTAAAACAGACTGGAAGGTAAGGGATTTTGCATTTATAACAAATTGTACTTCTGAGCCCTAGTTTCCTTTTTGGTCATTTGCTATGGTTGGCCCAGAAGTGTTTTATTTAGTTTTACATGAAAAATGTAAGATGTTAAATAAGCCTATCCTTAGGCTTTGACTTGTGAGAAGACACAGTAGAAGACGGCACCCAGCAGAGGATGTTCAGATGCTATTTTGGTTGGAATTGTTGCATACCTTCAGGTAATCTTCCAGTGAGAAGTATTCATTTTGTGAGTGTAACACAAATGTATGGTTACTATGCTAATGCTGAAATGTTTCTTGCCATAATGCCTCTGTACAGCACTTTTCTGATATAGAGGCACCCAAATATTTAAACAAATTTTGTGACTTCACTTGGACTCTATAGTTGTCATCTGCTTATTCAAATTCTCATGCTGTAACAAAAACTTTTAAATTAATGTTAACAAAAGATTCAGCAGCTGAGCAGAACAGTGCAAATTGCTTTCCGATCACATTCCTCATTCCACTGCTGGTTTAATTGATACTTAATCTTTTCCCATCTCTTGTTCCTGTTGTCAATATCTGAAATGGACATTCTGGTGTGAAAAAACAAGTTTCGGTGCCAGTGCATTAGAGTAGGTATTTACTGACTTGCTGAAAAGGTAAAAACTGGTTTAGAAGGTGAGGTAACAGGGTGAAAAACTGTGAGCCTGACCTACCAATGTTAATATGCATCCCTTAATGGTAGCGCTTCTTCATCACATTTTCTGAGCGTACTTGGATGTACATGTATTTAAATGTTTTTGATGGTACCTTTTCTCACCTTGTGTTTTCTTACCCCTGCTAAAAATATTCCTGTTTTATTGTTTTCTCTATAACAGACCTGAGATGGTTGTTGGATGGTATCACAGCCATCCTGGCTTTGGCTGTTGGCTGTCTGGTGTGGATATCAATACTCAGCAGAGCTTTGAAGCCCTATCAGAAAGAGCTGTAGCTGTGGTCGTGGATCCCATTCAGAGTGTAAAAGGAAAGGTTAGTTTACACTGAAAGAGTGGAGGGTCTAACATTAACATTTTATGCAAGCCTTCTGGTGTCTCATATGCAGGCCACTTTAAAAAAATACACTATTATGTCAAGATTTCATACAGTGAAAATGTGTGGAAATTGTGTGTTTTTTTCAGAGAGAACCTGAAAGGTAGATAATATGATTCAGCTTTGGCTATAATTGCGGTTTAGTGAATTCCCTTATTTTGAGTACTTTTTCAGTACTTAAAGCAGCAATGTCTAATTGCAAATCAAGTGCCAACTGTACTGTTTATTTCTGAGAAAACTTCTTGATTGAAATTCTAACCCTATAGCCAAAGCTTGCTGCTCTTTAAGTATATTTTACAGTGTTGAAATCACGAATTTTATTAAAATGAAATGTTAACAAGCATATTGATTATTCCAGTTAGCTCATTATTAGAAACGGTTTTCTGCTACCTTTCACTTGCCCTGATCCCAAGGGAGTTTACAATAAAACCGTAAAACAATTCAATAAATACCCAAGATAAGCTGGAGTCAATGTTTCCTTAGATGGAAATAATGGTCCTGCTTTAGAAATGGAATATGGCATTTTATGTGTGTTTTGAATGTTTCAGAATAAAAACTTCCCCCAAAGACTTGAAGCCCATTCTCATTTTAGGATAAGTTTGCAGATGAATGGTAATGTGAAATCATTATGAAAAGAGATTAACTTGCAAAGCATATTGGGTTATAGTTTGTCCTTTGTTGAAATCTCTTTTGTTCTTGTTTGGTTTTTTTTTTTTTTTATTCCTTCCTAGCCCCATATGCCATTTTCCTATTTCCTGCCTCATGACAGCAGGGAGCAGCTCTATTATCACCTTCACAGAGCTGTCTGCAAATGTGAGAGGCAATTCGATTTTGCTCAGCCACAGGGAGAGTGGATTAGAAAAACTACAGAACATACAGAAATTGGCTAGGAGGTGGCTGCTTTAAAATACTGCTGAGGTGTTTTGTTTGAGCATGCTCTTCTATTGTATTATAGAAGAGTCATTAAATTAATAATATATATGACTTTTTTTGCAATTTTATAAATATTGTTAGTATTTAAGCTTCTGTGTTAATGATTCCATGATGTTAGAATGGACATTCACACACACACACACACACACACACACACACACACACACACACACACACACACACACACACACACATGCTGCTGTTTGCAGGGTTTATTGAAATGGTACGTGGTACGTTGCAAAGTACTACATGTTAATGGGGTTTTTTTTAACTGTGTTCCATGGATTTTATATTTGTTAGAGCTATGAATGTTTCCACATGTGTGTTAATTTAACAAAAGAGACTGTGATAAATTAAGAGACTACACTCAAGTATTTCCCAAAGTACTATAAGCATATCTGAAAATGAGATGTGACCTTATTTCAAAAAAATTTGAACCATTTTTGAAGCAAACTCTTTCTCCTGTTTGTTTGCCTATTTGCTGTCAGGATTTCCCCTCTGATACAAAACACCATGATTTCTGTACTGTTTCAGAATTTCTGGGGCTTCATGTAGATCCTGTTATTGTTTCTGGCAGTTCTATCTATTGCTTTCTGCCGTGTGCATTAATAAAACGGGAAGAGCTTCTTGGTCTTGTTCACCACAGGTTTAATTGGCACCTTTTGGAATGAGTGAAAGAAGATGTAGACTTTGTTAATAGTAAATACTATGTCTAATGTCCAGCTGCAGTAAAAGTTGATTCAGGCATGATGAGATCTTCAAATTATGTTCACATTCATTTCTTCTAAATTGCAAACTCATCCCCATGAGTCTATGTAACAAAGGACCATTTCTGGTTAGACTTGTAAACTCACGCATCTTACATTCATATTGGAATTGTGATATAGATGGGACTTGGAACTATCCAAGCAGGGAACATATTAGTGGGGAGTAAGATTTATTGCCTTCAGAAATTGAGAAACCATTTGCCTCCGTTGGTTTAAAGAAGTGATAATTTAACAAAGCCTACCACCAGCAAAAAGGAGTCACTTAACTGCTGGTGTTTAAGGACAGTGATTTAAACTTATTTTATGCCAACACTGGGGCTCTTTTGGTGAGCTTCCCCTCTCTCACAGCAATTCTTGCCTTCTGGTATATCTGCATTATCTGTTGTTTATGTCCAAATCTGGAGATGACTTGGTGTCAAGCCCCAACATGAACAGGCCAGAACTCACTTGGAAAAATTAATTTGTATAGATTTCACCTTGCAAAAATGATAATGTGGACCATCATGTGACATTCATGCCTGTGGCTTTTCATTGGGCTTGCTGTTTCCTACCCATCCATTTTGATTTGAACAAGAGATTGATGGGGTGAAACTTCCCCTTTGTTTTCTGACTATTCTGTATAGCAGTCCTCCCCAGCATTGTGGTCTTCAGGAGTTTTCATTTGCTATTCTCATATACCGGACTCAGCACCACCAGTGGTCAAGGATAGTAGGTATTTATAATCCAAAATATCTTGGACTCATATCTGCTTCAGATCTTTGTAATAAAAATTATTTGCTACAAGTTATGTGTCAGACAATAACTAGAGTTATCTATTAGAGCAGTACAACAGTGGGACCAATTACATCAGGAGGTGGTGAGCACTCCAGCACTAGAGGCATTCAAGAGAAAATTAGATAGCCATCTCCCAGATATACTTTGATTTGGATTCCTCTATTTAGCAGGAAGTTTGACATGATGGTCTTAGGGCCCTTCCAACTCTGTTACTCTGCGATTCTGCCTGAGATGTACTGTGATCACAGTATGACACAATGAGTATCAAACACAGACACACATGGTTGTTGTAGATTTAGTTGCCCCATTAAACCCCAGGTTGTTGTTTCTTTTTGTATATTCCAGGGAAGCAGCACTTACTTATGTTTAAAATTAGTTCCTACTTTATTCAGAAATGTATCAATGAAAATGGAAAATATAAATTCAGAAAAGGATGTGTGTAAGATTTATTAACTGAAATTACAACTTTGTTCTTGCAAGTTAGTGGAATTCCTTCTGCTTTTGTGGGAACATTGAGCATAGAGCACCATGAGAACAGCTAATTTCCAAACAGTCTTTTCAGGGCAGCCATACACATCTCAACTCAGAAGTAAGTCCTATTGAGTTCAATGGGTCTGACTCTTGGGCAGATGAGTACAGGATTACAGATTGATTTAGGAACATAAAAAAGCAAAAAGCAAAGTGTTCTGCTTATATACCACCCCATACCACTACAAGTAGTCTCTGGGCGGTTTACAATTTTAGTTACAGTGTGCAGGCTACACATTGCCCCCCCAGCAAGCTGGGTACTCATTTTACCGACCTCGAAAGGATGGAAGGCTGAGTGAACCTTGAGCCTGCTACCTGGGATTGAACCCAGGTCATGAGCACAGTTTTACCTGCAGTACAGGCATTTAACCACTGCGCCACGAGGTTAAATCTTGCTTAGAATCATAGAGTTAGAAGAGACCTCAAGGGCCATCCAGTCCAACCCCTGCCATGCAGGAACCCCCATCACATGACTCCCAACAGATGGCCATCCAACCTCTGCTTAGTTAGGTGATAGAAAGCTTTTGAAACTATGTATATATGAGAACAACACAAAAATATAACTGATTGAGATATCTATCGTATATTAGTTTAGCTAAATTAAGGGGGTGTGGTGGCTCAGTGGCCTAGAGCACTGAAAACTGTCGGCTACAAAGTCAGCAGCTCAGCAGTTTGAATCCTGGGTGCCACACAGCAGAGTGAGCTCCCTCTGTTAACCCCAGCTCCTGCCAACCTAGAAGTTTTAAAGCATGTAAATGCAAGTAGATAAATAGGTACCGCCATAAAAAGCAGGAAGTTAAAACAGTGTTTCCTTGCAGCCATGCCAGCTACATGGCCATAGACTTGCACAACACTGGCTCTTCAACTTGAATACGGAGATTACCACCGCCACTAGAGTCGGGCATGACTAGCAAATATGTGCGGGGAAAACCTTTACCTTTACCTTTTTCCTAGCTAAATTAAGTGGTTTAGCTAATTGAAGATTCATTACTACTATTGAATATATTGCAAACATTTGACAGGCTTGTTCAATGTTGACATTGATTGTTTAAAGCTACTAATTGTTTGTTAGGATATGGGATAATGGAAATTTGGAAACTAGCCTGAAATATTATCTATTAAGTCAGTTAAAAATTATATTAAGTTGTTCAGCTAATATCTTGTTAAAACCAGTTAAGACTATTGTTAAGCTAATTCAGTATTTGCCAAAACTAGATAGGCCTATCTAGAAGTTTGTTTCTTGTATAGGGGTCATCTAAAGCTATTAATTGAATATCATGATATGGAAAATGGAAATGTGAAAATCGTCCTAAGATGCTAATATGTTAGACCTCTAAAAGAATCATGGTACAGTAGTCATGCAAAGACAGGCACTTCTATATGCATTGGGAAATTGAGGGACCAAGATGCAACACCCTTTTTCAGCAGCCCATTAAGCACTAGTTTTAGTTACACAAGGCTTTTTTAAAACACGTAATTTTAGAAGAGTCAAATATATCTTATGCTGCTTAGTTAAATGAAGAATTAAGCATTAGGTCCGAGAATATTCTTAAGATTAGACAAGCTAGCTCAACATTGTATCTTGTTATTTTTATCCCTTGTACTAGATTAAAATAGAGATAAGTAAAGATGGATATAATATTGATTGGGGGGGAGGCAAGCAAATACAGTAACCCCCCTCCTATTGTGGGGGTTAGGGACCCATCCGACCCGTGATACATGAAAATCCGTGATACGCGGAATCGGGTTGGATGGGGTGGGGGGCGATCAGAGGGGCAGGCTCCGAGGCCTCCCAGACGGGTCTGGGGGATGGCGGGGAGCGATTTGATCACTCCCCGCCGCCGCCCCGCAGGTACTACGATCCTGCGATATAGTGGGACCGCAGTACCTGAACCCCGAAATGGCGGGGGGTGACTGTATGAATGTTTGAAAACAATCTTGCTTAAGATAGGCAGGGAAATATGAAGTATATGAGCTGAAATATTGGGGAAATAATTGTTTTTTATTTATGTAACACAGCAGGAGACAAGTAATGTATTTGTTTTAATTTGTTAGGTTTAGAAAATAAAAATTAAAAAAAGTGAAAGATTTCTGATCTTTCACTTCTTTATTGGAAACACACATTCAACATTCAAAATGCCAGTGGGAAAAGTAACTGAACTCTTGAGCTGAGCTCAAAAAAGCCAATTGGAGGCAGGTGTTAGCATACCTGGAGTCTTGTTAAGAAAATGAGTTTGAAGGTGGGGAATAGAGCTGCTGTATGTTGACTGATAAAAAATACCCAAACCTTTTGAGTTTGCTCTGTACAAGAATATGTTTATGTGAGCCATGCCTTGCCAAAAAGCTTTCAGAGGATCTATGATCAAGAATTATGGATTTACATAAAGCTGGAAAGGGTTACAAAGTGATTTCAAAGGCATTCGAAATTCACCAGTCTACAGTTAGGCAAATGATGTGCAGAACGGGACTGTGGCTGCCCTACCAAGAAGTGGTTGCCCAGTCAAAATGACACCAAGAGCACAACGAAGACTCATCAATGAGGGAAGGAAAGAGCCCCCCGAGTGACAAAGACTTCAAGGCATTATTGTAACTGGCTAATATCTGTGTTCATGAGTCTACAATACGTAAATCATTGAACAAGCAGGGTGTTTATGGCAGGACACCACGAAGGAAGCTGCTGCTTACTAAGAACATTGCTGCATGCTTGAAGTTTGCAAAAGAACACACTGACACTCCACAGCTGTATTGGAAATGTTGTATGGACTGTTAAAACAAAGATGAAACTTTTTGGAATGAAAAGTCAGCATTACATCTGGTGTAAAAAGGGCACTGCATATCATCATGAAAATAACATCCCAACCATAAAGTATGGTGGAGAAAGCATCATGATTTGGGCCTGCTTTCCAGCACCAGGGCCTGGCCAGCTTGCAGCCATTGAGGGCAAGATGGATTCCCAAGTATCTCCTGTAAAAGTTGAGTGATGCAAAGCATCAAAGCTTCGGAGAAACAAAATCCGCCTTTTGAGGTGTTTAACTCAGAGTACAGAACTCAGCCCAATAGCGGTGCTATGGAATGACTTGAAGAGAGTCATACACATGACAGCCAAAGAATATGATAGAGTTAAAGCAGTTCTGCCAGGATGAATGGGCTAAAATTCCTCCTGAATGATGTGTAGGTCTGATCCACAGCTGCAGGAAGTGCCTGGTTGAGGTTATCATTGGCAAGGGGATCTTGATGCCAAAAGTTCGTTTACTTATCCCACTATCATTTTGAATGTTGAATGAATGTGTTTAATAAAGACATGAAAAATTTGAAATTGTTTGTGTTATTATTTTAGGCATATTATATTTGTCAATATACTTGACTTAGAGGAAGATCAGATCACAATGTATGACACATCAATGCAGAATACAATGACATTTCAAAAGGTTCGCCTACTGTTTCTTGCAACTGTATGTAATCCTTCTTGTCAGCTTAGCCTTACATACCATTTACTTTGTGCTGGATACACTAAAATGGCTGTGATACTGCGCTTGAAGTCTTGGTCAGTGATTACCTGTTTAAAACAGCGGTGATTGCACCCTAGTGATTGTGCTTAATATTTGCTGTCTTGTTCTACCCATACTTGTCAAGGATTTCTATTACTTGATAGGAAAGTCTGTCACCCTAGGGCAGTGATGGCGAACCTTTTTGAGACCAAGTGCCCAAATTGCAATTCTAAACCCACTATTCACAAAGTGTCAATACAGCAATTTAACCTGAATACAGATTACTGTGAAGGGGCAATGTCAGGTGCCCACAGAAAAGGCTCCAGGTGCCACCTTTGGCACCCATGCCATAGGTTTGCCAACACTGCCCTGGGGGCTTTGGAAAGGGTAACTGTTTGTAGTTGCACAGAAAATAAATTGCAAGAATCCATTCTCTTGGCATTATAATGTATATTAATATATGTCTCTCCGTGTATATTTGAGCATAAAGCTAGTGGACAGTACATAGGTACCTTGTATGTTAGTTCTGTGCTGATGGATGTAATTGAACTATTTCTTTTTATCACAACCAAGTTCTGTGGTTGCTCTTGATCCAGCCATGATTGAATATTGAATGTGTATAAGCCACTTGAAAAAGTTTCCTGAAATTCATAAACAGCCGTTGTTGGCAGATCTTGAAAACTGTGGAAGATGTTGGCTCTCTCATAGATAATGTGCATTCATACACACAGACAAGTACTCAGTTTGCAGGCATAGTAAGATATTTGTTCTGTATTTTTACTCCTTGAAATTGTTGTATCCCTTTAAATCAGGTGTAATGTTACAACCTTAATTCCTTCCAAGATTGGAAACCTCTTTTAGTCTAAGGGCTAAAATTCAGTAATAGAAAGGTTATCCAGGGTCTAATTTCATCTGTGACTGGGATCAATGAGAGTAGGACCAGAAATGCCAATATATTTTAACTTAGAGCTGTTACTCTAAGTAAGCTTTGGGGAAGGCATTGAAGCCTTTTAGACTGAAGTTGGGAAATTGTCAAATGGTGGTTGTATGGGGAGAGGAGAGTGATCATATTCGGAAGTCCAGTGGAATAGATGGGCAGCTAGAAGGGATGGATTTAGCTGGGGGTGTTCTCCCACCACTGATTTCTCTCTTCATCAACCTGAGGTTAGGTTACTACAATGAATTTTATGGTGAGTTGTTCAGAGCATTCTTGCAAAACATAGCAGTTGACCTCCTTACTGAGCAGACCATTACATCTATTATGAATAAAAAATCTGAACTGCCTCCCTAATACCAGCTTGGCAATTGATGGTCCAGGATTCATTCTATAAAGTCATGGATAGCTTAGGCCTAGTGTTACCTTAGTAGTACTCTGTCCTTCTGAACATCTGCCATGACTGCCCTGAGAACCACCTCAAAAGTCACCAGACGTTTGCTACGTTCCAATCATAGAGGATGATCAGAGAGGAATTCTTGTTAACACTACCTTAATTAGGAAATTCGCTTGCTGTAACTCAGTGCCTGAGCATTGTTTAGAAATTCTGAGATCTTTCTGTTTAATTTAGAAACATGTTTTATCTCAAATTTATAAGTCAGCATTTCCCATCATACTTTGCACTTGCTTGGGGTAGGAAGGTTAAAAAAATTAAAACTAGAGATTGGTTTTTTGTGTCATATTATGGAGCACTACTTGTTTCTCTGTGATGTAGTTTGTTTCCCTTGGATGTAAGATCAGCCACAGTACTTTCCTGTGTGTAAATTGCTTCACAGTTTAGTAGTGTTTATATGCAAAGTGATAGTCTCAACACTGAATACTGTCCCTTCTTAAAGCACTTTATTACCTGTCTTTGGGTTAATAGCTTGCTTAGGCAAGTACAGAAAGCTTAATCAAATGATTGAGAGCGATGTCAACCAGATCAAGAAAATACCACTGATCTTTGCATTAATAGAGGCTGTGTGACTGATGCTTTCATATATTCGGTAATGTAAAAAGATGATTTTGCCACGCATCTGTGTCTGCTTCTGAAGGCAATGTCAGTTCTGTCAAGTTGTCAAGGTGAAGCTGAGGCCTAACTTAGAAGCTATCTATTCAAGCACACCAATGCACTTCTACTTTAGTGTCTTTACTCTGCCTCAGTCCTATCTCCAGGTACATGTAGGGAAGCTGGAGAGATTGCCAAAGAACTGATGTATTGGGCAATATCAGAATGTTTGGGTACCCATTTTAAACAGTTATAGGTTGGAGGTATAAGATGAATATCTGATATATGCACCGAAGCTGGTTTCTGTGTCTAGTCTCGCAACATGTTGTTCCTCTTCGCCACTCTAATCTGTACCACATGAATAAAGATAAATTTAGCTCCTTGAAATGCTGTTCCAAAAATGTTTATATTGTCCACAATAGCCTTACAAACAACAACTATTAGTAACATCTTTTAGTCATACATACTGCTTTTAAGTTCTCTTTCGCCTTGCTGTTGATAATCCCATTCCAAACCATAAAGGAGAGGTGAATCTATACACTGGAAATTTTGTGTAACAGTTCATGCCATTAATGAAATGTGTGTGTAAAGTTATGCTGCCATAACCTTGTTTGCCCTAAGGTCCTACAGGATTGTGCTTGCTAGTACCTGCCACCTAATGAAAACTGATACATAAAGTTGCAGTTAGTAGGCCCACTGAATCAGTGGATTTTATGAAGGAGTTATCATGTCCCAACTTGGGATGGGCACAAAATGGAAAAATTGAGATTCGTTTCATTTTATTTTGTTCCCCCTGATTCATTTTGTTTTGTTAGAAACATTTTTAAAAAAATGTTCAGAAAGAACCAGTAATGTTCAAAAAGAACCAGTAATGAATTCAGTAATGAATTGATTCATTACTCTATAAAACAGGTCCCCTGGGTCCTGGAGGCACCACATTTGGTGGGTAGCCTCCATGGACTATCGCCTTTAAGCCCTCCAAATTTGCAGAGATTTGGGGTTCAGGGGGCTGAGTTATTCAACTTCAAAGGGGGTGCCCCTGGAAAAAACATTTAGAATTGCAATATGTGCTTTAATATAGTGATCCCAGGCAGCTAGCAGTGTGGAAATTACAGTGGAGCTTCCTCAAGCTCTCCCCTTGAAGCTAGAAATTTGGAAATGCTTGGGATACAGGGAACTGAGTTATTGAGCTCCAAAGGGGGCTGAATGGGGAACATATTTGAATGAGTGTGGATCAGCACATTGAGGGGAATCTGTCAGTTAACCCTATAATGGTAAAGCATGCTGAAGACACTGACTCCTTCCATTAAGCACCCCCACCTCCTTTGAAGCTTAATATCTCGGCCTCAGAAAACCTAACTTTTCCAAATTTCAAAGGATCCCCTAAAATCACTTGGGGAAGAGAAGCCTGCCATTTGCATGCCTGAGACCAGCAATTTAAAATATTCAGTGGAAAATTACTGATCTCAGACATGCAAATGGTAGGCTTCTCTTCCCCAGGGGATTTTAAGGGACCCTTTGAAATTTGGGAAAGTTAAATTCCACCCCGTAGCCCCTTTGGAGCTCAATAACTTAGTTCCCTGTACCCCAAACATTTCCAAATTGGGGGTGCTTCAAGGGGAGAGGTTGAGGAAGCTCCAATGTAATTTCCATGCTGCTAGCTGCCTGGGATCACTATTTGCAAGCACATAAATTTGCAATTCTATTTTTTTCTGGGGGCACACCCTTTGAAGTTGAATAACTCAGCCCCTGAATTCCAAATCTCTGCAAATTTGGAGGGCTTAAAGGGGAGAGTCCAAGGAAGGTACCCACCGAATTTGGTGCCTCTAGGACCCATGGGAGCCATTTTACAAAGAAACTAATTGGTTCATTTCAAACTAAAAAGCTGCCATTTCATTTTGTTACTAACGAAACACTGCCTCCCTGGTTCGGTTCGGTTCATTTTGTTACGTAATGAACTGACAAATCAGTGTTAATTTTTCGTTTGTGCCCATTCCTAGTCCCAACTCATTCTTTAGATAGACCAGTGGAGATCAGCCATAATGTGATGTTCTGCTCACATATGGGATCCATAGTTGGGAAAGGAGGACTTGAGTATTGTGAATTGGATTAGCAAAAGTGAGGTATATTTGTTTGATTGTAATAATTCAAAGTCCTGTTTGAAGAATATCAATAATGACTCATAGAGATGTAAAATGTCTGGCAACTTTAGGAAAAAATAACAGAAAAAAGCCAGTTCCCCATTGCCACCACAATGTTCTCTGTTTTTCCAGAGTTCCCACCCTCCCCCCACCCTGATGCCTTCAAAAATTCCAGAAATTTTACATCTCTAATAATGAGTAGGTTGCTAAGAAATGAAATTATTTTTATTGTTACTTTTGTGGAAGGTACTACCTTCAGAAATCTTTTTTATAATCAGGGACTTCATTAGAATCCTAGTATGTGATAGCATTTGCATACTAGTTGCATTTGTTTTTAATGGTAACTCAAGAATTACTAGTTGCATTTGTTTTTAATGGTAACTGAAGAATTAAGAATTACCATGTCTGCCAGTGGAAACTACATAGTCTCTCCCATTTGTACTGGAAGAATAAATCTCTCAACAAACTGTGACATGAAGGGGAAACCAGGAGCTGTGGCTTGTCTCTCTTTAAACAAGTCAGAGCTGTAAGACATTCTTAAGATTGATTGATATGTTGGTTACACCTGCATACTATTATGTTTGAACAAGGCCACTGATTCTGTTTTACACAAACAGTAGTTTAGAGGATCATGAATAAGACCTGGATGCACCCAGAACATACTATGTTCTCCATCATGTGTAGCTTCCTTCTCAGTTTTCTGTGTAACAGAGGCTGTCGCTTGCTGCGATATATGAGTCAGAAAACTTCAGGGAAATCAGCATCAGAAATAATGGCTGTTGAATGTTCCTGCTTCTTCTTTTGAAAGAAAAACTAATTTTGGACCCTGCAATGAACTGTGGCTAACTCCAAGTAGGTTACAAAGAGGAGAACCATGTGTGAGTAGTGGAGGGGAAAGTGAGCTGGGGTAGTAGATGAGTCCTGAAGTTAATAGTAAACCACCCTCACCCATTGGTAGATGGTCATCTGAATTGGACCAACATGTCATCTTCAACTTTGGCTGAGAAACAAATGTTGTATCCCACCTTAGCAGTTGTGTGATATTCTCTTCTCTGACAGTATTAAAAATGTTGGCCATTTGCAAGTTTTATTTCTTTTGTGCTAATCTCTTTGATTGGAAATTCCAAATAGGATATTTTATTTGTCATGTGGAACCCCTGTAACCGCTGAACTGCTTTCTTAGTGCAGTTACACTCTCTTATGCCATACTTCAGATCAGGCAATATCATTTGCTTGTTAAATTGCAAAGGTTATTTCAGTTTATTCCCCTTCTCTGAATCAAGAAGTTCCAAGTATACTTTTTGTTTAAAAGTATTAATTTTTAAATGCCTTTTACCATAGTGGATGCAGAATAATCCATCTATCTTCATTAAGGCACAGGGCCTTGAAACTTGTGGTTGTGCTACTTGTGGGGTTACAGATGCTCGCTTTCGCTTGTCAAGATAAATGTATTATTCTGTAGCTGTCTCCCCTCCCAGTATGGGTATTCAGGTTGCAAGGCAGACCTGACCAAAGCAAACAAATTCTCCAAGGATAAAGAAAGGAAATGTACATACTCCTAGGAATCTCTTTTCCAGAGCTAAAATTGACGTTTTTATAAATAATTTCCATGTAGCAGACCTCAAACTCACAATCACAGCAATTCAGTGATATGCATTTGGCATGAGTCAGTTTCGGTTCTTAGTGCTTTTCATTGGAAATGGCATAAAAAGTAAGATTTCTCTGAATTTTTTATGCTGTGGGTTGACAAGGGACTGAAGATGTTCTTCAGTTGTGCCTGTCTTGAGTGTGCATTGCAGCATAAATAACGAAGTGGTCATAAACCTCAGCTGCACTTCAAGGGTCATGTGTTCCACTTAATTTTTAAAGAATCTAGAAATCAACTAAGCATTTGATAACAGGTCAGTTGCAGGTGATAAAAGAGATGTTAGATGGGACATTACTTCTCCTTCCACACCTGGCATAGCTACATTATGTCCTTTGCACTGCACATTTTGTATGCTGCATTTTTTTTCTTAAGGAAATGGTGTAAACAATAACTGTGTGTTTGAACTGCAAAGATATATAACATAATGCATATAGTGTGTGTGTGTGTGTGTGTGTGTGTGTGTGTGTGTGTGTGTGTGTGTGTGTGTGTGTGTGTGTGTGTGTGTGTGTGTGTGTATATGAGGTTGGGAAAAATCTGGCTACAAAATTTTTGGTGTCAGAACGAGGTTCAGTTCTGGGTAACAGCTCAATTAACAGATTGCAGCAGCTCTGATAAGATACATGTATTGGGAGTTTGTCAGATTTAAGCTTTAAGGAAATAAAAATCTTAAAGTATATGGACATCTCTAAACAATGTAAATTTTCAGGAAAGATCATGAATTTTAAAAATATAACAATATATTGAGGAGCAGAATTACCTCATTTTTAAAAAGTAATATTTCTTTCAGATGTCTAGAATTGGTTTGCGGTGTTCAGAAAGATTAATGTTAATCTATTAAACAGGCTATTACACTATTTGAATAAAAATGTGTAAATAATGTTGCATTGAAAACTATCAGAATTTTAGCTTTGGACAAAGCATTATATGTTGTTGACCTGAGGACAGTTGTTTAAGAAATACAGAATGCAACTATTTTTCATTTTTTTGAAGGAAACAGATGTAGACTTGAGAAGGTATAGTTTCCATTTTGTATTGGCAGCTTCCGAATATTTTGTATCTACTTCAAGGCATTGCAGTTACTAAAGAATCCATGGTTTGAATTCCGTTCATCCCACAAACTAATTATAGTTGCAAGGTCAGAGAGAATACACATTTTCAGAAAAAATATAGGGTTATATAAATGTGTCTTGTACTTGGCTGTTATATCACAGTTTGTTGATCGGGAGTATAATGTGTACAATTCACAAATTTGTCTGATAACAGAAAATGGTGTGTGATTGTGTTTATTTTACTAACCAGTATATTCACAGCAATCACTTCCAAATATCTCTCCAGTAAAGATGTGTTAATTACAAAACAGACAAGGTCTTCTATTATATTAAAGCTACTAACAAGAAGACAGCAGGAATCACACATGTAAATAGCATCATCAACCCCTATTTTAGTCCTCTGTTTTGATCTGTGAGTTGCACATAGACCAAAGGTGCTATTAAAGACTCACTGTATGAAATAGGCAGCATTATATGAACAAAATTTATTCAACAAGAAAACAGACCTTTAACATGAATTTAACAAGCCTGAGAAATTATAAACTATCATATGCTGCAGATTCATGCAGTGATAATAAACAAAAAAGGGAAAGTAAGAGGTTTCCTTAAGCTAGCCAAACCGCTAATGGTTTTGTTATAAGCTGTCTACTGTTGAAGTGACCTCTACAGAGTCTCAAGACAGTTGCGCCAAGCAGAATTAAATCGTCCACTTGGTGAAAAGAAGTGCAGTATAGGATAGCACGTAATATTTTTTAAAAGCCTCCTCAATCCATACACTTTTTAAAATAGTTGTGTCACAGTAAACTCTTTACTTCCCTTTTGAGCTGGAGGTTTCAGGGCTACATTTAATTCAAGTACAAATAAGCATAGTTGAAGGAAGCTGAAAGATTTAAAACACTCCAGTACTTGCAAAATGAAAAGCAAAAATTTTCCCCTTAATTTGACCCTTGCAAGATCAGTGTCGTGAGGTATCCCTGAAGCTTCCACCGCTAAATGTGGGGTTACTATGTTGCTGTCATTGCCTCACACTGTATTTCAAGGTACACAAACCCAGAGAAAACTTGAGCTGCTGCATATATCCAAGAACTCACCAGGGCTTTATCCTTGGGTCTTACTGTAGCATAATTAACACCTCCTTCATCCATTGCTCATTAGTGCACTGGACACTAATGAGCCTATTTATTTTGATACGATTCTCTAAAGAAATAACTCGTTTGTTCTTGCAGTGCAAAAAAGCAATTATAGGATTGCATAGAAATCAATATGTAGGGTGTGTCATTGCATTTATGCCTTTTTATTGCTTTTTATTGCGTCTCAGATCTAATTTTAGGTTGCAGGTTGTTGAGAATGTTAGTTTTCCTAAAGACAGTTGCTATAGTGATCACAGTGAATTCCTTTAATCTTGGTGTAGTTAAAATATTCTTTTTCTTACTGGTTGTACTAATGCTGCTAAGTAAAATCAAGTATTTTGTCCAATAGTTTATAAGAAATAAGAATTACTTAATAGAGGAAAAATAGCCAATTCTGGATTTAAGAAGACCTTAAACTCAGTTGCAGTCCATAAGAATAAAAGACATCATTACTTCTTCCTCTGAAGATGTAAACAAGACTGCTGGGGGAAAGTACACAGCAAGAAGGAAGCCCAATGGCATTGATGCTGATAACAATGTGAGCCTGTATTCAATAAAGATGGCAATGTAGAAATGATTTGAAATATGGATGTATCTTACAATACTGCGTGTTTTGTGTACTTCCACAACAGACCAACAGGTGGCTAAAGACATTTCACCATTACGATCATTCAGCTATGACCTCGTAAAAATTGGTTGTTACAGTCATAGCAAAGTTGTGAACTCTGATGCTTGGCCATTTATTTTGCATTCCTTGCAATGAGCTGTCATGAAAAAGTACATATGGGGCTCAAGTATGAGGAGAGGCAATTCTGTTAGAAAATACCATTGCAATCTTGGATGGGTTCCACGTTTTCTAGTGGAGCAGTCAGTTAGAATACATTCTAGGAGTGTAAGTGTTAGTACTATAAAACATGAAGCACCTTGTGAATCTGATAGACTGCCAAGTAATTGTATCTTTCCCCTCAGCATAAATTCTTTGTTTGTGTCATTTCCTATCAACTAAACCTCTAGAGGACTAGAGTGTAGAATATTTAGTTTTGTTGGTGCTTACTTTTTATTTATGCCCCCTCCTTGCTGTGGTTGGGCATTTGCAGGTGTTCATCAATGAGAACATCTGCTTCAAATTCTGCTTCAAAAGTTTGTGAAGCTGATCAGAAACAATGCTACAGAGCAACCCTAGGTTTAAAATGAAGAAGTAAAAGCTGGTAGGGATCTCTAAAATACCACCATTCTTTACATGCTAGTTATGTGCATACTTTCAGGGAGTTGTCCTACCTCTATGTTTTATCTTGCCTTTCTGCTTTAAAAGGAGCCGAGGCAATTTACAACTTTTAAAAGACAATAATAAAAGCTAAAATGATATGTATAGAAACACTAAAAGGAATTAAACAAGTACCGTATTTATTGGCGTATAACACGCACTCCCCCTGAAAATAGGGGGCAAATTATGTATGCATGTTATACGCCGATATAATGTTAAGAAGCCATGTTTTTACATTATTAACAAGTACCGTCGCGGGCTGGGCTGGGCTGGGCTGGGCTGGGGAGGGGAGGGAGGAGGAGGAGAGCAGTTTCTTGAAAAGCTCCCCCATGCTCCCCAGTGTGCCGCCGATCCTCCTCCGTTGCCTGAGCAGAGGCTCTGGGTGTGCACGCGCCAGTGGGAGAGAGAGCGAGAGCGAGGAAGGGAGGGAAGGCGGGCGGGCAGGCGCATCTTCTTCGTCTTCCCAGGAGCGCTCGCCTCCTCCACACACCATGCCTCCTCGGCCGAGGGAGAAGGTAGGGAAAGTGATCGAGGAAGGCGGGGATGGAGGGGGGCGCGGGCGGGCGGGAACTGCAGCAGAGCAGAGCCGAGCCAAGCCAGGAGGATTCCTCCTCCTCCTCCTGCTGCTGCTGCTGCTACATGCAAGGGGGCTGCGGCGGAGAGCTGCCGCCGCCACCACCACCACCGCTTTCTGCAGTTACCAGCTCTGCCCGCTCGCCCGCTCCTTGTTTGGAACTCAGGCCGGCGCGGCGGCGGTGGTGGTGTTGGTGTTGGGGGGCGCACCGTGGGAGGCTCGGCCAGGCAAAGGGCATCCCCACCTTTCTTCTTTCTCGGGGCCTTAGAGGGAGCTCCCCACGGGGACGTGGGGGGTGGGGTGTTGTGGGGGGGCTCGCGTTGGGCTCGGGCTGTTCTCGGTCGGGAGGCCGGACGAGGGAGGGAGGGAGGGAAGAAAGGAAGGAGGGAGGTCGCTTCGCAGTGCGAAAGTGACTCCACTCGCCAGTCATGCTCCTCCTCGGCGCAGCGGACCCGGCGGAGAATGTCGTGTCATATCCACCAGCGGTCACCCCACCCCCCCCCCGTCCCCAAGCACAGCCAGCCAGCCAGTCCCATGATGGGGAAGAAGGGGAACAAAAGTTTCGTGGCGGAGATTCTCCCCCCGCACTTCCCTTGCCTTGCCAATGGGCCAGGGATGGGTGGAGCTGAGCGAGGACACCCGGTTCGACCCCCCCATCCCCTCCTCCGAGGTTCCCTCATGCTCTTCGCGGCTTCACTCAGCCTCTGTCTCTTTTGTGCCCGTGTCCTGCCCCACGGCTGCCCCCCTGCCCCCCTTCCTGTCTCCCCCTCGCTTTGCCCGGAGAGTGCGCCCTGGGTGAAATTTAAATTTTTTTCCTAAAATTTCCCTCTTAAAATGAGGGTGCGTGTTATACGACTGTGCGTGTTATACGCCGATAAATACGGTATTATAGTAAAACCAGTAAGTAAAATCAATACTTAAAAAACATTGCAAGGGAAACCACATATGGCATTGCCTTTTAGGCAGTTCCTCGTATAGTGGGTCTGTTCAAGTGGGAGTTACTCAAAAAGGAACCAGAAGAAATTTCAGTAACAGAGAGCATAGCTAGGATGCTGTGAATATAGATAGCCCTGTCCTGATCAGGACTAATAGCACTTATTGTGCAGATCCGCATTTACACACTATATGTGGAGTAAGAATAATGTTTAAGGAACAGCAGCCACATGGCATGGCTAACGGGTTTTCTCATCAGGACTATGCAAAGTATCAAATCACATTCTATGTATTCTCAAGGAGCAACTGTGTCCACTGCTTGGAGATACAGTGGACCTCATATAACAAATGGTTTGTATAACATAAATCTGTACAACATAAAAAATTCTGGAGATAGGGGAAATTTGCTTAACAGACTCGCCTATGGGGCGAATCCGTACAACATAAAAATGGTCACGATTAGGGATTACTCTGTTTTCAATGCATTCCTATGGGAAATTTGTATAAAGGAAAAATTGCTTAACAGAATTTCATTTGGAACGAATTGATTTCTTTATACAAGGTACCACTGTACTTGGTTATCATAGCCTAGAAGTCTTAAACAGAAGTTTAAGTGATACACTTAGGCTAAAGTTATGTTGTTAATTAGTATGCTTAATTGTAACGCTGGAAGGAGCATACAGATATTATTCCCTAAAGACAGGACACCTTTGTACTTCAGAGTAAATGCAGATGCCCTATTCCAGCAGGCAAAGAATTAGGTGCTTGCTACTAGTCAGATTGGTTGGGATGCCAATAAGACCTAAGAGTGAGCAGTGGAGGATAGCATTAACCAGCTTACTAGAGATTGATATGGTACAATATCAATCTGTCTTCTTCTGATGTTTGTTTTCCTAGCATGTTTCAGAAATTTGAAGATGCTCTTCCTTTGATCCCTAATGCTCTGGAATTCTGTTTTGGCAATTCTTCCAGGGAACTCTACTTCAGAAACATTATGTCCCTGTGATGGTTGATATGAGCTGCATAGGAACGTAGGAAGTTAGCTTAAATCTGGCCCAGATTATTGGTACATCTAGCTTGCTTTTGCCGTTCAAATAGTAGAAAGCTTGACACCTTCCAGATGTTATGGACTTCCTTACCATAAAGCCTTCCCATTTCTATGCTACCCCGAGCTTATACGAGTTGCAGGTTAGAATAGCAGAACCTGGATTAATAGTATCTCTGTAGGCTTTCCAACGATTGTCTGTCAACCCTGTCACCAGTTGCAAGGGCTTGATTCTGAAAGTTATAGAGTATATATGTCCCTAGGCTGGGCCTTTCCCTTATCAATTAACATTAGTCTACAGTGCATCACTCTATTACTCCATTTGTAAATTCTCCAGTAAATAAACAAAGCTGAGCAAGTTGATTGCTTTATGAGCAGAAATGAAAATGCAACCCACCATCTTCTCTTTATCTCCAAGTGCAAAATAATGTTTACCTTTGTCAATCAGTTGAGAATTTTGGATTCTGTGTGTGTCATTTATTTGTAGATCTTCATTGAAACCTTGGGTGGAGGATAACAGCGTTATCCAGTGTTTAGTGCCGCTGGTTAGAGTGCTCAGTAGTTTACATATGTGGCTACAGTGCCACAGGTTGGGACTTTGATTGACCACTGTCTCTCCCAGGGGCCAGCCCATGTGGCTTTGGGCAAGCTGCAGAATCATGGGTTGCCCCTGAAGAAAGGAGTGGTGAACTATTTTTGTGTATTCTGTACCTAGAAGACCCTAGAAAGTATTGTCAGAAGTGAGATTTGACTTGGTGGCATGCAGTTATTGTTAGTTTGCTGCACCTTAAAATATTTAGATGATGTACATAATGTCTTAGGAAAATGTATTTATTATTTGTAGCTGTATTTGTTACCGATTGCCCTTACAGCAGTGTTTAATGAATAACTGAGATATGGGACAAAATAATAGTACAATGTATGTCAGTTGGTTTTAATACTGTTGTAAACCGCCCAGAGTTCCGCTGGAAGATGGGCGGTATAAAAATAAATAAATAAATAAATAAATAAATAAATAAATAAATAAATAAATAAATAAATAAATAAATAAAAAAAAAAAAAAATGTTATACACTAGTTTGGAAGTGGTATTTCATACTGGTAAAACTGAATTGCATGGATAATTTCAAATTTATGTTGGAGATGTGATAGCTATGTAGCTACTTATTTTCATATATGAGGGTTGATTGAAAAGTAATGCCTCCATGGCTGTAACTTTTTTATTTGTTAACTGATTTTCAAAATTATTTTTGTACCTGATAGCTACATTTGTCCTCATGTATGCAATATTTGCTTTTCGACATAGTCCCCATCCCATTCCACGCACTTGCGCCAGCGTGTGACTAGGTGGGCAGACTCGTCGCAGAAGAATTCTGGTTGTTATTGTCAACACCAGGATTGAATGGCAGCTTTCACCTCATCAGAATGAAAGTGATGTCCCTTAAGGTGCTCTTTCATCTTTGGGAAGAGGTGAAAGTTGCATGGTGCAAGGCCGGGCTGTACAGCGGGTGTGGTAGAACCTCCGTGAACTGCAGGCGCTGCAGTGCCTCTTGTGTTTCGTGACTCGTGTGTGGGCGGGTATTGTGCTGACAAGTAGGGTCCAAATCCTTTCAGATGCAGTGCAACCGTGCACAGAACTTCTCCAATGTTTTCATATAGCATTGATATTTTATTGTGGTTCCCTCTTCCAAGAAGTTAGTGAGCATGACACCTTGTAAATCCCAGAAAATGGTCACCATGACTTTCCCCATAGATTGGACCACCTTGCAGCACCTACAGTTCAAGGAGATTCTACTGCATCCACCATACAGGCCTGACCTTGCCCCTTGCGACTTTCACCTCTTCCCAAAGATGAAAGAGCATCTTAAGGGACTTCACTTTTGTCTGACAATGAGGTGAAAGCTTCCATTCAATCCTGGTGTTGACCGCAACAACCAGTCACGCATTGGCACAAGTAATAGTGCATTACATAGAGGACAAATGTAGCTATCAGGTACAAAAAGAATTCTGAAAATCAGTTAAAATTTTAAAAAGTTTATTTATTTATTTATTTATTTATTTATTTATTTATTACATACATACATACATACATACATACATACATACATACATACATACATACATACATACATACATACAATTTATATGCCGCCCACTACCCAAAGGTCTCTGGGTGGCTTACAATAGAAGTAAACAATTAAAACAAAGCATTAAAATGTCAATTAAAACAATAAGAACATTTAAATGCAAAACACTGAAATTGCCATCAGGACCCACAATCTATATTATGTCAGTTAAAAAACTTCTGAAAGAGAAAGGTTTTTACCTGGCGCCGAAACATCATCAGCATTGGCGCCAGGCGGATCTCAGATGGGAGGGCATTCCATAGCCTGGGGACAGCCACCGAAAAGGCCCTATTCCTACAAGCCATCCCTTTCACCTCCCTAAGGGACGGCTCTTTCAGGAAGGCCCCCTGGCTAGATCTTAATTGTCGGGTAGGTTCATATGGAAGGAGGCGGTCCTTCAGGTATCTAGGTCCTTAGCCATTTAGGGCTTTATATGTCAAAACAAGCACTTTGAATTGGGTTCGGGCAGCAACTGGTAACCAGTGTAGGTCATATAGAATCAGTGTGATTTGATCCCTGGCGGCCCCTCCACTAACCAGCCGCGCTGCACGATTCTGAACCAGTTGCAATTGCCGGACCGTCTTCAAAGCCTGCCCCATGTAAAGTGCATTACAGTAATCAATATGGGATGTTACCAGTGCATGCGTAACTGTCATGAGGCTCTGCTCATCCAAGTAGGGGTGTAGCTGATATATTTTCTGCAGCTGAAGAAAGGCACCCCTGGCCACTGAGTCCACCTGGGCTTCCAGAGTTAGACCAGGGTCTAGCAGCACCCCCAAGCTGCGGACCCTGTCCCTTAGGGGGAGTGCAACCCCATCCAGAACAGGGAGATGGCCCTCTAGCCTGTCTGGTGGAGAGCACCCACTAACAGCACTTCCATCTTGTCTGGATTGAGCTTCAATTTATTAAACCTCATCCAGTCCACCACCAGAGAATACCAGGTGCTGTAGGCACCTGGAGTAGGAACTGGCAAGCCACTCCAGTACTCCTGCCAAGAAAACTCCATGGACATGGAGTCACGTAGAGTCGGTCATGACTGTAACGACACAACACACACACACACAGTCCATTATCTGGCCCAGACACGAGTTCAGCACAGAAATCGCCTCACCTGGATTGGTAGAGAATGAGAGGTAGAGCTGAGTATCGTCAGCATATTGCTGACTCCTCAGCCCAAACCTCCTGATGACCTCTCCCAGCGGATTCCATGTAGATGTTAAACAGCATGGGGGACATTATTGAGCCCTGTGGAACCCCATGACGTAAACACCATGGGGCAGAGCAACTGTCCCCCAGCATCACCTTCTGGACACGATCATCCAGGAAGGAGCGGAACCACCACAAAGTGGTGGTGCCAGTGTTTTTCAACCACTGTTCCAACTCCCAACGAGATGTTGCCTGGTGTGCTGGAAAAGCTGAAGAATATCCACTGAATAAAGTATTTTATAATTGTTCATATTTCTGTTTACTTACCACTTTCTTTGTGTTTATTTGATTCTATTCAAGAGTAGTCAATATGTTAAATTTTTAAATTTCCTAATGGTGGTGTGCCTCGTGATTTTTTCATGAAACAAGGCCTTTGCCCAGTTGAAAAACACTGGGTATCAGAAGGACACCATGGGTGGTGTTGAAAACTGAGAAGTCCCCTATCTCTCTCCCGGCAAAGGTCATCATACAGGGCGACCAAGGCAGTCTCTGTACCAAAGCCCGTCCTGAAACCAGATTGAAATGGATCCAGAAAATCTGTTTCATCCAGCAGTGCTTGGACTTGCCCGGCCACCACTCGCTCCAACACCTTGCCCAAATAAGGGAGGTTTGCTACTGGTTGGTAGTTAACCACCAGCCATGGGTCCAGTTTAGGTTTTTTGAGGAGTGGTCTAATCACCACCTCTTTCAGGGTGGTGGGGATAACTCCCTCTCTTAAAGAGGTGTTCACGACTTCCTGGACCCAGGTGCAAACCCCCTTGGCAGATCTTTCAATTAGCCAAGAAGAGCAAGGGTCGAGTGGCATGGTGGTGGAGCGGACAGATCCAAGCACCCTGTCCACATCATCGGGTCTCAATACAGTGGAACCTTGACTTACGTCATTAATCCGTTCCAGTGGTCTAGACTTAAGTCAAACATGACTTAAGTCAAACAAACGTTTCCCATAGAAAGTAATGGGAAAGTGGAGTAATCCATTCCAGATGATGAAAAAGACCCCCGAAAACAGCAATTTAACACAAATTTGACTGGGATAGGAGATTCCTTCTGGGGATGTAAATGAAATGTCTCTTCAAAGAGAGGAGGAGGCAGTGGAATTATAGTCCACAAGTTATATGCCTCCACTTTTTAATGTTCATAGCAACAATGTCTAACATTTAAGTTTTACTGATTTTTAACCTGACGTTCCAAGTTCTGAACAACTCTGTGCTTACCATTAGAGTCCCACAACTGTACAGCTCCCCAACTAAAATGCTTCCATTGTGGACCAGACTTCTGCAGCCAGATTTTTTACAAGACTGAGCCGACTGTCTAACCAGCGAGGCCAGCCCCGAGCTCCCGGCCCTTCTTCTCCTCTGGCAGCAGCGGCGGCTTCAGTGAGGCCGAGGACTAGCTCCAGGTGCTCTGAGCTGGCCTCGCCGAAGCCGGCGCTGCCAGAGGAGAGGAAGAAGGCAGGAGCAGTTTGGAGGCAGAAGCCGCGATGTTGGGTTGTGGCTGCCGCCCGATTCCGGTGCCTTGGGGCTCCGAGATGTAAGTCAAAGTCTGCGACTCAAGTCAAACAGGCCCCTTCTTGCTGCAAGTCAAATATGCTGCAAGTCAAGCAGTATGTAAGTCAAGGTTCCACTGTAATTGAAACTCATCCAGTAACACTGGACCTAAGCACGGCACACTGGACACATCCCCTAATTCTGCATCAACAGTGGAGTCCAATTCACTGTGAATCTGAGTGATTTCCCCCTCAAAAGTGAACAGCAAACTCGTTACAGCCATGGAGGTATTACTTTTCAGTCAACCCTTGTATGATGGGAATACAAAAATGTTGCAACATTTTGGGAGCTGATTTTTGAAGAATTTAATGAAATACCAGATTAAAATGTAGAGATTACCCAAGAATAGAACTGTCTTGTTATCAGTATTTATAATAAATAATGGAATTGGACAATAAAATAATTGAAAGCAAAAATATCAACAGCAAGATTAATTATAGCTTAAAACTGGAAACTAAAGCATAGATTTCAGTTCAATGAAGGGTATAATTAATTATGAAATGTAGCTTTTAATAAGAAGCTAACTTGTGATGTTAAGTTTAAGAAGGGGTTAACAAACAAAAATATCTTTAGAGATATTAGGGGAGTCTTTATTGACTATGATTTGGCAACAGTGACATATGCCCTAGTTACATCTTATTTGGATGGGTGTAACTTGCTCTACATGAGGCTGCATTTTGAAAGTGTTGGGACACTTCACAGGGTCCAAAATGCCGCAGCCAGATTGTTAACTGGTGCTGGTGACAGGGAACATATAAACCCCACCCCCACCCCATAGCAAGCAGCTCAGCTGGCTGCTGGGCAGAATTCAAAGTCCTGGCTTTAACCTACAAAGCCCTAAATGGTTTGGGTCCAAGTTATCTGAAGCTGTCATCCCACATTTACTTTTGGGCTCTTTTTTCCATGGTTATAGGCACTCTTTTTTTTAAATGTCCTAATAGCTAGTCACCTTTTCATTCAGAAAAAGGCGACCATGCCCCACACACCTCTGAGTGCTTTTTCTGGGAACCACCGCTGGGGGCTGTACTTTTCTCCAAGGCTTACAGAGGCACCTTTAAACAGCGACACTTTGCTGTGGACATTAAAGGCCACTTTTTATCACTTAAGACGAGAGGACAGATAAAGCGTCTTTTTTGAGCACGCAACCACGTGACTGAAAAAGATGTATTTTCAAAATAAACGCCTCAAATTCGCCGTGAGATGGAGGTCTAAAAGACTGCATCTCCCTCTATGTGCCTGTCTGGGCATTAAGATCCTTAAGGGAGTCCTTGGTCTCCGTCCCACCACCCCCACAGGTGAACTTGGTGGAGAAGGCCTTCTCTCTTGTTGCTCCCAATCTCTGGAACTCCTTCCCATGGGAAGCTAGTCTGGCTTCATGTTTTGGTATCCTTCCACAGTCAGACAAAGACCTTTCTCCTCAAACAAGCTTTTCCTTAATGACTGGTGGTTTTAAATGGATTTTTGAGCTTTGCTGTTCTAAATGTGTTTTAATTTTGACTTCAGTTACCATTTTAAAACTTAAAAAATTTTAAAAATCCCTTCCCTTTGTTTAAAATTATTCAATGTGGAAAAAAAAACTTGTTTAATTCTTTTAAAATATTGTACACTTACTATTTTTAGCTTGTGAAACTGTTGTAAATTATGTGAGCTGCCTTGGGTCCTTTTGGGGAGAAAGGGACCAAAATATTTTAAATAAATAAATAAATGTGTATTAATTGAAGGGCCATATGCCATAAAAAGAATCAATGTATTTTTTTTTGGGGTGGTGGAAACAAGACACAATGAATGAAATAAATGCAGCTTGTCTTTATAAAGAGTCCTGGTGGAAGCCTCTTCTCTCTCTCTCTCTCTCTCTCTCTCTCTCTCTCTCTCTCTCTCTCTCTCTGTGTGTGTGTGAGAGAGAGAGAGTGAGTGAGTGGAGAGTTATTTTTTAGTTTTGTATGTCTTTTATATTCTTTAATAAATTAAAAAAGAAGATAAAAAGAATAACTGATACCACATGATATGGCAGTAAAGGCTTTACTTATGCATGTGTTCCACCTCCATGCTGTCATGTAGGCATAAATACTATGTCATCATCTGAATGTTGTCCCAACTTTTATTCCAGAAAACTCTTTCTTCCACACTAGAGCAGGGGCAGACAGAGCCTGTAATTCAGAAACTGAATAGAGATATAGTATTACTTTGCTTTGCTGGCTTCTGAGTTGGTTTTTATTCTCATTTGTTTGAGTCCTGTGAGGCCTTGTGGGCACCTCCAAATTCTGCATCACTGATACTTTTTATTCATTCATGTTCCTTCATATCCTGCAGTTTATTGAGAATAAATCCTAGAAGCCTTTATCCTGTGCTCTCCACACTGGTTGGCCAATTGCCTGATCCAAACGCTCCTTATGTACAGAAAATGTAGGAAGAAGTACAAATGCTATGGAAAATAAATAAATAAATAAAATTGTAGATTCTTACCCTTCACAACGGTCACAAGTATTACACGCGTTCCTGCCAACACTGTAAAGTAGGTCGCTGTTGTAAACTCCATGTTGCATGTAGAGTGACTGTGACCTTCCCAAGATCATGCAATAATCTGAACTTAAGGCTTCTGGACTTGTACCATACCAATTCTCTTTGTCTTGAGCAAACTAGGTTTCTTCCAAGAAAATGGAGCTGGAGAACTAGGGCTAAATTAGGAAATGGGTTTGTTCTGTGCCTAGTATTATATAGCCTTTAGTGTATGCTACTGTACCTCATATTTTGCAAAATGGTTGTAGCAGTGGAGTCATTTTTAAAGGGTCTTTATGTCACCCTCAGTGTATTTGCCTATACAGTTTAGGAAGTATATAGAAATAGAGCAAATGAAGTAAGAACTTGTAAAGTTCCAACTACAGAGTTTCTAACATAAAATGACCTTGATTTTTGTTCCATTCCCTTTTTCTGTTTTACTTCTGACCATGACACTGACAAGGTCGTCATAATCCAAACGACAGTTTATTGCCTCTTTCCTACATGCAGGGAGTAAAAAGCATCTGACTAGAAGGGAATACATGGGGCAGGTTCCTTGCTGACTATAATTTTGTTGTCATTTCAAGTATTCCAGTGGTATAATTGATGTGACAGGACTGGGCTTTAAACATAGTCCCTTAGCTTGTGCTCACTTTCAGTTTTAGCCTCCCTGTCATTCAATTTGACTCTGTAAGATGTAGGTGACAAACATGTTTTAAAATTTTTACAGCATGTGTGTTTATGTATGTGAACGTAGCCATAAGAAATGGGTAAGAGCATATAAAACTTAATATATTTTCCCTCAACTTTTTGAAAAACATAATAATTGGTGCTGCCTTACAATGCTAGACTGAGTTAGTGGGCTGATGACAGACACAGCAGGTGGTTGTTCTTTATTAATATTATAATTAAATAATTTTCTGGAAAAAGGCCAAACACAGATGTGAGTTGATCGTGACTTCTCCACTGTTACTTGGTGTAATCAGTTGTATTTTCTACAAAGAATTGACTTTGGCATCTTGTTTTTACAGGTTGTTATTGATGCCTTCAGATTGATCAATGCTAATATGATGGTCTTGGGACATGAACCAAGACAAACAACTTCAAATCTGGGTCACTTAAACAAGCCGTCTATCCAGGTAAATTTTGTATTTAGCATTAATGCATTTATTTTTTTGTTAGTTGCTTTCTCCACGTACACATATATACAAAGTTGCATTATTTTGTATGCATCATAAATTTAATTTCCTTAACTAGGCTTATAGAATGCATCTTCAAATATCAAGTCTTACTACAGAGATCTCTTGGTTCCTTTGATAATTGTTAGATGTTCTGTTGATGTGCCTCTTTGTGAAATGATGAAGAAATAATTTCTGAGTTATTTGAATTATTTTACATAGATGTGTTTTAGATAATAGAGGATAAAATATATCAGGGTATTCAGTTTACTTCCGAATGCTTTCAAACATTCTTACTGTTAGACTTACTTTTGTAATTAAAACTGAAAATTTAAAGGTAATTGAGTTCAATCTTACTAATGACCTGGAAAGTAGATGTCAAACTTCAATATGCTTTCTTTACAAATATATGTTTCCAGGATTACAGTTCCCCTGCCTTTAACACTGCTTTCTTGACACCTCGGAAAATGATTGTCCTCAGAGGTCTCCTGTGTTCTTTAGATTTTATTTGTGTTGTGCTTAGTTACAGGCTGTGGGTCTGTGGATTTCCCACCATGCTCATTTTGCCCATGGATAGAAAGGAAACTGGGTAAACATTTTATTTGTAATTAGGAGATCCCAAAGTTCCTCACAGCCTGAGTTTGAGTAGGATCCAAGAACTAACAGAACAGATGAATTAAACCTATAGGTATATGTTCATGTGTTTTAGGCGTGTTGGGTGTGCTGTGTGCAATCAAGTTGGAACTGACATAATTGAAAGTCCTGTTAGTGGCCCTAACAGGGCTTTCAAGGATAGCAAGATTTTTAAGGAGTGGTTTTACCAGTTCCCCACATGTTCCACTGAGTTTCCATAGCTGAGCATGGATTTGAACCCAGATGTCCTTAGTTCTAGTCCGTCACTCTTTCCACTACACCACAGGGGGTACTTGCCAATGAACTTAGGGCATTTATACACGACCCCTAAACTCCGGGGCAAATGGCTCCCAGCTCCGGAGCTTAAAAATGTTTACCCACCAGCTCTGGAGTTAACAGGAAATTAAGTGTGACCACGCCCACTTTAGCGCATCCCAGCGCACCTTTCAAGTACCTGCTCTTTGGAGGTGAAAATTATTTGATCCGGTGTAACGATAGTGAGTGTGGGGCTCTCCTTGCTTCTGTTTGTTGTTTTTTGGCTCCCGCCCCTTTAAGAGCTACTTTTACAGAGACGAGAGGCAGAACGGAGGTGAGCGGCATGCTTTTCTTTCTCTTTTTCTCCCTCCCCTCACGCAGCCAGCAGCCAGGAAGTGCGGAGGGGGTGGGAACGCAGGAAGAGCGACGAACCCCTAAGATCTCTGGTCCGAATTTAAGTGGCCAGCGGATCTTAGGGGTTGTGTAAAAAGGCCCTTAAAATTGCAGTTTATTAGCTAGTCCTGAAAGCACATTAATTGGAAATCAAGTGTGTGTGTGTGTGTGTGTGTGTGTGTGTGTGTGTGTGTGTGTGTGTGTGTGTGTGTGTGTGTGTGTGTGTACGTTTAATTTAATTGCGTGCCACACATGGTTATTACCAAGTAACATTTCTGCCTTGCTGTGAGCTGAAACTATCATTTCTATTCAGTCATACAGGCACAGTAATACCACAATTATCAAAAGCTTTCATGGGGGGGGGGATTCCTGGAATAGGGATTCTTCAGTTTGCGAAAATTTCCAATGGGGTTGCCCCAGCTTACGGCTTTCAGGTGCGAAAAGCCACTTTGCTCCCTGTGGTGGTAGCGAGCAGTGGGCGGGCAGTGGCAGCGAAGGAGCTAGCTGTGTGCAGCAAACCCAGCTGGCGGGAATGAAGTTGCTTGCTTGCCAGACAGTGGCTTCACTTTTGATGGATGTGTTTGCTTCAGACAGCTAGTTCCTTCTCCTCCACCACCCACCCATCTGAAATGAAACCAGCAAGTGAGAGTGAAGCCACTGTCCGGTGAGCGAATGGCTTCATTCCCACTGGCCTGTAGGTTCATTCTTGCCAGCAGGGTTTGCTTCAAACAGCTAGCCCCAAGGTGGTAGCGAGCGGCATTGGGGTGGCAGTAGCAAAGGGGCTAGCTGCCTGAACTGACTTTTTGACAGTCAGTTCATTTCTCCCGCTGGGATCAAGTGCCCCAAAGCTCCCCTGCATTGCTGGTTTCGGCTTTGGGGAGCCTGATCCAACACTTCCTTTCCCCCACTGGGTACTGCAGTGAGGGAAAGGAGGTGACTGTCAATTAATCCAACCTCCAGAATGGATTAATTGGTTTCCAGTTCATTTCAATGGGAGACGATGCTTTGCATTACAAATTTTTCGTAAAACGAAAAGACCCGAAGAACAAATTAATTTTGTTAAACCGGGGTACCACTGTATTATAAGAGAGTCCTAGAAACATGTGTTTTGTACTGTTGGTCGTTCTGTAAAATAATATCTGCATTGAACCTAGCCTTAGTCAATACCCATTTCATCCAGGATTTGAACCCTGGGTTTGAAGTGGATTACTAGATCCTACCTAAGAGATACCCGTGTTCATCAACAACCATTGAAATACTGATAGTGACCTGTCAGCTCCCAGTGCATATAGATCAAGATCAGCAAGTGAACAAACACTGTAGGAAACAAATTTATTATGGTGCAGCCTGTTTGTAATTTATATTATAGTAAAAATTCAGTTGCTGTTGCAACAAAAGAGTCCTTTAAAAAGCTGCTTCTGGTGGTGAAATTGTTTCTGTCAATAAAACTGGAATGATGATAGCCTCTTTCCACTTTGTACTTCCCATTCTTTTCAGCACAGAATTATCTTTAGGCTTCTTACCTTAACTTTTTTAGGTTCATAAATGATATCATTCCTTTAATTTGCGGACACAGAAGGATTTAAAACAGACCAGATGAATGTATATTTGTGGGTCTTTGGGCTGGATACTACATTCAGTAGATGTACTAATAAATGTGCAGGCCAAGCTACTAATTTTGTCTCCTTAAAAAGATACTTTTTTCTTTTGGCTTCAAGTTCTCCACTGACAGAACAAGATATAAGAGCACATCATGTTTCTTAAGGAAGCATTTCCTTATAAATGATTACTCCTTTGTCACCATCAATAAACATGCACTAATGATAATATTGTCAACAGAAAAAATATTTTTCTTCCAAAATGAAATTTAAAAGGGCAAGATAGTTTCCACCTAGAATCCTAATTATTTCTCTGAAGATTAATTATAGGAGCACTAATAGCAACATAGGCTGAAAACACTGCACTTGTGTTTGAAAACAGCAAGTACTATTGTTGAGCTCTAATCATTTGCTTCAGCTTGTACCCTTACCTTGGAGATTTCATATCTAGTCATAATTTAAGACCCTCAGAGTTCAAAATATATCTGGATATTTTAGTTCATTGTTTATGAAATTTCATGACAGCTTCACAAAAACTTAAGCAATCCAACAAGTTTGGTTTAGGAAGTGTGAGGCAAATTTGAATCAGTCAGTACATATTGCAAAGCATAATGAGTATGGAACAACCCATTAATGTTTTTGATTGGGTGTAGGCAAGCCTGTACTTGTAAATTTCCAGAGAATACATTACTGGGCTTTTCATGGCAGTGTGTAATGACCTCTCATGTGAACCCCACAGCGTCATACTACTTCATTACTGTCTTCTCTTTTTGAAAGTTAAGCCATTTCTGTAGAAAGTCATTTTCGGGGGGGTCTTTGTATCACTCCTTCCAAGCCCAGTCCTGATCAACTGCATTTGTGAGCATTACTTGCCAGAGATTAAAGGATGCCATTTATTAGAAACATCTACAATTCAAAAATATGAAGAAATGGAAAATATTTCACAGAACATGTCTTCTAGTTAGGATTTTATTGCAGCAAGTCCTACTACCCAGCAAGACAATTTACTGTTTGGCTTCTACAGGCAATACATCCTTTACGTTTTGGAAACTGCTTCAACAGTTTCTCTGTCCGTAAAAACCAAACAACCAAACAACAGAAGCTCTGTCCCTAGAAACCAAACAACCCCAGTTGAGAGTATGCCTCTCCAGTCGTGTTGGGCAGAGGACTTTAAAAACAAAAACAGAAAAAGTTCCACACACTTTAGTTTTGAAATCTCTGGGATAGGACATTCTAAAATTGTTAGACTAAAAATTGAGGGTTCTCTTATACATGGAAGTAAGCTGAGGAGAGAACCATGTGGTTCCAAAACTGTAATTTGGGGTTGGAAAAGTGGTTAAAAACAGGTAAAAGTTCCCCCCGCACATGCATGCTAATCGTGTCCAACTCTAGGGGCAGTGCTCATCTCCATATTCAAGCCGAAGAGCCAGTGTTGTGCAAGTCCGTGACCACGTGGCCAGCATGGCTGCAAGAAAACACTGTTTTACCTTCCCGCTTTTTACAGCAGTACCTATTTATCTACTTGCATTTACATGTTTTCTTCTAAAATGTTGGCGGTGGCAGCAGCAACAGCGGCAATGGCAGTAGAGGCAATAGTCAGAATAGGCTGTGGGAGCTAGGAATGGCTCATCTTATTTTTCCCCCTATCTCATATATGTATGCATCAAGATACAGAAATAACAAACTATTGGTATAATACATTTGTGGAGCTTTGGATGTAAAATACTTAGATATAAAGTAGATTTTAGTTATTAACAGATTCTAAGCCAATTTTAAGGACTTAAAACCCCTACCAGGGCAACCTACAGATCTAAACACCATTCAGAAGAATTATTCAAGTAATTCATAAATCAAGTACAGCATTTTAAGACTTTTACATGCATAGATATGCTCCTTAATAAAATGCTGTATTCTTTATTGCTTTTAAATATTCTTTTCTTAGGCTCTAATTCATGGACTGAATAGACATTACTACTCCATTACTATCAACTACAGGAAGAATGAACTAGAACAGAAGGCAAGTTAAGTTTTTGTTTTTACCACACCATTCCCAATAGTTCTGTTAATTAAAGTATTCAACTGTTATTTGCAGGTGATTTTTTAAGTAAACCATTCCAAATGATTTTTTTTCTGTTTTCTGACACTTTGCGATATTCTGATTTGCAATTTCTGGTATTTTCTACTGTCATTTCCATTTTACTTTATCCTTCTTGTCATACAGTGAACACATTACCACATCAGATGAACCTAAATCTGAACTCTCTAGAGCACTGTATATCTTCCAGAAGGCATCAGCACGTACAACTAGCAAATGCTAATAAGTTGGTGAAAATCAGTCTGTCTTATTTCGACAATTTTGGAACATCTTTGTTTAAATTATGACAAAGACATGCCTATGCTATTTTTAAAGCCACATATTTCTGAAAGCTGTTTCCCCTTTTTGTGGTGTTGTTACATGGAACCTGTTAGTTTTCTAGCATGCAGTTTTTTAAAGGTTATACCTTACTTTCTTATGTGGTTCAAAGCAGCTTGCTAAGTGAATACTGTAAAAATCAATTGACAGACAGTTCAGCTGCCATTGAACATCTAGAGCAGACATGGACAAAGTGTACCCTCCTATCTATCTATCTATCTATCTATCTATCTATCTATCTATCTATCTATCTATCTATCTATCTATCTATCTATCTATCTATCTAGCCCATAAATCCCTCTTGTGCCCCCTAGGGAGCATGGTAAGCAATTCTGCCTTATTTCAGAGCACCCTATTCCCCCACACTCAACAAAAAATATTACGTTAAAAGAGTATAATGTTTGTTTTTTAAAAAAATCCCTACTGCAACAAGGCAATATAATAAATAAATTGTGTCATACAGTTATATCTCGGTTTACGAGTGCCCCAGTCTACGAGCATTTTGCAAGATGAGCAAAAATTTCGGAACATTTTTGTTCCAGTTTAGGAGCTTGTCTTGCAAAATGAGCACTGAGGCCTTTCATCTGCCATGGCCATGCACCTCCTCCCTGCCATTGCACAGAGGTGGCCACTGCTCCTGAGCAGGGCGCCATTGCTACTGCTGTTCCACCCAGGCATGCCCTTCCTACCACCACTGCATGCATGTGGTCACCATTTCTGCTGCTACGCACACACCCATGCATGCCTTTCCTGTTGGCATCCACACACGGCCTTCTGCACCACCACAGGCACCTTGCAGTGGCAAGGGGGTGACAGCAAAGGCGGCATCCGTGGCCATGGGGGTGTGCTGCCACATAAAGAATTAGGCAAGCTTTAATGATTTCTCATTAAATTTATGAGTATTTTGATTTACAAGCATGCTTCTGGAATGGATTATGTTTGTAAACCAAGGTGCTACTGTATAATTATTTCGTTCAGTAAGGCCTGCTGAAGGCTGTATAGCATCCTTAAATGGTTGCATGGTTGAAAGATGTGGCCAAGGACCTTATTTTGTAACACGTGAGCTGCCAACCAATAGAATCAGTGGGACTTACATGAGTGTTGATTTAGTGGATATATTGTAGTTGGGATTAATAGTTCAATTTTCACAGTTATAAATAAGGATCCATGGCAGCAGATTAGTATATTATTGTTACTTGTTTAACATTTTCATTAAAGCAAATGAGGTGGGGTTGAGCCGCTTGGCCATCACAAAACACAAAAAAAAAAAACAGGCTACAGGTGATACTTTTTGCCATGTTCGAACATTTGGGACCTGCTTTGAAGAAGAATGTTTTGCACTTGAAAGCTTGCAATGCTTTTTATTTTTATTAGTGGCCTATAAATGTATCTCCTGCAGCCTGTTTTAACATTTTCGTGGGACAATATTGCTTCTTCACTTCAGATGAGAGAATAAAATGAAGTTTTTAAATTCTACAATTCATTTTCCCCTGTGAATTTCCTTTTTTAACTTGTAGGTCCACTAATCTTTCTCCATTGTGAAAGCTTATTGTGTGGCATTATAAGCTTATAGAAGAACTTGAGACCTGCAGTAGATATTATCTAGCTTGTTTAGCAGTTAAGTGTTTGAGAAAACTTTATTTTCCTTCATGCCTTTTACTGTTATTGGAAGGTGTAAAATTAACTGAAAGCAGTATAATTTTCCTGAACACAGTGAATCCTCCCCATTTGGAGCCAGTTCAAGAGTCAAGTGATAAATTCTTTGCCACTTCAAATGACAACACTGTGAGATTCACAAGGGCAGATTTGTTGAAGTGAGAGACTGTTGTGTTAGCATAGATGGTATGTGTAATAGAGCTCTAGTTCCATGACTCTGAGAAACTTGTATTTTGGTGGGATCTTGACATCCCACTCTCTGTAGGAAATCTTCCTTTCCTTCAGTCTGCATTCTGGAGTCCAGCCCTTCAGGTTATTCTGGGGAAATGTTATCATTAATCATTGCACTGGAAGCAGTTTTATAAATGTGATAATGGTAATGGTCAGATGTGATGGGAAAATAATTTTAGGATTCACGACGATTTCCATTAATATGTGCAATCCTCATCTTGGGTGCCAGCATCTATTTCAGTTAGATGTCCTTCTTTACACATTCATGACTTCAAAGTCATACCTTGAATAAGACCTCTGCTATTTTGACACCGATTCAGTGTTGGAAGCTAATAGTCTGACGAAAGCCATGAAATCCTATATGATCACCACCAACATCAAAATTAGAATTTAGTTTTTTTACAAATCCCCTTGTAAAGCAGGTTTTTACTGCACTATTATTTTATACGGTGAATAGTGTATGTTTAATTGGATCACCTGCAAAGTATTGGGCATTCAGAACTGAGATTACAAGTTATGTGCCAAATAAAAAAAATAAAAAGGTAATCTGTGGTTAACCTGTATAATTCAGATTTCACAGCAATGTTCTAAACACCACCAGCAACACACTTTACAATTGTCTCACTGTGTTTGTTATTACAGGTTGTGACAGACATAGAATCTCTCTGATTTCTCATACCTGAGCTTCTTGTACGGACCACGAGTATTTATTCATGACTGTCTGCTCTTCAATGCAACATATTCCTTCATAACTCAGACACACAGCTGTGTTTATTATATTTTCCTCTTTGCTTGCAGATGTTGCTTAATTTGCATAAAAAGAGTTGGATGGAAGGGTTAACCCTTCAGGACTACAGTGAGCACTGTAAACTCAATGAAACAGTGGTGAAGGAAATGCTGGAGCTGGCAAAGAACTACAATAAGGTATAGTATGATGCCTTTTCCAGAGCAAGTGTTTTGGTGTAACCATTGTCCAAATAATCATTGCACTACCCCAACTTGCTGTAGCCGCCAAAAACCTTAATTCACATATCCACCCTCGTGGTTATTACCATGTCTCATCATGTCCAGCCTACAAGTCTGCAGAACAAGTTGAGCTGTTCTATCCTGCAGTCCAAGGGAAACAGGCTAATTACTCCTCATGTGAAGCAAATGAGTAAGAGCCAGGGACATTTGTTCATGCCCTGCTCCTTGCTTTGACACTCCCACTATTATCCCTTTGTCTCAAAGATTAAATTAAGTCCCTCCCATAAAAGCTTTTTTTTTTTTTTTTTTTTTTTGTAGAATCAGAGAATAGCAAAGGTGGAAGGGGACTGTAAAGCCATTGCATCCAGCTCCCCTGCAGGAATACAAATCAAAGGATATCTGCCAGGTGGTTGTTTAAAAGTCTCCTAAATGAATCCTGTATTGGGGCGCTCACCACCTCCTGAGCTAATTGTTTCCACTGCCCAACTGTTCTAACGGTTAGGAAGCTTTTCCTGATATTCAGCGGAAAGCCAGGTTCTCTTAACTTGATCCTGCCCCCCATAGGACTGCCTCTCAGGTATTTGAATGAGGATACCATGTCAGTCTCATTTTCAAAGCATTGGGCTAAGCCTACCAAATTTTTCCAGTCTTTCCTTCTAGGTCTTGGTTTCTAGCCCCCCCCCCCAATGATCCTTGTCAGCCACCTCTGAATCTTTATTTGATTGATTTTTTTCATTTATTTAATTTATATATCACCCATCTAACCAAAGGCCTCTCTGGGTGGTTCACAACAGAGAGCAAACTGTTACAATATAAAATAATGCAAGAGCATAATACAGAACTAAAAGTAATGCAAATAAAAACGCAATTAAGTCAACACCATTCATAAAATCAAAAGTGCCAAATAGAGGGGAACTAGTGCATCAAAAGTGTACAGTACTTTGATTAATGCAGACTAAAGTAGCATTTGCTTCCCCCCCTTGTTGTTCTGTTCCTTGTTTTCTTATTTTGTTTCTTGGTTCATGTTCTGTTAATGGTAGCTACACTCCATGTACTTAATAGTTACACTCTGCACTTAGACGACAGTGAAACAACTGTCTGGAGTGGGAAAACATGGTGCTTGGCTGTAGCTGTGACATGTGTGGCTTGATGCCATTGTTGAATCATTAAAGTTAGTTTTCTTTTTCATTGAACAGTTAATCCTAAAAATGATACTTCAGCTTGAGTTTGACGTCTTTTGAATTAGTAAAATCTCAAATGTTAACCTTTTTTACATTTCTTTCACAGGCTGTGGAGGAAGAAGATAAGATGACACCTGAACAGCTGGCAATAAAAAATGTTGGCAAGCAGGTGAGGTGTAATGAATTATATTGACGTGAAATAACATGCTTTGTGTGTCTTCTTTAATCGCATGCTTTCTCCTTGACTCCCTACAAATGGTGCATTTATTTCCAATGAAACAAATTATTATGCATCTTTGACCTATGGTAGTCTCAGCAACTGATATAGAACTGTCATTTGGCATCTGCCACTATTTCAAATACTGTAGTACATTTTGGTACCTAAATAACCCATCTGGCATTTTTTTCTCAAACACAGTAGATTTCCTGTACTGTTTTCTGGCCTTAGGCAGAAAAAGTTAATGGAACAAGAATATTTATTTATTTATTTATTTATTTATTTATTTATTTATTTATTTGCATTGCTAGGATTGAAGCAGATTATCAGGTGTTGCTTTAGAACGAGGTGGGGAAAAGGCAGCACACAGGGCCAAATCCCTTTTCTAACTGTTGTCCAGTGTTCCCTTCAGAGTTCCCCAGAGAAAAGATTTTTAAGAAAGGTGCCATTGCAGTTTTGCTGCCAAATTCTGAACCTAAAAAGGAACCTTTATAAAACTTGAGAAAGTCTTTCGGTCAGTAGAGATCTTCAGTTACCACATTCCTCGCAGAAGTTTCCCCAGCATTCCTTAAGTTTCCCCATCTCTTCCTTAAGTCTTGTGTTTTTATTGTAAACCTGAGTTATTTTTCTGTTATGGCAAACTGTCTCTAATGTAATGTCTGAATCATACACTCTTGTACACTATACCTAACTCTATTTCTGATGTACAGGCAGCAGCCTATGAGAAAAGGCCTGCAAAGCCACAAGGTTACAATACATCCTGGGTGCATTTTAAAGAGGACTCAATACCTGTATTGCCAAAGAGTGGCTAAGCATCCTGGGAGCATTTTTGGAAATTTCCTTTGTTTTTGTTTTGTCTTGTTTTGTTTTAAATTTTGCGACTGCTATTCATCTTACAAGGCATCCCATAGGAGGAAAATTGTCTTACGAGTTTTGCCTATTCCTGGAAATTTCATTCATCTTGCAAGTTTTTTGTCTTATAGGGCATTCATCTTACAAGGTACCATTGTATGTTGGAAACAGATACAGAAGAATAAGTAGTGAAATATAAATTATGCTAAATTTGAACTATTTTAAATCTAGTTGTAGCTATAAAAACAAATATTAAAAATAAATATCCCTTTGGAGGAATACAGCTCCTAAGAAGATCAACAATCTGAAAAACGTCCCTCAAAACTCCACAGACATTGCCCATTTGTGCTTTAGATCTTTCATCGTAACACTAAGGTGCTAGGCCTGGATCCAAGGAACCCCATAATTGTTTCTTTGTGCTCTTCCTTGTCTTTGGTGGGGACTGAAACACTTGTTACTCATCCCACAATCCTCATAGCCAAAGGACCTGCTGAATGCAATCTTGAGAATACGGCTCACCCACCACCAGCACCACCCTCCCTCCCTCCCTCCCTCCCTCCCTCCCTTCTCTGTTTGCACACACAAGGGGGGAGGGCTGCCTCTGGGGGTTCCGTCGCCCAGGAGCCCCACGGTTTCCGTCTGGCTGTGTTATGGCTCCCTTCCACCTGAGGCTTCCTCTCCTCCCTTCCTCCCTCTGCCCTGAAAACGACACCAGCCTCCAAGCCTGCCCAGGGACTTCTCTCTTCTTCAAACCCACCACCACCACCACCACTCCTAGCTGCTTGGCTTTTAAAAATGCCCGCCACGCCACAAGGTCTGTGTGCATTGCAGGCAGGGGGCCTTTTAAAAGCAGATCCTTGCTGCCGTGATGGTGGAGTGGAAGTGGCGAATCACCCCTGCCACACACCCCACCCCGCTGGATCGTAGCACCAAAGATATGCTTTTAAAAGATCCCTACGCGCAATGCAAAGAGCAGGCTGTGCTTTTTCCTTCAGCGTGCCTTTGATCCCTTCCTGCTTTCCAGCACACCCTGAAGGAAAAAATGCAGTGGCTGCCCATCTGTCAAAATCTCCTGTCTACCAGCTCTATTGAGGGGGGGGGTTCCTGCCAACCCAGCAAAGGGGGGGGGAGCTCTTCCCTTGCTTTGCTGGGTTGGGACAGGCTTCCCATAGGAATGCATTGAAAACCTATTGGAATCTGTTCTCTTCGGAACAGATTAATCGGTTTTCAATGCATTCCTATGATAAACTGTTTTGAACAAGGAAAATTTTGAATTTTGAAAGATCCCTTGGAATGGATTAAATTCATAATTCAAAGCATTACTGTACTTGGAAGTAAGGATTTTGAGTTGGACCTCCCCAAAAAACTCTCAGTGACCTTTAAACCCTATGGAAAGAGTTACAGTTTCTCTACATCAGCAGTTCCCACCTTTGGGTAACCCAAGTGTTCCTAGACTACAACTCCCAGCAATCCTGACCAGAAGAGCTGGTTGTGAAGGAATTTCATGGGAAAGCAAATGTATCCAGGAAAATCTAGGATCACAATGCTAATTAGTTAAAAGTGAGAAATTCAAAAGTACTTCACTCCAGTAGGGTGATTTAGGTGGAGTGGGAGTGCTTTTAAAGATGTTAATATGTTACAGAATATAGATAGTATGCATTTCTGTTTCAGGCTTTTAAAAAACCCTTTTACCGTATATACTCAAGCATAAGCTGAGTTTTTAGCCCTTATTTTTGGCTGAAAAAAACGCCCTCAGCTTATACTCGAGTCAGTAAGCTTCCCAGTTTTGGGGGGTAAAATTAGGTGCTCGGACGGCTTGGGGAGGGTGGCGGAAGGCAAGTCGATAGCAGTGCCTCCGCTTCCCATGTGATTCAGATGAGAAGGTATAGGGGCACCCCCTTTGGGGCTTCATAACTCAGCTGCCTTACCCCCCAAATTTCAGGGGCTTTCCTACAATCACTTTCTTAAGGTACCCCTCCTACGTTGGTGCCGCCAAGGTAAGTAATTTTTGAGTGCATATTTTTTTTAAAAAAAATATGAACTCAAAAATTATTTTAAAAAACATGCAATCAAAATTTACTTACTTTGGCACTCCAGAGTAGCAGGGCACATTCAGAAAGGGATTTTAGGGAACCCCCTGAAATTTGGAAACATTTGGGGGTAAAGGGACTTAGTTATGCCTCTTGGCGCAGTGGTTAAATGCCTGTACTGCAGGTAAAACTGTGCTCACAACCTGGGTTCAATCCCCGGTAGCAGGCTCAAGGTTCACTCAGCCTTCCATCCTTCTGAGGTCGGTAAAATGAGTACCCAGCTCGCTGGGGGGGGGCAATGTGTAGCCTGCACACTGTAATCAAAATTGTAAACCGCCCAGAGACTACTTGTAGTGGTATGGGGCGGTATATAAGCAGAACACTTTATGAAGCTCCAAAGGGGGTGCCCCTAGGAAAAAAACCTTCTACTCCAAAGCTGATCAGGCATAAGATAAGGCTGCTGCCACTTCCCATATAATTCCAATTAGAACTTTTTTTTCGCTAGGGACAACCCCTTTGGAAAATCTTTGGCCCTCCAGATGCTTTGGATCACAACTCTCAAGAATTCCAATCCTGTATTGCCAATGATAAAGGACTGTGGGAGTTGTGGCCCAAAACATATGGAGGGCCAGAGGTTCCACACCCCTGCTTTATTTATTGGATTTATGCTTAGAAGGGAAACCTGTTACCATTGCTGTTCATTTCCTTCATGGAGTCACACTGAACAGTCAATAAGTAATAGTAATTCTGACTTACAGTGACCCTTTTCCAGAGTTTTCCAGCTAGAAAATACTCAGAAATAGTTTACTGTTTCCTTCTTCTGGGGACAGTTTAGGACTGCCTGAACTTTCAGGAAACACAGTGCGGATTAGTTTTAATTTGGTAACAAACCATACACTACTTTTATTAAGAAATAGAAAATGTATTAGAAAATCATATTCCTCTCTGTGTTCCCCTTATCTGTGCTGAATAGTTTGTTTTCATTTATTTAATTGGAAAGCGCTTTTGTTTTGAGTGAGGTTCTCTTAAAATAACATGGGATAGAGTCCGGTTCATTTGGAAACAAATCGTCGTGAATCCTAAATGAATTTGATGACAAATAAGAAAATGATATCATAATGGCCGTTAATTTACAGAACATATACAAATGTACACACAAATATTTAACCTTTTTAATAGGATACACACAGGATAAGGGAATGTTTATACAGCATTGTGGCACACTACTTATTGTGTAGTCCCTTACTTAATGGGTTCATTGAGTTCAATGAGCATACTTCTAGTTGAGCGGGTTTATGAATGCACCCTTAATCTGTTAAAATAGACTAGAGATGGGCAACCCATTGGAGAGTCACTGCTTGTGATGATCCTGGATCACTTTCACTGTCATCATTAAACTATTAAGTTAATATATTTTCCTCCAGGCATCCCCACCATAATACTAGCAGAATACTCAAGGCTTTTATTATGAAGGATGGACTCTGACACCAATGAAAATAAAACATAACTTTTATTGATGTTATTTTCATGTAATATTATTGTTACGATAGCTTAGCCGTTGTTCTTGGATACTTTGCTAATGACTTATATATAACAATTTTCATATTTAAATAAACCGGACCCCTTGCCATTACACCTGACTAACCAACAGTCCAGGCAGACTAACTCCCTAGACCACGCTTAGATCACACAGGAGAGAGCCCCTTCTCCTCTCAGAGAACATTTTTTTACACACTAGCTATGCCTACCAGCTTGCTGATTGGCTAGGCAACATACACTAATACATATTCATGACTAATGATACATATGCATTTACAAGTGTGTTCACCACGCTGCTCACTGATTTAAATTAGCAGTTAGGAAGAAGATAGGTATGTTGGCTAGTGGAAGGTGATGGGGGTAGACTGGAGCTCCATCACCTTTTGTTTGTTCCTTAGCATTTCCTGCAGTTAGCTGAGCAGAATGGAAATTGAATAATGAGGAAAAAAGCCCAGCCATTGCTTGAGCTGATGAAAATTGTTCCACTTCACCTTCACTGCATGCACTGTATGTGTATGTTTAGATATTTGGCAGTGCATTGTCTTCAGGCAAAAATTGACTGAATCAAGGCTGTTTGTGCCATTCTGGAGCTTGTAAAGGAGGGTGGAAGAAGGAGATGCTTTTCATCCCAGAGGGGAGCTACACCACAAATATTATTATTAATAATAATTGTTATTTATTTATTTATTTATTTATTTATTTATTTATTTATTTATTTATTTATTTATTTATTTATTTTTGCATTTATATACCGCTCCCATTTCCCAAAGGAACTCTGGGCGGTTCACACAAAAAGCTTAAAAACAAACATCAATAAGACAATATAATAATAATAATAATAATAATAATAATAATAATAATAATAATAATAATAATAATAATAATAATAATAATAATAATAATAATAATTGCTCGCATTGTTCACCGATACATCACATAGTCCTAAACGCTTGGGAAGCATTCGACTAGTGATTTATATTACAAAATCCAGTGTAGTTAGCTGTGTGGATAATAATAATAATAATCATTAATAATAATAACCACAGCAGCAGCAACAACAACAACAACTGACCAACACAGCCCGAATTTTCAGTACTGATGTTAGTATTGAGTTTGGACTAAACAAATGTGCCACAATGGCACTGAGAAAAGGAAAAATCACTGAGAGTGAAGGAATTGAAATGCCAAATGGACAAGCTATCAGTTTGAAGCCTATAAATATCTGGGTATACTGCAGTTAGATAATATCAAGCATGAGCAGGTGAAAAATGTGGTCAGTAAAGAATATATCCAAAGGGTTAGAAAAGTATTAAAAACTAAGCTGAATGGTGATAACACCATCAAGGCCATTAATAGCTGGGCCGTACTGGTCATCAGGTATACCGCTGGCATTATAAACTGGACTCATATGGAGCTAGATAGTATGGATAGGAAAACAAGAAAACTTATGACCATTCACTATGCATTACATCCATGCAGTGATGTTGACAGGCTGTATTTATCTAGAAAATTAGGTGGTAGAGGTCTTTTGCAAGTGAAGCAGACAGTTGAAGAAGAGAAGCATGCATTGGCAGATTATGTTAAAAGTAGTACAGAGCCAGCATTATTGGAAGTTAAGAACGGAGGTGTTTAAAGTAAAGCAAACAAAGGTTCAATACAGGAAAACAACGATCCAAATACAAGCTGATAGCTGGCGTAATAAAGCACTGCATGGGCAGTTCCTCGAAAAAATCAAAGGAAAAGTAGATGAGGAAAACACCTGGTTATAGCTCACCAATGGAACACTGAAAAAAGAGACAGAAGCCCTGATTTTTTGCAGCTCAAGAACAAGCTATTAGAGCAAATGCAGTTAAGGCTAGAATAGAAAAATCAGCTGAGTACCCCACATGTAGACTCTGTAAAGAGGCAGATGAAACTGTTGACCATATATTGAGTTGTTGTAATAAAATTGCTCAGACTGATTACAAACAGTGTCATAAAGTAGTTGTTCAAATGGTCCACTGGAATTTGTGTCAGAACTAACATCAACTGGTGGGATTATAAGCCTGAAAAAGTGATTAAAATGAGCATGCAAAATTACTTTGGGACTTCTGAATACAGACTGATAGGGTTTTGGAGCATAATACCCCGAATATTGTGATTGTGGAGAAGAAAAAAAGTGTGGATCATTGATGTTGCTATGCCAGGTGATAGTAGAGTCACTGATAAACAACCTGAAAAAGTTAACCGATATCAGGATCTGAAATTTGAACTTCAGAGACTCTGGCATAAACCGGTACAGGTGGTCCCAGTGGTACGTGGCACACTGGGTGCAGTGCCTAAAGAGCTAAGCAAGTATTTAGAAGAAACTGAAGTTGACAAAGTTACCATCAGTCAGCTGCAGAAAGCCACCTTCCTGGGCTCTCCTCGCATAATTCACTGATACATCACGTAGTCCTAAACGCTTGGGAAGTGTTCGACTCATGATTTGTAATACAAAATCCAGCATAGTTAACTGTGTGGTTATTATTTAATAATAATAATAATAATAATAATAATAATAATAATAATAATAATAATAATAATAATAATAATAATAATAATAATAATAATAATAATAATAATAAAAGTAGTTGTCGTAGTAGTAGTAGTAGAGATGTTGTTTTTAAATTTATATAATATTAGTAATGTCTTTATAATTTTGAGTAACTGTGCCTCATCTTTTTTAATAATTCCCAACCTCTGGCTTTGTAGCCAGATGCCTAAATCATCCAGACTGAGCTATCTAGGCCAGCTATATGTGAAGGTCCCCAACATGAATTCTGCTGTAGTAATCAATCCTGGATCCATGTATGTATGATCTTGGCCCTAATGAAAAACACCATGTAGCTCAGCTAAGCATGTGTTATATAAAGTGTAATAGCAGACATAGGCTTATGTGACTATCAGGCACACTAATCCAGTATGCCAAATAGCTATGAGCTCACATGGGCTGTGGCAACCGTCATGCTAGCCTTTGTCAACTATCTGGGATGGATGAGCAGGCTTAGCATAGTCTAAAATAGCAATATAGTACTGGCTGGAACATCTGCCAGCACCTCTGATTTACTACTGTGAGCATAGAGGAGATGTGGAATTTCACATGGTAAAAACCATCATTTATTTATTTATTTATTTCAAATTTGTATATAGCACCTATTTCCCAAACGGGAACTCAGGGCGGTTTACACAAAGAATAAACAAATAAAAACAGTAACATACATGAATCGTTTTGAGGATGTGTCCTTTAACTGAAAAAATGGCACTGTGCAAACTCCACAGTATTGTATTTATATAAGGTAGCAAGAATGACAATACAGTTTGTGTTCTAGTAAATTGTTACAGATTCCTGTGTGCATTCTGGTGTGTTCATAACACTTCTCCGTAGGCGGATTTTGCTTTGGCTTGGATACCTTTGCATATACAGAACGGACTGGCATTTTAGGGGACCAGGAAACCCATTGCAAGTGTGGAATGCTTCATGCACCTTTTAGGGCAGCTACAAAGACTTGTCATTGAACTCAGGAAATGGGTGAGCTGTGTAAGAGCACTGCTTTAAGCTGAGCTTGTGTTCAAACACTACTTTCAAATAGAGTAATGTCATTTAAGACACCATTTTGCCAAATATAGACAATATGAAATAAGTGTAAACACAAATTAGTGTAACAGCTTGTGGGTTCCCAAAATTTCTCTATTGGAAATTGTGTCAAATAGCTTATGTAAGAGAATGTTAAGATTTAATTGCTTATTGACAGCCTCAGTTTCTGCTGTCTGGTAGAAACTCAGAATTATTTGCATATGTGTTGTTTTAAATAATGTCTGTAAATATCCTTTTCTGTTTATATTTTAGGACCCCAAACGTCATTTAGAAGAACATGTGGATGTGCTGATGACTAGTAACATTGTCCAGTGTTTAGCAGCAATGTTGGATACTGTTGTTTTTAAATAGTAACCTACTCATAAATATTCTTTTCTATCTATAATCACTCTGTTTAAAGCACTGAGACTAAGATAAATTTGGACGTCAAAGACATCTGGCATTATTTGCAGTTCTAAGAGCATCACTCTTAACACCTTTTCATCATCTCTGAAGATTTTGGTTGTTTTTTTAATGGCAGGGTCTTCCCAGCTTCCAAAGCTATTCAAGGACTGAGCTTAAAATGTGTTGCATATTCATTTTAATATTTTTGATGATAATTGGCAGTACATATATATACACATTGATTATTACTATGTAGTTCTTTTTAAACAAAAAAAATGTTAACCCACTTAGTGTTTTGTTTGTGTTGTTCGTGAATTGAATAAGGGTCTGTCTTTGATTAATAATGGTGTACAAAGTACAGCAATAAAAAAAAATTCAGTAAGGTGATGAAACATGCACATCTTGTCGTAGATGTGATTTTTGCAAAAGAGAACATGAATGCATTGTTTTTGTTTTCTATTAATCAGAGTTAAGACATGGCACTTTTAAAAAAGTAGCTGGGATCAGCCTTGAAATACAAAAAAACGATGTGAGAACCCTCCTAAGCCTGTGGAAAGCATTTTTCAAAACTAAGTGCTAGGCTTTTCTTCTGTTGTTGAGTTGGGATGAGATATCTACTTCCTAGCAGGCATCAGCCCATCACTGCCGTCTGTAACCAGTGATCAGGACCCGTCACCATAACAGGAAATGTTACTTGAAACTGTACAAGAGAGGATTGAAACAAGGCATAGCTGGCATTGAAAATTAGTAGCTGCATCTTGTTGTTTAACTTGATGAACCATCTCTACTGGCCAGAAACCTTGAAAGTTAAAAATGATTATAGTTCACCATCAGTTTGTTATGGATCCCTAAATAATTTGGCTAGTAACATTTTTAGGCAAGAGGGAGAGGGTACCTGTTGCACATGAACCACAACACATGTATAGCATAAGTGCCTGAAGAAAACAGGTATTGAAAAGAACCGCTGCAAATTGCCAAACCCTGCATGAAAAACTGATATTTTTAAAATGTTTGTGAAGTCCTGGAGAGGTAACCATAACCTAGTGCAAGTTTTTCAGGTACAGTGCTCTAAACTGTTGTAACAGTTTTATATATTCTTCTACTATTCCATCAAGTGCAGCATTCAGTATCTTGGGTACATCATGTCTGGATCCCCTTTTTTCCCTCCCCCCAAATATGCCTCTTCAAAGCTTCTGCAAAAATTATTGAATATACAAAGGAGAGCAGAAAGTTTTCTGTAAGGTAATCTCAAAAGCAATAAGTCTATTGCAAATAAACTTATGGAATGAAACAATTCTTTGTCAAAAGTGTTCTGTAAATACTTGTGTAAATGCACCCAGAGGCATCAAATCACAAAAGTACTTTAAGAGATGTTTTTGATCCAACCTTTTCATTTGGGGGTGGTGGGGGTGGAATTCTGCTGGCCAGAAGCCTACAGGATTAGTTATGCTGGGGTTAACTTTAGTGGCATAAATCTGAGTGGTAAATTGCTACTAGTTTGCAAGATGCGACTTATGTCCCTCATCATCGCACACCAATTCATGCAACTGATGCACAGCAAGGAATATAAGTCATGACTTGTTAACTGGCAATAATTCATTGCTTCAGTTTAGACCATGGCAGGACTATGTCTATAGTAAGAAAGCAAGTGGAAATAAAACAAGTGTTTACACTTTCAAACGAAAGGGAAAATCAGTCAGGACAAACTTACTCTCATCTTCTTCCACTGTTGTATGATTTCTTAAGTTCAGCTGTTACTGCTGATTTCCTTAGCTGGTAGCCACTATTTAAAATGTGTGCTTTTCTACTATCCGGTGTGCAAGACAAGAGTGGCTGCTACCACATGGCTTACTGGTGTTCTCATATCATTTGTTTCCAATATCAGCTGACAAATCACATCTAATAGAATAGCCCAATTTTTTTTTTTGGCATTTGAATCTCTGGGTTTTTTAATTGCATTAAATTATTTATTTGGTGCTAGAAATACCTGATGAATCTTGTTAGTGAAGGGGCCGGATGTCCACTGATCACTAGCTAAAACATAAGCACTTTAAATTAATTTTTTGCCTGTTTCTTTGACTAGTGGAATCAGTTTATGCAAAACAAGTAAATCACATGTTATGTAGGTTGCAAAACTTGAATTAGCTGTGACTAGATTTTTTTCCTGTCATATACACAGCCCTGCCAATATAAAACTTTTTTATCCAATAACATACGTCTCCAGAGAAAGGGACTATTTACATTCAGTGCTGTTTTGTTCTTCCCAGGTGTAGGCTGGTTTACTTTGGCTAGGATGCAGGACAGAGAAGCCATCACTGTTCAAATACCATAGTCCCATTTTGTGAAAGCCAGTGTCATGGATAAAGTGCTGGGTGAGGACCTGGGAGAACTTGGTTCAAATCTTTGTTTCACCAGGGAAACTTACAAGAGGGTAGCACTGGTAAAATCAATCCTAGAAGTATTTCACATATAAGAAACTCAACTCGAGTTGCTGTCAGTCAGAACTGACTTGACAACATATAATGCCAACACAACCTACTAATAGAGAAGATGACTTGGGCTTCAGATGTGATCAAGATGTAAAGGTCCTAATATTAACTTTGATCTGAAAGTGTGTGCATCTTCCAAAGGGGATTGCACAGATTCCTGGAGGAAAAGTCCATCACAGGTTACAAGCCATGATGGGGATGTGTAATCTCCAGGCTTAAAAAAACAGGGCACTTCAAGGGCCAGATGCAGGGAAGTGGTATCAGGAGACAGATATTTAGTCTCGTAAGCTCCCAAAGGCATTTGGCAGGGCCACTGTGCGATACAGGAAACTGGACCACATAGGCCCTTGGCCTGATCCAGCATGGCTCTTCTTATGTTCTTCATTTGAGTCCCATGGCTTACTTTTGACAATTAGATAGGGTTAACATTACTTCCAATATAATTCTCTTTGCACCTGTGTCCAAATAGGTAATCAGTCAAATTCCCTTAAGACAAATAGCAGTCCCTTCTGTTGCATAGTCTGATTAAATTGCTTGGAATTAATGCCCTGTTTTTGAGAACTTGGGCAAGCATGCCTCAATTTGGTTGCTCCATCAGTTGAGTGCTACTACTGTTCAGTTTAATTTCCCACTTCACCTTGGTCAGAGAGAATGCTAATAACATGAAGGCTGGGATCTTCATGTATCATTTTGGTGCAATCATCTGCTTCCTTCATAGTGCTAAAAATGAAGGCCCCATCATCTTCTTTGGCTAGAAATTGTCTTAACAGGCACATTATACAGGTCAGTAATGGGTACCAGGCAACCTTGCTAAGACTATAATGAAAAGGAATGGATTCTAAAAATTCTAAAACTACATAGCCATATAGCAAAGACTGCTCCTCCCTTTCCTTCTGTTTGTTTTTAGTCTATAGTCATTTGTTTCCAAGGCCCATGATATCCCTGGCATGTTTTATGCCCCCACATCCAAAACAGGGCTGAGAAGAAGACGTGTCAAATCCTGTTTTGCTACAGACAGTAGTGTCATGCGACAGGGCAGCTCACCATGCACGTGCCTCTGCCCACATGTAATACCCAGCCCTGGCTGTAGCTGTATCTCTGAGCAGTTCCCTGGTTCTTTCTGCAAGAAATATTGTTCAAAGATGGCAACCTGCCCTTCGATTTTTTTATATACAATACTTCCTTTTTTTAAACAATGGACGGGTGTTAGAGACCCTTTTGAAACAGCCCTGCAGTTTCCAAACCAATGTGAATAAGTGTGCTAAAGCTATAATCCAAGTAATATTACCCTATTCTTAAAGTTCTGCAAGTAAGTTCAAGTGTCATACAAGACAGTTGTCTTTGCCCTGGCACTTTCCTCTGAGACCCACATGCCCCCATCCCATCCTCCACTCCTACTATTTGTTGTGGTCATTGAACTCCTGACAGAACATGTGTGAACTACATATAAGATGCTTGGATTTTTAAGCCTGGGCTATGATCTGAAAGTGCATATTTCAGCATCTGTCCTGAACCTGAGCAAGGCTACGCCTCTGTCTTACCTCGATGAGAAGTAATCTAACCCCCCCCCCAAGCCATTCCCATGTAGAAGACATGCAGGGTATACATGGAATTTAAATCTTTACCAGCCCTTTTATTAGGTTCGTTTCCATGCAAAGACAAGGAGACATGTTGTTCAGATCATTACAGCAGATCTAGACTGGTTTACTTTTCAGCATCTTTTCTGGATTCAGTACTTCTGTGCAAAGTTCACAGGGCATGCTGGTTGTGTGTGATGGGAGAAATAGTCCAAAACCTGGAAGAGTCTGATGAAAAGTGATCACATGAACTCTGGCATGGAGTAAGGAGTTTTTCCCCCTCTCTGGATGTTTTGGAAACCATCTTATGCTTCTGCCATGTAGAAAATGGAGGAGCCTTGTTTCCTGTGCTCCAGAGGACCAGACTGTCGGCCTATGATTTATTTATTTTTATTTTTATTTTTATTTTTATTTTTATTTTTATTTTGACTTCTGGTGACCCTCTCAACCAATAGGTGGAAATTGGAAGGGCACAGATTTTTGGCTAACAATGAAGGGAAACTTCCTGATAGTAAGAGCTGCCTGACAGTAAACAAAAGACTGCCTTGGTTATAGGACTTCCTTCACCAGAAAGAGTTCATCTGTCAGGAATGGACCATCTGCCAGGAATTCTGCCTGCCTTACAGGCAGAAAGAACCTACAGTAAGCAGGAGGTTAGGCTAAATATCTGTTTTTTAAAATTTCTTGTATACGGCTTTTTTTTAATGATACGGTATTTTCAAGTCACCTTTTTGCAATGCTTGACTCCCAGCTGAGTAACAGAACAACATTATTACTCTACAGAAATCAATGACGACCTTCTCTGTCTATGGGCCATGTGTACAATAAAATAAACCACTTTTTCCACAAATTTTTTAAAGGAAGGTAGCTGTCAGAAGACATCTAAAGAGAAAGAAAAACAAATCTAGCATTTTCTTAATTCTCAAAAACAATGCACCATCTGGTTTACAATCCATTCTAGTCAGTGACACTTCCCTTGCAGTGGTCGTAGGTCTGTGCCTGCTGACAAGCTTTTTTAAAAAAAAAGCTGCTTAACCAACAACAACCAGTCACACAGCACCAACAGCAACATGGAAACCCAACTCCATGGCAAGCCCAGATGCTATCTCTGTTTCATATTTACCCTGGCAATATTATTATGAACCAGAATAACGCCATTCACAACACTTAGGGGGGGCTCTACACTTGCTCATTTCCCAATCTAATACATGCCACCAGTTTCAAGTGGCACCCTATATATGGTGCAGCCGTGTGTATGTGTGTGTGTGTGTGTGTGTGTGTGTGTGTGTGTGTGTGTGTGTGTGTGTGTGTGTGTGTGAGAGAGAGAGAGAGAGAGAGAGAGAGAGCACTTCAACCTCATGGGGCCCTGGCTCAGTGACCTAACATGATCCTTCTAAAGAAGTTTCAAGGGCAACACTTGCTAAAATACAGTTCCACAAGACCCAGCTCTATTTCCTGTGGGTAGGAAACAGGCAAAGGTTGTTTGTCAGCCACAGTGCCTGTAGTTCAATAGTTCAATAATATGGGTTGACTTGTCTAACAATGGTTTTGTGAATGGCCACTGTTAGCTTATCACTTTCTTTGTATCTTCTGCATTTCAGTTTCATCTGGCTTATTTATTTACAGGCCATACTCCAGAGCAGGGCAATATATACAGTTGCTAACTTGGTGAGACACTTTTGTTCACTTGATGAAGTAGACAGTGCCCAGCACTCCAGATGTTTTGGACCACAACTCCCAGAATTCCAAGCCGGTGTTGCTAATGACAAAGGACTGTGGGAGTTGTGGTCCAAAACATATGGAGTGCCGAAGATTCATCACCACTGGCCTACACCATAACAAACGTGGTGATCTTTCAAGGGCAACAAGACTCTTTGTGGTTGGTCATCACCACCCAAATGTATCTTGTTTGTCCCACCTTCTGTGGTTAGGGAGACAGCTCCAACAGAAATTCCATTCTCAGCATCATGCCTTCCTATACAGGTAAAGTCATGCTTTACATACAGGAGAACAGCTGGAGCAGCTGTTTTTGAGCCATCTATTTAACCCTTCAACATCTGTGATTTTCATCCCACCACTGGGTGTAGCTGAAGAAGCATCCTGTCTTAAGCTTTGCCCATGATTGGTTTCCGTTTTGAAGAAGTTTAAAGAGTCAAGTCGCCACTGAGGGCGCCTCCTGCCCCACCCGCCTTACTAAAATTGATGGAAAGAGGGGACAAAGAGGGACTGCCCTCCGGCCACCCACCTAGATCAAGCCTAGTCCTTCCGCTGCAGGACTAAGTTAGGGCGCCTCCACATCTTGTGTGAGGGATGAGGGTTGGATGTCCAGCTCAGCTGTTCCTATGCTGTCACCTGGAGCTCTTCTTCTTCGTTTTAATTAAATGATTAGCTTGAGGTAGACTTCTTGGGGCAGGATCCTGGCAAGTTAGAGCAATGCGGAGCTGGCGTCCTGAGCACATTTCCTAGGCAGGGACTTACTCTTAAGTGGGGGTGGGGGGGGGGGTGGAGGACGATCGGAGCACGCCGCGTCCTGTGACCCCTTTGCTTTCAAAACTCACCGGTGGAACTCCTTGGCCCTCCTCAATGTTTAAACAGCGGCTCACTTTGGAGAAACCCTCTTCTCAAAAGGGGGGGTATTTTTAACAACCTGAACCCCGCTGTATCTTTTATCTAATTCTAGCAGCGCGTTCGTTTATTCGTACGAAGTCCCGGTAATTACTTGTGACAACCACCTTATGATCGCAGAAGAGATCTCCGTGTGAAAGGAGAGAAAATATGAAAAACACCGAAAAGAACACAAGCACGAAAAGAATCACAGAGGGAGGAGGAGGAGGAGGAGGAGGAGGAGGAGGAGGAGGAGGAGGAGGAGAATCTAGCTTTGACTACTAGATGGATGTCTGGTACGGTGGTTTTCTGTGATAATCTCCCCCGCGTTCCTGCGCGCAGATAAAATATTTATTTACCGAAGAACCCGTAAACATCAAGGCAACTGCATTAAGGCACTTCAGCTTATGATTATTTCAAAACTAAAAGGAAATAATACCTCGAATGTACATGTGGGGAGAAAGCGGCGGCTATTTCTCTAAAACAGACACACACGACCCACTCCCACGATCCTCGGAGGAGCGACGGGTTTAGACGCGAGTAGCCGGTGTTTGTTTTCGACAGAGAGAATAGCAGGGGAAAACGGAAGCAGCCTCGCTCGCTCGCTCGGTTTTAAATCGAAAACGCTGTGGTTGAAGAAGAAACGTGGAATTGACACGTTCTGGAAGCCCGCAGCTTTCTATGTACGGCTGTGACATGTCTGCCCGGTGTAAATTCGTGCTAACTAGGCGGCGGGGAGAGGGTCACGTTGTCCCTTCAACCGCTTCGCCTTCAGGAGGCGGCCGAACAAATTATTTATTTATTTATTTATTTATTTATTTATTTATTTATTTATTTATTTATTATTATTATTATTATTATTATTATTATTATTATTATTATTATTATTATTATTATTATTATTATTATTATTTCGGGAGATTGCATCTAAGTGTATTGAGAGGAGGAACCCTCTGAAACGATGTCAGCGTGGAAAGAGGCTGATCGCGTGGCCAAACTCTGGTTACCGCTTGTTTTGGGGAACCTTGAGGTAGAAAGAGAAACACAGGGTGCGCTTGAACGCCAAGATCCCTGGCTAGAGGGTGTTGGTTTCAGCAGGGAGCCATATTTTCTCCTCGATTCCCGCCCCCCCCCCCACTCCCTCGCAAGAGAGGATCTTTTTAGTTTATTCTGATGTTATTTCTCTCCTACTCCCTCCGCTCAGGTCACACATAGGAGTAAGCCGGCCTTCCAAACAACCCTTCTCTTTCTGTCGCTCTATGTATCACACCCACACACGCCGTCAATAATATTAAGAATATAAAAATATTAAGAATATATATATATAATTCCCTTCATCCATTTGTCTGGATCGTCGCGACCGGGAGCCAGGTGATTATCCTAATTAATGTCTATCTAATTAAATTACTGTCAGCGGTTAACCAATGACAGGAGCCGTTTCATGCGCTCGGCAAGCCTAGAGATCAAAAGGGTGGCTTTGCTGATTGCTGCTCGGTGTCAATTGGCCAATCTCTTCTGCTCGGGAGAAGCGGGGCTGCCGGCAAAGGGGGGGGGAGGGGGAAAGAGAAACTGAGACTGGGGGGTGGGGGTTCGCTGGGAGAGGAGGTGTCCTGGTTTCAGTTTGGGACCAGCCCTGGGTGGTGGTGGTGGTGGTGGTGGGAGAAGCTCGCGAAGCTCCCCGCGCGCCGCCCCGAGTCCGGGGCTGAGAAGGAGGAGAAGGAGGACGACGACTGTGCCGGCGGCGGCCGTAAAAACAAACCAATAAATTAAAAAAAAAAAAAAACACCAAGAAAGAAAAAGAAAGAACCGATTCCACAAACACACACGTGCGCGCGCGCGCGCGCCACCACGCGTGCACGCACACACACACACACACACACACACACACACACACACACACAGCGCCCTCATTCCGCCAAACGGACCCCGGGGTTCCAAGACCGTCGGTTTTGGTTTGTTCGAGGGGGAGGCCCGAGGCGGGCGGCGGGGCTGGGGCCTGAGCGATGCAGCTGGAGCCTTGTCTGTCGCCTCCGTCGGGGATGCTCTCCAAGAAATTTCTCCATGTGAGCGGCGGCGGCGGGGCTTACTCGCCGGCTGCGGGCGGATCCGAGCGTGCCCTGCACGAGCATCCCCACCACCACTACCACCACCACCATCATCATCCCCTTCCCGCCGCCGCCGCCGCCGCCGCCGCCGCGATCCTCTCGGTGAGCGCGGCTGCGGCTGACAACAACCTCAGCGTCACCACCAGCGCCGCCGCCGCCGGCAGCAGCAGCAGCAGCAGCAGCAGCAGCAGCAACCTGGAGAGGAGTTCACCTCTGAAAAAACTCGCCAGGGGGGGGATGACGAATCAGGCCGAGGCAGGCAATTTCCCTGACTCCAAAGACCCGCCAGGGGACGCCCAGCCGCACCACCACCACCGCCACCACCACCACCACCCGCATCCGCACCAGCAGCAGCAGCACCAGCAGCAGCAGCAGCAGCAGCAACAGCCGCCGCCGGCACAGGCGCAGGCACAAGCCCAGGCGCCGCCGCCGCGCGCCAAACTCTCGCCCGTCGTCTTGGACGGCGGCGGCGGCGGCGGCCCCGAGCAGCTCCGTCCCGCCTTCGATGGAGCGGCAGCAGCAGCAGCAACAGCAGCAGCAGCAGCAGCAACAGCGCCGGCCGCGTCGGATCGCTACTTGCTCTCCTCGCCGCCGCCGGCAACCGCTTCCAGCCAGCCTCCTCCTCCTCCTCTTCCTCCACCGCCGCCGCCGCCGCCACCACCGGCCGCTGCTGCTGCTTCGGCTCCCTCGGCGGCCACCGCCGCTGCTTCTGCCGCCGCCGCCGCCGCCGCCGCCGCCGCCGCGGCCAGCATGTTCCCGTACCCGGGCCAGCACACCCCGGCGGCCGCCTTCTCCCTGGCCAGCCCCGGGCGCTACATGGCGCACCCCCACCCGGTGCTCACCAACGGCGCCGCCTACAACAGCCTCCTCTCCAACTCGGCGCCGCAAGGCTACCCGGCCGCCGCCGCCGCCGCCGCCGCCGCCGGCTACCCGTACCCGCAGCAGTACGGCCCCTCGTACCAGAGCTCGCCCTTCTACCAGTTCCCTTCCGCCGCGCAAGCCGGGCTGGTGCCGGGCAAAGCGCAGGTCTACCTCTGCAACCGGCCCCTCTGGCTGAAGTTCCACCGGCACCAGACCGAGATGATCATCACCAAGCAAGGCAGGTAGGTAAGCCTGGCGCGCCGGCCAACCCGACCACCGACCACCGAGGGCGCCCACCGGACCGCCGCCCAGGCGCCTCCCCTCGGGGTGGGGGACCCCGGCCGGCAGGGCTGGGGCGGGAGGACGGGACAGGGGACGGGACCTTCGCGCGCCGGCCAGAGCTCGACGGGCGGGACGGGCGGGTCGGCCGTGGCCAGGCAGGAGCGGCGGGCCGCCCGCCAGTCCGCCTGGGAGACCTCCGTTCCCCGCCGAGGCTTTGACGGAGCTCCATCTTCCCCGATAGTTCCTTCCTTCCCTCGTTCCCGTCTTTGTTTTGGTTTTTTTGGCTACTGCCCTCAGTTCTCCCTATCCCTTGTCGCTCCCCTTTGGCGCTGAGTTTGTTTTTGTTTCGCTTTGGGCTCTGAAACCGAGAAGCCGCAGAGGAGGAACCCGGCTTCTTTGGAAGAGAGAGAGAACAAAACCAAAATCAGACCAAGACGGACCCACAAAACGGAGGAAGCGGCTCCCTCTTTATTTATTTTTTTATTTTTCTTTTGTTGCATTTTTGGGGGGTTGGGGATGGGACAACCTCCTTCTCCTTTTCCTGTTTTTCATCCCTAATTTAAAGCTACTTCTGTTTAATTATTGCCGCTTTTTCTTCCTCACTCTGGGGAGGATGAATAATAATAATAATAATAATAATAATAATAATAATAATAATAATAATAATAATAATAATAATAATAATAATAATAATAATAAAGGAAGTTTTGTTGCCTACTATTATGGAGGGAACGTGGATGTCAGTCACCTTTATCACCACCGACAACAGCAAGGGACGACGTCGACCCCGTTCTTTGAGGAGGAATCTTGAGATTTCCTCCCGGGCTTCCGAGGGGACAGCGCCGCTCGCCCCCCGCGGTCCGTGATCATTCTGTTGCCTGACTGGCAAGGCGGCTCGGGCGGGGAGGCACTGGGCAAAGCAGCCGGCTCCGGGTGTCCGATGCCTTGTATGGGACAGGCGACCCCTCATTCGGGATCGGCTGCTGGCCTTTTGGGGGGACGCCTGAAAGAAAGTTCCACGGAAAGCTCTGGGACAAGCGACACCTTCTTTGGAGCCGCCAGGAAGAAGGGCTGGTTGTCAGCCAACCGAGAGAGGGTCGCGGTCAGACCGCCGCGACCTTGGCAGCCCCTGAACCGGTTTTGTCGGAAATGGATCCCCACCCGGTTTCCCTCGAAATGGGGGAATAGTCCTAAGTACCCGGTGCGGGCCCTTGCGCCGAGCGAAGAAGGGAACCCAGCTGGCTCACTTGGGCGGTTCTTGGGCGCCTTTCTCAAGAGAAGGCGACCTACTACAAACGAAACACCTTCGGCTTATTTAGCAGAGGGCAAGATTTATTGAGATCACTCAGCGGGAGGTCTCAGGGAGAGGGAAGGGGGTTTTCCTCTCACTAATTTAAACATTTAATGAATTTTATACCCTCCTTTAAAAAACAAACCCAAACCCTGCTTGTTTCCTTTCTCAAAACAGGCGGATGTTCCCTTTCTTAAGTTTTAATATTTCTGGTCTGGATCCCACGGCTCACTACAACATTTTTGTGGACGTCATTCTGGCCGATCCGAATCACTGGAGATTTCAAGGCGGCAAATGGGTTCCTTGCGGCAAAGCGGACACCAACGTCCAAGGCAAGCCTCCCCCCCCCAATTAACACGTTCGCTTCGCCTCTCCTTCACCACCACCACCAACCCCCCCCTCCGCCAATTCCATGCAACAAAGGCGCGTGAGCGCAAACACACACACACACACACACACACGGGCGCTCTTCAGTTTAGGTGAGAAGGCTTAATTGGACTGGCTCAGACTAGCCAGGTTGTGACAAAAGGAAAGGGGTGGTGCGGTGGTGGTGGGGAGGCGGCTGGAACAGCGGGGAAGCCGAGGGAAAGGGTGGCTTCTAATTTCTCCCCATCTATCTCCCTCATCCCGTTTTTAAAGCTTCATTTCCCGCCCTCGTTTGTTGTTGAAAACCATTCCGGGGCTGGGAAAGTATGAAGTCTTTTGTATGAAGTCATTTATGGGCAGCCTTGGAAGAGGGGGTGCCAGGAATGGGGAGAGAAGGTGCAACCCGAATTTGAAGGGTTGGTTCCTTCCTTCCTTCCTTCCTTCCTTCCTTCCTTCCTTCCTTCCTTCCTTCCTTCCTTCCTTCCTTCCTTCCTTCCTCTTCAGTCGACCGGGTGTTGGGGCTTGACCGTGTCCTGTCTTCCCTTCAGGGAACCGGGTCTACATGCACCCCGACTCGCCCAACACGGGAGCCCATTGGATGCGCCAGGAGATCTCCTTCGGGAAGCTGAAGCTAACCAACAACAAAGGCGCCTCCAACAACAACGGGCAGGTCAGTGGAGGACGCGGCGGCCCCTCGGCTCGCGGGAGGCCTGGGTCGTTCCCCCCCCCCGCCGCCGCCGCCGCCGGGCTGCCCAGGGAGCTTCCCTTTTGCCTGCTTCCCCAGGACAAATGTCCGAGGAGCGAGATCTGAGAGGGTCCCTTTCCTTGCCCTCCTTGCCCTCCCCAGCGCGAAGAAAGGCCGCCTGCCGGGGCCGCCGAGGCTCGGTTTGTTAAAAAGAGAGACGGAACAGAACGAACGAAAAGCAAGAGAGAGAGAGAGAGAGAGAGAGAGAGAGAGAGAAGAAAGGGGGAAAGGGGGAGTCATCAATTCACACACACACACAAAACGCACATGCAGGCACACTTCAAAAGAACACCGAAATAAGCAGATTGAGGGTGCGTTGTAGGCATAGGGTTGCCCAAAACCACGAAGAGGTTGAGGGAGAAGGTGAAAAAAAAAGGGGGGTTGTGGTGGGCGGTGAATGAAACCCACGGCGTGCCGAGCGAGAGGTGCTACCCGTGTGTGTGTGAGAGAGAGTTGCGGCGGTGGGGAACAAAGGCGCTGGAGGCCGTGAGGGGAAAAGCCAGGCTCCCCTCTCCGGGAGGGGGTGTGTATGTTTTCCCCTTTCGCTTTCACTTTCCCAGGCACCGCGATCGATACCTCCATCCCTGCGCAAGGCCGGCAGAGCCTCTTCCAACCTCCCCGCCCCCCCCACTCCTCCCCGCTCTGACTTGTATCCCCCCCCCCGTCTCTCTCTCTCTCTCTCTGGCCGCGCAGATGGTGGTTTTGCAGTCGCTCCACAAATACCAGCCCCGCTTGCACGTGGTGGAGGTCAACGAAGACGGCACGGAGGACACCAGCCAGCCCGGCCGCGTGCAAACCTTCACCTTCCCGGAGACGCAGTTCATCGCCGTCACCGCCTACCAGAACACCGATGTAATAAAGCCTGCTTGCCTTCCGGGTCGCGTTCCTTCCTTCCTTCGTGACACACCCCCACCCCAGCCCCTTCCCGGATCCAGGGCTTTGAGGGACAGGCTTTTGAGGAGCAGGGATGGAGGTTGGAATCCGGATTTGAGGCCCGGCATCTATTTTTGCCGGAGGGAGCTGGTTCGCTGACGCGCAACCAGCAAACCGGTCCTCGGGAACGGCGGAGCGGCCAAAATCTTGCAGCCAAGTTCTTTTTTTGTTTTTTTTTGCGGGGGGGGGAGGGCTTGAAGGTTTTCCCTTTTTTATATTTATTTTTATTCATTTTATTTTATTTGTTTTTGCAGGGAAGGAGTTTGCTTGTGTTTGCTTTTCGCAGTCAGGAAAGAAAAAAAATTTCTCCCTAATTGGGAGAATGATGAGGGATGGATGCCCTGAGGGATCCCAGGCCGATTCCTCAGGTCGGTGGAGGAGTCCAGGAGCCTTAACGCTTCCTTTCCGCCGGCCTCGATTCCCGCCTCTTCTGCCGGGCCGAACCGGCGCTCTGGTCCTTGGGGAGCTCAACCGAGTTCTTTTCATTTGGCCTGGCGGTGTATATATTCACACCTCCACGAAGGGAGGGTGTGGTTTGTGCCTCTTTGCAACATTAAATCGGGGTCGCTGCTGCCGAAAAGCGTTCCGCCGTGGGTGCCGTTACCCAGGGGCTGGTGCCCTCCCTGCACGTTTCCCCCCCATCCCCTCACCCCAACCCTCTTGGGAAGGAGACTCACTGAACGACCGGGGAAACAATTCGGCTTTTAGTTAATTGCTTGAACCATTGGTTCATGAACCAAGGCTTGCCGAATCAACTTGGGCTTTCTTTCTTTCCATTTTTTTGACGGGAAAGGAGAGGCCAAGCCCGGTATCAAAGGCGAATATTTAAGAAGTGAAGCCAAGCCAAGCAAAAAAAGTCTTGGATTGGGTGTGGAGGGATGGTGTTCAGGCACCTCCTAGTCTTTCCCGACTAAAATCCGTGTCTGTCCCCTTCTCGGCCAGCCTTTCTTCATTTCTCAAGCATTATCATTTAAGTCAAGAGGAGGAAGGTGTGTGTGTGTGTGTGTGTGTGTGTGTGTGTGTGTGTGTGTGTGTGTGTGTGTGTGTGACTATGTCCCTGGAACAGGCCGCCCCCCCCCCACACACACCCCGCTCCCAGCAGTTGTAGGGTGGGGATGCCTAAATAGAGTGGCAATAGGAAGGGATTCCCGCTGAAGGAAGCGGGGCCTCTGCTCTGCGTGAGTCTTGTTCCCAAAGGTGTGCGTGGGATCCAAACTGCGTGAAGTCCAGGGACAGCCTGGACGCCCCCCCCCCAGGGGCAGACGGATGGGGGGGTGTGGAGGCGGGAAGGTGGCGCGGTTGGGTTGCGGAGGGCGGCATGTGAAGGGTTTGGCCGAGCGAAAATTTTCGAACCCATCGAAATGGACGAAGTCCTTAAGGCAGGCACGATGTGCCTTAGGTGGGAGAGGAAAGCCATGAAGTGCTTCTAAATAATAATAATAATAATAATAACTATTAGCGCCCCATATACTGTATTTTAAAAGAGGGGGACTTCCAAGACGACACCCCAGAAACTGTGCTTGTTCAGCCGCGTAAAACAACATTTATTTATGTATTTATTTGATGCATTTGGATACCGCAAACCTTTTGTCTTCCCTCCGGATTCAAGAAACTCTTTCCTTTTCTTCCCCTCCTCCCTCAGATCACGCAGCTGAAGATAGATCACAATCCTTTCGCAAAAGGCTTCCGAGACAACTATGACACGTAAGTCGCCTTGGCTCCAGCCGTTTGTTTCTCTGGTGGCCCCCTCGGGAAGGTGCGACCGGGAGGGACTCCTCGGCCTGGTTCCTGGTGCCTCCTTGATCTCCCCGGAGAGAAAGCAATGGCATTTGTTGTTGGTTTCCCCCGCCGCCTAACGGGGGACAGGGTGGCCAGCCTGCAAAATGGGACGGTGCCCCTCGGGGGAAGTTCCGGAGTTGCACGTGCCCGAGTGCCCGATCCTTAGGCCTTTGGGCCTGGAAGGGGCTGAGGGAACGGTTTAAGGTTCCGGCAGGGAAAAACACACGCCCAGGCAAGGGCCGGCCACCATGCCCGCCCTCCTCGCCACCGCCCCCACCGGTGCCTTTGGCCACCTCGGTTCAGCTCGCCAGGTCCTTAAGGAGAGGAGCAGCGCTGGCGGGGCGGGGGGGGTGCCTGGGGCTTTGTGGTTTTTTCCCCAGGTAGGTCGCTCTCTACCTATGCGGAGGCTGAGGAAAGAGAAGGCGGATGGCTGAGATTTGGGGTGGGGTGGGGGAGGAAGTATCGTTCTCTGGATAACCTGCAGGGCTTTGGGAAGGCGAAGCATATCCAGCCAGCGACCGGCCTTTCTGTCTTGAGCTCTTAAAAAGGGGAGTGTCTGTGAAGATTCTCAGTCATCCAGGTGAATTTATCTGGAAGTTAAGTCAAGGCAACTGGACTTCTTTTTCTTGAGAGATTGGAACCTTCGGATGAGCCGCGAAACCTTTCAATCTCTCAAGAAAAAGAAGTCCAGTGGCCACGACTCAACTTCCAGATAAAAAAGGGTGGTGGTGGTGGTGGTGGTGGAATCCTGTTTCATACCTACCTTGTGAGGTGATTTAGATAATTCACAGCCGAGCAGGGGTCAGGGCGCAAGTCTTTCCAACTGTGGGTCCAGCAGCTTCTATTACCACCTACCACGATTTCCTATCCCAGCTTGAAACAAATAATGTCAGAGATTTTCTCTCCCCGTTTCTATTGCCAAAGCTGTGACCCCAATGGTAGTACTTTTAAGCCTCATTTCTAGGAAAGAAGTTCCATTGGAATGGCACTTACCTTCAATGCATGCTTAGAACCACAATAATAATAATAATAATAATAATAATAATAATAATAATAATAATAATAATAATAATAATAATAATAATAATAATAATAATAATAATAAATGCGTCATCAATTCTGACTTATGGCATCCCAAGGTTTTCCAGTGCAGAATAATTAGTAATGGTTTACTATCCCTTTTTCTTGGTGCTATTCTTTTTGCTTGGGGTGCGGGGGGGGGTGCAAGGGCACACAGGCTGGCTCTACTCACAAGGGGAAGAGTAGGAGAATCACACTCCCAACCTAAACCTCTGAGCTATCCAGCAGCTGCCTCTTAACCTTAAAACAAAGGGGTGGGAAACACCTAGCTCCCAACACCCATATATCCAGCCAGCATGGCCAGTGCCTGGGGAGGATTGGAGTTGTAGCTGAGAGACCCAGTGGTCTCTACAGGTGGTTAAATAATGGAACAACAGAATGTCAACATCAGGAAGGATAAGCCTTCCCCATTACTGCTTTGTAACACCCATATTAGGATGTTCATTTGGTTTGTTTGTTTGTTTATTTATTTATTTATTTATTTATTTATTTATTTATTATACTGGTTAAAATCACTTTACTAAAAAACACCATTATTTAGTCAGCTGGCCTAGAGTGCCAAGCACACAGCAGGCCTTCCCTCTTTGGAGCGCGATTGAGAGCTGTTGCCTCAGGAACATAGGTGCTCGGTCTTGTAATGGCTATCCTGCGACCTATTTCCTGGACTAGGCTCAAGGCTGATTCTCCCCAGACTCCAGATGTTTTGATGGCTACAGGGACAAAGTCAATTCCTGTTGTCTTTTTTGTTGTTGTCTTTTTTCTTTTAAAAAAAGAATCTGATCATGGACTATGCAAGGATGATTCAGGATTAAGTCTTGTAGGACAAGGGAGCAAGGTAGAAAATGTCCACACTACAGCTAATCCTGTTAGGGAACGTCAGGAATGAAGAAGAGCAGGCAAATGAGTTAGAACTAGGGCTTTTTTCTGGTTAGAAGTGAAGTATAACGTCTAATTCTGTCCCCCTCCAGCTTTTCCCCAATAGACCATTAAAAACACACACACACAGAGACACACACACACATCTTTAAAACAGGATCAAAAGAACAAAAACTAGGATAAAAACCATGGGGAATAGCACAGGTTTTGAGCTACCCATAACTCCTTCCCGGTCACCTGGAAAAACTTCAGTCATTTCAGATCTTGTGTGTTTTCAAGAGAACCAGAAGGCCAACCTAGTAAAACCAGCTTTTGTGGTTCTTTGTCCTTGGCAGCTTCTGTCCTGTTCAGTGCCCCCCCCTCCTCAGATCTGTACAGCCTTTCCCCCCACCTCCCCTTCAAGAAGTGGCTTTATCCTCTACCTCTATTGAGAACAGATGAAACATGCTGCACCCGCACCAGAGTCAAGGGCATGGACAGAGGTCCTTGTGGAGGCAAAGGAGGCTGACTGGTGGTTAATTGGGGGCGGCGGGGGGAGAGACCTTGTAGTTGGGAAGCCAGTTCAGCAGAAATATAGGCATATTTTGGCTCAGAAGCAGCACCAGCAGGATTTAGTGGGGTTTACCCTCTGCACATCCGATCTCGCCTGATTTCGGAAGCTAAGCAGGGTCGGCCCTGGTTAGTACTTGGATGGGAGACCACCAGGGAATACCAGGTGTTGTAGGTGCCTGGAGTAGGAACTGGCAAGCCACTCCAGTATTCCTGCCAAGAAAACTCCATGGAGATGGAGTCACGAAGAGTGGATGATGACTGTAAGGACACAACACACACCCTCTGGAGTAGGCAATCTGTATTGGCAGGAGGGGAACTCACTTGAGAGTCCCAGGTCAGTGTGCGAAAGGTGTCCAGGGCTCCACAGGAAAAGAAATATGGTGATAAGTCACAACTAGAGGAGGCGGCTTGAACCAATGGAACTTTTGGAGGAGTTGAGTCTCTAGATTCCAGCTCATTCAAGGGGCCTCCTTTACTTTTGAGTTACTGCTGGATGTCACCTTGGTAGAGACTAGCTTTTTTTTTAAAGGGAAAGATAGTTTCCTTACTTGTTTCTTTTTCCAAACCTGAAATTAAATAAATGTGGGAGGGGGAAATGTGCCCTGCAGGGGATGTGAAGGAAGGGAAAATCGCCCCCCCCTCTTCTTGCTTGCCATGGGAAACCATCTCCCTTAACGTTAAGGGCGTTTTTCCCTTAACAAGCTCCACCCCCCTTTAAATCTGCTCAGCGAGGGGTCAGGAAAGAACAACTTGTCCGGCTGCCCTGCGGGGAGGTCCTCCCAAGCGCAAGGGAGGCCTGTGTTTAGGAGGAACTGGGTTGGAATCCGGGCCATGCTTTGTGGAGGTGCAAAGGCCCTTGTGTGTGGACCGTCCTACGCAGGACTCAGTCCCGCTTGCTTGCTCCGATCCCGTCGGGGCTGCGGCTCTTCTTCTCAGTCAGGGTCCAGTAAGGTGCCCTGCTTTAAAATTTAACGAGGCCCAAAAAGGGGTCTTCCAGGGTTTTCTCGAATTCAAATTATTTCCCTAACATGAAAAGAAGAAAGACATGACAAAGAAAAGGGAGAAACGAGTGTGACAGCCATGGCAGCCCCTTAAAAGTAAAATGCCCTCGACTGGCCCTTGATCATGGTGGCGATTTTCATCTAGGCCAGTCACCCTCCCGTGCATGCCTCGTTAAGCTAGAACTATTTGGGGGGGTTCAGCCAGGTCTGCCTGCCCTGCTGTTTGTTACAAATAGCCCCCCCCCAAAGTGTGTTTGGACCTGCATCTATTTGCCCCACTCCCTGCCCTATTCTTGAAGGGCGGCGGGGTGGTGGTGGTGGTGGTGGTGCCTGGTTCCAAACAATATGCTTCCCAAGTGTAAATATCATTTCCTTCTTAATGAAATGGCAGGCATCTGGCCAGCAAGGATTTCAGACCCTTTTCTTTTGCATTTTTTTGTTTTCAAGTGAAGCTTTTAAGCGTTTTTTTCTTTTCTTTTCCTTTCTTATCTTTTAATCGGACTTGTACTTATAGTGAACCTGACATAATCCAATCTTTCCTTGTCTGGGTTAGTTATCAAGCAGATGAGGACTCAGTTGATTGGATTCTGGGCTCCAAGCCAGGCAGTGACCCTCTTCCTCTCTGGATTTCCAGGTGCGCTGCCTTGTCTGAAGCTCTAGGCTTCTCTCTCTCTCTCTCTCTCTCTCTCTCTCTCTCTCTCTCATTCTCTCTCCATTGATCTAAGGGGTCAGGGATGCGGTCTCCCCTGGGGCGATGGCTGGTTGTTTTCAGTGTCCCCTGTCTTCTTGATTTTTTTAATATATATATTTGGGTGGAAATGGTTTCTTGCCCCCTCTTCTTTCCGGGATCTACAAGCTAGAAAGACAGACTTCATCTGAACTGATTGACTACACAATAAATTGCCAGGGGTTATTTATTTTATTTATTAGTCACATTTATGACCTGCCTTTCCTCCATTGAGCACAAGGCTGTGCACACCACTCTTTTCTTCCTGCCTGGGTCCCCGTAACATCCCTGTGAGGTAGGCCACAGTTTTACCACTTCTAGGCCCTGCATTGGATGGCCTGGAATAGATCAAAATATTATGACTAAAAGGAAGTTGTGGGGAGGGGCAGGAGGCATCTAGAATCAGAAATTTTCCCCTACCTTCCTTTTAGGCTCTGTGAAAAACTGATGCTAGCTCTGCAAAATAAATTGCCCATTGTGTTGTGATGCTTGTCACCCTTCAGAGAAGTTCAGTGACCCAGAATTAATCAGTCCTCTGTGCTCACCATTTTGTTATTTCGTTCTCAGTTCTCTCCTTTTGCTGAAACCCTCTGGCTCTTCAGTGCATTTAACTCTGGGTTGTGGCTGAGGGAGTAATCATCTATCCACACACCCATGCTCTCCGTGGGCACCTAAACTGAGGTTCCTTGAATGTGCAAGGCTTCTAGAGTTGCCTGTTTGGACACCTGCAGACTTTACTCTGTGGCTGGGCTTGTTTAGCCTTTTTGCTTCAGGAGGGCACGGAGTGTGTGGATTTCCCCCATGCAAAACCCCATTCAGTTCTGCTTGCCAAGAGGCTGGAGCCACCCTGAAGTAGCCAGTGGTGCTGTCCAAGGTGCTGAAAATATTTCTGGAGTCTTAACACCCCTGTACCTCAAAGTATCAGGAAGAAGGCTGTAATCTGGGAAAGCTCTCATTGAAATAAACCAGCTAGTTTTTTAAAGTTCAGCAGCAGTGCTTGCTAATTTGTTGTTGTTGTTTTCTGCCACACTTGACCATCCCTGCTTCCCTCGCTTTGGAATCTGATGCTTGAGAACTTGGTACAGTAGACGCTTAATTCCCAGCCCTTAGCATTGACACAAAGAATCTCCCCAGTGTGTTTAAATGGTTCTTTAGAACAGCCATACTCAGTTTGGAGGGGGAGACATATGTGAAGATTGGAAGGTTCATTATGCAATTTACACAATCCTGAATCGACTTTCATTTCATTTCATTTTTTAAAAAAGTTGATAATGGCTACTTTAGAGAAAGTCCTGGGTGGGGCCTGAGGTCCTCACCCCAAGATTTGCCTGTTTCATTTACTTCAATTTTTTTAAAGCTGATAGTGGATGCCTCCTTTAAAATCTCAGGTTCAAAATGTGGGATATGTGCGGATCTGAACTAGAAAGAAGTGGGATATTTATCCCCCTCACCTTCATTCTGCAGCTGCTATACCTTTAGAATCAGAAGGTGTCTTTGCCCCACTACTGTTTTGGGAGAAGGAGAGGTTGGCTGTTGTTAAAAGATGCAGGAGCCGGGTGTATCTGTGTGGGAGGCAACCTCTGCTTAATCCTGCCCAGGCTGCCCAGAGGAAGCATTTATTCATCTGGTCATTCTGTGCAAAGGCCTGCCCACGACAGACCAAGTGATGGCAGACTGAATGGGGGTCACGGGCCAGCATGACCTAACTAGCCCAGGCTCCAGAGGCCGCCTTCTCTACCACTGGTCCAGTCTAGCCTAGGATCCCCCGCTGCCCTCAAGGCAGGTCTAGGATAGACTGTGTGCAGCACAGGGAGACCCTTCCTCCAAGGCCATGGGGGCTGGTGGGAGGTGCAGCAGCCCAACCTCTGGGGAGCCACGTTGTCTTAGGGGTTCTGCGGGCAGTTTGAGTCAGGGACCAACAGGAGGCTATCCATAGGCGGTCCACCCGCACTCATGGTTCTAGACTCACACCAGCCCAATGAGGTAGGGGTCGAGCAGGGGCTACTCCTGTCCCAAGGCCGCCCACAGCGGGGTTCTGTGAGGGAGTGGATGGCGATCTTGACTCGAGGCGGGCGGGGTGGGGGGGTGGGAAGTCCAGGGGAGCTTGTTATTCAACGTCTTCTCGCCGGGCCAGGGAGTCACGTTGCCTTTCTCTTTCTCTTTCTCTCTCCCTTTCTCTCTCTCTCTGCCCTCTCCACCCCCATCCCCCATCCCCAGGATCTACACGGGCTGCGACATGGACCGCCTGACGCCCTCGCCCAACGACTCGCCGCGCTCGCAGATCGTGCCCGGGGCCCGCTACGCCATGGCAGCGGCGGCGGCCGGCTCTTTTCTCCAGGACCAGTTCGTCAGCAACTACGCCAAGTCGCGCGGCTTCCACCACCACCCGCACCACCCGCACCACCCGGGCGGGGCCGGCGGGGGCGGCGGCGGGGCCGGGGGAGGCGTGGGTCCGGGCGGGCCGGGGCCGGAGCGCGGCGTGCCCCACCCCAACGGGCTGCTGTCCCCCCAGCAAGCCGAAGAGCCCGGGGCGCCGTCGCCGCAGCGCTGGTTCGTCACGCCCGCCAACAACCGGCTGGACTTCGCCGCCGCCGCCGCCGCCGCCTCGGCCTACGACCCGGCCGGCGACCTGGCGGGCAACGCGGCCACGCTGCTCTCCTACGCCGCCGCCGGCGTCAAGGCGCTGCCCCTGCAGGCGGCCGGATGCACCGCGCGGCCCCTCGGCTACTACCCGGACCCGTCGGGCTGGGGGGCGCGCAGCCCGCCCCAGTATTGCGCCAAAGCCCTCTCCTGCTGGCCCAACGGCGGCGGCGGCGGCGGCAGTGTCAGTGGCAGCAGCAGCAGCAGCACCGGCACCGGCAGCGCCCGCACCGGAGGGGGCCACCCCTATTTGGCGGCCGGGGCAGGCATGGGCGTCGGTGGCGGCGGCGGGGAGGAGCCCCCGGACAGCCTGGCGCCCCCCGAGCGCTCCCCGCTGGTGGCCCCGCCGCCGCCCCCTGCCGCCGCCGGGCAGCCGCCCGAGGACTCCAAGCCGCCCAAGGACTTGTCCGACTCCAGCTGGATCGAGACGCCGTCGTCCATCAAGTCCATCGACTCCACCGACTCTGGGATTTACGAGCAGGCCAAGCGCCGGCGGCTCTCCCCCGCGGGCACCCCGGCCTCCGAGAGCTCGTCGCCCCTCAAGAGCGAGCCTGCCTTGGGGCCCCGGGACTGCGACAAGACCTGCGCCAAGGACATCGGCTACTACGGCTTCTACTCGCACAGCTAGAGGGGCGGCCGGCGGCGGCGGCGGCGGCGGGGACTGGACGGGACGGGGGTGTCCACGGCCTCTCCCTTCCCTCCCGCCAGCCCCTTCCCAGGGAGCCCTCGCTTTGCGCTGCGCCAGAGGGCGAGCCCCGGGGCGCCAGGCCACGCGGAAGGCCGCGTTTCCCACCCCCGACGGCTGTCCCGCGCACGCGCAATCTCCCTCCCCTCTCTCCCTCCCCCTTCTCTCTGTCTCACACGCGCGCACACACGCACGCAGGCACGCGGGAGAGCTCGAGCCGCAGAGCCACCTGGGCTCGGTGGGAGGTGGAGCGATCGGCGTCCGCCAAGGGTGGCCCCTGCTCCTGTCGCTACGCTGGCCAGCTCTTGGCGCGCGGGGGGGTTCTTTCCTTTCCCTTGGGCCGGCGAGTCTCTGCAATCGCATCCGAATTGCTTCCTCTTTGGCCTGAGCCGCCGGAACATAGGACTGACTTGCTTGCGCTCAACCTCTACAAATAAGAAGGGATAGATCGGGTGATCCGATCCAGTCAAGATATTTTAGCAGAACAGAAAAACTCCACCGCCTCCACTTTCTCTTCCGTTTCCCGGCAGTCAAGGCTCATTCATATTATTTTCGAGTACTGGGGGAAAATATCTTGCCCTTTCCAACACCTCCGATCTACTCTTTGAGGAGTCTTGTCTCCTGGTCAGGCAAAGTCCACCTTCGGGAGAATTGCACCGGTACCACTACCACTAACCATCCTCATGTGCTGTCAAGTCACTTCTGACTTACGGCCACCCTTCCCAGGGTTTTCTAGCTAAATAATACAGTACTGTGGTTTCCCCTTTTCCTTCTTCTGCGGTCCCCTTTGGGACGGTGCCGCTGGCCCCAAGGCCACCCAGGCTGGCTCTTCTCCCAGAAGGCCCAGCGGGAAATCCAAGCTCCCAACCGCTGGCCCCGCAGCGAGGTCTAAAACACAGCGCCAGTGGCTCAACGTGGGGGATTTCTCCCCTTCGGCATTAGTTCCTGCGTGGCACCCGCCGATCGGAATCCTAACCCTTCGACCTCGAGACACACTTGTTTGAGATAAAGTTCCGTCCTGTTACGCGGGAGGTTCTTCTCCGTCGGTGTCCTCATAGTAGCGCCGTTTCGTGCCTCCTGGTTCGGAAGTAAACCCGGGAGCTCCACCGCGGCTGGTTCCCAGGCGGTTGTGTGCATGGGGCTGCCGCCGTGGAGCGGCCGCGTCATTGAGCGGGACGTGGGGAGTCCAAGGTTGCCCTTAGCCGGCCCTGTGACTCGCCCAAATATACCATCCTTCGCCTGGGGAGACGGAGAAGCCTCCTCCGCTCCGTTAGGCGCGGTCCAGCGGGCTTAGCATCTCCCCTGGCACTTACTGGTGTCCTGGTTGAGGAAAGGCGGACTAATGCCAGGTTGCCAGCGGCTGCCGAAAGCTCAAAACATTAAATTCACCCGTTCTCCCTTCCTCATTCAGGAGACATTTTGGAAGGACCCTACTTGTTCCCAATTTCAGCCAAACCCGTCTCCCAGTGTCTCGCCCTGGGGCGGGGAGGGGGGGGAATGGTCTCCATGAAGGTGTGCCCTGTGTTTGATTCGTGGACGAGCATGGCTTTTAAAAACAGCGCTGGGGGGCAGGTGACAGCAGCAGTGAAAAAGAAATCAAAGTGAAAACAACAAATTGGCTTAAATAAACAAATAAATAAATAAATAAATAAATAAATAAATAAATAAAAATTTAAAAAAATGGGGAAAAACCCGTCCGACCATTAAAAAAATTTCCGTACGAGCTGTTCCCGTCAACAAACCAGTCGTCACTCTCCTACAGCCGTGCTTAAAAGGAAAGGACCGCTCTAGCCATCAGGCTACAATCCGGTACCTGTTTACCGGAGAGTAATTCCTGTCGAACGCTCTTAGTTCTGAGTGATTAGAAAAGGGCATGGAACCAGACTCCGAGTGCCACGGAATGTATCTTTAGGTGCATGTTTCATTGTGCTTCTTTGTTCCTTCCGTCCTAAAAAGAAATCGACTTTTCTGGACACATGCCACCAAAAAGTAACAATTTTTTAAAATACCCCCCCAACAAACAAACAAATCCGCGCATTTTCCATTGAATGTCGGTAACCGCGAACTGAGCCACAGTCCACACAGTGAAACGAATGGGAGTCTTAAGGGTGCTGCTTCAAGCGACCCCGACGGCTTGCCTTTATTAAGGGACTCCGGGCTTCTCGGCTGGTGGGAAGGTACCGGGCGGTCAACCCTGCCCGGGCTTCTTAGACAGCCACGTTCGCTTGTTTTTCAGAACTCTGCTCCCTAGCTTTGGGTGGTACCACTGCCCCATCTTCTTCCTTGGAAGCGAATCCCCGTGGGAGGGAAAGGATTCACTCCCACGAAGTGGGCGCCTGTCGTGGATCGCAATCTAAATCTGTATCTTTGTTCGGATCCTTTTCGTGCCGATGCTAATGGGACTCCCAAGTCTGCCGCCTTAGGCGCGCTTACTGGGGTGTTAGCTGAATCGCGTAAAAAGTTTCTCAGGTGGAGATGTGGCCGGACAACCCGTCTGGGAACGGGCGCTGGTCTTTTACTTTTGTGGTGAGGCTGGAGCCTCACCCGGTCCAGGGCGCCCTTCCTAGGAAGTCAGTCCCGTTCGTTTCAAGCCGTGTCCCCTCCCTTCTTTTTTGGTTCAGGTCTGCCTGGTGAGGATCGCAGTTTGCAAAGCGCCATGTACACAGATGGCGCTAAATAAATAAATACAACTCCAAGGATTTTTTTTTTAAATGGTGGCAATCACTCCTACTTATCTCACGGTGGTCTTTTTACATTCGGAGTGCAATCCTAAAACAACGGATAATGACTTCATTCCGATTTGGCAGATCGGCCCTAAGGTCTATCTTTCGCCGCAACGCAAGACCTTGCGGCTGAATCCGATGCACTTTGCATCGGGCGGTAATTTAGTTCAGGATTTATCACGGCATTCCTGGGCCGGTTTCAAGGGGACTTGAATGGATCTTTCCCAAAAATTTTCCGGCCGAAAATAATTAGGACTAGGGGGTGATGGAAAAGAAAACTACCATCACCATCCCTCCCACATGTCCAGTCTTTTACACCCTGACGATGGGAGCAAAGTAAGAGCGGCAGGGCTTGATACAGACGGTCAAAAGGTTTGCGCGCTAACCACGTCCGATAGTCCCACGTCTTTCGGTGGAGAAGGGACCCGAGGTGGTGGGTGGTATTTGGTCCCGCTTCCTTTAACTGTGTTCAGCGGGAATGGGACTTTAACAAAAAAATTCATCCTTCCTTCCAGGTGAATCAGGCCTGCCCTGATGTTTTTGCCACGCCATGTGCCACATTAAGACGGAATGTCTTGCGCTGATTTAGGCGACCCATGAGCACGTGTGAATGAGACCACCCAGCACTTGCCGTCAGCCCAGCACCCGCCTGGCCTTTCCCGAAAAGGCAGCTCAGTGTAAAATAGGGCGAGATGCCCCTAAATTAAATAGGCGACCCGCGCTTAATGAATGCCTTGTAAACATGGCGAATTATCCGGGTTCTAACGCGTACACACACGCACCCTCTTCAATCTCTTTCTCTCTGTGTCCTTACTTGACCCCTCTCCCCCGCACCGGTTCGCGTGTGAGTGCCGCTCTCTCTCTCTCTCTCTCTCTCTCTCTCTCTCTCTCTACCTTCTCTTCCCTTTCAATCAAATGATTTCTATTGCTGTAAATCTTTGTAATGAGGAAGCCACAATCGGTCATAGGCAACCGGCTTGTTGGTACCCATAGTGTAGTCCAGTGAAGATGACTTCGTGAGCTGTACTTCTTTTTTTAAAATGCATTTCAGTTTGGATTTTTTTAAAAAAATTATTATTTATATTTTAATGCATAAGTAAGGACACGAAAACATCCTTCCTGGGGGAAATAGATTAGGCATTGCCAGTTCAAATGTGATTTTTCTTTTATTTCTTCTTCCCCATCTCTTGCTGTTTTCTTTCCTCCACCTGTTCAATCGAGCTTTTTGATCAATACTCGATCTAGTCCCCACCGCCTCCACCACTACACCCCTCGTTGATATAGAGTAGCGAGTTTTCGAATTCTGTGTAGAAAAGATCAATATGATCAATTCATTCTTTATTATTGGGCTGTGAGGCGGGAGGAAAGAACAGCGAAAGACCATCAAACCAACCCACAAAAATCTTCACCCGAGACGACAGGGGGTGGGAGAAGAAATTCGCCAAACAGAAATTCAGGGTTTCCATCATGTGTATATTTTTGGGCTCTTCTGTAAATGATTGTCGTGGGGTTTTTTTAACAAAACAAAACGAGAGAAAAAAACAACAACCAACAACAAAAATATTTGTTCTTGTTTATGTCTGTGCACCTGAGTAATGATTTCTACAAGTTGCAAATTCCACTGGGGGAAAATGTTTTGGTTTTTCGCCCGTTTGTATTGTCTGTGTACAACAAGCATAATAATAATAATAATAATAACAACAATAATAAAACCAAACCCTGGCATAGAGTTCAGACGTTCTTCGCCGGGCGCTGGCCTTGGTCATAGGAATATTCTTGGAATATGGATCTGATCTTTTCTGCCCCTGTGCAGATTGCTTCAGACTCTTTCTGGCTCAGTTAAGGGCAGGGAAAGTGGAAACTCCGTGCCCAGTTTCCACATTCACTTCTTCTTTTCTGTGTGCTTTAGATGTCTAACCTTTGGGTACTTGAGTCAAGAGATGGGTTTCCTGCCTTGAGAATGCAGTGGGGTGGGGGTGGGGGGCTATAGATCCAAGTTTCAGGCTATTTTTGAAATATTTCGGGTTCTCGTATATTGGGAGGGCAGGAGGGTCGAGTTGGTGGGAAAGAAAAAAGTGTCAAGGCATTCCGCGGCCATTGACTACAGGGGGAGGTCGACGACCTGGGTTCAAGGTGTGCATGTGGAGGGGGGCGCGTTGCGAAGGTAATGACGTGGTGACCTTACCTTCTTGTCTCCTAGCTGGGAAGGTGAATTCGTCCAGCTTGGACATTTTTGGAAGGATCTCTTCTCCTGTCTCTCGTCCTGTAGGCACGGGGCGCACGGTTCACATCCCCATCTGTTTTTTGGGGGTGGGGGTGGGGAATCTGAGAAGGGTGGTCGAGGGGAAGCGCTCGCCTTTCTTTGCGGATGCTTGACCTGCACTCGGAAAACACCGGTCAAGACACCACCCTTCCCTTTCTACTCTCATGAGAGATGGACCCTCTGCAGTTTCGGGTTGCAACTAATCCTCAGCCTTGAGACTTTCCCCAGCGTCGGATGACACCCCCGCCCCACCTACCCAGTAGAAGAGGCCTTTCTGATTGCCAGGCCACGCACTTTTGAAGTTTCCAGTCGCCACTGCCTGACGGGCAACAGATGCAGGAGGAAGCACTCCACTTTGAAGGAAGGAAGGCAAAAATCCAAGAAAAACAAAAAAGAACAAAAGACACAAAACATGTGGCACTTTAAAGACTGACTTTCATATTTTAATGTAACGTTTTGTGGACACGTCCACTTCTTCAGACATACAGCAGCAGAATGAGGTGCGTAATATGTGATGAGATATACATTTCATACCAGGTGTTCATTGGTGGATAGCGGAGGGGGGGAAGAGGAGGGAGAGATGATTACCTGTAGAAATGTAGTTTGAAGGGAAACCTGCGCCCATGGCACAGAAGCTGCCCTGAGCTCCGGCTATTGGGAATCTTGGAGAGATCCCTCAACCGGCCGCTAGGAGGCTCAGAGGGACGGTTCTTTTCCGTAATGCGAATTGCGGCAGGAACGGGAGACCCTTCCCTCCAAACACACGCACACGCACACACGGAGAGACCGCTTTGACGGCGAAGAAAAGGAAAGGGCCACTTTCAAAAGCACAAGGGAGAGACCTTGTTTTTTCTCCAAGTGTTCTATTGTTTACCAGCGGCCGCTTGTTTCTTTAAACCATTTCGGTGGTTTCAAGAAAGGTGATAAAGTCAGACCTGTCATAAAGTTGCGATTGAGGGGAGAACAGCCCAGCTGTCGGCATGTAGTATTCCAGCAGTGGTAATAATTAAGGGAGGCTTTTCTTACCAAATGACGGTTTTAGCGAGGGCAATTGTTATTACTGGCACGGAAGAGTCCTGAGGCATGTAGTCCTATGGGGGGGGGAGGGCTGGGGGTAACCCTGGTTGAACTAGTTGAGGCTTGGCTGGATAAGCCTGCGTGGGACTGATCTTTTATTCTTAGCCAGACACGCGGTTCGCGGGTTGGGACGTGAACATACAAGGTTGCAAAGCGCTGGAAAAGCAAGGCTGCTCCTCGTCGCCGTGAACGGGCGCTTAATCCGGAGCCAACACGCATAACCCCCAGCCTTTCCAGTCTAAATCTTAATACGTCGACTGGAAAGTAAATAATACTGTATTTGAATTAGCTGGCAGCTCTTGCTGGTTGTTAAGGTGAGGTCAGGCCGTCTCTGGTTTGTGGCAACCCTACTAAGGATCTGGAGGGATTTGAGACATTCAGTGAATGACTTACCCTTGCCGCCCCCGGAGGAGTCTCCAGGGTCCACGAAGGATATGAACCCAGGCCCAACACTTTGCTTACTACCCCTCCCCCCTCGGTCAAGAGAGGGGCTAACTGAGTACAGCATTGTAGCCTTCGCGGGCAGAACCAGGCCTTGGAGTGAGGCCCCCTCTACTCGCCCTCGGCCAAGGAGGAGGCATCTGAAGACTCACTCCCACCCAGGGCTCGTGGTGGGCGGGGACTAGGCTCTGGATCCCGCTCAAGCGCCCTGTGCTGCCCCACAGGAGAAGGCCGCACGCATCGGAAGAGGCGGAAAGGGTGAAGAGGGGGTGGCCCGTTTAAGCGGAACGTGCCAGGAAAAGAGGTCAAGGTGGCCGTGCTGCTTCAGATGCTGCATTTTAAAACCAGGTGAACGACCTGCGGCCTTCTCGTTCAAGTCAAAAGGCCTCTGTGTCAAGGAGGGCTCTAACTCTGTGTCGAATTGTTTACACCTTTTGCAGTAGAAGAAAATGGGAGCTCTCCGTAGTTGGATGCGTGGTTGACTCTAATGGGCAAAGGAGACAGGTCAGGGAAAAGGACCCCAAATCCGGCAGTGTCCTACACACTGCTTCTGACCAAATCAGCTCTCGTGCCTGCCTAGTTTCCATCTACCCCCTAAGACGATCATTGGCCACCACGGAGGGCAGGGCCGCGCACTGAAAAGAAGTCCCAGCGGCATCAGAAAGCAACGCCCACCGCTGAAGCTTGGCCAGGAGGCCTCTTAGAGAGCCCTCTCAAGACTAATGTGAATTTGATCTCTTTGTATTGTGTGGTGGTGGTGGTGGGGGCAGGGATACTAATATTTGTCAATTAGATTTTTTTAAATAAAGAACTGGACAAGGGACACTATTTCGGGGTGTTTGGGGGGGGGAGCAAAATCGTGTCACTCTGAAGTCGGGTACAATTACTTGTCCATGCGCTCAGCTCTGCTCCGCAGCCACCTCAACCCGAGTGCCAACTCAATCGGAACCAAGTCGACCACGTCCTCTGTCCAAGCAGCGCGTGGGTCTCTCTCCTTCGCAGAGACACGTCCTGGACAAAGCTTGGGGGCACCGTTTCCGAAGATGGTGGCTTCAAAGCTGGAAACGTCACCAGAACCGGAAGAGGCAAAAGAGATAATTGTCTAGATCACGGATGTCTGTCCTCCCACTTTGCTTGTCTTCCTGCTCCCCGGAGAAGGATTTGTTTTCTTTTATTTCCAAAGTCCACCTTGTGTGCCTTCATTAAGCCAACGCCAATACCAGGAAAACGGGTTAGCATCTTGTACATCTTTTCTGCTCTGATCTAATATCCTTCTGGAATTTTACTCATGGTAACTTTTTCTGTTTGACTTTTTTTTAAAGCAACCCTTCCCCTTCACATCCACTATGAAGCTAATATTCTTCAATTCCATTCTGATAGGGTGTGTGACCGCGCTGGGTTAGAAGGAACCGCAGAGACAGGGTGATCCCGACAGCAGAGTCCAGCGCATTGAAACACCCTTAAAGGATGATTTGTCTCTCTTAGAAGAGGCCCAGCTATTCAGAGAATCCGGGCCCTTTCACCGTGATGGCGCCGAGCGCAATTCCCATCCTGGCCGGGGTCCACCCTCCAGCAATTAGCCGGCCAAGGTTGGTTTCCTTGGAAGACAATCAGCACCTGGGACAGCGCCATGTAGGAGCCGCCGTGCCCAGGCGTCCCAAGGGCCAGCATAAGAAAGATCTCCTTCCTGCTTCTCCTTATGGTTTAAAAGCCATTTCCCCCGTCTTCCTTTCTGAAGCCAAGCGAGCCTCCTCCCAAGTTCCGGCAGCCCTTCGGTGCCTGGCTGTAATTTCGAAAGGGATGTTACTAAGGCCTAAAATAATTAACCTGGTCTTCACCTGCCCAGAAACTTAGGATGCCTCGAAAGACTCCCAAGGCCCGGCAGGCATTTTTTATATAGATAATATTTATTATTTTAAGATCTCCGCCGCCCGCTGCGTCTCACCCTGCTTCAAAACCGGTGCGGGACTTTTTGGCCCTCCTGTTCTGCGCCTTGGCCCTTGAACCCCCCCCCCCTTCCGCCTGCCCGGGCGCCACCTTCGAGTTCCCAGGCAAGGGAGGGAGCGAGACCAAGGAAGGGTAGGAGGGTCACGACGGCGGCCTTTTCCAGCCGGACCGTCTGGTTTCCTTCCACTGCTTCTTAAAGTGTCTGTGGCACACCCGGGTCACGAATAAGCGACCCAGCTTCTTGACTGTTTCATCCATGGGGGGGGGGAGAGGGAGAGAGAGAGAGAGAGAGAGAGAGAGAGAAAGGAAAGTCTCTCATTAGAGGCAGTCCTATAGGGGTTGAGTGCCTTTCGAAAGCGGAGCAGCGCGCCTTGCAGCCAAGCGGCGCTTCCGTGTGCAGCAAAAGAGCAAGGCTGTTTTTGCAGGGAATGGCTGGAAGAGACGTCAGCCTACTAGCAAGAATCGCTGGGGTAAGTAAATGATGCCTAATGAGTTCAGCCCCAGCTGCTCTCCTCGCAGGGTCGGGAGCCTCCCGGTTTGCCCGGTCGGCGAGATCTATGATGATGACCTCCACAGGACAGAGCGGAGAGACCCGAGCAGCGTCAGCTGGCGACGGAGCGCCCTTTTCTGCCACCGCCGAGGCGCCCTTCCCCTTCCTCGGCAACTGCCGGGTAAACGAGCGGTGCAATTGTGCAAGTATTTCGTCGGACGGGGGCCCCACTGCTCCCCAGTTGAAAACAAGGCCAGCGGCTCTCAGCCAGTGCTGCCGATGTTGGCTCCGTTGTAAATCCCCACTAGCTAGAAGGGGCCTTCCTCTCTGGCGAGGAAGGGAGGAAATAAGGCCGCCGTCTTAGCAGGCCAAGGGCTGAAGAAGCCCAGAAAGAAGTCCCAAGGCGAGCAGGCCCGTTGGATCCTGGCGCATCTGGGGAGTCAACCCCGAAGTATGTGCCATTCCTTCAATAGCCCTGCTCCAGGTCCCACTTACTACTAGAGTGGATTTCAGCCTAGTGGAGTTCAGTTCCCTACGGCTCCTCCAGGGGAGAAACACCCACCCCCACCCCCACCCACCCACCGGTGTGGCCTTTGACATCCCCGGAAGGAGAACCGCTTCTGAGCATTCTCTACCTGGAAACCCCTGGGAAAAGTCGCTGTAAGTCAGCATTGACTTGACAGCGGCACAGTGATGAGGAGGAGGAGGAGGAGGAAGAGGAGGAGGGGGAGGAGGAGGAGGAGGATAGTGTTCCACAGTGGATGCATCCTCCAGAGAGCTGAATCAAGGTGTAGAGAGATTCCTGGCCCTGATTCTCCTGGTGCCCCTACTCTAAAGAGAAAGCCAGGATCCGGTCTTTCTGACGCTACCCGTGGTCCGTGCGCCCTTTGCTGGCTTTCGCTGCGCCTGGTCAGCCCCCCTCCGCCCCGCCCCGCCTCTACTCCAAAGTAAGCCCGACGTCGTGCCATGGCCCATGGGAAGGGCTCTGCCCCCAGGTAGCCATCGGGGACCGCAGCCTTTGTCTGAGAAGAAGGGGGTGGGGGTGGGGGTGGGTGGCTTCTTCCTTGTCTCCAGTTGGCGCTTTCATCCGCGGCGGCCTCCCTCCCCCGCCGAACTAAAATAAGGAGAGCGGCTCAAAGTTGACAAGGCGATTCTTCCTCCCCTCCCTTCCTCTCTCGGGCGGAAAACCAACAGCTGGGCCCGTGGGCTCCGGGCGGGATGGCCCTGCACGTGAGTGGTGCTCTTGGCACGGGGCAGGTTGAAACACTCCCGCCCACCTGCCCCCCCTCTCTCTCACACACACCACACACCACACTGGCGCGCCTTGCGTATTTTGGGAAGGCTTCTTGGGGGTTTTGTTTGGAATCAGCGGTGAGCGTGTGCTTGTGTTGGGGGGAGAGGGAAGCGCCGGTCTTCTACCTTGGCGTGAGGTGGGGGGAGGGGGAGGGGGAGGGGGAGGGGGAGGAGGGAGGGAGGAGCGAGTGGGGAGCCCGGGTGTCTCTTGTGTGGGGTGGGTGGGTGGGAGACCTTTCTGGTCGCAAGCATCGGAGGGGAGGGGAACAGAGAGAAAAAGAGATCATGAAATGGTTTCAAAGCCATCCTTTTTTCCTTATTTCCCCTTTTTTATTGGTGGCGGGGGGAAGTGCTGCAACGAGACCCCCCTTGTCTTCATCCCTCCCCCCGTCCCCCATGGTAACTCCGGACTTGCTTGACGGTACTTCTCCGGAATTTCCAGAGCAGATGCTAATTATCTTGGGGAAGGGGAAAGCCGACTGACGCTCTCTGGGCTTTGCCCGCATCTCTCTCCCGGGATGGCCGCTCCCCCCTTGCCCTTGAAAGGCTTCCCTCCCGAGCCCTTGCCGGAGAGAAACGTCGTGGCCCCAAAGAGAGAGGGGGCAGCCCACGCCCGTAGTCCCAAACTTCGGGTTCGTTGGCTTCGTCGGCACCTCCGACCCAGCAGAAAAAGGGAAGGTTTTTGGAAAAGCCACCCCCAGCTGACGAACCGTTCGGCCGGAGGCTGTCGCCAGGCGACCACCTGAGGAATAAGGGCCTATAAGCGGCCACACGCGCTGGTTTTAGGCTTGTATGGGGGGGGTTGAGCTTCTCGAGGTCTCCGGCAACGTGGCCGAACGTCTTTCCCATCTCACCCGGAGCTTTCTGGAAGAATCCGAGGCAAACGAGGAAGGCCTGCCCTGCTGGCAAAGTGGCTGCGGCCCTACTCTCAGCGCGTCCACAGTTCTTAGTCCATCTCGGGCTGACTCGCCAGTAAATACATTGATCAACTAGAAAGAGCCTTTACGCTTCCTCACGTGTGCCAGGGACCACCAGGGGAGCATCAGAACCAAACAGAGGAAAGCAGTTTTAAGTGGTTTTGGATTCATTTGTTTTAATTTAATTTTTTATTATTTTTAAATTGTTGCTGATTTTGTTTTGACGACAACTTCCAGCAATTCAAAGGGAAAAAAACCAAGCCTTGAGTGCCAAGTATTCCTGATGGGGAAATAAGGTGCCCAAGGGGGCCCTGGTAGTTTCTTCAAGTGACTTAGGTACCTCGTGAAAAAGAAACCAGCCAGGACGTGAAGAAGTACTTCCCGCCCTTCTGGCTGGGCTTTTTCAGCTCTCTTGCGATAGGCAGATGGCCACTCTCTCTCTCTCTCTCTCTCTCTCTCTCTCTCTCTCTCTCTCTCCCTCTCCCTCTCCACCTGATTGCGAAAGGACACTTTAAAACGGTCCAGGATGTTTAGCAACAGATGGGCGGAGGGAGGGAAAGAAAACCCCAGCAGTGCACAATGGCCCAGATCAGGCGATCAAGTGCAAGTTAACCTACGGGGTGCGCTTGAAACCCCCCGTGTGCCACGGCGGGGCCGATTCGAATGATGTCCTCCAGCATCAAGGGCACCTGCGGCCTTCCAAATGTTTTAGACGGCAGTTCTTGCAGGGACATTGCACTCAGTCCCATCCGTGTAGAACCTCTGGAAGAGCAAGGGTCCATCCCTCTTGCTATCCTGACAGAGCCAGAGCCAGGGCTCATAGTAATCGGAGGCAGACAGCCACGGAGGAGCGATGGTAATAAGCCCGAGCGGACGCCTGTTCCCTTTAACTACCTTGCCTTTGCTAGTTAAGGGTGGAGACGGCGGCAACTTGACGCCCCGATCCGTCTCATCCGCGCCGGCTGAGGAACCAGCCCCGCTGCCTTCAGACTGGCCTCTTCCCAGGAACGCTCTCGGCCCCGAAAGGACGTGGCACTTCTAGGCCGATTTGCTTCAAGGGCCTGCCCGTGTAGGGCCTTCTCTAGGAATAAACCCTACCCCTCGGGCGGGCCCTGGAAGCAAACCGGCCTAGGAGGGACTGGACCCGTTGGAGGCCTCCAAAGCGCCCTTGAGAACACGCACGAGGTTCGTTGTCGGGGCTTTGAAGATCCCTGACAAGCCCTCTCTCCATTTCCTGCCGGAGCAACTGTCAGGCTGAGGGGTGGGGTGGGGGTGGGGCGGTCACCCGGTGGGCTCCAGGGAAAAAGCCGCTCTGTCCGGCCAACGCGAAGAGCCAGTTCACCCCTTAAGCAGCCGCGTTCCTCCTTCCGTGGCCTAGGGAGTGATTGCGCCCTCGCAGATTTAGAGCAGGAAACCGAAGGTTCCCCCACCACCTCCCATCGGACGAGTATGCGGTGGGTATGGGCACACGGCACGCATCCTGCGCCCTTCTGGTGGCGCTGAACAGCCTGGCACGCCCGCCTGGCCCCTGCCTCCTGGCCTTCAGGGCGAGGGGCCACAGCCTACGAACGTAGACTTGCCTATTTGGAGTGACGATCGGGTAGGTTCAGTGGGAGGTCTTGCATGAGGGGGTGCAGAGGGCGCCCCCAATCGCCTTTCAGTGGCAGGTATGTACTACTTTGGTTCAATGAACTTGGTGTTTTTAAAGGCAAAATTCTTAATGGATTCTCCACCCCCCCCATCTCCACAATGCAGAGGATTTCGGATATGGATACTCACAAGATTCCGGTGCCTCCCTTTTTTGCCCCTGTAACGGAATAGAGGGTGTGTGTGTGTCAGTCTCTATCCAGGAATCTATATGCAATAAATCAACCCACATAAAGCAAGTCCATGGAGACTTAAAACCCCTTATAAGAATAGAGTGAGTTCCAGGCCTAGCTGTGAAGAAAACAAAATCTCACTTACCAAAACAGTTATCAAACAGGCAACAGGCACCTTGGCTTAAATATGAATTAAGGCGTTTATTTATCTACAAAGATTTCACAGAAATATTTCTCTAACTTAAACATAATAAAGATCTTTCCCTCCTTAGTTACATATGTTTTAGGAAGAGGCTAAGCCTCTCCCTACTTCTATATTGTACATTGTTAAAGAGACCAAGGAAAAGTACCAGGCAGAACCACTCCAAGCCTCTCTTCCTCTTGTGCAGCTTCAAAGGTCGCCCCGGCAACGGCTTGTCTGGCCCAGGGCTGCATTGCCCACCCCTGGAGGATGGGGTGAGACCAACGTGGCATCGCGAGATGGGGAGGGGGCTGGGCCCAGGGTGCCCCCTTTTATACCCAGCCCCTCCCCTTCCTCAGCCTCTTCTCACCTGGTCAGCAAAGCACCCACCCGCCCACCGCTTATTAAATGGCTAGTGTGGCTTTATGTGGTCGCCTTAAGGGGCCGGATAGGAATTTTTGCCTTGGTCCCTGCAATTGGCTCGGAAGGGTACAAGGATTTTTTGCCTATATCACACTAGCTTTGGTGGCGCGGCTTTGGCCACGCTGGCGGGTAGTGCGGGGAACTTGGCATTAGGTGAGCCCCAAATGCTGGCCAACAGGCCTCTGACCCCCAGGCGCTGCCGACCCTGAGATCACAGCAACTGGAGCGAAGGGGCATTTCAAACCCAAGCAGAGCAGGGGCCGCCAGAAGACCTGCTCCCGTGGGGAAGGTTAGCTTGGTCGGCCCGGGGGGAGCCGCATTCGAACGGAACCCCTGGGGACCGGGGGGCTCGCCCATATTCGATAATGCCCTTGGGCGGGGTCAAGTTCAACACCCCAGGGCCAAGGGTTCCCCGCACAGATGCAGCCCCCGCATGGATTATTAAATGTAGTAGAACTTGAATAAAGCGTGGCCCGCAGTAGCAACCCAGCTCCTTGTCTCGCCTATTATTCCGACCTGGGGGGGGGGGAACAGCTCACATGTCTGCTCAGTCCAATCAGAGTTCACTTGCTGGTCTGCTCAGTTCACTAACACCTTAGAATTCACAGTTTCTTTTTATCCTAAAGGAAAAAGACTTCACTAATTCTAAATTACCTTACAGCCCCTTCGTGCCATGGCTCTCCCCTTCAGTCAGGAGAAGGTCAAGGAGAGCAGATCGACCCCAGAGGGAACCAAGACTCTTTTCCTCTCAGCGCCTGCTAATAAAACTCAACAGGCTTTGACTTTATTTTTCTTCAGACAAGGAAGAAAGGAGGGGCTACAGAGCAGAGGCTGAGGAGAACACTGTGACAACACCCTGGATTCAAGAGAAATACATATGTAAATTATCAGCCAATCCCAGCAGGAGGGCGGGGGATTGTATGGTATAAAAAGGGTGGAGCCTGGTCTGTGAGAGTTAGTTGAGGGTTGTTGAGAGTGAGTGCTGGGAGAGAGCACAGCTCTGTTAGAGTTCAGGCAGGCAGGTTATGTGTGAGGGCTTTACTGTTTACTGGTTATTAAAGTCAGGGAGGCTGGAAGAGTTGATTTAATCTATTTTATGTTTAAGGCAACACATACCAACTTCAGTCATTGTTGTATTTATTTTCTCAATAAACTTCATTATTATTTTTATATTATACATCTGAGTCTGTCCCAGTTCATAAGGCGGTGATTTAAAAGGTGGCAGCATTACCAAGGGGATCCTGTGAAGATTAATAACTTGATTCTTTACACTTCACGTTTTCATCACTTCACGTTTTCATCACAATCACACGTTTAAAAGGGAGGTGCCGTCACACACATCTTTCTTTCTTTCTTTCTTTCTTTCTTTCTTTCTTTCTTTCTTTCTTTCTTTCTTTCTTTCTTTCTTTCTTTCTTTCTTTCTTTCTTTCTTTCCACACAGACAACTTTAAAAAAGACATCCTATTTCAGTGCTCAAGTGGTACTGACAGAGGTGGGCTGGCTATTAAGTCTGGGAGCCAGAGCATCTCACACCATTTTACTGTGGCTGCGGACAAGCTACGTATTCCCAGAATGCCCTCAGAAGGGAATAGTAAATTACTTCTGAGTATGACTGAGTCTTTACCTAGAAAACTCTTGTATCTCAGTATTGCTGATGCTCAAGGGAGAACCATGTTGGCGAATTCAGTTAATTCCTTCAGTAGTTGGCAGAGTACTTAGAAAACAATGCTTGCAAAATATTTTAAAAACCCAAATACAGTGGTTATCTATCTCCTTAAACAAAGCTATTGCACTTGTTGGACTGCTTGTTGGACAGGTTGTGGAAGTTGCCTGGACCCATCACCTATCTATCTATCTATCTATCTATCTATCTATCTATCTATCTATCTATCTATCTATCTATCTATCTATCTATCTATCTATCTATCTATCTATTTCCCACGCATCTGGCCAGTTGGCCACTCTGGGTGGCTTACAACATTAGCAGCAACCACAAATGACAGAAATGTGCAGTAATATTAATATGTTGTTTATTTTATAGCTAGTGGTACATCAGGTACAAAGATTTATGGCTTGAACTCCATGAGTGTCCATGTATTGAGGGTTTTTCCTCCCTTTTAGGTGCAGTGCCTCACAGGGGTCCCTTGACAATGGCATGTGTACAGCAGAGGCAGAGTGTCATCTCCCCACCATTCTCAATCTCTCATTGTCTTCTCTGTGGATGCCATTCCTCACCACCATGAGGGTGAGGGCCCTCCCTGGGTTGTTGGGTCCTCCATACAGATCCCTCTCTTCATTCTCTTTCCGTTTGTGCTGGCTCTTCCCTTATTGCTCTGCTTGGCTCTCTCATATTACACCCACTAAGAAGTGTTTTCCCCCCTGGGTGGACAACAGTTTCTCCACTTCTCAGACTCTTCTCCTGGTAACCTTCACTATTCCCACTCATGAGCTCAGGGATTCTCCAACCAATCCATTCCCAATCCAACCAATCGATAGACGGGCATGAATGGGTTGATGTCACTTTTCATATCTTCTCCTTCTCTTGCCATACATCCCATACCTTTTATTTTACAAAGGACTATTGGTGGTAGAGAGCCAGGGAGAGCTTAAGTGGTGCTGAGTGGCACAAGAACACAGAGATGGTCAGTACTTCTCCAAATCCTCTATAGGTGGTAGAGTGGCTTCCAACTTATGTCCTGTTTGGAACAAATGGCAGTAGAACAGTGTCTGGTTCATTTCACATATATAGTTCCTCAACTTCCGTCTGGAATTCTTCACACGCCTAAACAACCTGCTAATTTTGCCTTACACGTCTATTCCAGAGAGATATGATTGCCAGCAATTTTAAGATGCTGAGCTTTATTCAGCCATGATATTCCAAACCTGACGTTAAGCCTTTAGAAAATGGGCCCAATGCCCTTCCTGAGATTTCTCCCCCTTTCATTGCAGAGGAAAGCAATGGATTTTTTTATTAGGCTTCCAATATAATCTCACTCTAGCCTTGATTGCTAGACCTGGTTGTCACAGGTTTTTCTCCCCCCCCCTTGGATTTCTGTTATTTGCCTTGTTATTAATAGTAATAGTTGCTGCAGCTGCAGCAACTATAGTGGCAGAAGTAATACAGTACAGAATATCCACGTTTAATTTTAAAAGAATGGAAGCAGTAAAGATCAATTACAGTAGGACCCCTGTGTCCATGGGGGATTGGTTATGCCTCTCATGGATACTGAAATCCATGGATAATAGAGAATGCTAATTGTATTGTATAGTATGCAGGGGAAATAAGTCCCATAATTTTTTAAACATGCATTACCAGAGTTGGCCAATAAAGGGTGACAGATACCATGCTATGTGTTAACTAATAAGTATTCATGGCAGGTCTCTGGCCCTCTCTAGTGGCCAGAGACCTGCCATGAAAATAGTCCCCCCCCCAGATTTTTTCTTTTAATATTTTTAATATTTTCCAACTTTGGATAAGTGAAGCTTTGGATACTGCATCCATAGACACAGGGTCCTGTTGTAAATTGCATCTAAGAAATAGTAACATTCTTGGCATTTCTCCTAAGTGCTCAAGACACCTGTTTTGCAGATGAGAACATTGAGGATTAGGAAACAATGGTCATGTTCTCAGTTCTTGGATGAAGGAAAAATTTGAACCCATACGTTCAAGGTCACTGTTCTTGCATAGAAATAGGAAGCACCAATATAGAGCTCAGGACTTGTCTTCCATATATTCTCATTAGTACTCATGGAAGAAGGTGGTGTTGACATCTCAGTTTCACATCTTAGAGTGCAATTGATGAATAATGATAGAGGGCTTAAGTTACACAGATTTCACTGGGGTTTATGTATGGACTGCGCTTCAGCCTTACATGATTCTTGCTGTTCACAGTGGTGGTGATAAGGCTGCGTATTAATTAAAGCTGAGGTTAGCTGTCTCTTTCAGTGTTAATCGCATGGGACTGAAGTGTATTAACATTTCCAGTTCATTAATAAAGAAAAAGTAGCTGTTTCCCAAGGTTTGGCTATATCCTGTCTATTATGTAGTGAGTCCAGACACGGCAGCAAGCTCCAGTAGACTTCTTTATTCCACAAACAACATACATAACACAACACACACATTCCATAAATACCCTTAACTCCACCACCCCCAGTTAACCCCACTACGCATTACCTCATTACAAGGTCCACCTGTCTTCAGCTGCTGTATGCCCCACTCTTAAAATAACCAGTACACTATACACTATACACTACACTGTCTTTTTTGAATGTCCCATACCATTTGATACTCTGAACGGGAAGAGCATTGTTGAGTAGGAAAAGAGTGAAGTAAGGCATCTGTCAGGGCTGAGAGTAACATGGTGCGTTTTGGTGCAGGGAGAGAAAATAATTCCTTCTGATTCCAGTATGAATGTGTCAGCCTTGATCTCCCAAAGGATAAAGTTCCTATAATCCATGCCAGAATTTCTGGGATTGCATTACTGCCATGTGATGTCAGGTTGCTTGCAATTTATGGCAATCCTAATAAGATGTCCAAGATCTTGAAATATTGAAGGAGCATCTACTAACCTTGAGTTATCATGGCCTAGCAAGAATTTGAATCCGGGTCTCCAGAGTCCTAGTCTGACACTCTGCAGCATACCTCAGAGGCTCCTCAAGACAATGAAAATGGAACTGAATTCTATTAAAGGGAACTAATTGCCACTCTAAGATGCACTGCCAGATAGCAGAACATGCTCTTCATGGAAATACAGAGACTGGACCATACATAAGTAGCTTTCAGTTTTAACATTACTAACTCAGGGTAGAGGAGATTGTGGGTTCCTTAGGTGGTCTATCATCTCTCACTCTGGCTTCTGCATCTACAAAATGGGAACAACATTAAATACTTCCCTCAAAGGATTGGTTCTACAGGAGGGACTCCTTTCACTCGGCCTCATGGGCAAAAGTGGAATGGACTATGGACAACAGTCCAGTTAAGAGGATAGAGGTCAGGTGGAGTGGCACATACAGAACAGCCTGGAGGGTGGGGGAATGTCTGTTGACATTTTCAGAATCGGCCACCTTACCTCCAGCCTTACTATGCCTAATGATAGAGCTGAACCTTCCTCTCCAGTCTTGGTAAGTATCACTGGTTGAAATGCTGTTGCTTTTTATGGAGGTGGAAAGGAAACAGTGTGACATTTGTTTGGTTCTAGCAGGCAATTAATAAGTCCCACTGGATTTATCAAGTGCATACCAAGTCAAGGGGTGTGAGCACCCCTGAGAATGACGGCAGAGATCCTGTAGTTGCCAGCTAGAAGCAAGTGAGTGCTATGTTGTTTGCCTTCTGCTTGCATGACAAAGCAAAGGGAACGACAGCCACTGAAGTAATGATGAAAAATGTTTTCCATACTCTCAATTTCAATTTCAATTTATTTATTGTCATTGTACATAAATACATAGTATACACATGCAACAAAATTCGCAAAGACACCCAGAGACCAGACCAAAAACACATTCTTATAGCAATCTCGAAAACACACCCACTAACCAAAAATGCCCCCCAAGACACACATATATACACACATAGACCAAGTAATACAGTAAAACAACTCACTACTAAGGGTTCTTGAATTCATTATGAAGTGCTATTATGTCTCTGGGATAAAAAAAGTTGTTCAAAAAGCATGCGGTCCGAGTTTTAGCTACTCTATATCTTCTGCCAGAAGGCAACAGTTCAAAGAAATTATAAGCAGGATGGGAAGGGTCTCTGAGAATATTACGTGACTTCCTCAGACAACGAGATGCAAAGAAATCATCAAAATGATATTTTGGCCAATTTAATAATTCTGTGTAGGACTTTTTTATTCACTTCAGAGCTGCACACATCCCATGCAAGGATGCCATATGTTAGGACACTCTCAATGGTACCGCGATAGTAAGACAAGAGTAAATGCTGAGAGCATTCTCAGGAAGTACAGCTTCTTCTGTGCCTTCTCCATAAGCATGTTGGAATATATAGACCATGAGAGGTCCTCTGAAATATGAATGCCCAGAAATTTACAACTACCAAACCTCTCTACCTCCTCTTCATTTATGTAATAGTAGCAAGTGTACATCTCTCTTCCTCCTCAAGTCAACTTTGAGTTCATAGAATCATAGAATCACAGAGTTGGAAGAGACCTCAAGGGCCACCATCCAACCCCCTGCCCTGCAGGAACCCCCATCACAGTGCTCCCGACAGATGGCCATCCAGCCTCTGCTTAAAAACCTCCAAAGAAGGAGAATCCACCACCCTTTAGGGTTTTTTATGTTAAGTATAAGATTGTTTTCTTTACACCACAGTGTCAGCCCTTGTACTTTCTTCCTATAAGCACACTCATTATTCCTTTTTATGGTATACCATACTCTAAGGTATGATATAGAGGCTTGCTATGGTCACTATTATTGTTCCTCAGTGATAACCATCTAAGTTTATAACAATAATATCAAGTAAGGTCCCATGTTACAAGGAAGCCCAATAAATGTATTCTGTGTAAATGTGATGGCCCAGGGCTTACTACCATCTGACTGCTAATGCAGTTTCTGAAGTAAATTGTTATATAACATATTATATATAATATATGATATATACACAGAGGTTGCTCCAGTGTCCTGCTGGACTGACTCCTGATTTTTTTCCAATTATCCAATTGAATGAAGAAGCTGAAGAATGAGAGGGCTGAGGGTTTCTTACAGAAACGTTGTGGGCAGTTTTAGAAGAGGTAGCCATGTTAGTCTGTGCTACCACAGCATGTCAGGCAAAGACGAATAAAAATAACAAAGACAAAAATGTTGTGGCACCTTGCTTATATTTTAACATGAGCTATCGCGGACGTGATCTGAGGAAGTGGACTTGTTCACGAAAGCTCACATGAAAATATTGCAGTTGTGTTATAAGGTGCCTCAATGTTTTTGTCTTCTTTCTTCCTGTTTATTTTATTTTGGTTTTTCCTAATGTTACACATGCATGTGCTTGCATCCATCTTTGTCCAAGGTCAGGAGAGAGCACAGGACCTCCCCGTTTGTGTAAATCAGGGCTGAGGAAGCTGTGGTCTGTCAGATGATTTTGGAACCCTTGCCAGCCTGGCCAAGGGTGAAGGGTGACAGGAGAAGCAGTTCATCAGTATTTGAAGGGCCCACAGGTATCCTAGCCCTAGTGAAATTCATCAACATGGAGAAAATATAATGGCAGGAATTTACGTGATAGTAGAAATCAGGCCAAAGCTCACACGTGATAACTGTAAGTGAGGGGGAAAAATGGCTCTAACAAAAGATCTTAGGCACTTGGACTGTGGTTCAGTTGCTTTCATGACAACATCGGTGGCATATTCCCCTTCCCTTTGCCCTCATTTCTGATTAGAGTTGGGGGGTGTTGTGCTTCATATGAAGAACAATGCATGCCACGGCAGCTGCAGGCTTTTCCTCTTCCCCTAGCCACCCGTACCACCCACCGGGGTCTATGTGCCGCTGGAGTCCTCTACCTGCAGTGGTGCACCCATCAGCAAAGGAGCCCTAGCTGGCTCTTCCCGCCTTTATGCACAGCCAACCACTTGTTAGCAGAGCACGGAGATTCTTCTTCCCACCTCCCCAATGGAATGGTCTGGCTTTGTGCTAAAGTAGGATGAGGTGGTGGGTGGGGCTACATGGATTGGTTCATCGCCGCAGGGAAAGGCAGCTGGCAGCAGGGGGAAAGGAAGGGTGGCATGAATCAAGAACCCCCAAATTTCTACTTCTGATCTGTTCAGCTGGTATATGGTCCAGCTGTATGGGGTCATGGGGACAGCAGTTCATGTTATTTTTTTAACTTCTAGACACCTTTGACAACACAGAGGAGCCCAGCCTGGTTAGAGGCTACCTGAAAGGTTTCCCCATGCCAGACCTGGTTTGGCCATGTGGAAGCCTGGGTCTTCTGAGACCTTCAGTGCATCAAACTAGGAAACCCAGCCCAAAGTGAGGGAGGGCTTCATCCTGATTGTTGTAGTAATCAGTTTATTCTGTAGTCACATTCCCACTCAAAAATGGTATCTAAAACAGTTTGTGTGTTTTAAAACTGCATATTAATGAAAGTTGTTTTATTGTTGTGTTTGCTTTGCTTTGATTATTGCTTGTTGTTGAGTTGGTGCTGAGAACCACCCAGAGTGGCCTTGCTGCCAGATAGGCAATATAACAACAACAACAACAACAACAACAACACATTTCAGAATGGAGCCCAAAACAGCATATGTGGCTCCTCTCTCCATTTTATCCTCACCACCACAACAACCTCGTGTGGTAGGCTAGACGAAAAGAAAGCAATGGGGCCAAGGACAATGAGTCCATTTTCATGGATGAGTCAGGATTTGAACATGGGTGGTCCAGGTCCCAGGCCAGCACTCTAACCACTACACCACACTGGCTTCCATCGTAAGTGGCCATTTTGCTTTTGTGCACCTTCACAGTCATGACTAAAGCAGGCTGTAAAAAGGAAGGGGAAAAGTGACCCCCCCACACCCACTGAAGAAGCCAGCAGAAAGCCTTGAATTCAACGAGTCCTATCAGCCTACTGGCCTACATTATATAACTCATGAGAATAGCACAGTGAATCTGCCCCACACATGCCTGAGTATTTTTAGTAAAAGATGCACATTCATGAATCTGGTGACTCAAAAAAACACATAGGAGGAAACGGTACAGGGCAGCTCAGATGTCAGTGGTGGGAAGCTTTGAGGGGGTGGGAAAGCGAACTGCAGAACACGCTGGAAAGGTCTCTCTAAGAAAGCCGCTTTCCTACATCCATCCACTTGAACACTTTTTGGTCTAGGGGCGGTCCTGCCAATCCTCACCTTGTTATGTCTCCTTGCCTTCTTTGTGCTTGAACTGCTGTGATTTTTCTGAGCTTCCATATCTCCCTGGCTTTTATCTCACGGAGACCCATCCATCAAACACAATGGTGGGAGGCTCTCTCTGAATGTAGCTGCGTGTTTCTTTCAAAAGGACTTCCCTCCACTGGGAACACAGCAGTCCTTGTCATGGCGGATGGCTGCCCTTCCTTTGGAGGAAAAGGGCACAAGGTGAATGATTGCCTTGCTGCATTCGGAAGAACTATTCCCTTAGTGATCCCCTGTAGCAGCTTTCTCCAGAGGTGTTCTATTAGAACGCTTCTCACACAGCTCATCTGAGAAATGCCAAATGGTGCAGATGTGAAGTTGTAGTCCAAGGCATTTGGAGGACACTGGACTGGGAATTTTCATGTAAGATTCCTTGGCTTTTTTCTACATCGTTCAAAGTACAAAGTGATATCTTTAATTGGCACCAGTTTGGAGAGGGTTGCCCTGTACCAGAGCTGAGAAAACTTTGGTCAGCCAGATATTCTGGACGGCAGTTCCCAAATCCTCCTACAGTTGGCCATGAGAGTTGAGGCCCCAAACATCTGGAAGGCCAACAATCTCCCCACTCTTGCTTTATATTAATCTCCAATGTCTGGAGGCTTGCATAACAGAATTTGAATGATGACTGAATTTCCTATCTTGCTCAGCAGCTAAAATATGTGAGGTTGGCGTGATCCAGGTGTTGTCTTGATTTGGTACTCCAGCTGACCTGCCTCTGCCTGCTCTGATGAACAGTGTTGCCAAATGACTTCACTCAATGACAGTTTAGACCTTTCCAAAGGTTGCTTCCACTCCACGCCCTGAATCTAATGGGTGCTTTTTGTTTCCTTAATTGAAAAGCCCCAGTGACCTCAATCCACTTCTCACTGTGTCCCTGATTCTTATATGTGGGGCTTGGAGTTGCAGTATCAGAAAACATGTTAAGTTGTCAAGAATTATTTTTAAAACCTCAACGCCTTTCTATAAAAAAGGAGGGAAATCTACATATTTACTTTAAAATGCTAATAAACTATTAAATGAACAAGTAACACAATATGCAGCAATTTTTACACCATCCCTCTAGTGCCTAAAAATTGAAGGATGAAGTTGGTGTATTCTTGATAACAATTTACATGTTTATTTTACCATCTGGTAAATGTGCAAATGATATTTTAGGAAGCATATTTCAAATTCACTTTAACAACTTATCCTTGACAATATGCATCCTATCTTATGTATTGACTAGTAGGTGGGGTGGGTTTTTTTTTTAGCTGTGGGGGCTATCTAAAAATATAATGGGGGGAAGGAATGGATATTGATGGATATTTTACATATCTCATTTAGTGTACATTGAAGTCCAAGCTCCCATCAAACCGATGGGTTTTCTCCCCCCCCCCCAAGAGTATTTTGTTAATTGAAGCAGTTTGGGCGTTTGAAAGCATTTTTGTGCATTGCATTTCAGGGATGATCCTATCAAGTTTCTCTTGGATATCCTACAGGACTCCAAGGTACAAGCAAAGCAGCTGGGTCAGTCATGGGTGGAGTTTTCTAACTCTCTCTCACATCCTTTCCTTAGGGTTCGAATTGGTTATCCAGTGTGTCTAAATATGGGAAGCTCATTGTTGGATGTCTTACAGCAAACCTCAAGTGGATTGTCTGTATTCATTACGTCCTTGAACATCACTTTGACCACTTTGTTGCCTGTCTCCTTTCCCACCCTGCTCCTTTTCAGTTGACATGTCTCCACAAAATAGATCCCAGGCATCTGCATCATTGTTGCCAAGTAGGAATCTGGCTTAATATCCACCTTATTTATTTATCCTTTCCTAGCAAGTAGCATGGATGGTAGACCACCAGGGAATACCAGGTGCTGTAGGCACCTGGAGTAGGAACAGGCAAGCCACTCCAGTATTCCTGCCAAGAAAACTCCATGGACATGGGGTCACAAAGAGTCAGTCACGACTGTAATGACACCACACACACACACACAGCAGGTGGCAATTTCATTTGGCAAAAGGGCAATGGATCCTCCAAGCTCAGCTGCAGGGAGGACATCGCCACATGGATTGCTATCTGGTTGGTTGATAAAGAGGCCCAGAGGGCATGATGCTTGTGTGAATGTCATACTGATGGAGCACTGTTTCATGTCATCCTTCAAATAGCTCAGTGGCATTTAGTCCTTCAGCCTGGAAACTCTTAATTAATGAAGAACATAGCATCATGAATATGGTCAAGAGTGCTGCCATCTCTATGCTTCTTCCCTTAATCCATGAAAATTTGTCCCTACTGCTTGATCCCGTGCCTTATTTATGCCACAGAATACATGTGGAATGTCTGTTGTTTGGTCTTCCTAAGTCACTCAGGAGACAAAAGCAGAGACGGGTTTGCATCAATAGTAGCTTAAACTTGTGCTTAAAACGAGTCTAATACTAAAGTTAAGATCAAAGTGGCAAATTAGTGGGGGAATAACTATTCATTATTGTTAATAAAATAAAATAAAATGCTTATATTGAAAAGGGAACTTGTAAATCTTTGTGTTAATTTTCCATTAGCATTGAAATTTGTGTTACTACTATATTACAAAACTTAGAAGCCCAGAATGGTTAAAAATGTTATCTGTGATTTTTACCCCTCTTTTCCATTTAAGGCTTCAGAGAGACTTCAGAGAAATAAACAAATGCATGAATTTTTCAAATCCACATTCTCACCTACCCCAGCAAAACACTTTCCCCCTCTAATAACTAACCAATTGATGAACAATAAGAACACTGCCACAAAGAATAAAAAGAAGTTTTCTTATGGGGGAAGAATAATGGATTTCATGCTACACAATCAAATAGTGCAAGATTTGGTGTGGTTATAGTAAAGATAGGTGACCACATGATCCAAAGGCCAATTTGAATTGGTCCAGTCTTTTTTTTTCTCCCATTGCAGCTTTTCCCCCTCTGCCAATGTGAATTACTACTTTTGTTTCAAGCTAGAACAATTTAAACAGCCTTTCCCCCTATGTGATCAGTTGATTGTTTTTGTAAAGAAGGTGGAAGTGTTTCTGTAGGTGGTGTTTCAGTGATATAGGAAGATGAGATGTGCAGAATCACAGGACCACCTGCCCCTGTGTTCTTTTCCCCCAATCACCCACCAAATTTTTATTTTTATTTTTAATGTATCTGAAATTAGTGCTAGATCATTTTAGTATCTTTTTGCTAAGATTGATATACTAGTTTTGAACTAGATCACCTTCAGGAAATAACTATTAAAATTATTAAGAGAGACGGCCTCAGTGAAATTAACAAAAGATGTTCCTATGGTACATGGTATTTCTGAAGATCTTAAAATAATGTTGAAACACTGCTAGCTTTTCAGGAACAACGTACAACCCTTCTTAAACCAAGTGGCTTGACAGTGAATCACAAAGGGATCCGCAGAGGCAGGACCAGAGGAAGGAAGAGAAGAAGAGGTCATGGGGGGCTGAAATATGAAGGGCATCACTTCACTCAGTAGCAGTGGACTCCCAAGTCAATCCACAGCCCCTGTGATTTCTGCCTATGAATTCAACCATAATGCAGGCTGCAAATCAAATCTCAGTACAGTAATGATGATGCAGCATCGGTTGCCAAACATCACCCTTTTTGTTGTTGTCCAGCAACATAATGTGGCCACACCCAGCCTTTGATGAGGTCCTCTTCAACAGCAGACCAATTAGGGCCTTTTTACACGACTCCTAAGATCCGCTGGCCACTTAAATTCGGACCAGAGATCTTAGGGGTCCGTTGCTCTTCCTCTGTCCCCACCCCCCTCCGCACTTCCTGGTTGCTGGCTGCGTGAGGGAGGGAGAAAAAAGAAAGAAAAGAATGCTGTCTTACCTCCGTTCTGTTCCCGGCAGCATTCAGATCTCTTAAAGGGGAGGGGGGCAGAAAAAAACAAACAGAAGCCAGGAGAGCCCCGCACTCACTATCCTTACACCGGATCAAATATTTTTCACGTCCAAAAAGCAGGTACCTGAAAGCTGCGCTGGGACGCGCTAAAGTGGGTGGGGTCGCACTTAATTTCCTGTTAACTCCGGAGCTGGTGGGTAAACATTTTTAATCTCCAGAGCTGGGAGCCATTTGCCCCGGAGTTTAGGAGTCGTGTATAAACGCCCTTAGATGCAAGACTCTTGGCTGAATATTTGCCTGGTAGAGGAAGGAAAGCAGTGCTGTAACAAGGTACATATTAACCTTTTCCTTTAAGAATATTTGGTTTGTTTTTAGCCTGGATAAAATCCTATATTAAATTATTGTAAACATTTTTGAGTCCTGAAAGTTGATAAACATTGAGGGAGACAGAACAGGTTGGTTTTCATAGGAGAATCGTTAGCAATTCACCATAATTGTTGTGACTTTTTACAGCTATTAAACACCAGTCCTCTTAAACCTTTTCAATCAGCAGTTCTAGAGTTAGGCTACAGCACTGTCTAACTAAAAATATTTTTGTGAGCACTATCAATGTAGTGATTTGCACAAGTCTGAGTAGGAAGCATAATGCAAACATCCTAGGTTTATTTGTATTTAATTTTTATCTGAACATAGATCCACAGTCTTCTGTGAAATGAAACGGGTTTTAACCCGCAGTCCCCCCCCCGAAATAACTTACATTCAGCTAAATATGCAGAAATCTAACTTATTTGGGCATCTATAGAACACTCTTAATTTGACAATGCAAGCTAAATGCAATGGATATGAATTTAATGGTTAGTAGCGCTACTGATGAAGGGGACAGAAGCTGTCCCTGCTTTGTTGCAGGTAGCAAAATTGACCTACTTGTCTTTATCAAAGACTTCTTGTTGGCAAAAAGAAATCTGACAGAACTGATGTGTTAACATTGATTTGGCCACCATCCTGTCAGCACTCAAAGAACATTGTGAAGTATTACCATTTGTTGAGCATGAATACTTAAGAAAGGAAAGGATCGAAAAGTATGTAGCTTGCTTTGAACACAGATGGACATCAGCCAAAAAAGCCCCTCTTGTGGACATCAAAGATGGACCATCTTTTCCTCCACTGGACATTGAACTTCTTATCTACTATTCCATAGATAATAATGATGCCCTGATCCTGTGGACTTTGGATCATTTTCATCAAATTTCTGACTAATATGTTCCTTGACAGCATGATGCTGGTCCTTTCTAACTGGGGACAAATTGCCAACAGATTGACTCGGAACTCTTTTGAATTGGTTAAATGCTCTGATACCCTAAAGCAAAACCCAATAGAACAGAACAGAACAAAAACACAGATATAATGGTATGATCCATTCATGGAAACAAAGTTCTAGCTTGGTTCTGGTTTTGACAATACTTTTTATTGGATTGCTAAATGTTGCAAAAAGCTGGCTGCATAGCTCAGTGACTGAGAAGAAGCTAGTGGTTGTGAGTTTGAATCTCCATTGTGTCTCCTGGGGGCGGGGGGGGGGACCAGCCTTGGGGAAGCTACACAGTCACAGAATACCCTCCACGAAGAGGGCGATTCACTTCTGAGCAACTTGTTCAGTACTTCCAAAAATCTTGAAATGCCACCCAAAGTCACAATGAATTTGATGGCTCATAATGATTATTGGCTTAAACCAAAGGTCCCCAACCTTTTTGTAACCAAGGATCGGCATGTGCACAACCACTACCCCCCCCCATGCTAGTTCCATTGCAACCAAAACAAAAATGGTTATGACAGGTGTGCGGGGGAGGAAAAGCCCCACACAGAGTGAGAAGCATACACACCCACAGTTGCATGATGATTTATAGGGAACATTGATGGCTGTACAGCCAGGTTCCTAAGAGGCCGGGGACTGGAACCAGTCTGTGGACTGGGATTTGGGGACCCCTGGTTGAAATAACAAATAGAGCAAAGTTTTGAATTCTTCAGAACATTTCTAAGGCAAAGGCAATATCAAACTTGTTGTTTTAAGCAGAAAGTCCCAAAATTGAGCCAGAGGTGATGCCCCTGGTTCACACAGTGAAACTTTCAGAGAGAATAAATGGACTTTTAGATTCTGTATGAGAAAGATTCAGAAAAGCAGCCATGCTGGCCTGTCTCATCTTAACCAAATTAAAGGGGGAGGTGGGGGGAAAAGATAAAAGGCAAAATATTGGGGTACTTAAAATATTTATGTTAGTAGGGCACCTTTCTTACTTTAGAGACATCAGAACAGGAGGCAGTATCCACTCCTCATACTGTTTTCATTTACCTAAATCATCCTATTCAGGTGTATATATTTACATATATCACTATTTTGCACAAAGTCATGCAAATTTAATCTTGTGCCTTTTTGCTTTTAGTGTATTAGAGGATGTGAGTAGATCAATAAAGGGAGATAAATGAGTCAGGGGAAAGAGAGCGTACACAGCATTACAGAACTCTCTGTCAAGGCTACCATTACCACTCTCTACCAAAGCTATTCAGTTCCACAAGAGCCAAAGAACTCCAGAAGAGCAAGTGAGACACTCCTTGTGCATCGTCAGGAGAGGATTAACTGACTGGGCTGTTCCCACACCCCCACACCCCCAAATTCGAACAGGAACCTGAGCCTCTCATAGCCATCCAGGTCAGAAGCTTCCAGGCTGGTGTGCATCCAGTTTGGTTTGTGCTTAGAGTAGTTATCAACAAGACTTTCATTAGTCACGACTAAATTAAGTTCCAGGGATTTCTGAGGGCCTTCTCAAACCACAACTAAATCAAGATCTAGCCATGGGTTTTCTCATCGAGAAATGCTGAAGTGTTTATGGGCTGATAATAAGTACATTCTTATTAAATAAATTAATTTTTCTCTGGACATGAACAGAAAGATCCTAAGTTAAGCAGGGATGTAAATAGTATAACATATAGATGCAAATTGCAACATGTTAAGAATTACAACCGACAGATGGTGCCTTTGAGAGGATTTTATCCGGGAGGGACTTTTCTGAACTGGGGTTGGATGTCAGTCAATCCAGTAACGGATAATAGTTCCCTCTCTACCTCCCATTCTTTTTCTCACATTTTCCCAGTCAGGGCTCAGGAAGAGTCTGCATTAGTTATGGACCCTGAAGAAGACAGAGCATTCTGTCCCCCACACCCAAGAGAAATTTCCTTAGACATGATCTGCTGTATATTGAGCTGGGTGACTTGACCTGCAGCAGATCATATCTACAGAGACTTCTTAATTTTGGGCAATTCACATCTAAAAATTGTAACATAACTCAGCATAATTATAAGTCTAAGAGAGACTGTCCTTAACTCTTCAGGATCAAAGAATGAAATGTAATAATAGAACAAGGCTGTGAAATGTGGTTTGGAGCATTTCACACCTAAATCTCAAGAAAATAGTCCAAGATGGGGGTCATTCCCCCACCACCACCCAAAGAAGATCTGAACGCACAGATTTTTTTTTTCTAAAGCCACAAAGTAGTGAACTAAACCACATTCATTTTGATGGTGATCTTAAGCATGACTTATCAGGCCTCTATAAGAATGAGGGAAAAACAGAAAGTCCTTGGGTTGGCTCTAGCCAAAGAAACAGCAGGAAACAATATGGCAAAAAAGACCAACTGTATCACTTTGAGTTGGATGAACGTTCTGAATGTTTTCATGGCAAACTTTTCTCGACCCATGTTGCAGTTTCTTACTGAACTGTGCGCTTATTTGTGTGTATTGTTTCCCAACAGTGACTGTTCGTGTGTTCTATAACCAAAATCATCTAGAAGCCACCTTAGTACAATAATGAGTTGCTATTGGTTACATGACTCTGAACTCTTTGAGCTATTTTCCCACTCATCCATTACTTCTTGAATCACACATTTACTGTAACCCTAATTACCAATATTAGATTATAAAAACACTATTTCTCCCCACAGCACTTGAATGTGAGGAAATAGACTCTTCCATTTATTGAACCATCTTTTAGTTATCTGGCAATGTCCTCATTCTTTCTAAGCTTACAGATATTTTAATTAAAGCCTTTCGATCACACACACACACACACACACACACACACACACACACACACACACACACACACACACACACACACACACACACACACACACACACCAGTCATTCCTCTTCATTCTGTTTGCTGGGTTGTAAAAACTGTTGTTGGCTTGATGCCTTGGCAGCATTCAGTACATTCTAATTACTTATCTTGTCTGGTCTAATCAGGCAGCCTTTTAATGTCTTCTTTGGGCTTACAGTAGGAACAAGCTACAGTGGCCACAAGCTGCACAGTCAGGTGCTTTCATCCACCCTCCAATAGATCACAGTCTGGATAGGTCTTTAAAAAGGGTCTTTCCAGGCTGGTCATTCTGGGTGGTGGTGGTGGATTGTGCTACAAAGGGTGTGTTGAGATCCAAGGGAGGGGATTGAGTGGTGTGCAATTTGATGCAATCATCCAAACGGAACAGCAAATGACCCATTGTAGCCTAGTCAGCTGTCAAAGTAGATACAGCAAAGAAGGAGGGGAAGAGAGGTGGAAAGTGTGTGTGTGTGTGTGGGGGGGGGCAGAATGGGATGGGTGGGAACAGGGGTCCAGAACAGAAAGAAGCAAGATGGGAAGGGGTAAGAGGAGGCTGTTGAGATGGGGAAAAGAAATGGAGATGGAAATTGACACTAGAGCAAAGAGGGTAAAAGAGCACCCAGGAGAAAGCCAAGAGTACAGAACCAGCAGGTGGAACTGATGGGAGAGAAGGATAGATGGGTTGGTGGGATGGCAAATAAAAAAGACAGGAAGAATTGGGAAAGAAAGGAGGAAAGATAAATTGGAGGAAAGAGGAAGGGGAGAAGATTCATGGGATGTGAAGTAGAAGGTCAGGGACCATTCCTTTGTTGAGACCATCAGTGAGGTCATAGCACTTGTTTAGTCTCTCACTACCCAAATTTCACCACATTATTCATGGAACCACTTTTTCTGTCTCTCCTTCAGAATCTGCATCCACAATGCCAGAGGCTGCTGGAGGCTGCTATCTCCCAGCAACCAGAACAGGCCAAAAAGAATCCATGCTCTATCGCTGGGCCAGAAAGGTGTGGGACTGCTCTTAAAGGGGAAGGATGGACCATTCTAAGAAGAAACACAAGTAGCAACATTCTTTTCCCCCTGATCCAAACCATGCCATCAATGATGCATGTATCACATTCACATATATATTCCAGTGTGAACAGGCTCTTTGTTTCATTAAGGAAATATTGATATTTTATTCCATGTAAGATATTTCAAATATTTCTGTAATGTCTTTAAACAACAACAACAACAACCCACATGCTTTATTCATATAAGGTAAAACTTTCTTTAGTGGAATCTGTACTAAGCAATAATAATTTATAGTACAGTAATTAGCTGGAGTTAACGTATTTTAGTACATGCAAAACTAAAATATTTTGATTCAGCTCTTATTCCACCAGAAACTCAAGAGATGACCTAGGTATTCTCTCAGCTTCAGCCTTTCCTTCTGCAGAGTGAGGAGAACACTGATTTCCTTAACAGAATTGTTATCTAGAATAACCATGAATGTAAATTAAATTATTCGAACATTCTTAAATACAGTGTAAATATTAAGTATCATTTACTAATAGAGGCCCTGCTGCCTTCTGTGGCACAGCCTGGATCACTTTGGCCACATATGGCCAGACATCTGTAGGTACCAAAATCTACATTGCTGTACAACTAAAATCATACTCATTGTCTTCACCTCCTTCTGATTACAGAGAAGGACAACCTCTAGTCCACTGAGTTTCTCTTTGTCAGTGCCGAGAGGCCTTGTGCAGAAGAATGTGAGGGATGCCTCTGGTTTGGAGTGGTGCAAGGAAAGAAGTCAAAAGGCACACACAGACCCCAGGTCACAGATAGAGATTGCCAGCTTCTTCCCTATAGTAGAAACAGATATTACAGAAAGCCTGTTGACTGGGAATGAAAGCACATTCGTGTCAAAGAGATGTCTTAGACAGCCTTTTGTGTATGAGAGTTCAGAGGAAACCCATGCTTAAATCTTGGTGATGAATCACAAAATAAAGCAAGATAATTTGCACTCACATGAGATAAGAAAAATTCTTGCTGTGCCCTCAGATGCTTTTAGCTGTCAAGGATTTTTTTCTCCTAATCAAGGACTATCTATAATTCTGGGTTTTTTTTTTTTTACTACTAGACCCTGCCCTTTCTCTGACCATTTGTTATTGCTAGATAAAGATTGTGATACAGTATTAATACTTCAATTAAGTATGGCTTTCATTGAGTTTGTTCAAGTTATATTTCCTTAAACCAGAAAATAACTGAGGTTTAGGAAAAAGTGTACAGGGTGTTCTACTTGCTTTGCAGGGAGGAGCAGAAGAAGCCTCTGAGGGCAACATGTTGCCCTTTATCCACAGATCATCATTCCTGTATTTAAAAAAAAAAAAAAAAAAAAAGGGAAACCTGAGGCAGGATGCCAGAAATTAGCTGAAGGATAGTTCCAAACAGATAGAGAAAGAAAACAAGAAGCATGGAGTTGCAGCACAAGCAAGCAGAGGCCTACTGACCATAAAACAGCATCTGAAGCCTGAACCATCCATTGTTACATGAGCATTAACTACTGTTGAGCTCGGTGGTGCCCACTGTGGTGGAGATATGCATATCAACTAGTCCTGAGACTTGGGCACGAGAGGTAGAAGCGGCACATGCTCCTGGCAAAAGAGAGGCCATCCACAGCCGCAGCCGCAGTTGTCCTGGCATAACTGCCAAGGCATAGTTTCCAGGGACAAAGGAGGCTAATGAGTGTAGGAGGCAGAAGGGTTACAGAGAGCATTCGGTATAAGGATGACAGAGGAGAGTGGGAAGCTAGCAGCGGAGGGCAGATGGTAAAGTGACGTGACCTTCTGAGGAAAAAAAAAGGAGTCTCAAAATAAACTAGAACAAATTCATTTCCTGAAGGAAAAACAACGACAACAACAGGGATGTGGCTGGTTTCCTGCATCGCAGTGCCTTGAATATATCAATACAGCAATGATTGTTTTGCTGCAGTCACAGAATATTGTTTGGCAAGTGACTCGGGGTGGGGATGGGGAAACAACCATAAATTGCTCCCGCCTCCAGGGGCGTATCTGGGGGTGGGTGGGGAGAAGGGTACATCTGCCCCTGGTGCAGCAATCTGGGGGTGCCTGACCCGCCCACCCGCCTGCCGCTGCTGTCCCCCCCGCAGGCAGGAAAGGGCAGCGGTACTTCCTGTTCCTCCTCCACCTCCTCCTGATGGTGGTGGTGGTGCTGCTGCTAGTGGTGTTGCCACCCCCTTAAGGGTCCGTCCCCAAGCTGGCAGGAAGGATGCCTGGCTGCTGGGGAGGCTGGCTGGCTGGCGCGGTGCTCCCCGCTGGCAGCCCCTCCTCTCTGTGGGAACGGCAATGGTGGTGGCACAAAGCTGCTGTGCCAGGCGAGCCAGGGTTCATCTAAGGCTGCCGGCACAGGGGGGATGTTTGAGGCCGGAGGGGGCTGCTGGGGCTGCCCCCCATCAGCAAGCCAGAGGCAAGAGGAGTCAAAGGAGGAAGAGGAGGAAGAAGAAGAAGAAGGGGAAGAGGAAGAGGAGGAGATATGTGTCACACCCCTCCACTCCTGGAGGCTGGGAATGGCGCGAGACAGGCGGGCAGGGGATGGAGAAAGGATGTCGAGGTGGTGGTGGTGGACGAGGGCCAATCCAGGCTGGACTGGACTGGGCTCAGTATCCACATGCACATGGAAGTGAGTGAAGGAAGCTCCGCCACCTCCCAGTCTGCTTAAAGGCACCGCTGTTTGTCCCCCAGGCACTGAAAACCCTAGCTACGCCTCTACCCACCTCCATTGGTCTCTGGCCAATCTTTACTCCTCATTTGCACCAGGCTTTTGGAGTTGTTTTCACCTTAAAGAGCTGTATCTCTCATTAATTACTTCTCTCATGAACGGAGGGATCGGTCGGGCTAGAAGAACTCGGGTCCGGCACTTACTGCCTGTCCCCTGTTCTGATCCCCTCGCCCACCGCCATCTACCTGAGTGCCATCCCGCCAGTGCCTCTGACCTGTCCTGCCTCCTGATTAATGCCAGGTCGGTGCATAACAAGACCCCGCTCATCCTTGATTCCATCTTGGATGAGCATGCCGACCTGGCATGCATCACCGAGACCTGGGTGGGCGCGGAGGGTGGGGCTTCCCTCTCCCTCTTGTGCCCACCTGGGTTTCAGGTTCAGTGGGCAGGCAGATCGGAGGGTAGGGGGGTGGGGTGGCCATCGTTTACAGGGAATCCCTTTGTGTTAGTAGGTCTGCGACAATGGTGTGTTCTGGGGTGGAATGCCTCCATCTATCAGTGGGTCAGCGAGATAAGTTTGGCATTGTGCTGGTGTACCGTGCTCCCCGCAACCCAGCGCAATCCCTACCAGAGATCGCCGAGTTCGTCTCGGCTGCTCTGTTGAGATCCCCCCGCCTTCTGGTAGTTGGGGACCTCAACCTGCATGCCGAGGAGGAACTCACTGGTGCGGCTCTGGAATTCATGGAATCCATGACTTCCATGAACTTATCTCAGCATGTTCTATGCCCCACCCATAGAGCCAGCCACACCCTGGACCTGGTTTTTTCCTCCATGTTGCCAGATTCGTGTCTGGGGGTTGGGGGTATTCTGCCCCTGCCCGTGTCATGGTCGGACCATTACCTGCTAAAATTTTCCCTGTCGATCGCCTCCCCCCCCCCGGGAGCACCCATCTTACATCTGGGCCCACCTCCGTGGGCTCCTGGACCCTTCCAGGTTCATGGAGGCCTTCAGGGAGCTCTCTGGTGGTCTGGCAGATGATCCTGTCGATGCCCTGGTGGAAAGGTGGTATCTGGGTACCACCAGGGCGGTGGACCGGATCGCCCCCAAGCGTCTCCTACGATGTCGAGGCCGCTCCTCCCCGTGGTTCACGGAGGAGCTGCAGTCGATGAAACAAGAACGTAGGAGACTGGAGGTCATTTGGAGGGCAAACCGGACGGAAGAAAATAGGGCTGCCCTTAAACAGCTGACTGGCCGCTACCTTCACGCAATCAGGGACACTAGAAGATCATTTGTCTCCCTGAGAATTGGCGAGGCCTCGAGCCGCCAGGCAGAGTTATTCCGGGTGGTTCGGGACCTCTCCAATCCCAGTCAGCTGCAGCCTCCTCCTAGTGATTTCACTAGTGAGCAATTTGCAGCTCATTTTAGATCAAAAATAGAGGCCATCCATTCCGACTTGCCCCCCAGTTGCTCTAGTCCACCCTTTGGGATCTCCGGTGCCTCACCCCTCCGCTGTCCCCTCCTGGATGAGTTTGGGCCGGTTTCTTCGGCGGAGGCCTCCAGGGTTATGGCTCGTTGCTGGCCAGCGGCCACTCCCTTTGACCCTTGCCCAGCCTGGCTTATTAAATCTGCCGAAGGGAACATGCCTGAGTGGGTTTCTGCTATCACCACGGCTTCCTTCCGAGAGGGATGCCTCCCTTCCTGTTTGAAGGAGACCGTGGTGAAACCCACTCTTAAGAAACCTGGCTTGGCGTCGGACAATCTTTCCAGCTATCGTCCGATCGCCATTGTTCCCTTCCTGGGCAAGGTTGTCGAGGGGGTGGCTGCTGTCCGACGTCAGTCATACTTGGAGGTAAATCATATCCTGGACCCCTTCCAGTCTGGATTCAGGCCTCTTCGCGGGACCGAGACCGCCCTGGTCACTCTGCAGGATGACCTCCTCAGGGAGGCCGACGGGGGGAGCTCCTCCCTGTTGGTCCTCCTTGATCTCTCAGCAGCCTTTGATACCGTCGACCATGGTAACCTCCTAGCCTGGCTCGCGGAGGCGGGAATTGGGGTCAGGTCTTGGCCTGGCTCCATTCCTTCCTCGGCGGCCGGACTCAGCGGGTTCAGCTGGGAGATGTCTTGTCGGCTCCTTGGACATTCCCTTGTGGGGTGCCCCAGGGGTCGGCAATCTCTCCCGTGCTGTTCAATGTTTATATGAGGCCACTGGGGGAGGTCATCAGGAGATATGGAGTTCGCTGTCATCAGTACGCTGATAACACGCAGTTCTATATCTCCTTTTCATCATCTGCTGAGGAGGCAGTTCGCTCCCTCGATCTGTGCCTGGAGGCCATACTGGAATGGACCAGAGATAACCGTCTCAAGCTCAATCCGGAGAAGACGGAGGTTCTGTTCTTCGGGGTGCCTTCGTCTCGGTACAATGGCCCCCTCCCTAGTCTGGGCGGTATCTCCCTCCAGCCTACAGACAGGGCCAGGAATCTGGGTGTGGTCCTGGACTCGGCCCTCTCCCTGGAAGCCCAGGTGATGGCCGTCTCCAGGGCCGCTTTTTTCCATCTCCGCAGGATCGCCCAGATCCGCCAGTACCTTGATGAATCCTCCCTGAGGACAGTTGTGCAGGCCCTGGTGGTTTCGAGGATCGACTATTGCAATGCCCTCTACGTGGGGTTGCCCTTGACCCTGGTCCGGAGGTTACAGTGGGTCCAAAATGCGGTGGCCAGGCTGGTGGTGGGTGCCCACAGATACGAGCACATCACCCCAGTCCTGGCCCGCCTGCATTGGCTCCCTGTTGTCTTCCGGACCAGGTTCAAGGTCTTAGTTTTGATTTTCAAAGCCCTCCACGGCTTGGGACCAGAGTACCTGGCGGAGCGTATCTCCCAGAGGGCATCCAGATCCAGACCCACGAGATCATCGCAGGCGCACTCACTGAGAGTGGCCACACCCAGAGAGGCGCAGAAAATGCGTACGCGAAACCGCGCCTTCTCTGTGGTGGGGCCCTCACTCTGGAACCAGCTCCCCAGTGAGCTGCGCCTGCTGGAGTCCCTGCCTGCCTTTAAAAAGGCCTTGAAGACCTTTCTCTTTAAAGAGGCCTTTGGTGACCTTACTAGTTAGTTTTTTCCCCCTCTTTCTCTATTCAATTTGCCGCCATCTCTGCCCTCGGAGGCTTCTCCACTTATTTTATGGGGTTTTTTTATTTTTGTTAGCCGCCCAGAGTTCCTGCCAGGGAAGATGGGTGGGATATAAGCTTTACAAATAAATAAATAAATAAATAAATTATTTCAATCTGTTTATTCTGTCTTTGCTGATCTCTGTTTTCAAATACATGTTTTAGTTTTTTTATTGCTGATTCTGTTATGCTTATTTTGGTTTATTTGCTATGTTACTTTTATATTTTATATTGCTTTGTTTTGTCATGATGTAACCTGTAAACTGCCCAGAGTGGCCTTGTTGCTAGATGGTGCAATATATAAATCCTATTATTATTATTATTATTATTATTATTATTATTATTATTATTATTATTATTATTATTATTATTATTATTATTATTATTATTATTAGGTAGAGGTCTTTTGCAAGTGAGGCAGGCAGTTGAAGAAGAGAAGCATGCATTGGCAGATTATGTAAAAAATAGTACAGAGCCAGCATTATTGGAGGTTAAGAAGAAGAAGGTGTTTAAAAGGGTCAAACAGAGAGTCAATACAGGAAAACAATGATGCAAATAAGAGATGATCACTGGCATAATAAAGCACTGCATGGGCATTTCCTCGAAAAAAAAATCAAAGGAAAAGTAGATGAGGAAAAGATATGGTTATGGCTTTCCAATGGAACACTGAAAAAAGAGACGCGTAAAACTAGAACTAGGGGGCACTCCATGAAACATTTGGGTGCTAGAACTCAAACAAATATGAGAAAGTACTTTTTCACCCAGAGGATCACTGGTTTGACAGAAGAAGTGGTGACATCTGTCAGCCTTGAAAGCTTTAAGAAACTATTGGACAAGTTCACAGAGAACAGGGGTATCAATGGCTATCATTATGGATGCCTAAGATCAACCTCCGGGTTGGAGAGAGAGGCAGGTTATCTCTCAATGCCATTTGCAGGGAATCGTAAGAAGGTGAAGGCAGAATACTGAACCGAATGAGCTGTGGCCTGTTCCAGCAAGGCTGTTCTTATGTTCTTATATTCTTATGGAGAGGCAAGGTCTTTTACCCCCATCTTGTCTCTTGAAACCAACACACTGATGTTTGATTAGTTATCATAGGCAATGAATTCTTCCAAAGATGGTGAGAAACCAGCAATCTTCCCCACCCAGCTCTGTACCATGTGACACTTGTCAGGTGAGAAGGCCTGAGTGCTGCCAATGAGTCATGTCAATCTGTTGACCACCTGATCAGTCAGTTCTTTGTCAAGCACAACCGCCAAGCCCATGGTGATAGGCTAGTTATAGGGTTATGGTTGGAGGCCAAAGAGTCAAGGAAGTATGTATGAACATCTGCAAAGGAGTTATGTGGGTCTGAAGGGGAAGTCTTGCTGATCACACTCAAGTCACTGAAAAATAGCACACGTGTACAGTTTGACACATTCCACAACTCCTATGGTAAAAGCTCTCCATGTAGAAACTGGCATGAAACCATTAAGCAGACTGAGTGGGGTGCCTCAGGCAGCAGATTCTGGCAGTGAATTGCTTAATTTTTTGTTGTCATTGTTATATTTTGATTGCCACAGATGGAGGAAAACCCTTCCAGTTTTTTTTCCTCCTAGTTCCCCATTTTTCGACACACATACACATACACACCTGGATTTGAATAGGTGACAGGGGTCTTTGAGAAGCCCTAACAACTCTCCAATGATGGCCCTTACATCAGAAATATGTCTCAAGTATGCCCAGCACCCTCCCTAGTCATTCCATGGAGCTGCCGTTCCAGGAGAGGTGGCAGGCTGGGCCACCACCATCAGACAGGGGCCTGCTGCGCCACCAACAACAACAGGGACCTTGGTAACTCAGTGACCTCCTCTTCTCAGGCCACTCCCTGGAGATAAATAGCAGCACAGTATTTATTGAATACTTGTTTGCTTGTTCATTGGTTGGTTTGTTCATTTGTTCATTCATTGAAATATTACTTATTAATCAGAATATTTATTTATTTAAAAAAAATCCATGTACCCTATAACCAAAACCATGCTTCCCAAACTCAAGCAATTCAAATGAGAAATGTAGTTATATAAATTATAAAGCACAAGCTCCCATCATGACAGCCAACAACCCCAAGGAAAGTCTCACCTTATGTTTAGGTACGTTGATTCATATCAACAATTGCAGAAAGAAAGAAAGAAAGAAAGAAAGAAAGAAAGAAAGAAAGAAAGAAAGAAAGAAAGAAAGAAAGAAAGAAAGAAAGAAAGAAAGTAGCAGCATCACCCACAGTGGGGTTGGGAGTGAAAGACAAGGCACAAGGGAGCCACTAGGATTAATAGAGCAATGTTGACTTTTTATTGGCTTTTGGGTAATCACCGCATCCACCCAGTTGTCCCTGGGGAGGGGGGCTGTGGCTACAGAAGAAACCATGGGGGCTTTTTGTGGCAGCAGACAAGAGGTACACAGAGGAACAGGCAGCAAAGGAACCATCCAGCCTCTTGGGATTTTTGCAATAAGGGCCAGATTTGGTGAGGTGAAAATGTGTGGGGGCCAACCATTAACTGATTTGGCCCCTGGGCTGGACTTTGGACAAGCCTCCTGGACATGCAAGGAGGTGGGGAGGATGCTGCAACAACAACAGAGCCAGGGGCGGGTAGGCTGGGCAGGTGGCTGGGAGGACGGATGGAGGCAGGGAAGGCAGGCAAACCATAAAACTGTAAGCTGATGTGTCTATCCGGTATGGGAGGGGAGGCCAGCTGGTGGGGATGTGTGACAGGATGAGCCAGTGGGGAGAAGAGGCTGTGGGCTGCTCAAAATTTGAAAATGGGCCACATTTGGCCCCTGGGCCTGACTTTGGACATGCCTGATTTAGGAGATTAAGTCCTTCCTCCAGGGACACAGACAGAGAGTCAGCCCTCTCCTCCCACACCCCCTTCTTGAATACATCTCACTGGTGCTGGTGAGGTGTTGGGGCCAGGGGCCAAGCACTACTAGGGTATTGCTAGGGCAGCAGGGATGACATGGTCTGAGATGTAGTCCAGCCCTTCATGGGTCCCTTTTGCTTCTGCAGTGGATTTACGTTATAGCTCAGCCTCCTTACAGGCTTTGTCTTTTGGGGAGAAGATCCTCCTCCTGCCCACCTATCTTCTCCCAGTCACAAGGGACAACACCTGGGCAGGTGATTATGGCGCTATTTTCATGCTCCTCTTTTGGGATAGAGAAAGAATGAAGAAGTGATAGTAGGAAACGAGGAGAGATGAAGGAGACAGAAAATGGGTTGGATGTGGGCTCCCTGCTTACTTGGGTTCCTTATAAATGCAGGAGTGGTGGCCTGTTTTCAGTCTTGGAGAGCCTTGCCATTGTTCCAATTCTTGGAACAATATGTGCTCCAGTAGGACAAAGCATTCTTTATGAGAGTCACCATAAATGCCTGAGTTGCACTGGGTCTGCCTTCTATGGCACCTGCGGGTGCAGATTTTGATGGCAGCCAGACTGGTGGTGGTGGTGGTGGGGAGACTGCTCCAGTAATGGCTACCTGGTCTGTTGAGCTAGATCTGTCAAGCACTCAACCACATGGAAGCAGGGCAAGCAGCTCAACAGGGCTTGCACTGCTGTGAATCGAGAATTGGAAGCTGGGAACAGATGCTCATACACATACGGAGATGCAAACTTTGCATTCGGTAAAAGGAATGAAAAATCTGGTCCATGCAAAGATGCAGAAAGAATTGCAAAGAGCAGGATGATGGGCCCATTTCTATTTCTGCCCCCATGGCCAAATTTTCAGGTTAATTTGCTCCACTCGTCTTGGTGCCCAAGAAGGCAGCAGGGTAGATCAGGTTGATGCATCACATTTCCTGTGGCTGAGACTAGTCAGAGAATAACTCTTTCCGTGTTTGCTAGTGCTCAGTTTGGTATACATACTTTGATTGTGATGATTCACAGAGGTATGGATAAAGCCACCTCCACTCAGACCATCTTCTTCTCTGTGGCCAGATAGGCTGTTGGATCCTGGGAGATGCTGTCCAGCAAGAAGTGTTTCCCAGCTGTGGTCCAGGGGGTGAACCTACAGCCTTTTTGAGAATTCACCACTTATGAATGAATGAACGAACTTACAAATGTGCAAATGAACCCCCTCCCTATGTACGCTATACTAAATCTGCTCTACAAAGCGCTCAACACTCAAGGCCAGCTTTTTTGGCGGGAGGGGGTAACGTAGGAGGTAGGGTCCAAGGAGCTGAAACACGAGGAAGGAGAATAAATCTCACCCAGTAAGCACCTTTGATTGGAACAACCCTTCAAATGGCTTCCACTCAGAAATCCAATCACAGATAATGTAATCCACCATTTGGGTGGTGGTGGTGGATGATACATGTACGTACGTACATACGTATGTAGGTACATACATACATACATACTAAAATATGCAACCCTCTGCAAAGGTTTAATGCAGAACTAGTTCGTCAATTTCTTCAAGCATGATAACAGAACACTTTGGAACACTGGCTCAGCTCATTTCTGTAAAAAATTCACAATCAGTTCTTAAATATATTTACTCTGAGTTAAGTCCCAGTTGTTTTCAAAGTGCCTTATTCCCATGTCAGTATGATAGCTGTCTTAATTTTTTTTTCAGTTTGAAGATGATCTTTCAGAAGCATCAGTTCAATCCAATAATTTAAAGCAATTTAATACTGAAGTCATTTAAATTGAAAACATTGGGGGGTGAAAATAAAGAGGTGCTAAACCCAAATCTTTCCCAATACTTAAATCCAAAGAACAAATAGGAAAAGTATAGAAGTTCCCCCTTATTTTCATTATTGCTTATTTCTTCTGATGCTTTATTTATTTATTTATTTATTATTAGATTTATACCCCGCCCATCTTCCCATAGGAACTCTGGGCGACTTACAAAAATAAACAAAAAAACCAATAACACAGTAAGAGACAATCATAACATAATTAAGCAAAGACAATAAAAACTTAGACTATAAAACAGTAGAACAGTTTGTGCCCTGGTATCACATATAAAGCCCAACACAGGCCCTCTCAGTGAGTACAAATAAGGATGGCCGGGGAAAAAAACCCTACAAATACTCGCCAAAGGCCTCCCGAAAAAGCAGAGTTTTTAAAGCTTTACGGAAGGCCAGCAGGGACTCTGCAGAGCGCACTTAGCTTGGGAGACTGTTCCATAGAGACGGGCTGCCTACGAGAAGGCCCGGTTACGTGTGGATGTTTTCTGGGCCTCTCTGGGGGTGGCAACCCGAAGCGAGTGCGCTCGCGACTGCCGGACTGGATGGGCCGAGGTTGATCGCTGGACGATCCGCTCTGACAGGTAGTCTGGGCCCAAGCCATGGAGGGTTTTATAAACTAAAACCAGGACCTTGAATCTGATCCGGGATGCAACGGGCAACCAATGCAGGCGAGCCAGAACCGAGGTGATGCGGTCATAACGGCGCACACCCACCACCAGTCTGGCTGCCGCATTTTGTACCCGCCAGAGGAGAGTCAATGGCAACCCCATGTAAAGAGCGTTGCAGTAGTCCAACCTCGAGATCTCACCAGCGCTTGGACCACAGTTCTCAGAGAGTCACCATCTAGGTATGGGCGGATCTGGGCAATTTGACAAAGATGGTAAAATGCGGATCTCGTCGTGGCAGCCACCTGGGCTTCCAAGGTAAGCGCCAGATCCAGAACCACGCCCAGATTCCGAACCCTATCCGCCGGCTGGAGAGAAACACCCTCCAGACTGGGGAGAGGGCCTCCATACCCAGACAGTGAACTCCCAAAGAACATGACCTCCGTCTTCTCGGGGTTGAGCTTCAGCCTGTTGGCCCTGGTCCATGTCAATACTGCATCCAGGCACCGAACAGCTTCCACTGCAGAGGTGGAAAAGGAGAGATAGAGCTGCGTGTCATCAGCATACTGATGACAGCAGACTCCAAATCTCCTAATGACCCCAGCCAGCGGCCTTACATAGATGTTGAACAACATGGGGGAGAGAGACGACCCTGTGGAACCCCACAAGGGAGTATCCACAGGGCCGACAGCTTCCCCCCCCCCCATGCTGCACATACTGGGGACGGCCCTCCAGGAAGGACCGGAGCCAACTGCAAGCAGAGCCCCCGATCCCCACCTCAGAGAGCCGATCCAGTAAGAATACAAATCAAACATGCTAATACAAATCAAACATTCCTCGGTCAACTGGTCTGACGGAAGATAGTTTGAAAACACTAACAAAGAAGAAAAGTGCTGCTCTTTCCGCTAGCGTGAAAAGAACAGGTTCCTTGCTTTCCTCACAATTTTGTGAAAAGCTGTCATGTAGTCCAGTAGCCTGCCCTCTGGTGGATTAAGTTACCTTGTTTTTAACAATTTGAAAAAAATCCACAAGCAAACATTGGAATAGAAATATCCGGGATGGGATGGGGGTGGGGGGGAGAGCTATCACATTTGGGTTTGGAGCAGTCAACAGGTTCTAGAGTTTATTAATGATTCTCCGCTACATGCTGGGCATTGGTAGAATTCTTGTCCATCTTTCAACTTAGATCCACAAAGCTTGGATAACTATCTCTAGTTGTTTCTAGAAAATAGTTTCTGTTGCCCAGAAGGAAGACACTTTTGGTGCTGAGAGTATTAAACCTTCAGAAAATCTATGCCTCTTTGGAGCACCTTTCTTCTTCTTCTTCTTCTTCTTCTTCTTCTTCTTCTTCTTCTTCTTCTTCTTCTTCTTCTTCTTCTTCTTCTTCTTCTTCTTCTTCTTCTTCTTCTTCTTCTTCTTCTTCTTCTTCTTCTTGAGAGGCAGAGCACCTCTAATATCTGAGGCAATACATGACCATCAGGACTAGTAGCCACAAACTGCTTTGTCTCTCATGACCAGTACTGTACCTGAGTGTGACAGTGACTCACACTCAGTTTAGCAATGGCCATGAGATGTGATGGTGGCCATCCATACATATGTTTTTTTAAATGGCTGAGACAAATTTATGAAGCATAAGATTGTTCACTGTAAAACGGAATCAACCTGAAAGCCTGTAATTATTAATGTGAGGGAGCAGCAAATCAGGCAGCAAAAGGGTAACAAGGCAGAGGAGTCTCACTACTCCATCATCAACATGTAGTTCCATTGTGCAAGCTTGGCTGTCCCACTGTATAGATATAGACATCTCCAATGACAATACAGGGACTTTCCTATGACTTGTTCCCACTATCAATGTGATGGTGGGAATGCCTGGTGCTCATGGGCTGGAAAATATGGTCTAAGAAGTGGCCCTCATACTCTGGCACAGCCTTCCCTGAGTTTGCACCCTTATAGGTATTTTGGGCAACCTGGCTAATTATTCCCATCCAGAGCATACACAGCTTTCATTGTCCTTGAGATGAGGGAAGATGTGGTCCAACAGGCTGGGAGGATGCCAACATGGGCAAAGCTGATGTTAGGAATAAAATCTGTGTTGAAAGAACAGGTCCAGAAATATGTGTGCCAATGTGTGGGTGAGGGTGTGCATTTGCACGTGCACACATGCTCATGTGAGCACATATGTCTCTGTACATAATAAAGTCCATAGGTTTATCTGTTCCTTCACTTTTGTGGTCTGCTCAGATAATTCTAAAAAGTTTCAGCAACGTGACGGCTGTCAACCCTTCTTCTCCATCACCTGTGCACCAAAGAAGTCACATGGGGACGGATCAACCCGGCAGCTCAGTTAATTCTGCTTTCACATCTCCTGCTGGAGTGGTGTCTCTCCACCTAGAAGCTACTTCTGTCGACCCTTTCCAACTGGATACAGATTTTTCTTTGTTTGAATGAACACCGACCCTAGGTGACCCACGTGAGCTGAAACAGTTGCCAGTGCATATTAATAGCAGTCAAATTCATTCAGTGCTAGTAAAGAACCTCATGCGTGAATTTAAGTCCAGTTGGCAAGGTAGGCTGGGCTCTGAAATGTTGTTGGCTCTGCGGCAGCTGTCATTCCGTGCCAACCCGCTCCCTCCGATCATAAGCAGGTGGCTCACGCATATTGTTTTTACTACATATCATTTTAATTTTGCAAAGTCTCGCTGAAAGAAATAGGGCATTTGTGCTATTCTATGCAGGGCATTCGGGGGAGGGGGAGGGGAAAGGAGGAGCAAAGGACGGACTGCATTTGATTGCACAGAAATATTACTTTCTGTGTAGAACATAGCAGCTGGTGAACCTGTTCATTCCCTTTGGCTGCAGTTGCGTACTACCCTAAAATATAACTAATTAACTTGTATTAATTAGGAGAGGGCTTTGCGCAAACGTGTTCAACAAGAAAAGCCAGTTGAAGCCTGTCTTATTTAAGCACGCCTGCTTCTGACTGCTAGATGGAGGGCCTGGTTTCCTTTTATGTCACAAAGTCTTGGATGGCTGTCCATCCTTGCTTTGGCTTTTCTAAATGTTGGAGCCTTATGCTTGCCGGAAGAGGTGAATCGACTAGAACAGATCACAGCAGTTTAAAATACCCTAACAGAGTTCCTGAGGGAAAATCGGGTGGTTAATAAGTACAAATATAAATGAATATAAGCAACAGTATGTGTGCCATCCGTGTTAAATATGTGTTGTTATGACATCATAATGTTACATCATGCACAAACAGGCAGTCACATAGTGGGCAATTATTGTGGCTTAATATGTGTTTGGAAGGTGCTTCTGAGGGGTGAAAATGCCATTCGGTAGAGCAAAGAGTGCTGGGCCTTGTTTTATGGATCACCACGAGGTGACAAGCAGCAGGTTAAGACTGTGTTTGAGTTATGAAGGCTATTGGTACTCTGCTCTTTTTCCTTTGTTAAAAAATAAATTTTATTTTCAAAACAAAATACAAACTAAAGCAAATACAAAAATACAAAAACAACAGTGATCGCCTCCACCAACAACACTCCTTAAACAATCTTGATCATTATTATCCTCCCCTCCAGAACTGAATTGATTGTTGCGCTGGAGCCTTATCTTTACATCTTACAAGCACATATTCAATAAATCTACCCCATATATCATTAAACATATGTCTTTTTAACTCTCCTTTCTTATTCTTTAAATTACATGTCAATTTACTTGTCATTTAAGGCAATATTCTATACTTCAGTATACCATTCATCTATTCATATAATAATAATAATAATAATAATAATAATAATAATAATAATAATAATAATAATAATAATAATAATAATAATAATAATAAATAAATAAATAAATAAATAAATCATGATTAGTGTTCCAATTCCTAGCTATTATTGGTCTAGCTACTGTTAATAAATTAGTAATCAGCTCTCCAGTTTTGAAGCACATATTGATAACAAAGCAATTTCTGAATTGGGCTCTATATTCCTTTCAAATATATCACTTAGTTCTTTAAAAACAGATTTTCAAATCTGAATCTCTAATAATTTCTTATTATCTCTATTAGAGATGGACACGAAACGAACAGTTTTTCATTTCTGTTTTCATTTTTTCATTTTGTTACTCAATGAAATGACAAACGAATTTTGTCTCCAAAATGAAACGAAACGAACAGAAACACCAGAAATTTTGTCGTGTGTTTCGTTTCCGTAACTGCAATACAGTGAACTGCTTTAAATGCTAAAAAAATTACAAAAATTGAAATAAATGGTAACGAAACGGTAACAAAACAAACAAAAATGAAAATGAATTTTTTGCAAAAATTCATGAAAAACGGAAACAAACTGAAACGGACCCTCCAAACAACAAACGACAAACGAAACATCATTTTTTAATTTGTGCCCATCTCTAATCTCTATCTATAAGATATCTACTTTCTAAATATTTTATTGTTTCTTATAACTTTGTTGTACTTTCTTCTTTCAATTTTTTAAATCTACATGATTCTCTTGTAGCTATTCCTCCCATAACTACTTTTAGGGTGTCCCAAATCACTCTCATTTTACTCCTACCTATTTCATTTATTGCCATAACTCCAGTCTTTCCTTTTTTACCCTGTCATTACATCTGCCTGTTGAAAAATATTAGAAGTTATTCTCCATCTTTTTGCCTCTCTATAATGTTTTTCAACCTTCATTTCCATAGTTATCAATGCATGATCTGTTACATATATTACATTAATATCCATTTCTACTATTTTAGAAAGCAAATTATAAGATAGAAATATAAAGTCTATTCTAGTGTAAATATAAAGTCTATTCTATTATATACAGAAGAATAAGTATATCTTCTTTCATCCCCCTTTAATACTTTCTTTAATACTCTCTAAATAATCTTCAAGCCAGTATTTTTATTAGCAATACCATCTTTTTACAAACAGATTTATCTTTCACTTTATCCAAAACCATATTAAAGTCTCCTGCCATAATAACATAATCATGTTTTTACCTTCCTCATTTGTTTAAAAACAGATTCATAAAAGTCTCCCTGTTTTACATTAGGCGCATAAATATTTACTAAGATATAATCTTGTATCCCTGTTAAACCCTGTATTATGAAGTATCTACCATTAATATTGTTTACCACTTCTTCTACCACAAATTCACAATGCTTGGAGATAAATATTGCAACTCCTTTAGATTTTGAAGTCCCATATCCTTTCTCTAGATGTCAATATTTTGTAGCTTTAGTCCGTTGACCCCTTCTTTTGATTGATGAATCTCTTGCAGAAAAATAATGTCTGCTTTGGTACTGTGTGACCAAGAAAGTCAGTCCTCTGTTTCAGGGTATTTTCCATTTCAAGGGTGGGGAATCTGTGGTTTAACAGATGTTCTGGAAGGATAACATTCACCATCCCTAAGCACTGATGAGGCTGGCTGGACATTATGGGAACTGCTGCCAAACAACATCTGGAGGATCAGAGCTCTGTATCCTCCAAAAGTCTGCTCTGCCCAAACCTGGTTTATGGATAAAGAATGATTTGAATGCACAGCCATGGTGGAAGGGAGGCAATCGAAGGTTGCTGATTGGGAGAGTTTGGACAGTGGAAACAACTGAGCCAGGGACAAAGTCACTTGATCACAGTGGCGATGAGATAAGTTGGTATTTTTTTCATCAAATAAGATTTTGTTGTTCTTGTTGCTAAAATCACATCTATGTATACACAGCTATTGACATATCCCCATTTCATGCACATCTGGGACTTGGTTTGTTCTTTGCTTGCAATACATTCTCTCTTTGAGGAGGAGTAGATGACACCTGCATGTCAGCCTAGTTTGTGCCAGGGGGAATACGCTTCAGAATATCAGTTTCTAGGGAACGTGAGGAGGTGGCAACTATTGCCTTCATATCCTGCTCATGGGCTTCAGACACAACTGCAAGAGTGAATGCATGGACAACAGGTAGGCTTTTTTATGAGGATATTGAGGAAGGAGAGAGATATGCTGTCCTGGGCTTCTAGAGGGAAGAGATGGATCTAAATACAATCAATCAACAACCAGCCAGTAACTGTACGTTGGGGTGGGTAGCCTACTTCCAAGGCTATCTCTGAGTGATTATAAATGACTTGAAGCTTGAAGAAAACTTCCCTTTTGACTTGAAGAACAGCTCAGAAGAATAAAAAGTAGGAAACCTGGCCCCCGTATCCCTTGGAGGGACACAAAGGGTATTTCTGAATAAAATGCTTTGGGGGTATGGAGAGGTCTAGGGAAACCCAAGGCTGCTGAGAGAACCATACCTGGGTCTCTGAGAACTGCCTAAAGTCCCCAGCCATATTTTGTCTGCCCCTGATGCATCAAGAAAATAGGTACCACAGTTTTCTCTGAGTTTAGATGTAATTAGTTATAAATAATAATTAGCCCCTTTTCCCAGTAACAAAGGGCCTTTTCACATGACCCCTAAACTCTGCGGCAAATGGCTCCCAGCTCCGGTGCTTAAAATTGTTTCCCCACCAGCTCCGGAGTTTACAGAAAATTAAGTGCGACTGCGCCCACCTAAGCGCTTCCCAGTGCACTTTTCAGGTACCTGCTCTCCAGGAGTGAAAATCCCTGATGCAGATGTAAAGGAGTGAGTGCTGGGCTCTCCTCGCTTCTGTTTTTTTTTTTTTTGCCCCCCCCCCGCCCCTTTAAGAGACAGGAATCAGGACGACGATGGGGCTTGGGGCGGCTTCGACCAGCAGACGGAGGTGAGCCTGCATTTTTTCCTCTCTTTTTTTCTCCCTCCCCTCACGCAGACAGGAGCAAGGAAGTGAGGAGGGGGTGGGAACACAGGAAGAGCAACGAACCCCCAAGATCTCTGGTCTGAATTTAAGTGGCCAGCGGATCTTAGGGGTCATGTGAAAAGGCTCATAGATATAACTAAATTACAATGCCATTTCTTTGGAGTGTAATGATATCATTTATTTTTACAGTTACATGGATGTGGCCTCACTAAATGATGGAGATGAATGTTGTTGTGTCGTTACAGTCATCACCGACTGACTCTTCATGACCCTATGTCCATGGAGTTTTCCTGGCAGGAATACTGGATTGTATGGTTAAAGCACAATGCCTTGTGCTGCTAGAGTCAGATAATTTCAGCACATAGCTCAACCATTGCATTTGTGTTAACTTTCAGAAACAAAATAGTAAATAGTCACATTTTAATGCAAGCAACTCCTGCTTGAGTCCTTGGAACTGCACTGTTTTTTTAAATAACATTTTAGTTTCTGTATATGAACATTGCTATTGATGCTGCTGCTGTTTTTATTAACATTCTATAAGTTCCATTTAATTGTTCAAAACAGCTCACAACAGAAATAAAGAAAAGTAACCTGGAAATCAATATCTAGTAAGTAACCTGCTTTCATATTCTCTAACTAAGGTATAGAATGCAGTGATGATGTCAACTGATTTTTTTTAAGGAGGATGGCTTTAAAGGGGCATTAGGCATGCAGAGTAGGATGGGGTGGGCAACTGTTGTCCTTCAGAGATATTCCTTTCATCCCTCACCCCTTGTCCTGCCAGCGAGGGTTGCTTGGACACTGCAGTGCAACACAAACTTAAAGAGCCACTGTTGTGCCACCCTGAGGCAGGCAGATCAGCCAAGCAGTGGTTTCTAATCATGACAGCAAGATGAAAAGTTCCAGCTTCAGAGCCAGTATACCTTCAGAGAGCAATAGCTGGCAAGCAAGAACAAGGGAGGGCTGTAATATTTCAATTGAAACCTAGTTGTGATTTCCAAAGTAGTTAGTTGGTTAAAGCAGCATCAGGATTACATGGACATTCCATCTGATCTCAACTGGGTTCATACAAAATGAATGCAAGGGAGGCTTGCTGGGAAGGAAATATGGCTCCAAAGTTTCTAAGCAAGGTTAGCCCTCTGCTTCTCTAGTAGCCATGTCTTTGAAGAAATGTGCAAAACAAGGTCAGGCTGGGGGATTTATTTGATTTTGGAGTGCCAAGATAGAACCAGCATCCCTGGTGCCCCTTTCTTTCATATTTCATCTGGCATTTGTTGGGTGAAGAGATTTTAGGAGAGGTTCAGCCATTTGAACTGAGGAAAAAGGGGAGACTGAAAGTTTACATAGTATCTGCAGGCTGGCTTCCTCCTGCCAAAGGAGGTGAGTGGCCACTGAGTCCCCCACCCACCCACCGGCCCCAATAAAGCCCAGTTTCTCCACTAGGCTCGCCAACCACTGAAGCACAGCTGACAGCTTGGGTTGAGGTCTCCACCGAGTATTATCTCCTGCCAGCCATTTTGCAGAGCAACAGGGCAACTGGTTCTCTAGAATACTGACTCCTGCATGCCCTTTGTTTGAAGGATATGTTATAAGTGCTATGCAATGTCACAATAATAAGGGTATGTCTTTCCTACCCAAGTTTGTTGGGCGTCTTCCCTACTTTCTTCCTTTTCCTTTTTCATGGCTGTGGTATGAATATCTCTGTCTACTGGCCTCTCTGTGGGAAAGATAATTTGTGTGCATGTGTGTGTTTAACAGAGATCTTCAAGTGCCCAAAAAACATCATGAGTCTTAGACAAGAAGCCAGCTGCAATGTCTTCTAAAGGATAGAGAGTTGGCCAGCTCCAATCTAGGTGACCTGTATTTGGGCATCAGCTGAGTCGAGGACCTCAGCACATGCCTATTCTCCACAATTGCTTCTTGTGCCATCTGTTCAACCTCTGATATTTACTGCACACGACCAACCACCTGTGTATAAAAAAAAGAGTCATGATCTACAAGAGAATGAGCAAAAAATGAAAAGAGAAGAGACAACAGCATCAGAGAAGGTCAGGGAAGAACCTGCCCCCCCCCTTTTTTTGCAGGTTTATATCCTCTAATCCATAATCTACCAAGAAGCTGACATATCGTCTCCCACAGCAGAAATGAAGAACTGGATTACTTATTACAAAAGTTTATTGAAACGTTACACTATGCAACCAATAATTAAGCACAAGAACACTCCAGACGTTGTGCAAAAAGTACTCAAGAGAGAATTTCCCTGCTTCATTGCAAAGGGTTAGTGAATTCCCTTTCACCCCAAAATGCAAACAAAAGATGAACATGGGTGCTGCAGGCCATTGTGGACTTAGGAAAAATGAATAGGATTTGATCTGTTGTGCCATATAACCTTGTGATTTGTTGCGACTAGTCCTAGCTGCTGCAAAGGTACTAACTAAACGGATAGACTGGAAATCTCTCAGCAGGCAAAACAAATCCGGTTTTGGGTTGTGCTGCTTGTAACCAGGGAAGAATCTAGTGATACTTCAAAGACTAATAAAATATATTTGGCAGAAGGCTTTATGGATTGCAGCCTACCTTTTCAGATACATTGAAAGACACGGGCAACAATTTGTATCAAATACAGTATTAATCTTTTTAAAATGGCACAAGAGTCTTCACTTTTTTGTGGCAGCAATCAATTCTACACCATCCACTTCCAGTTATTATATTGCACTTCTAACTAGTGGCCACTAAGTGACACTATAGCCTTGTCAACTGAAACTAGGCTTTTAAAAAGGGCTCTAAGATAAAATAAAATTATCCAGACATTTCTCTTTGATTGTTTTGTGTGTCAAATTGAAAAGCAAATTATTAGTAAAGGCAGGTGACTATATTATGAAACAACAGCAATGACAACGGTTTCTCACATACACATTCCATGTAGATTTAGCCACAAATGTTCACAACAATAACAAGGATTTATTGTATGTAGTGCTTTAAGGTATTGCTTCATGTACACAAAACTTAATTAAAAAAACAAGGAAACAAAACAAAACAAAAGTGAAAAACATGTGGCACCTTAAAGACTAACTACAATACTATATTTTAATGTAACTTTTATGGATCATGTCCATTTCTTCAGACATATGTGGCAACGGAATGAAAAGTTGAATGAAATATCAGTTTCGTAGCAAATACAGTATTCATTGGCTCTTGGGCGTATGGTACATTTGTGTGCAGTGATTTGGCTTATGATGTTTTATGGTTCTGATATAAATTTTTCAGAAGAGCCAAACACCAGATCTGGGCTCAGATGATCAGGAAGAGGGCATGGGGTGTTGAAGACTATCACTTAAAGATTAAGAGTAAGAGAGAGAAAAGAATATTAAATATAGAGATGAGAGGAAATAATAGAGGAATCCCATGTAGGAGATAGTGGCAGTTTTTACTTTGTTGTGGGAGATGGACTTGGTAATAGAGAATAACAGCGGCAGTGCAGAAGTTTTAAATTTGGCAAAGACTTAAGAAATCATGACTTATGTTCAATCCATGTTTATGGGTGTCCATCATGCATATGAATTTTATCTCAGCCATTTCCCTCTGTATTTTTGATTTGTCATGATTCTGTTTTAAAATGGTGACCTTCAAATCTTCCATGGAGTATCCTGGTAGACTGAAATGGTTGGTGACAAGTTTCGGTGTATTGTGGTTTCTGATGTAATATTTGTGACCATTTCCATAGAGATTCTCCTGTTTGTCCTATGTAGAGTGCAGAGAGGCATTGTTGGTAAAATATGGCATAGATCACATTGGCTGAGGAGCAAGTGAAGCTGCCTTTGATATTGTATGTGGCATTGCTAGGTCCTGTGATCATGTTGCCAGAGTTGATGTGTGGTCAGAGTTGGCATCTAGATCTGTGGCAAGGTTTAGTTCCCCTGACTCTGTTGCTGTTTTGCAATCCATTGTGTGTTAGTATTTGTTTGAGGTTGGGGGATCGTCTGTAGGCAAGTACAGGCCTCCCACCAAAGACTTTGGAGAGTGGGGTGATCCTGTCAAAGTTCTTGTCCAGGGTTATGTGTGCATGTATGCTGAAAATTGAATTCTACCAGTTGGGTTTCATGATTCCATCAAGGGATGGGACCCCCTGCTTAAAGGAGATGGTATATATTTGAATGAGCTTTTAATTTTTTAAAACAATTATACCAACTAGAAGGAAGGAAGGAAGGAAGGAAGGAAGGAAGGAAGGAAGGAAGGAAGGAAAGGGAATTATAGCCAATGCACATGCATTAAACAAGTTTATCATATACTAAAAAAAGGTTTTGTTTGGAATTTACATAACACAGATGCACAAACACAGCTAAATGCTGACCAGTGAATTAGAGATGGTGTGTGGTGTATGGTGTATGGTATAGGCCAGGGGCATGGTGGCTCAGTGGGCTAGAGTACTGAAACTGTTGGCTGCAAAGTCGGCAGCTCAGCGGATTGAAACCTGGGTGCCACAAAGCAAAGTGAGCTCCTGCTGTTAACCCCAGCTCATGCCAAACTAGCAGTTCAAAAGCATGTAAATGCAACTAGATAAATAGGTACCGTCATAAAAAGCAGGAAAGTAACAGGTTCCGTGAGCAGAAATGTGTTCAGTCATGCTGGCCACATGGCCATGGTCTTACACAACACTAGCACTTTGGAAATGGAGATGAGCGCCACCCCTAGAGTTGGACATGATTAGCACGCTTGTGCAGGGAGAACCTTTACCTTTACCTATGCTTTATGTTTACACCCTTGAAGTAAAAGCTTTTTTGTTATGTTAAGAGCTTGTAAAATGCAAGGACACTGACCTCCTGTTAGCATCTATAGTATAAAATATGTTCCTAATACAAAGTTAATTCATCACACAATATATTCAAAACCAGAGAGAATACTCTTGGATGTGCTCACTGCACTGCAACTCCCATTATACATCACCGTTGGGCTGCGTTCACTAGGGCTGCTGAGAGTTAACAGTCCAATAACTCTCTTCCCACCTCAGACACAAATGTTTGCTTGGCTTGGGAGAGAACCTCTCTCTCTCTCTCTCTCTCTCTCTCTCTCTCTCTCTCTCTGTGTGTGTGTGTGTGTGTGTGTGTGTGTGGTTGTCAGGCAGCGTAAAAGACACTGACTCGACTTCTGCATAGAGAGACTGATTCAGCTGCCAGTCCAGTCAGCCTCTGTCCCAGAAGTTGTGTGAGAGAGGCTACCTTGTATTTCACAACACCTTAGGGCAGCCCTGTGAAAACTTGCCTTTCAGGAAACAGTTGAAGTAGCAAAGCATTCTCCTCAGGAAAACCTCTAGTTGTGAGGCTTAAATACTGTGCCATGTTTTGAGTGGTCTCCTTCTCTCTTGGAGGCTATTGGCTGCAATCTCTAGGGCCCTCTCCAAAATGATCACGCAAAACTCACACCAAAAGTGACATTTTGCTGATTTTTTTACCTTTTTCATTTACACCTCTGGCAACTCCAAGTTGTGTGAGATTTTCCAGCAATGAATAATGGCCTGTATGCTCTTCATCCAAGAAGTCCAGCAAAGTTTTGTGCCAGTCTTGGAGCATTTAGCTATTTGCCCTTCTCGCAGCACATCCTTGGGCCACATGTTTTCATTTTCCTTTACAAAGAGCGATAATAAGGACAGAGGGGCATATGGGTGTGGAGCATATTCTGTCACCTGAACCTCTGGCTGAAGAGAAAGAAGTGAGGAACCTTGATGTGAGGAAGCCATCGATGTATGCAGCTCAAGCCACATCCTTCCCCCTGAGAGCTTTGAGGCAGAGCTCCCCTTGGCCCTTACACCTGGTGAATCAACGAACTGACAGTGGTTGTCCAAAGCTCAGAGGAAGCAGTGAGGGATTCCTTCCAGAATTTGAGCTACTCCATTTTACTTCCATCACCTTCCAAGTTCAGAAACTTTGTTGGCCTGCTTTATCTTTGGTTCTAATATGGCAAAAAACAAAACATTAGAACTAGTCCACAGCTATAACTGAAATCACATAAATGAGACAGAAAAGTTACCAAGGCAATCTTTCTATAGCTCGGTGCTTTTAGGCAGCCAGGCTGCAGGGATGGTGGTGTGGAGTCATGTAATAGTTGCAGCAAGGATATTGTATGCAAAATTTTGGAAACAACCAGAAGCACAAACAGAGAGAAACTTCCATGAAAAAATAAGAGAATGTATTGAAATCGACAGACTCTCAGGTTTTCTAAAGGGAGACTACGATGAGATTTCCTGGAAAAGATGGCAAGAAGTAACAAACTTATTAGTATTGTGATATTATTTGGTGATTTGTTAATATGTTAAACTGTTATTTTTGGCTTGATATACTTAATGTAATTTTTATAGTGTATTCCCTCCCCCTCCGCCACACCCTCCCCCCTTCGTCCACCCCAACCCCCCCAAAAATTACTTAAATACGGAGTTGGATTCCTCACTGCTCCTCTTTGAAACGGGTTGGACTTGAAGACCCATAGCAGTGGTTCCCAAACTTTTTCAACTTGTGGCTCCCTTGACTTAATGGCCACTGGACACAATGCGTGAGGCTATCCCTTCTGTGGCATTGGAAGGCAGATTTAAGAGCATCCCGAGGGAACAGTGGCTCTGTCCTTGCGGCTCTGACGAGATAGAATCCATCGAGCATATGCTGCTTGGATGCAGGAGGCACAATAAGATCCGGGCAAAGAACATCACAGCTCTCTTAAAAGATATGGCAGGCCAATCGGACTCGGACTATTGTAATCAATTGCTAATTGACCATTAAATCGGACTACTACTGAATTGGTGGTGAAATTCTGGGCGGCATGTCACAGCAATTAGAATAGATAGTTAAATTCTTAAATCCTTGGTTTTATATTGCTGTATTTGTTGTCTTAAAGTATTTTTACACTATTTATCTGTTTTAAATAGATAACTGTCATGTACACCTGTCTTTAAAATTTCCAACAAATGTCTAGTACATTGATGGTGAACCTTTTAGAGACCGAGTGCCCAAACTGCGATTCAAAACCCACTAATTTTCCAAAAAATGTCCAATACAGCAATTTGACCTGAATACAGGTGGCTGTGAAGGGGCGATGTCGGGTGCCCACAGAAAGGGCTCCAAGTGCCACCTCTGACACCCATGCCATAGGTTTGCCAACGTTGGCCTAGTGTATTGCATTTTGCTCTATTTTATTTTATCTTATGTTTAACTTGATGCCACAACAATAAACCTTACCTTACCAATGGCCACAATATGATACTTCTAGTATGTGTGTGTGGGGGTTAGAAAAGGGAGAGAGGAAGCCTGCCCTGAGTACAACCTCTGAGGATGCCACAGCACCCCTGGCTGGATTTGGTGGCTCCCAATTTAGGAACCACCGATCCATAAGCTCCAGTTCTGCAGTTGCTTGCTTTGTGATTGGCTCTCAGGAGGTAAATACAAGCTTCATTTTCAAACGGGTTATTGTTATTATATTATTATTCAAAGGAATCCTGTGCTTAGCCACCAATCACCTAACAAGCTAATTGGCATAATCCCAGAGGTGAGGGAAGGTCATACAATGATGCTCACATTTATTGAGACTTTCCCTCTTTCAGTCATGGGTTATCTCTAATACCCATTTCTGGCCTCAGAGCTCTGGTTTGGCTAGGCATTCACATCTATTACCATTTACTTCCCAGCTATTTTCTTATGAGTTTCTTTTGTGTGTAAATCTGCCACAGACATGCTTAGCTTCTTGATTTTCCAAAAAAGAAAAAAAAGAAAAAAGTCTCCCACTCCATCCCTTACTCTATCTCCCACTCCTGTCTGGCACCTACATTTCTTCACATTCTGTGTCAAAACTTACTTTGCTTATTAGGGCTGCAACTACACTTTGCTGTGATTTGATTTGCAGCCTATCTTATGGCTCAATTCACAGTCGATGATCACACAAGAGTTGCAGACTGATCCAGGAACTGAGTGTCCCCATGTGATGTGATGTGGCGTGCACTTCAGCCAATAGTCCCCCTTCTTTCTTTCATTCCACTGGTCCCACCTCTGCCAATCTTTTTATGGTTCACTGCCAAGCCACTTTATTTTGGAAAGGTCATACAGTGTTCTGGAAAGGGGGGGGCAGCATCCCAAAATTCTTCTTAACATGTTCAAAAATACCAAGCACTGTGAGAGCATCTTTTATATCCTCCAGTTTCTGTTTTGTTTATAATTTTTAATTGTTTTATCTCACTTGGAGGTGATCTGGTGCTAAACTAGTCTATCAGATGATCTAGTTTTAATCATATAAAATTGGAGGATGACTGGGGAGAAAGAATGTAGGAGCAGGGAACAGGGGTTCCTGTGGTCCTGAACATCATGTCTCAATTGCCTGTGTCACCAAAACACCACCCACAGGCATGTCTCCCCATCTTTACAAGAATGAATGAAATGACCACAGGAGAAGACAATTTGAATTCTTCCTGCCTTAAAAAAAGTATAAGGTCCCAGTGGGAGAGGGGGGAAGTAATATAGGGAGCAAAAGGGGGTGGACCCCCTTTGTATTGTGTGTTCAATAAAAAAATTAATTTGAATGCATCCATTTTATAAGCAGAGCAAATCCCTCAATATTGGATTGTGTAGTTGCAGCCTCCTGTGTCACCTCTGCCTCATTCTCATTATATCCTCCAGGCAGGAAGTATTTAATTAAAGGAAGGAAGCCGACTGATGTGATCCCATCAAATTAAGAACACAAGGGCAGAGATTGATCAAAACAGTTTTAGCAAGATAAAAAGCTGCCAGAGTGCTAGAGTGACCACCTAACACCACTCATGCCCCCCCAAATGTTAAATAAATAAAAATGGAATGCATCTGCAAAAAAGAGGACACATCTGTACAAAAGTTGCAGATGCCAATCTATATGTATAGAGGTAATTGTAGAAACTATTGTTTTCGTTTAAGCAGAAACACCATATATGTAGGTATTACGGGGAAGATCGTGAGTAAACAAGCACAACTGACCCATGTCATCCAGTTGCCGTTTCAGGTCTCCCTTGTCTCTCTCTGTCTCTCTCTGTCTCTCTCTCTCTCTCTCTCTCTCTCTCTCTCTCTCTCTCTCACACACACACACACACACACACACACACACACACACACACACACACACACACACACACACACACACACACCTTTCTGTTTAAAGTAGACTGTTTTCTGGAAAGTCAGTTGTATCCTGGGACCCACACCATTGTCTGATTTGAAACTGAGCTGGGACATATGGAGAATCAAAGTACCATTCTACTATTCAAAATACGGATGCAAAATGCATACTTGGCCTTATGTGGGAAGGAAGGATTTACACATCTTGTAAGAATATGAGAGGTCTGAAAAATGTGGCCTCTGGACAATTTATCACCATTTGACAAAGAATTCGACAGAGATACAGTACAGCACTCCCTCTTTAGTAAGGCTGTTTTTGATAGAACCTGCACATTGTACTAAGTAGACTAGATGACACAGATGCATGGAAGTTGCTTCCTACTTCTTGGACTGACATTTGCGATTTCCTGCCCTCTTTGTCATCCATACTCCCCCTTTAATGCATATTTTGTTACTGAATCCCAGGTTTCTTACTGACACTCCCCATCTGGAGAACATGATATCAGATTGAAAAGAGTTCACGACCCAGAAAAACTTTTATTTCAGACAAAATGCCCGACAAGGTTACAGTCATTGGTATGTGGTTGGAGAAATATAAGGCTCTCACGTTAGCAGTGCCACATTATTTGGGAGTGCCAAAAATGCACCAAAGAGAGTCAGAAGCCAGCACAGACTGACATTAGGCATCTTGGATTTTTTCACCATCACTATTCCCAGCCAGCAGAGCCACTGGGAGTGGGGGCACTAGTTGCAAATTTCAGCAACAAAAGGTTCCAGTGGGTTTTAGCAGCAGGAGGTGTGTGGGAAGCCATTTGAAGAGACAGGAAATTCTTAGCGGAGTTTCCCTTGTTTGCTGACAGAGTTTTGGCACTGAAGCGTGAGATGGGTTTTTGCCCGTTTAAGCAGGCAAATGCTGGCTTTAGTGGCTATTATCAACTTGCCACTGAATTTTCAAAGCATGCTTTGAAGAAACAACATGGCTACCTTCATAGAACAGTGAAGTTGGAAGGGGCCTAAAAGTTTAATCTCCTGCTCCATGTAGGAATACAAATCAAAAGCTATCTGCCAGGTGGTTGTCCAAATTTCTCTTGAATGACCCCAGTGTTGGAGCACTCACCTCCTCTTGAGGTAACGGGTTCCATTGCTGGACTGCTCTATCAGTTAAGAAGTCCCCCCCCCCCGACATTCAGCCAAAAGCTGGGTTCTCTTAACATGAGCCTATTGTTGTGTGTCCTGTACTCTGGGATGATTGAGAACATAACCTGAGCCTCTTCTATATGACAGTATTTCAAATACAGTGGTACCCTGACTTAAGAGCAGTTCGACTTCAGACAATTCAATTTACGAGCAGAAAACTAGTGGCATTTTAACTGCCCCCTTACAAATTTTAGATATGGTCTGCTCGACTTGCAAATATGTTTTTTTTTTTTTTAACTTATTTTTTCAATTTTTTAGATAGGCACCGCGACTTGGGAGTAGTTCGACTTAAGAGCATACATTTGGAATGGATTAAATTTGTAAATTGAAGTGCCACTGTATTTTGGAAAATGCTATTATGTTGCCCCTTGGTCTTCTTTTTTTCTAGGTTAAACATGCCCACCTTTCCTCATAAGGCTGGGTTTCCAGCCCCTGATAATCCTTGTTGTTCCAATATGTCAGCATCTTTCTTGGAGTGTGGTGTCTAGAACTAGGCATGATACTCAAGGTGAGGCCTAACCAGTGCGGAATAGAAGAGGGCAAGCACCTCACGGGCTTTGGACGTTATATTTCTGTTCATGCTGCCTAAAATAGCATTTGCCTTTTTTTGTGGCCATTTCACACTGTTGGCTTGTATTCAGCTTATGATCTACAAAAATTCCAGGATTCTTCTCACTTGTAGTATTGTGTCCCCCATCTTGTAACTGACCATTTGGTTTCTTTTTCCTAGATGCAGTACTTTGCACTCATCTCTGGTAAATTCTATTCTGTTGGTTATAGCCCAATGCTCCAGCATATTAAGATAATTTTGAATTTTGTTTCTGTGTTCTGGGGTATTATATATTCCACCCAATTTTGTGTCATCCATGAATTTGACAAGCGTTCCTTGCACTCCCTTTTTCAAATATTAATAAAATTGTTGAAGAGCACCCAACCCAGGACTGAGCCTTGCGATACCTCACTTGTTACCTCATCCTACTTAGAGAAGGAGCCATTAATCATTACCCTCTGAGTAGGATTCAGTAGCCAACTGTGTATCCCCTTGTTTTATCCAGCCCACACCTAGTTAGCCTGCTAATCAGGATATCATGAGGAACTTTGCCAAAACCTTTGCTGAAGTTGAGATATATTACATCTACAGTATTCCCTCTGTCTACTTGGGAGGTTAAAAAGGTAAAGACACCCCCCCCCCGCACATGCATGCTAGTCATGTCTGACTCTAGGGGCAGTGCTCATCTCCGTTTTCAAGCCAAAGAGCAGGGGTGTGGCATGGGGAGGGCAAGGGGGCAGGGTGCCCCGGGCACAGCAATTAGCGGGTGCCAAATTGCCTACCGCCACCGCCCCCCACCCGCCATCTCCAAGTCCAGTTGCAGGCAGGCAGGCATGTGAGAGTGGTAGCTGCGGCACCCTCCTCCTCCTCCTCCTCCTCCTCCTCCTCCAAATCTTCCTTGCCATGCACGGGAAAGGTAAGGTGCGAGCATGCTAACGCACACATGCGTGTGCACGCACACACACATATGCCCACCCACGTGCTCCACGCCCACCTCATGCCAATCTCATGCCCGCCCCACATCTGCAGGATTACTGGGTGGATGGGATAGAGTTGGGGAGGGCCGGAGGGGCACAAAAAACCCCAAACCTTTCGCCCCAGGTGCCCCAAAACCTTGCTACACTGCTGCCAAAGAGCAAGTGTTGTATAAGTCTGTGGTCATGTGGCCAGCATGGCTTCATGGAACACAGTTTACCTTCCCATATTTTACAGCGGTACCTATTTATCTACTAGCATTTAAATGCTTTCAAACTGCTAGGTTGCCAGGAGCTGGGGTTAACAACGGGAGCTCACTCTGCTGCGTGGCACCCGGCATTCAAACCGCCGAGGTGCTGACTTTGCAGCCAACCACTTCAGCACTCTAGTTCACTGAGCCACCACGCCCCAGGGAGGTTACCTGATCAAAAAATGAGATCAAGTTAGTCTGGCAGAATTTGTTCTTGACAAATCTGTGTTGGCTTCTACTTATTGTCGCATAGTTGTTTTAGGTGGTTGCATTGTTACTGCGTAATCATCTATTCCAGGATTATTTTGGGGGGGTTGGTGTCAGGCTGACTGGCTGTAGTTCCCAGGTTCCTCTTTTCTTACCTTGTGTCCCCTATAGTCTTACCCATTCACTAATCCTGATCTAAGGCAAAGTCTGAGCTGTAACTGGCCAGCTTGGTGCCTGGGATTAATTAAACTTTGATCACATGAGAATGCCATAGGTAAAGAGAAGATACAAGAATTGGGGGAGAGTACATGATACAACAGGCATTGTGGTTCCATGCTAAGCTCATGTGTTTGTGCTTCCTTCTGCACAGCAGTACATATGCTTGCAGCAAATACTATCAGGCCAGCTTGTCTCCTTCCATCTGCACATTTTTGTCCCCTCCGAATTTTGGAGGAACAGAGCTGGCAGGAGATTATAGTACTGTCTATTCATAACAACAACAACAACAACTGGGTATTTCAAGGAGGTAGCTGTCAGCTAATGACCCATACTTTATGAGTTTCAGCACCTAGATGATTGTTCACCTAATGGCCTATTAAGACTATTACCCATCTAACGAGCCTATTCAGGCCATTATGAGCCTATTTCAGACCAAGGTGACATGAGGTCAAAGTGAGCTATAAACTGGAGGACTCTCAACTAGCTTTCCTCAGACTGACAAAGCTGTTTGGATGAGCAGCGACATATTTCAGTCTCTTAAGAAAAGAAGTCCAGTTGCCATGACTCAACTTCCAGACTATCAGCCTGTTGCAACAAAAGCAACAAAGAGGCTCAATAAAACTGGGAAACTGTATCTGGAATAAACTTTTGTGGCCAGCAGCCCACTCCTTAAAACAGTGTTTTTCAACCTTTTTTGGGCAAAGGCACACTTGTTTCATAAAAAAAATCATGAGGCACACCACCATTAGAAAATGTTAAAATGCCAAATTCCCCCCCCCATACAAACACGTGCGCCACGCGCAACGCCGCCTTTTTTCCAGCTCGTTAAAAAGGCCTCGCACCCTGACAGCTGCTAGCTGGCGGGGGGGAGGGAGAGAAGCAAGAGCTGGTGGGTCCACTCACACACAAGTCTCCCTTGCCTTGCAACCCGACTTACTCTCTTCCTGCTTTCGATCAAACCCGCTCCTCCTCTGGTTGCTCACTCCGGCCACCCATCCCCGAGCATGATGTCCCAAGCCGCCCGTTGCCGCCACCCCCAACACCCCGGTGTCTTGGAAGGGAAGCGTTATTGCCAATTAAAAAGGACCCTGCCCCTCTCACTCCTACACACACAATGCTCCTCCTCAGCCCTCCTCCTCCTTCACGGCACTGCGGGTGAACTGTGATCGGGCAAGCCCCAAACTCGCGGCGGGCTCACTCTGGGCGCCACACGCGTGGCCGGCACCATCTGTCCCCCCCGCCCGGCCAAGAAGCCACCTTTCCCGCCGCCGCCGCCGCTGCTGCTGCAACCACCACCACCACCCCAAAGCGCCAAAGGCTCCGTCCTTAGGAGGGAGGAAGCAGCCAAAGGGGCTTTTAAAAATAAAAGGGAGAGAGATTTTAAAAAGTGGAGGGTGTCCCCCTGAGGAGCGCGGCGCACCTGCTGGCCAAGGGTGGGGTCAAACATTTTTCCCACGGCACACCAGGCAACATCCTGTGGCACACAAGTGTGCCGCGGAACAGTGGTTGAAAAACACTGCCTTAAAAGACAGCTTATGGCATCTTATTCTTCCTCAGCTATTGTAATGCACTTTAATCAAAAATACCTAAACAGTAAAGAACCATGGAGGGAATGGAGTCTAGTGTCTCACAGCTGCTCCTATCTTGGCAGGATGAGGCCATCAGCAAAGGAGAGCTCTGTTGATGAGTTTACTGTAACTGGGGCTCCCAGGTTGGATCTGAGGTTCATATTTTGGAATTTAATCTCAGGACGTAAAAGAACAAATCTGCCCATAACACCATCAGCTAACCTGCACGAAATATCTGCAGAATACAAAGCTTTCTTGAAGTTTCTGATGCAAACTCTGCCTGTGGTACCTGGAAAACTAGGGGGAGACCTCACTGAAATGATAATTAGAACACACAATTCCCAGCTAAACCTCCATCCTAATATTTGAACCTTTGTGTCTCTTGCTCCATCTTTCAATGTTGGGCTCCACACTTTCGTTGCTGGCTCTTGCTTTCAGCTACAACTCATATGTATCAGATTTTTTAAAAAATTCTCCAAACTGGGAACCTTCAAAAACTAATGAAATCTTTCTTTTGGGTCTTGAGGTCTTGGCCATTGGAAGGTTTGGGAATCCTCATTATAATGCATTCTCTAGAAAAGCCAGCCTGGTCTCAGTTCTATTACTAGCCAATGTATTGTTTCAGCAAAATCCCAAACGTAACTTAGATAGAAGAATTGACTGCCAATTCAAGATGCAATGGAAAGGCCTTCCAGTTACATCTCACAGGGCTTGGCAACATGAAGAATAGTTTGTTGTTACATTTTTCTCTAAGGCCAGTCACTTCCTTCCTTTTGATCTGGCACTGGATCTTATCCCACACTAATCAGTTACACATCACAAGCCTAGGATACTGTGTCAGGAACTGGGAGGACCACAAAGCCCCCAAGACACCAATATGCTGACAAGCCATCCTCTGGCAGATCATGACATGAGGTCAAACAATGGCAAGCTCTACATTTAGAAGCAGAACTCTCTTAATTGGTGAAAAAGGTTTGTGCATCCTTGCATAACCTTTTTCCATCTCTGTGTTTTAAACAAATTAAGTTGCCTTGTTTTGTGATTGGTTCTCAGGAAGCAAACATAGGCTTCATTTTCATGTCTCGAGTGCCCAGGCATGCAACTCTGAGGAGTTCCACCAGTGGAAGAATAACATGCTAATGACTTCTAACTGTAAGTTGACCAGCTTCTGTAATTTGTCCCATATATGTGTGAAAGTCTAATAGGGGTTGTGGAAGGGTTTTTTGGGGGTGGGGTGGGGTTGGGGTTGTTTCTTTGCCTCAATCTTAGTGCTTGGATGGACATTCAACTGGCAACCTAAATTAGATGCAATGGAAAACTACCTTTACCACCAAATACAGTGGTACCTCTTAAAACGAATTTAATTTGTTCTATGGGTCAAGTCGTCTGATGAAAAATTTGTTCTACAAAGTACGTTTTAATACAAATTCCCATAGGACTGCATTGAATTCGTCTTGCGAAGCATTCCATAGGAAAATTTGTCTTGTGAGGTTTTCCTAATCCCAGACATTTCATTTGTCTTACAAATTTTTTGTCTTAAGGGGCATCTTATGAGGTATTACTGTAGTAAAGAAAACACATACTTCCCCCTTTGATTCTCTACATAGGAACCTGTATGAAGCTCTCTCATTGTGGTTACAGGAAACAGATAGGGAGCTTCCACTCCATTAAACCTAACAGCTTACTTAAACTGGAATTAAAGAGCAAAAGGGTTATATCCTGGTTTAGCCCAACAAAACACAGTTTAAAAAAACCAGAGTTTACTGACTCTACAGATCATCGGATTCTGTGGTTAGTTTAAAAGTGAAAGATCCCAAATTCCCAGAACTCTGATCAGAGGTGCATGCGGACGTGTGTGTTTGACTACTGCTCTCAGAATCTCCTAGCCATGCTGAGAACTGTGGCCCATAAAGGAACTCTTTCAAGTCTTACCATTTCTTCTTCACTCCCAGATGTGATTTCCTGTTTCAAGTGAACCAGCTCATGCTTTGCTCTTTCAAAAGCAGGGTAATGGGCCAAGAAGACAACTATAGAAGATATCTCTTTGGGGATATGGCTTCTTTCCCTTTCTGACTGAGCACCACTTTAGCAGCAGGTCATTGCAAAAGATATTAATAGCCTGGCCAGTTGCCATACTCAGCCACATCCTGAATGTCCTAGATTTACACACAAGAGTCTGATTTGGCTACAAAGCCCAACCTCAATGCTAATGGTTATTAATTTCCTATAAAGGGATGCAGCCACAATCTCCATGCTGCACATGTTGGATTTCTCTTCTGCTTTCCTAAGCAATTTGCCGAGGGAGCTCATTAGCAAAGGGGCACCCCAGCCAGAGGCCGTTGGAAGCTCTTGGGAATTAATTCCCAGGAATGAAAGGGAAACTCATTATTGAACCATATCAATAAATAAAGATGTTTTGACCTGGAGGGGACATCACAAAGATTCTCCCCACCCCAAATCTAGTGCTCGTCTGTTGTCCCAATGCTGGGTTTTTAGGACATCAAAAGACATTGAAAAATGCAGCACTCTAAAGAGGAGGTTGAAAGTCTTTCTCATGGACCAGGTGCCTTGGACGTAATGTGCCAAGAGCTTTCTTTTGATTGGAAGAAGATGAAAATGTGTCAGAGGCCAAAGTAGGAGGAGTTCTCTCTCTCTCTCTCTCTCTTTTCCAGGTGGCTCCAAGGGAACATACAGGTTATCTGTATCTGCTTTGTTGAAATTAGACTGAGGCTGCATCCTGTGCAAAAGGGTAGGGCCCCACATTGCCCCTTCTGCTTTAAAGCCACTTGTAAACAAAAATAATGATGTACTTTCATTTAAAACTCACTAAGAAATAGTTATTGCCAGGGTTTGGCAGTGTTGAGAAGCCAGCACTAGCTCCTGTTTAACTGCAACTGAAATGTAGCAACCACATCCATCAAATAGAAAGGTGCATAGCCACCAGCCAATCCCCTCTCTCTCCTTAAATTTAAATAAAAGAGGTTTATGGGTAAAAGAAGACAGATCCTACTGTATCCTCTTGATTTCATATGATTTTTGCATGGGATCTTTTCCAATCACTGTAAAATCATCTTCTGCACTGAACTACCAGATGGTCCATCTCTTTCCAGATGGACCACAATATCTTAGTGGTACATCATCCATTCCTAGGTCCCATCTCTCTGCATACAGATTGCAATTTCTAGCCTGTTCCCCCAACTCTTGAACTACCTGCAAGTTTTGGTGCCTCTAGGACCCAGGGAAGCAGACCCATATAGTATGACAAATAATTATGTTTTATTATGATTTTTTTTTAAAAATGCTAACAAATTGAAATGAAACAGCAAGGAAAATGAAAGAAAATGAAATTCTACTTTCTTGTTTTTGTTTCATGCCCATCTATAATAAGCACAGGAGGGAAAAGGCAGATGAGTGAAGGAAACAAAAGTGAGATGTTGGAATGGGGAGAATTGGGGGCAAGAGAGATTATTTCCACTTCTGGTTGCAGCAAGAGGACTCTTGTGTGCATGCATATGTGACTGTACTGTATTGGACAAAAGCATTATTTAACATCAAATATATTCTTTTAAAATACTTAAAGTATTTGTTGGAGAGTTGGAGAAGAAACAGACTTTACTCTCAAGTGTTTTAAGCATTAGCATTCGATGCCCAGGCTTAACAATCTGGGGTTGTTGGAGGTTGGGCAACCTATGGCCCTTCTGATATTCTGGTGCTACCAATCCCACCATCCTTACAAGCTGCCTCAAATTCCATTCATGGGGGAGAAAGGTAGGGCATAAGTGAAAGAAACCCATAGAACCCTCCTTACCCATACTAACCATGGTGCCAATTACTGATAGGGGCTGTAATCCACCAGCAATATCTGAAAAGCCACCACATATCTTTTCCCCACTGATGGAAGCAAAAGTTTTGGGTGGCAATCTCAGAGTCCTGATTAGGACAGCAGCAGTTTCCATACCAGACTTAGGGCTACTTTGCCCTTGCCCAGAGGTTTACAGGAAGACTCATGCCTTGAAGAAAGTTTTTACCAAAGGCTTCTGGTAGAAGAGAAGGGAAATACTAACTGGATTTAAAAAAACCAACAACTCATAATAACATACATAAGAAGAGCCATGCTGGATCAGGCCAACGACCCATCTAGTCCAGCTTCCTGTATCTCACAGTGGCCCCACCAGATGCGTTTGGAGCGCATGAGACTAGATATTTGTCTCTTGATACCAAAGACATTTTTATGAGTGCAGCATTTTCAATGTGTGAATACTGTATGTAGCACATCAGTGGCTTGGTCAGGCTATTGACACCTGTGAGCTTTTGCTTATTTATTGCCTTGAGAATCTGGAAGACACCAAGAGTGTATCTAAATGTACAACAACTTTTTAAGTTGATTCACAACAGGAATACAGTACCTGCTAGCACCATGATAGTCCTATGATAATTAATTGCCACTTCCCTTCCAGAGATAAAGTGGCACTCTCTGTTAGTTTCCATTCACCTGAGTCAGGATGCCTGGGTGTTGGCAATAGTATAGCTGTGAAAAGCAATACTGTACCACCTCTCCCTAGAGATGCATGCAGGTGAGGGCTAAGAAAGCACCTCCTCCCTCTCTGCTTTAATTCAGCTTCAAGAGTACATTTTTAAAGAAAAATCAGCTGGCAATTTGTTCATATGGATTGATGTAAAGCTGCGTCTTCAGAATATAAAGCAAAGATTCATATTCTTAAATGGGGTAAAAATTACCTCGTTATGCTTCTTGATGAAAACAGATACTAACTGCCTGCATAGTCGTTGCTTTACTGGCCCCTTTCTTAGCTGCTCCACTTTAGGTCCTCTTTAGCATAGCTATATATTTTTTATTATTGAAAAAAAATGTTTACTGCATTTTAAAACAGAAATCAGAAAGAACAGAGAAAAATCTTTTAAAAGACAAACACACAAAAATAGAGCAAGAACAAACATAAAACTAAAATTTAATTTTGGACAGAGAGTTCACTATTCAACACAGTTTACAGTTTATCTTGCCATTACAAGTACTGTATAAGACAAATTCCTTCATGGCTTGAATATTTGCATTAACATTTGCAGAACTTCTCCTCCTCCTCCTCCATAATCTTAGGTAGGACTTACATCTTGTGAACCTTTTTGATTTGTATAGGAAATAAAACCATACTAGGTTTCACACTATTATACCCACGGATGCCACTTTTTAAATTTTTCCTCCATAAATTGTTAATAAAGCCAGTGCTGGTGTAGCGTGGATAGTTTTCTATGTAATATTTGCCATTTCTGTCAACATGTTCTCCCCAAATGGTAACAATATGGGTCAACCTTGCTGGTCACAATTTCTCCAACAGTTTGTATTGTTTGCGTTACTTATCCTTGCAAGGTGTGCGAGTGCAACATATCATTGGTGTAGATATCTTAAGGAGTTTTCTCTAAGAATTGTTCATCAAGGTTTCTTTGATTGAGCCATGCATTGTTTGTTCCATAGGTTTCTATTCTTCATCTCAACATCACCTTACTATATGTCAAGCCCCACACACAGAGCACACACACAGACAGAGTTCAGTTCATTGCCAAAGTCTTTAGTGGAGAGTCAAGCAAGTTCAAGTCCTTTGCTAACAATCAAGTGCCAGATAAATAACAGAATCCAACTCACAGCAATTACCAGTCCAAGTCAAAACCAGAATATCTCACGGAAACCAGATGCCAAACCCAAGGGAACAGATCAAGCCATTGTCCAGTAAACCAGTCCAAAGTCAGAAAACAGAGTTCAAGGTCAGGAATAAACAGGAACGTGATTGCAAGTTCAAGTGACCCATTGCTCCCAGGGAGAGCTCAAGGTGAGCTTGCCAGCTTTATCCCAAAACAGGGAACACACCCTTACTTCTGGAAAGGCTTCTGCTAGTACTCAAGGAGTTTCAATCCAAGAACATTTGGGGACCCCGTATTTGAGATCCACTGTTCTAGATGTAATTAGAGGCTATAAAATCTCCATTGGATAACTTGAAACCACAGCAGTCGGTATCAGAATTGTAACACAAAAATATTGCATGGGATATGGATTAAAATATTTTTAAAAACTGTGAAAAAAAGCCAGAATGCTAACAATAGACTCCTACACAAACAACATTAACTTTTCATCTGCCATATGTTGCTTGCCTTGCTTTGAGCACCCTTGCTAACAAGTGGTGGAGTTGCCGCGGTAATGTCATGTAATATTTTTAAACCTCCTGATTGTTCAGGATGAAGTAGAACATTGGTGAGCAGTACACTTTCTGTGAGAGGAAGAAAAGGTCCATTTGTATGTAAGAAGAATTCTTCACAAGCGTTCAGGAACATGGAAAGGAATGGACCAAGATAGAATGTTGGACAACATTCCTGGGAGGGAAATGGAGTGAGAAGATGTCCCAGATGCAGGGGCGGTGTTGTCAAGCCCTGCACACAGAGCACACACACAAACAGGATTCAGTTCTTTGCCAAGATCTTTAGTGGAAAGCCAGGCAAGTTCAAGTCTTTTGTTACAATCAAGTGCCAGATAAATAACAGAATCCAACTCCCAGCAATTACCAGTCCAAGTCAAAACCAGAATATCTCACGGAAACCAGATGCCAAACTCAAGGGAACAGATCAAGCCATGGTCCAGGAAGCGAGTCCGAAATCAGGAAACAGAACCAAGGTCACAGACAGGAATGTGGTTGCAAGTTCAAATGACGCATTGCTCCCACAGAGAGCTCAAGGTGAGCTTACCAGCTTTATCCCAAAACAGGGAACACACCCTTACTTCTAGAAAGGCTCCTGCTAGTACTCAGGGCTTCCCGACCTGATTCCCCGTCTAGCATCAAAGACCCTTTCCCTAGCTCTCCTGGTAGCACGTCTTTGCAGAATCCTGCTCATAGCCCTTCTAGGGGGAGAAGATATGTTTTCAGCTGAGTCATCAGACCCAGCTGCCTGCTGACTTGAGCTGCAAGGCTTCTCCAGCAGCTCTTCACCATTTAACCCCTCAGAGTCAGGTTCTGTGGCAGGCAGGGTCCTGGCACTATACTGTTTTCAGTCTACTTGACTTATACCTTTTTCAAATCAATGACTTTTTTTAATTCTAACCTTTGTATCATTCATATGTTCGTTATGATACATACTTTGTTTTACTATGATATTCCTAATTAGATAAACTAGTTGATGTGAAAGAAATCCTATTTGTTTGCACTGCCTGCACTTTTTCTTCTAATTGTCTTATGGTAAGCCCTTCCCTCACTCTGTTCTACTTTATCTATAAAGTTAAATAAGGGTGTAATGTAAACAGAAGCAAAGGGGATACTTATTGTATCCCAGGTTAGGTAGATAAGCCTCATTATGTGGAAACGGGCTTGTAAGAATATGAAATTTAATAACAATGCAATACATGAAAATTTATTTATTTATTTATTTATTTATTTATTTATTTATTTATTTATTGCCCTCCAAGTTACAAGGCCACTCTGGGTGGTTCAAATAATAAATGAATATTCAGTGGGGTTTTTAAAAAACTATCATTAAAATGTTAATTTGAATAATTAAGCCAGGCTTAGTGGAAAATTAATGGAAGTAGTAGGAAATTCAACAAAAATGATCAATATAAGCTGCATTTGCAAACTATTAAACAAACTTCACCAGAGCCTGCAATCCTATGTAGACTGACTTGAATGAAACTCCATGGGACACAGTGATACTTACCTCTGAATATGCAAATGTACAGTCACCTGGCATGCTATTAAAGTCAATGAAAGCATACAGTTATGACATTGTGATTGGGTTCTTTCTTGGCCATGAGTGGTTCACCTGTTCCCTTGTTTCTTCAATGACAAGTCCAAGGCCAGAGGAAAAGCACTGGGGTTTCTCTGCCACAACCTCAATGGGATCAAAAGGGTATTTGAAGTGGGACTCTCCTTCCATGTCTCAAACTCACCCAACAAGCCTCTTTTGATATGTAGGTTTGCAGAGAGTGCCATGCTGTGGCTTCCACATAGGGTTCCGCAACATGGATGATGTACCCCCTTCCCTTTCTCTGAGTCTGATGGTCATTCTGGGGGTAGCCTCCCTCTTCAACGGGTCTGTCTTCTTTTGGTACACTGGCACCATCCATTCTACATGTCTGCCAACTGAACGCTTACTCCTTCCCCCTCTTGTTTCCTCTTCCTCTCTCTTTCTTCTCAACAGGACAACTTGGGTAGGAGTTCACTTTTGTGTCTCCTGTCTATTTCCTATATGGGGAGTTTCCAATGGATCATCTCTTTGGACCAGGGGCCTTCTGATTCAATCCATCCCCACCCAAAGGACAGTTCATCTAACACACACTTCCCCTCGTTCTGTTCCTCTGCCCATTCTACCTCCTCTCCCAAGTCTAATATCTACTTTCTTTTATTTCCTCCTCTAATTCCACTCCCTTATCCTCCTTTCCTGCCATCAGGATACCCTCCATGATTGGTTCATTCTTCCTTTCTACTCCTTTGCCCTCAGCATTAGCTCCTCCCATCCTGGTCTCCTCTTTCCTTTCCTTTGCCAAGAGGGAGTTAGCTGCATAGTCTTTTATCCTTCCTCTGTGATGGGTTGTGGGGTCAGCTGTGTCTGGCACCATCTCCCCACAAATACTGAGGCAAATAATGCAGCAAAATAACCACTCATCATGAGTACATAAATAATCAAGGACTGGCAAGCAGCTCACCAAAATTTTAAGGGTTTCCCCCAACAGTATTAAGAGGTGAATAGCTGGTTGTTAGCTCAGTGAATTGGGCATCTAGCTATGGAATTTGAGGCTGAGGATGCAGTTACGCACCCTGCATCTTGGAAAAGCCAGCATTGGGCAAGCTGTACAGTGTTAGGATATCCCCAGAAGAAGGGAATAGTAAACCACTTCTGCGTATTCTCTACCTGGTAAACCTTGAAATAGGTTACCAATACCATAAGTCAGAATTGACTTGACAGCACAAGAACTGACTTGACAAACACAGAAGACAGCACAGAACTGACTTGACAAACATGCAAGTTGCCCAGAATGAATGGCCTAGCAGTTGGAACTTTCTAGATTACACCACAGCGAGTAAGCAACTCTCTGTACATTCATGAGAAAACAGTATCTGGAAAGATTTTTAGGTTGTTGGACATAATGACTGATGGTACAACTGGGAAGAAAATTGTTGCTATTCAGTCATCTCTCACATCATGACTACATGCAGTTAAATAAACTTGCCAAAAGGCAAAGTAAGGCAGTTGACTATATCTATATCTATTTGTTAGCTGTCAGGTCAGTTCTGACTTATGGTGGCCCTTTTGGGGGTATTCTAAATTCAGAGTACTCAAAGTTCTTCCCTTCTTCTGGTGGGGGGAGCCCTGGGACTGTACAGCTTACCCAAGGCCACACAGGCTGGCTCTATTCCCAGCAGGCATAGTCGGGAATCAAGAGCCAACTTCTGGCTTGATAGCTAGAGACCTAATTTACCGAGCTTTCCAGCCAGCTATCAATATCTACCTAGATGCCCTAAGCACATCCGATCTCGCTTGATTTCAGAAGCTAAGCAGGGTCAGCCCTGGTTAGTACTTGGATGGGCGACCACCAAGGAATACCAGGTGCTATAGGCGCCTGGAGTAGGAACTGGCAAGCCACTCCAGTATTCCTGCCAAGAAAACTCCATGGACATGGAGTCACAAAGAGTCGGTCATGACTGTAATAACAACACAACACATCTATATCTATATCTATTATATTTAATTTTATTTATGAAATGTATATACCACACCATTAGTGTCATGCTCTATTCTTTACAGAAGTTAAAAACTTATAATAATAGAGTATTAAATGAGCTGTTTAAAGACACACAACATTTCAAGAGGCATAAACTCTATATTAGCATTTTGGTTTTGCCATCCAAATCAGTGAGAGATGGGAATATGAATTTCAAATCAACTCATATTTGGAGTGCAAATTGAATCACACTGCCACAGACCAAGTCTATTCCTAAGTGGTCTATGAGCTGAACTGAGTTATCTCAGCAGCATTGTAACATTTATGTATTTATTTCTCAGATTTATCCATTTTTCTCCCATCAGCTTAAGGTGGCATTCATGTCTTGCCTTTTGCAAACTTTATCCTGACAAAATACAAAATGCCCGCCATGTCAAGAAAAAGAGTGGCAATGTAGCAGAATCATGCAATGAATGGCTGGAGTCCTGTTGATCAGCAATAGGAAGTCACAACTACAGTAGGGACACTGAAGCAGTAGGCATGTAATGAATCAAGTTCTCCACAAGTTCCAAGGATTCAGCAATAATAATGTAATGATTTTTAAAAACTGAAATCTAGTTCCTATGCTAAGGGCCAGGCCAAGTAAGCAAAGAGCACATTCAAAGGCCATGCACAATGGATCTCTTTGGAGCCAGAAGTGGCAGGCTGATTATTAAACACATGCCTGAAGAAGTGTGTGTGTTGTGTCGTTACAGTCGTGACCGACTCTTCGTGACTCCATGTCCATTGAGTTTTCTTGGCAGGAATACTGGAGTGGCTTGCCAGTTCCTACTCCAGGCGCCTACAGCACCTGGTATTCCCTGATGGTCGTCCATCCAAGGACTAACCAGGGCTGACCCTGCTTAGATTCTGAAATCAGGCGAGATCGGATATGCTTAGGGCATCTAACACAGTACCTTGGTTTATGAGCATAATCCATTCTGGAAACACACTTGTAAACCAAAGCACTCTTATATCAAAGCAAATTTCCCCATAAGAAATAACTGAAACTCAGATGATTCATTCTGGGGTCCCATAGACCGCATACTGTACATACAAAATGCCAAAACTCAAAAATATGTTGGCTATAAGTCCACATCCACACCATGGTTTAGGTACCTCGCTGTGGAATCTACTCTGCTTGGGACTAACAACTGGATTTTACTGTTTTTTAAATGTGATACAATAATCAAGTGCAAGTTGTAGCCATATACACACTTGATTAGCTGCCCCATGACAAGAAATGGTTTGAAAAACAGGAAAGGATGTTGAAAACAAATAAAAATAAAAATAAAAATAAAAATAAAACCCTAACCTGTACTCCCCTTTAAAAATGTTCCTGGCTGGTGTGAGAGACCCGCATTCCTCGCTCCTTCCTCTGCTTTGAGGCTGCCTGAGACAAAACATTTCAGACAATCACCCACAATCTGGGGGGGGGGGAGACACCATTGGTTCACTTGTGATCATGTGACCTTCTCTAGTGCTTGTATTCCAAGACATTGCTTGTTGATCAAGGCAAAATTTAGAAGAAATTTGTCTTGCAAAATGCTCTTAAACCAAGGTACTCTTAAACCAAGGTATTACTATAGGTCTTCAGCTGTTGGCAGAAAGATAAAAGGGAGGAGGGCAGCCTGATCTCTTGAGGGAGAGCATTTTATGACCTGGGAGCTGCCACAGAGAAGGCCTTGTGTTCCCAGCAGCCAGGCTTGCACTGGAAATGGGATAGAGAAGAGGGCCTCCTCTGATGGTCTTAAACAGTGAGAAGGTTCATCTGCAGATACGATCCATCAGGTAGCCTGGACTCAAGCTGTATATGGCAGGGGTGTCCAAACTTTTTGCAGGGAAGACCAGATTTGGTGAGGTGAAAATGTGTGGGGGCCGACCATTCAGCTGCATTTGACCACCGGGCCGGACTTGGGACAAATCTCTATAACATGCAAGGAGGTGGGGAGGATGCTGCAGCAATGGAGCCAGGAGCGGGTAGGCTGGGCGGGTGGCTGGGGGTGGGGGGTGGGGTGGTCAGAGGCTGGGAAGGCAGGCAAACCATAAAACTGCAAGCTGATGTCCCCATCCAGTATGGGGATGGGTCAGCTGGCGGGGATGCGTGACAGGCTGGACCGGTGGGGAGAAGAGGCCGCAGACCACTCAAAATTTGAAAATGGGCTGCATTTGGCCCCCAGGCCTGACTTTGGACATGCCTGGTATATGGTCTCATAGGTAATGAACTTAAGTAGTCCCTGATTCAACAGCACATACAGTAACAGCATAAGATAAACGCAACTTAGTGCAGGACATAGGAAGAAGAGAAACAGAGAGCCCAAGGGAAGGAGAACTGGAACACTGAATGGTACAGAAGGGGAGCAGAGAGCAACCAGAGGTATGCAGCCAGGAATACCAGAAAGCTGAAGTTACATCTTGGTTGGAAAGAAACCCCATAGCTCATGCTGCCTGTCTGTTTATCCCAAAGCCTCCTGCAACAGTCCTGTTAAAACATCATACAGCCAGGGCTTGCATGATAAGGTTCTTGAACATTCTTGCTTTCATTGGTTTGATTTTTTTCACAGTCCTCTCTGTTTGGCTGGAATGAAGGCAGGCTTGATCTAATTAAATTGTGAAAGGATTACCTACTTGTGTTTTCAATCTTCCTTAGTGGGTAAAAGAATGGAGGATTTAACGTCCAAATAAGCTACACTCAGAATAAATGAAAAGCACACAGTGTGGTCCAATGTTCTGCTTTAACAAAAAACAAAATGCTGCTTAGAATCACGGTAGTTGCCGAGGGAATCCTTTCTGTCATCCATCCTGCAGTGACAAACTGGGTCTGGGTTTCTCAGCTACCCCCTTAACGTTCATGTTACAATGTGTCACAAAACAGAGCTGGAAATGTGTGAGCACTGAAAAGCAATTATGTATCCCTCAATCTCTCTTGCAGAGAGAGAAAAAGTGGAAGAAGTGGGAAGAGAGATTGTCATGGTGAAATCTAGAACATACAGTGCAGTTGAAGAAAATCAGAGTACACAGATGGAAGCTCATCCTACCCATTTCGGTTCCTACTCAGGACATTAAATGCCTTTTCAGTATGAGTCCACAAATGGTTCATATACTGTATTTTACTTGCAGGTTGTTAGGAAAGTCCATTTTGGCTCTTGTTTTGACATTTCGTTGGTACCCAGTGTGGCGCATGTGGATAGGATAATTGACTAGGACTCAGGATACCAGAGTTTGATTCCCTGTCTCTGCCATGGAAGCCCAGTGGAAGTTGGAACTGGTAAAAACAGGTGAGGACTTGAGTTGCAGGACTCAATGTCAAGTTGGAGTTAAGTTGCACCAGTGACTTGACTCACACTTGACTTAGGGGTTGGTTTTCTTTTTAGCAATGATTTAGACTCAGCCCATGTCATGGAACCCACCCACCCCTGCCTTTTTTCTGGGTGGGGGTTGTTTTTTATAGGGACTCAGACTTGGGGCTTGGTGGTCAGGACTTGGGACCAAAGACTCTGATTTGGGACTCGGAATAGAATAGAATAACACTTTATTTTCGTTGTACAAATTCAATGAAATTAAAAAGTGCCATCCAGTCTGTGCATCACTCACCCCAAATATAAAAATTCCAAGACATAAAATTACCATTTAAGAAACAAGCATCCATAGACATACTCTGACATTCTCTCGCCCAACATCACTTGTACCCATTATAAAAACACTTACAAAACCAAACGTACACCCACACAACCCTACACTCTCTCACCTGACAGCATTCATACCCAATACATAAGGTAAAGGTAAAGGTTCCCCCCGCAGATGCATGCTAGTCATGTCCGACTCTAGAGGCAGTGCTCATCTTCGTATTCAAGCCAAAGAGCCAGTGTTGTGCAAGTCCATGGCCACGTGGCTGGCACGGCGGCAAGGAAACACTGTTTTACCTTCCCTCTTTTTATGGCGGTACCTATTTATCTACTTGCATTTACATGCTTTAGAACTGCTAGGTTGGCAGGAGCTGGGATTAACAGCGGGAGCTCACTCCGCTGTGTGGCACCCAAGATTCAAACTGCTGAGCTGCTGACTTTGCAGCTGACAGTTTTCAGAGCCTTAGTCCACTGAGCCACCATGCCCCTTCCAATATAGAAAATCTACAATTAAAAAAAAACAATATACACATACACATACAACCCTACTTTCTCTCACCCAATGATCGCATAATTCCCCCATACAATATATATGTTACACATTCAACACTGATATTACCTATTAACTTAATTTTTAACATAATTTACCATGGTTACTGCTACTGGGTAAAAACTGTTTCTGAATCAAATTGTCCTTGTTCTAATAGACTCACACCCAAAGACTTGCCATCATTCTTGGGCAAAACCACTCTTTAAATATCTCACTTACCTTGAAAACCTTATTAGAGGCTCTGTAATTTGGTTCTGACTTGGTTTTGTTACAATGGCACATATCAACAACAATGCATTACTCTTGGTGATGGTTTATAAAAGGTTTTTTTTTGCTTCATTCATTTCATGTTTCTTTACAATTCCATTTCTGTGGTGACAACCCATTCTGTTTCTCCATATTCAATAGCATCCCATGTCCCCTCTGATTTTTGGCCCTTCTCTGCAGGGCTCTGTTCTACATATGTGCATGCCTCCTCCCCCTGCTTGCCACCTGTGCACTTCCCTTCATGTGGATTCTGTTGGAGCCAGAAGATAAGTAGTTGTGGTGTGTGTGTGTGTGGGGGGGGAGAACTGCACATGGGGGGCAGAGGTGTGCACTGACAAACCTTAAATGGAACTTTTATAACAGGTATGTTCAAACTTTGGCCCTCCAGATATTTTGGACCACAACTCCCACAGTCCTTTGCCATTGGAAATACAGGCTGGGAATTCTGGGAGTAGTGGTCCAAAACATCCGGAGGGCCGAAGTTTTGGCGTGCCTTTTATACTATCTTATCCAGAGTATAGATTACACATGAGGACAACCAAATGCTGAGGTGCACTCTTTTAGAACAATCCTTAGTTTCATATGATCCACACAATTAAAGTCTTTGCTGTGTTTATAAAACCTGGAATATGTTCTTCAGAAATGCTTTGGTACCCTCCGGTAGCCAGGCATGTATCTGCAATGTGTTTTCTATCTATCTATCTATCTATCTATCTATCTATCTATCTATCTATCTATCTATCTATCTATCTATCTATCTATCTATCTATCTATCTATCTATCTATCTATCTATCTATCTATCTATCTATCTATCTAACATAGGGTTCACATTCCCATTGGGGTTCCGTATCTCAGTAAGGATTCAAACTCCTGACTCCTCATCCACCAATCTTCCCACAACTACTTTTTGTTTGTTTGTTCTTGTCATTGTTCTCTATTTACCACAAAGAGCATAGAGCTGCATTTTATGAGTCACCAGTCACCACAGAAATGGAATTTAAAAGAAATATGAAACTACCGTAATTAATGAAAACCTTTTATAGACCATTACCAGTAGTAAGTTACAATTAGAGTAGAACCATTGAATCTATACGATAAATGCTGTTTCTGACCAAATGCCTTTACAGTCCCCTTGAATCAAAGGAATTTATGGAGGTGTTGATTCACCAACTCCCAACTGAGGCTGATACTTCACGTCCCTCTCGCTGCAGTTCGCGTCCCCACTGGAGACCGGTTCGAAGGAACGGAACCTCATGTCCTTGTGGGCTAAATCCGAGTTCGAAGGAATGGAACCTCACATCCTTGTGGGGTCAATGCGAGTTCACCCCGACCACACCCCCTGAACCGCGCTCCAAGAGGGGTGAGATATTCCCGTCCTGGGGCTCAGGAATCTTTTCAATCCGCTTCTCGATCCGTGTTGGAAACCGATTTCAACACGGAGGCAAGTTCACCTCAGCTTGAGGAAGGACGTGAAGGACAACTTTCTTTGGATTTCAGCCTACATGGAAGGAACTTCTAGCATTCTGAATCTATTTCTAAGATAAAACACCTTTTGCACAACTCCCTGCTTGATGGATCCTTGGGCTTTTAATAAAAAACAAAAGGAAAAGAAACAACAAAATAAAGCCTATAAATTTGAAGTCTCTAATTAGGAATCAGTCTTTGATGGGCCACTTAGGTAAAAACAAAAGAGGTTGTCCTTTAATTTATTTACTTAAAATATTTTAACCTCACCTTTCTCCTTAGAAGGGCCCAAGATGGCTTACATCATTAAAAGCCAGTATTAAGGCTAACAATAATGAGTTAACAAATGCTAACAAGGATCAAACCAATACTACAATGTAATAGTATAATGCAGAGCGTGTATTACCAAGTAATTTCTAATTTCCATGTATTAAGTCCCTCCCAATGTTTTGAATTTCAGGGTAAGGGTCTAAAGCAATGGTTCTCAACCTGTGGGTCTCCAGATGTTCCTGGACTGCAACTCCCAGAAGCCTCTACCACTCACTATGCTGGAAGGGGTTTCTGGGAGTTGCAGTCCAGGAACATCTGGGTTGAGAACCACGGGTCTAAGGGTTGAGAACCACTTGTCCAAAGCTTCCTATGGTTTAGAACCACTGGTCTAAAGCTTCCTATGAATAGAAATTAAGAGGCTTGAGAACGTCAGGTTGAGAACCACTGGTCTAAAGCTTCCTATGTTTCCATCTTTGTAAACCATGCTAAACAAATGCCTTCTCCAGTTAATGGCAACTGATAATATTTCTGTCCTAAACCAAAGCCTTAAAAAACCCCAGTCATTTATTATGAAACAGAATAACTTTCCATCTCTATGGATGCTTGTGCTCACTCCATAGATCTGCAGGGTATTTACATTTAATACAGAATTTAATATCAGCATTTAAATTCTACAAAAGCCACAAAGACATAAATGAAAGAGGGCAAATAATCTCTCTCTCTCTCTCTCTTTTGCTGTGCCAATGTCAAGAAAGAGTAATAAAAAAGGATTTCAGATTGTCTAGCCCTTAATTGTTTGGAAGCAATTTAAAATTTATTATGATTTAGCAAACTGATAGTGGAAGCAATTCTGAAAATGGCATTTGGCAATGGATGCCAGTTTAGACTTTTAGCCTAGATTAGGGATGCCTGTAACATTTTACCTCAGTGGGAGTTAAAATGACAAAGCCATAAAGGATAACATCTGAGCCACACTACCGAACCCAGTTGGTCTCTGCAACCTTTGTTCATATCTGCATCTTTCAACCTGGAGGAAAGCTGGTATTTGGGATCATGAACTAAAGACAACCTCCACCGAAGATGTATGTTTGTCTCTGAGACAACTCCATATTAGAAAGGCTGAGATGTGCTACCAGTGGCTACATGAGAACAAGCAGGAGACATGATGGATGAGGACCAATTTAGCCACAATTTTCCTCCCAATTTAGCAATCACTTAGGTCTACTGTCATCTTGGTCAACTTTGTGTTGTTTCAGCATGTATGACTCTTGGTTGTAAAAAAAAATGGATCTAGCACAACTCAGCTCCTCCTTTACTGCTTTTGAGTCTCTACTCAATTTCTCGGCTTTTCTCATGACAGGTTTTCAGTGGTATAGCCGCTCAACGAGCATATCTTCCTGCTAGCCAACATAAAGGGGTTTCGACCTGCAAGAAAGGCTTCGTTCCTGAAATCAGGCAGGTGATTAAGCGCCACTTATTTCTTTGATGAGTATTACAGAACAAAAACTAGGTTATTTTGAAGAACTAGGTTATTCTTAGAATAAACACACTGTCTTTTACTATTTATGACAGCTATGATTCTAATGAGAAAATCCACTAGGGAAACCTCATCTTCTAATCTCTATCTCTGTTGCAAACTATATGTGGACAGTGTTACTTAAATAAGCATGGTTGCAAAGTTTTCCCACAAGGAGCCTCATGGCGCAGTGGTTAAATGCCTGTACTGCAGGTAAAATTGTGCTCACGACCTGGGGTTCAATCCCAGGTAGCAGGCTCATGGTTGACTCCACCTTCCATCCTTCTAAGGTCAGTAAAATGAGTACCCAGCTTGCTGGGGGGGGGGAATGTAGCCTGCATACTGTAATTAAACTGTAAACCGCCCAGAGACTATTTGAAGTGGTATGGGGCGATATATAAGCAAAACACATTGCTTTAAAAAAACCAGTATTGGATTACAGCCTTAACAGATCCCCCCTCCAGGTTTAAATGACACAATTGTTCTGCAAAGTAGTATACAATATTTATTTATTTATTTATTTATTTATTTATTTATTTATTTGCATTTATATTTATTTCAGATGGGTGGTATATTTATTTATTTATTCTATTTATTTAAATGCAAATTAAATGCAAATTATTTTTACTCCTTTGCAGATAGACCCCACAACACAGTGTATATATTTTCAAAATTAGCACATTTTACTATGTATACATGCTGTAAGGGTTTGTGGTGACAAATGGGGCTGTCAGCTTCCCATGAACATACACATATACACACAAAGATGACCTAAGAGTAGGTGATCATTTGATATTTTGGAGACACCTTTTACTGTACAGTACATCAAAGACATTTGCTCTTTAATTAGCAGATTAATAAAGGTCTCATCACCCTTGTTTTTCAGATTGTGTACTCAAATCATACAATTTCTTCTTCTTTTTGTGCCTGTCCTACAGCCAGGGTTCAGTGGTGTAGTATGCAATTGAATCTGTAGCAGAAAATGCATTTACTTGACTTTTAAATACCCCCAAATTTGAAAATCAGCATGTTCCAGTTTATATTACAAAATGCTTGAGCCTTGGCACTATACATTTCTTAATCTCCCTTAGCTTAACTCTGGTGCCATGTTTAAGTCCACCTGATTTTGCCACCAAAGATCACTACCTGCAGAGAGTGCATGACAGTTGTCATAACAGCTCTTCATGGTTATTGCATGGTTGGAGAGAGCAGTTGAGAAAGTAGTGGCGGTAAGCAGAAGGACTAACAGAACTGAGAGTCTCCAGTGATATCATGTGGCTCCTTGAATTGTTATGTGCTGTGACCCCAAAAAGGATAGCTCAACTCTTCTTGGCTTGGCTGGAACCAAAGCTTGCTTCTCTTCACTGTTTCAAAACTGACTTAATGTTTAGTAGTTCTGTTGCCCATTTATTGGGCTTGGCTCTTAACGAAGATGAGTTTTCAGCTGAAGACCTTATGCAACTCATTTCCCCCATAAGCAGGATATACTTTCAACATTTCATCTATTTGTGTCGATCAGAGGGAGGCAAAATCTGACCCTGCAGATGCTGCAGGACTTCAACCTATATCAAGATCTCTGTGATATCAAGTGTGTATAATTATTTATTTATTTAGATTTGTCATTGTCCATTTCCACAGAGGGGACTCTGGGTGATTTACAATATAAAACAGAATAAAACAATAAATATTTAAAAGAAATCTAAAAGAAATCTAAAACAGACAATATAAATAAGTATTGGGGCAAGCAGCGGAGCATTAAAAGAGATTGGATTCTATGATACTGGCCATCTCCACGAATGATGGCTACTTGTTCCACCCCAAGCAAGGTGGTAGAACCACATCTTCAGCCTCTTATAAGAACATAAGAACAGCCTTGCTGGAACAGGCCACAGCCCATCTAGTCCAGCATTCTGTCTCACACAGAGGATCACCATTTGCTTCAGGGTATTCCCAAGCTGATGTCTTCACCTGCTTACGATTCCCTTCAAATGGCACTGAGAGATATCCTGCCTATCTCTCCAACCTGGAGGTTGTCCTTAGGCATCCATAATGATAGCCATTGGAAGGCCGGGAGTGAGGGGGCCTTTCTCACCTCCGAGGGCATGGTGTTCCAGAGGGCTGGGACCACTGCAGAGAAGGCTCATCTCCTAGACCTCGTCAAGTGAAATTCTCTTGTTGATAGGGTCTGCAGCATGCCCTCCCTGCACGATCCAGTAGGATTGGTTGATGTAATAGGGATGAAGCGGTCCGTCAGGTAACGTGGCCCTGTTCCATGTAGAGCTTTAAAGGGGATAACCAACACCTTGAATTGGACCTGGAAGCAAACTGGCAACCAGTGCAGCTCATCTAGTAAATGTGTTACATGTGCCGATCTTGGGGCACCAAGAATAACCTGTGCGGCTGCTTTTTGGGCCAGCTGTAGCTTCTGAATACTCTTCAAGGGTAGCCCCATGTAGAGCGTGTTGCAATAGCCTATGTGGGAGATGCTTTTTAAAACAACTGTTTCCCTGGTTTGAATCTTGCATTTGATTACTAAAATGGAGATTTGTCAATACTATGATGCAGATCACTTTGTTCCTAAAATATTAACACCCTCAAAACTTTACACTTGACCATACTGTCTGGGGCTTTGGTGAATTAAAAAAAAATCTGATGGATGCTTACAGCAAAACATTTGCTGCCTATGGTGAAGGATCAAGGTTTTCTGCTCCATCGCTCCACATAAAGAAGCCATCCTGAATGATAACTTAATGGTAGGTGAATACTGCCAGTGATCAAGCATCATCCCCTACTCCCTGAAGACAACATAGTTGGCAGCTTGTATACCAACATCCACAGCAGTGGCCTGGCATCCTTCCCCTGACCCCTCCCTCACCCATGGTCTCCTGTCAAAGGTCCCTGCTAAGGGCAGGCTTGTCCCCTAAGGACCCTATGGCAGTGATTGGTGAACCTTTTAGAGACCCGAGTGCCCAAACTGTGATTCAGAACCCACTAATTTTTCGCAAAGTGCCAATACAGCCATTTAACCTGAATACAGGTGGCCATGAAGGGGCAATGTTGGATGCCCATAGACAGGGCTCAGAGTGCCACCGTTGACACCCGTGCCATAGATTCGCCAGCACTGCCCTATGGTGTCCTCTCTTCCACTAACTGCAACTGAGGAACCCGGGAGGGAAAAGCCAGCTTAAACAATGGGGCGAGGTTTCTGAATTTTCTGCACCCTTTGGGGTGAGGGTGGGAGATTGGGGAGAAGAAGAAGGGGGGGTCTGGAGTCGGTTGCCAGCACTACTGGGCTGGTCCTTTCAAGGATGAGGATGCTGCTCCTAGCCCCACAAGGAATCACGTTGGCGCCTGTGGGCAATCTATGGCCCCCTTTCTCTGATTCGGGCTGGAACCGAGGTCGGAGGAGGACTTTTTGGTTGCCTGCAAGCCGTAGTAGAGCCCCGGGTGGCATCCGCGCCGCAGATGCGGCAACCCGACGGCTTTTCTGTTGGCTGGGAGGCGAGTTGCGCCCAGAAGCTCCTCCTCCTCCTCTTCCTCCAGCCGGGATCCTCGGGAGGCAGGTCGCTCCGCCGGCTACCTTTCCCCGCCGGGCAGCCGAGGTGCTCGCCACTAACCCAACGGCGTGCCAGGGAGCGAGTCCCTCGTGGGGGGGCATATTCGCGCCGGGGGGAGCCCCTCAAGCCGCCGCCGCCGCCGGAGCGCGAGTGGCAGGAGCGCCATGTGACTCGCCCGGTGCGTCGGGGCGCGCGACGGCCGCCTCCTCCTCCTCCTCCTCCTCCTGCTTCAGAGCGACCTGATCCGAATACCAAGCAGGGGAGCGAGCGGCGCGGCGGGCGGGCGGGCGGTGCGGCGTTTTGGCCGCCTCGGGTGGTGTGAGCGACACCCCCCGCCGCCGCCGGCGGAGACGGAGGAAGAGGAGGAGGTGGAGAAGGAGGCTCGGGACGCGGCCGCCACTGCAGAGACGCCGTCGCCGACGCCGCAAGATGGAGATTAAAGACCAAGGAGCGCAAATGGAGCCGCTGCTGCCCACGGTGAGGAGCGGCGGCGGCGGCAGGTGGGGGGGCGGCGGCGAGGAAGCGAGTGGGGGTTGCGGGAAGAAGGAGCCTAGACCCTCCACCACCCCACACACCCTCCACCCCCGGCCACGCCGCAAAACCCAGCCAGAACCGTCTTGCGGATGCGCCACTTGGTCCTTGCCATGTGAGGGCCACGGAGGTGGAAGAAGAGGAGGAGGAGGAGGAGGCGTTGGACGGGAGTTGGGGCGGGGGGGGCGGGCGGGGGTGGTGAGAGAGACAGACAAGAGACGTTCCCCACAGTTGGGGCGAGGAGCAGTCCTCCTGGCGGCCGCCTTGGCGGGCTCCCGCGCTTTGCCGGAGCGAGCGAGCTGCGGGGGGTGGGGTGGGGTGGGGGGCGAGGAAGAAGCGAGCCGGGCGACCCCCCCCGGCGGGGTTCAGGCGGGGCGCATTTCTCTCACCCGAGGGAGGCGCGAGGCCTAAGGGTCTCGCTCGGAGCGGGGACGGCGGGGGGAGCTTTCCGTGAGGGGAGGGGAGGCAGGGGCGCGACGAGTTGGCGGGCAAGGCGGGTTGCCGGCGCCCTTCCCCGCCGGAGAGGATGCTGCAGGTCCGGGGCTCTCCCTTCACACATGCTATGTGGCAATATCCCGCCTCCTCTTCTCTCTCTCTCTCTCTCTCTCTCTCTCTCTCTCTCTCTCTCTCTCTCTCTCTCTCTCTCTCTCTCTCGTGTTGTGTGAGTGAGGGGCTGGCGAGTGCCGGGGAGGGGAGGGGGGACTTTCTTCCCTTCTCTCCAGCATCTCGGTCGCCCTGGTTGTCTGAAGGGAATCCTCCTGCGGGTCTTGTTGGGCTGCCTCCCTCCTCTCGCAGGCGCCGGCACCTGCCGGTGGTCCGCTGGGGATTTCTCCCTCTTTCTCGGCTCACCGGGGGATTCTCGGGTGGGATCGTTGAGGTTCGCTCTCTGCCCTCCCGCCCCCCGTCCCCAGACGCAGTTCTCCCCACACAAGTGGGCTGCCTTCCTCCTGAGGGTTGGAGTTGCTCTCCCACACGTGTGGGTTGGCTGTTGGGCTTCTCTCTCACCTTCATCCACACGCGTAGGCACATATGTTGGAGGTTGGAGGTTTCTCTTGCCGGTGTGGGGGAAATTTCTCCCCCTCCCCACTGGCCATCTGGCGAGGGAATCTCCCCTGGCACGCACGCACACACACACACACATGCGCTGCAGAGTGCCTGCTTGAGGTCTTTTGCATCGCTGCCTGGTTGCTGGGATTCTCCCTCTCTTCTCCAACATATACTGCACATGGTCTCACATGCAGGCAAAGTCTGCCTCTGGGTCAATGTTCCTCCCACAGAAGGTGTCTCCCATCATGATTTGCCTGTTAGGGTTCATGCACCTGCACATATTGCCCTCTGATCTGAACTGATCTGGAACACTTCCAGCTGACCAGGTTATGCTCTGAGCAAGGGTGGCAGTGATGCAGCCCCTTGCCCTCTTAAAGAGCACTGTGGGAAATGTCTCATTCTTCGAACTCCTACAGAACTTTGAACTGAGAGATGCCCTTTAAAAAAAATTAAAAAGCATCATTTTGCTAAGCGAAAAAGAGCATCATCAGTATTACCTCTTTATAACTCCTTAAATGTTGTTTGTTGCAAATTCAAGGACCGTCCTAAATCCAAATTTTAGATCCATATAGATTAGACACATTGAGTCAATAGGGAAATGGGCAGAGCAACGTGTATTTAAGTTCCTTCCATTCCTGACGCTGTCTTAGTTGGGAATCATTAACTGAATTTAGGCAAAGATTATTTGTTCCATCTGACTAAAACATGGCTCTGATGTTTATAAATCATCCATTAAGAAAAATCTCTTGTGGAAAATATGGCATGATCTTATTCTGGCATATAGTAGACTGTTCATATAGTACAGTGGTGGTGAACCTATGGCATGAGTGCCAAAAGTGGCCCTCGGAGCCCTTTCTGTGGGCACCTGACATTGCCCCTTCACAGACACCTGTATTCAGGTTAAATTGTTGTACTGGCACTTTGCAAAGGGAAAAAAAATGTGGGTTTTGAATAGCAGTTTGGGCACTCAGTCTCTAAAAGGTTCGCCATCACTGATATAGTATATACCAGTGATTCTCAAACTGTGGGTTCCCAGATGTTCCTGAACTGCAACTCCCAGAAGTCCCTTCCAGCACAGTGAGTGGTGGAGGCTTCTGGGAGTTGCAGTCCAGGAACATCTGGGGACCCACAGGTTGAGAACTACTGGTATATACTATGTCAATTATATATACTATATATACCATACTTTGTAAATTTAAATCACCAAGACTCAACATAAAGTTCTTGTGGGAGACGATTGCTCCCACCATTCCAGATTATTGGACATCAGCTAACTGGGGCTGATGGGAATTTATCCAAATCCTCATAGTCATAATCTGAGAATAAAAGAGCTGGAAGGGACCCCTTTGGATCATCAAAGCCCAGCCCCTGTCAAGGAGGCAGAGTGGGGAATTGAACTCCCAACCTCTGGCTCCACAGCCAGAGATCTAAACCATGGAGCTGTCCAGCATTTTAGAGCCTTTTCAAGAATATGAGGATATGGCAGAGTTCTTTTAGTTTCACGAAAAGTCCAAAAGTTGTGGATTCACAATAATGTGGGGTTTCTTAAGCTTTCATGGAAAGAGACACACAGTTAACCATGCAAGTTACTGGATTCAAGTTCATGGCCATTTCCAATCTGGAACCTCTCTTCCCATGCTTGAGGCTAAAAGAAGGAAGTGAAGGGCTGCAAAAGTCAGGTGGTGGGTAGGAAAAAAATGGAAGGGGATGAACCTTCTCTCCTTCCATTTAAGCAAAAACAAACAAACAAACAAACAAACAAAATGGGCTCTCAGAACCTGTATGTCCCTCTATGTGTGTAAGGTAGGTTAAGGGGAGAACAAGAGAGAGAGAGAGTTTGCTACTTCTGTGGATGCCTTTTGTTTACTGTATGAAGCACTGCCATGCAACTAACTTGAAGGCCTGGGGCATGTTGAAGACAAACAAGTTTTATTTGGCATAAGCTCTTATAGACTGTTGCCCACATCTTCAATTGCATGTTATGTTTGCAGGCGGCAGGGGATAGAAAGAAGAATTTGCATGGACCAGATTATTCTGCTTCTCTTTCCTATTTTTAAGTTGCATAAACTTTATCTGCATGCTTAATTCCTTGACCATGTAAATCAGATGCCGTCCCCAATTGTAGTCTATTGCTCGGACCACACCTGTGCAGGTGGTTGGGCTGAGAGAAAGTCCTCTCCTAATTATCTTAACACCCAGGTAGGTTCATAAAGGGAGATACAGGTTTTTTTTTGGTAGCTCGAACCCAAGCCATTTAGGGTTTTTAAGTTGCATCTGACTTACAACAATCTTAATAGGGTTTGCAGGGTATGTGAAAGCTTTTAGTTTTTTTCATTCCCACCAACTCCCACCCCACCCCAGTAAGTTTCCATGGCTGAGTATGGATTCGAATTCATGACTCTTGAGTTCTACTTGATTATCCACCCACTGCAGCAAGTTAGTGCTTTTTTTAATGCTGACATGATGTGAAAATTGACATGTTCTCTAGTTTCACATATGGTAACACTTAACTGCTGAGCCCCCATAGACAGGGAGTGGGCAGACAATTAGTAAGAGGACACAGGCAGGAAGGTGTGTATTTGGGTTAGTATGCATGGGCCATTGCAACAGGTCTTTTAAAGAAAATGAGTTAAAAATAAGTTAGCATTTACGAGTGTTTCTTAGTCTGCAGGGGAAGATTGTTGGGGGGTTGAGAGGGCTTAAGCGTACAGAACCACAGCTGTGCAGGAAACTGCAGAACAAGCTCACCGCTTGTACCTAAATGGGCATCTTCGTATTCCTGTGGTTTTGGTGAATTAGCTGGCCTCTTCACTCTGAAGGTGTCCAAACCACCACAACCACTGCCAAGAAATAAATCTGGGTTTGGCATTTCCTTTCCTAAAGGCAGAGACAAGGAACATTTGACCATCCAGTTACAGTAGTGCCTCGGTTTAAGTAATTATTTCATTCTCTGGACCATTTCATGTTGCAAAAAAATTCACAAACTGAAATGCGATTTCTCAAATGAATGCATTGAAAACCAGTTAATCCATTGCAGAGGTCAGAAAAAAAGGCCAACCAGGGCATTTCATTTTAAATTTTCTTAAACCAAGGTATGCCCATTCTTTTTGTCAAGTGATCATCACACATGAGCTTTTTAAAATGCCTTACGAAAAGTGTAAACTGGGGCATTCCATTGAAAAAATTTCTTAAACCAAAGCATCCCCATTTCCAACAATTTATTTTCTGAAACCATTTTTTTGTGAACCGAGTCATTCTTAAACCGAGTTACCACTGTATTTTCGGGGGGGGGTATAATATTCACCCTTCCTGACTACTGGCCATGCTGGTTAGGTGGTGATGGGGAAGGGAGCCAGTAAATCACCAAGCCCCTATCAAGAAGGCACAAAGGGAAATCAAACTCCTGTACAATATTCCTAAATAGAGGTGGGCACAAAATAAAAAAATAGCATTTTATTTCATTTCATTTGCCATTTCGTTTTATTTCATTATTAATAATTTTTTTAAAAAAACAAACAAACATAACAAAGCCATACAAAATGATTTATTATACTATATGGGTATGCTCCCGTGAGAGAGAGAGAGAGAGAGAGAGAGAGAGAGAGAGAGAGAAAGAAAGAAAGAAAGAAAGAAAGAAAGAAAGAAAGAAAGAATTGGCTCTCTTTAAATTTAAATATAAGATGGGTAACAGAAGGCAGATCTTACTGTATCCCCTTGATTTCATATTATTTTTGCATGGGATCTTTCCCAGTCACCATAAAATCATCCTCTGCACTGGTATATCTGACAGCCCATCTTTTCCCAGACGGACCACTATTTCTTAATGGGTACATCATATATTTCTAGGTCGCACCTCTCTGCACACAAAATGCAGTTTCCAGCCTGGTGTTCTGGCTCCCTAGGATGGTATTGGTTATATTCTGACAAGGAAGGATGGAATGTTTTGTTTCTAAAACGGAAAATGGTGTTTCATTTTGTTACTTGAAGAAGTGCTTGCTTGTGTTTTGTTTTGTAATGTTTTATAACCTTACAAAATAATGAAACAGTGTGTCATTTTTCATTTTGTGCCCATCTCTATTTATAAAGTGCTGTGCTACCCAGCAGTTAACATGTAGAAAGCCATACATTTCCCTAACCCTGCCTTAAAAAAGGGATCATGAGAATCTCTCTGAGAACCATGTACATGCATGTTTCATTTATTCAGAAGTGCTTCCAATAGGATGAGGCTTGTGGTCTGCTAGGTTGGAGGGCCAGAAAAGTCTGACGGCACCTGTTGCTTACCTCACATGTACCCATATGTCCTCACGTGGGTGGGTCGTTTTGAGATCCATTTATCAATTGACCTGATGTAAAGTGACTTCAGCTTTCAGAGAAGGGCACTGAAAGCTGTCCACAGCAGAGAAGGAGTTAAAAGCCCCCTTTCCTGTGACTTTTCCCTCTCCGAACCCCTGGAGACCAAAGCAGATACTTGCCCTTCTATGCTGGCTTAGCTCAAATAGTGATTCCTAGCACCTGACATCTTGCGGAACCATACAGGCCAGGAGGAAATAACGCCAAATGGCCAGAGGGAAATTGTGGTTTTACCCTACTCTGTGGTATATAAGACACATCAGCATTTTGTGGACTCCCCCCCCCCTCCGTCAAGCAGCAGCTCCATAGCAACTCTTTCAAACAGATGTGATTTTATACTTGGATACAGGACATACCTGAAAGGAAGTTCCACTTAATAACCATTCTATGTTAGATACTGTGGTGTCAAAAACAGCCAGCTTGTCTTGGGAACTTCAGCAGAGTGTAGAGTTGTAAAGCACAATGATATCCACTGCAGTATTGTCCACATTGAAATTTAGCAAAAAGAGAGGACTCTCTGGAAGCCCTTTTGAAGGGGTGGAGGAAGCAAAGGAAGCTAAATTCAAATTCATTAAGAAATTCTTTTTTGGGCCACCTCTCTTATTAGAACAAAGTAAAAGGTTAAAAATCTTCCAGTATCCTAGAACTTTTTTTTTGCCAGGGTGGGTGTTCAGCAAAATAGGGAAATAGTGGAGGTTTTGTATTAATTGTCCTAGTCACAACATCTTAATTTTATCACATCCTCAAAATAAAGCATAGGAAGGAACTGTGATCTTAATTAGATAGGTGACATAGATGCTGGTTTCAAGTTACAACTAGAATTGCTTGAACAAGAAGTCCCTGCAATGGCTAATGCTCCCTTTTGGAAAATATACCATTGGTATTGGAGTAAGGACAGGATAGGTAGAAACTATACTTTTTTTTTTGCACAGATAAGTATTGAAATAAAAGGAATATAATGGAATACAACATATAATACACATTATATTATGTTTATATATTAGAGTTCATTTAATTTAAACCAAATTTATTTAAATAATGATTTAATGTTCATTTAATTTAAATCAAATGGATTTAAATCATGATTTAAATTAAAAATAATTTTTTGGACACATTAAGAATTTGATTTTTAAACAATTAAATGGTGATTTAAATCAATTTGATATACAGTGATTGATTTCCTCACCACCACCATGTAGGATACTGTATAATATAATGAATGTAAGTAATGAAATGACAGTTTTCTATGTCTATGGGCTCATCATTTCAGCTATGCATGGGCTCATTTTTCCGGAGCTATTATTTTATCCCTCCAAATGTCAAGGAAGTGTACTTAATAAAACATACATAACCTGTCCTTCTGTTACACAAAATTTTCAAGGTGGCTAGGAAAATAAATAAAATCCAAAGTCAATAAAAGTACAGCATAATTTTACATCATATGAACGCAGACCAGACAATTGAGGGTGAATTCAGCACTTGATTTTTCTTTTTTTTTTCAAAAGCATTGCCATGGTATGTTCTAGTTCAGAGGAATGTGGTCCTTGAGATGAGAGATTGAAAGACAGGAATGGACGGGGATTTTAAGGATGGAGAATTTCAGAGCCTTGTTACAAGCCCATCTCCAAACTTTCATCAGCGGTGTGCCCAAATTTTCCTCCCCTTTTAGGGAATACATGGAGTTCAGCCACAGTGAATGCTTAGGTTTGTATTGGAAGAAACATGTTTGAAGATGGCCATATGAAGGCATAGCCCTACATGCCTCTCAAGGGGAAGATGTCCTTCTAGGCGAAGAACTCAGAATACATGTTTTAAGAAAATCTGAAAATATTTCTGCCTGAAAATATTAAATTAACCCCCCCCCCTAGAAATATGTGTTTTCAAAGTGTATTACCAGAACTGGCCACTTGTGGGAACCAGTGACTATGCTGTATAGACATGGGCACGACTTGGCGAAATTCTCGTTTCCGTTTCCGTTTCTCGTTTCCGTTACGGAACAGAAACGGTAACGACAATTACTCTGCCAGAACTCGAACTCGAACCGACTAAAGAAAAATTGGGTCTGATTTAAAGGCATCGCAGCGATCGCGCGATGCCAAGCGGCACAGGAAATTTTTTTTTAAAAAAAACCCCGATTCCCGGCCAAAAAAGCAGGCGAAAATATGCCTGCCTGAGTGAGGGTACCTACCAGAAGGGTGGTTTCTGGGGGGGGGGTCCCCTGGCCTCCCTCCCCTCCTCTCCTGGGCTGCGCAAAGTGCACATCCTCGTCGTCGAGTCGCACTCGCCCACGCTAACTCGCCAAGCGGCGCGGCACAGGAAAAAAGTAAAAACAAAAACAAAAAAACGATTCCCGGCCAAAAAAGCAGGCGAAATTATGCCTGCCTGAGTGAGGGCATCTACCAGAAGGGTGGTTTCTGGGGGGGGGGTCCCCCAGCCTCCCTCCCCTCCTCTCCTGGGCTACACAAAGTGCGCATCCTCGTCATCGAGTCGCACTCGCCCACGCCAACTCGCCAAGCGGCGCAGCACAGGAAAAAAGTTTTTTTAAAAAACCAATTCCCGGCCAAAAAAGCAGGCGAAAATATGCCTGCCTCAGTGAGGGCGCCTACCAGAGGGGTGGTTTCTGGGGGGGGGGTCCCCGGCCTCCCTCCCCTCCTCTCCTGAGTTGCGCAAAGTGCGCATCCTCATCGTCGAGTCGCACTCACCCACGCCAACTCGCCAAGCGGCGTGGCACAGGAAAAAAGTTTTAAAAATAAAATAAATAAATAAACCCGATTCCTGGCCAAAAAAGCAGGTGAAAATATGCCTGCCTCAGTGAGGGCACCTACCAGAAGGGTGGTTTCTGGGGGGCGGGGGGTCCCCGGCCTCCCTCCCTCTCCTCTCCTGCGCATCCTCCTCGTCTTGCCAACTCTCCATGCCATGCGGTGCGGGTGGGGGATCCAAAATGGGACAACCCGCAATATTTATTTTGAAATCGTCATGTTCCAAAAACACACCAAAGCACCACAGAAACATGTGAAAATAGCTATTTTAAAACTGCCTGAAATTTTTCAGTAGCAGCAGTGGGTTTTTCTTGCAACAAAATGTCTCCATTTATTTTATTTTATTTTATTTTTCTTTTTATTTTTTTACACCTGCGCAATGATGGGCTGGCCATGGGAGTGGACCATGCAAATTTTTGGAGCCATTCCACCAATTGCATGGCCACTTGGCCAGGTTTTGACCGAGACTTCTGGGATGTGCCAGTCGGGCATAAAAAGCCATTAACCTCAGCCCGAACCCTAACCCTAACTCTAACCCTAACCCTAACCCTAACCCTAACCCTAACCCTAACCCTAACCCATACGCCAGTACACTGTCCTTCTTAGTGGGTCAGAGAGGCACCCAGAGGTGCACCCCAGTAACTCACCCTAACCTTACCAGTAACCCTAATCCTAGCCCTTGCGCTAACCCCTAACCCCAAGCCAGATCTGTGTACTCGCATTGCACTACAGCAAGTACACTTCCCTTCTTAGTGAGTCACAGCGGGCGCCCTTAGGGGTCCCCACTGTGACTCACTCCAGTCCTCTGTCACTTTGCTCTCCAGCAGGCAGTGAGGCACCCGAAAGAGGTGCCTCTGCCTGCTACTGCTGCTGCAACTTAATGGTATGCATATCCAATTGGCTATGCATGCCATTTTGTAGCGGGTGAGGAGAGGAGGCACCCACGAGGTGCCTCCAGGAGCCCGCTTTCCCTTCATGGCGGGCCAGAGGAGGCACCCACCCCAGAGAGGTGCCTCCAGGAGCCCGCCCCCAAAACCAGTACTAACGACAGATGAAAATCCGACAAACGAAACGACAAATTTTTGAAAAAATTCACGAAAAACGGAAACGAGCCGAAACGGGCCGGCTCCAACACACGACAACTCGAAAACGTCATTTTCCCTGGTCGTGCCCATCTCTAATGCTGTATATAGGGCTTGTATATTCACTGGCTTTCAGTATATGGGGCTTGGAACCAGCTCCTACTCTACTTGCATGACTCTTTACCCCTCTTCCTTTGCCTTTGGGCAGCCACATGGGGACTAGAAAACTCAGCTTCTGTTTTCATCTAATGCCAGTGTGTAGCTTTCTCTGGACTGGGAGCTGTGGTTACTTTTAGGTAGATGATAAATTAAACAAGCCAGAAGTTGGCTTGTTTGAAAAACTGGAATTTAGCTGCAGTTTGTCTCAATTTGGATGAAATGAGAGCCTGCATTTAGTGGAAAATGGAAGGGGATTCTTATCTTCTTCTTGTAGCTATGATGGAAGATGTATGCAGACTGCAGAATTAAGTGATCCTATTGATGTGATTCTAGTTGCTCAAACCAATCTCATTTTGGGAGGAGCCTTGTAAGAAACATTAGCTTTTGAATCATAAACAAGCATTCTGGCTGAAAAGTTTGTGATGCTGGGGCTTTGTTCTTTGTATTGACAATATCTCCTCTTTTGCCTCCGTGACGTCTTCCATCATCTTACATTGCACCTGATGGGGCTTGCTGTGCTTTAAAGCATAAAACATGCCCTCTGCTTCTGTTTGATTTGGGGGGTTTTGTTGCAGAAAAGGAAGTTAGAATTGGCCCTTGGATTTCACTACTCCACAGACAATAAGATCAAAATACTGATGCCTCATTTTGGCTCTTGCTAGCTTATCTTCATGTCTTACTGTCATGACACATTGAACCACTAGAAAGTTAAAACATATTTTGATTTTGTGTATGTTTCTTTAAGGATAACTACTTATATAGCTTCTTACATGTCCCTTTCATCAGAGCCAGAAAATATAGGCTAAAGTATTATATGGGTATGGGTGAAGCCATGCTGTCCCATCTCTCAGGATTAGTTAGATGTTTCTTTCTAAGGTAGACCAGCAGTTCTACCACCAGAATGGATTGGCCTTAGATTAAGGAATTACTACTCATGTGGGTAATCGTTAGAGGATAGCACACATTTATTTTGTCCTACTCCCTTTCCCATGTGATTGTGCCTTACCAAGTCAGGTTGTAGCATTTCCAGTGCAATGTGGCTGTCACTGACTCCAGCTTGAAACGTTCATAATACTTCATGCATCTGCCAATCTGTTTCTGTTGAGACTGCCACATACAGTGACCCCCCGCCATTTTGTGGTTCCGGCATTGCGGTCCCACTACATCGTGGGACTGCAGTACCAGAACTGGGGGGGGGCAGGGGGCGGCGGCCGGGTTGCTCCGCATGGCCCTCCCGCACCCCAGAAAAGCCTCCGGCTGATCGCTCTCCGCGGCTCCCCTGCCCCTTCTGGCAGGCCGCGCCAGGTGGGGGGGCGCCGGGAGCGATCCGATCGCTCTCTGCGCCCCCCGCCCCTTCTGGCAGGCCACACCAGGTGGGGGAGCCGGGAGCGATCTGATTGCTCTCCGCGGCCCCCCGCCCCTTCTGGCAGGCCACGCCGGGTGGGGTGGGGGGCCGTCAGGAGCAATCCGGTCGCTCTCCGCGCCCCCTGCCCGTTCTGGCAGGCCGAGCTGGGCGGGGGGCACCGGGAGTGATCCGGTCACTCTCCACGGCCCCCGTCCCTTCTGGCAGGCCATGCCAGGCGGGCGGGGGCCACCGGGAGTGATCCGGTTGCTCCGCGTGGCCCTCCCACGCACCCTGGAGAAGCCTCAGGGCCATGCAGGCGCGCCGCACAATCACCCCCAACCCCCGCCACCCCACCTGCTTCCGCGTATCACGGATTTTCGTGCATCGCGGGTGAGGTGGGTCCCTAACCCCCGCGATCGGTGGGGGGTTACTGTATAATTGTCCAGGAACATACAGAAAGTAGAAGAGCACACATAAAACACCCTGTGTCCACCCTGTATTTGACTGGTACCCTCCAAATTTTTAGAAAGTAATCCATCGTTTTGCTCTGTGCCAAAAATGCCACAGCAGAATTCACTTCTTAGTTCCAGCTAAAGCAGACATGCTGGCTTTGTTAGATTTACTTAACTGTTGGCTTAATAAGTTTCATTCATTAAGTGAGTTTACTCTACTTTGGAAAAGCAGTTAACCAAATATTTATTCCCTTTAATCAGTTATGTTTTTGTCTCCCATATACAGGCTTATTTCATATTCAGAAAGGAGTTCTGCAGTGCACCTTTTAAAGAAGTTGCACTGTCTTATTTATTTAATTTTGGCAAAGTTGTGCAGTATTACATAAGCAGAAAATGGCTGGGATAAAACATCTGCAAGGAAATATTTAGAAGTAACAAATGCTGTGGAATTCAGTTTAATAATGAAGGTTCTTTCGCTTTTGGTTAGCCTTCTGCTTTTCTAGAGCTGCCTAGATGCCCCAAGCACATCTGATCTCACCTGCTTTCAGAAGCTAAGCAGGGTCAGCCCTGGTTAGTACTTGGATGGGAGACAACCAAGGAATACCGGGTGCTGTAGGTTACTGGAGTAGGAACTGGCAAACAACTCCATGGACATGGAGTCACGAAGAGTAGGTCACAACTGTAACGACACAACACACACTGCTTTTCTAGTTTGGGGACTAAGACTCATAAACCTCCCAGAAAAAGCTGTACATAGTTAACATTGGAACATTAACATTAAACATCTTGATTGCCAGCCTCACTAACTGAGTATCAGAATAGACGCTTATTTGGTGAATGGCAAGTCAACACCTATGTCAGTCATATTTGGTTAACATGTCTACTTGAGTTGGGGCTAGCAAGATGTGAGTGGGCATCACAATGCACATACTCAGCTTTGTACCTTAAAACAATTAGTCATAAAATACCAATAATGTAACTGGTTGTTGGCCCACAGTCTAGGTAGGAATATTAACATTTTTATAAAGCCTTCTTCAGCCTGGTGCCTTTGAGAGAGACCTCAGTATGTATCACACAGCCAAGTGACTGTGCTGCCTGGGGATGGTGGCAGATGTATCCCCATCCATCTAAGGGAAAGTATTTTGGGGAACAATGCTTTTGGCAGTGATGGAAGTTCTCTGTTTTACTGAAAAGTGTGTGAAGCATTAGGTCTTGAGAAGTGGACCCAAGCAGTCCCCAGGAAGGGCAAGTGATAAGACCTGAATTGAAGGTATTTTAGCAAACTGCGCCTTGCTTCTGGTCCCCCTTCTTGCACTTCAAACAAAAGGTGTGTATTTTGGGTGTTGACTCTGGTAAGAATGAAGTGGTCATGCATTTACTTTTAACCCATTTTCAGCCAGTTTTCTAGTCCTCCACAACATTAGAGTAAGGGTGCTATATCAAACCAAAGAGCAACATTTCTCAAAATGGCCAACCAGGAGACTGATTGCTGTCTCCCACTCCTGCTTTCCTGCAGTTGGTTTTTCATATGCACAATGGCTGAAGAACTTAGGTCTCTTATCTAGTCATTTTGACTAGTGGCATTCATGTTCATTTGCTGTCAAGTCGATTAGAACTTATGGCAAACCTTGCCATGGTTTTCTCGGGATAGAACACTCAGAAAGGGTTGTCTAGTCCCTTCTTCTTGGGCTGCTCCAGGACCATGCATCTTACTCAGTATCACATAGCCCTGTTCTTCTACAAAGCACTTAACTCCTGACGCCTGGTTCCACAGGCAAGTGCTCCAATTCACTGAGATGCTCAGCCAGCCATTATGCCTAGTAGTAACCCTCAGTAAACCTACCATGAATTTGTCTAATCTTGTTTTAAAGCTGTCTAAGCTCTCACCACTAGAGATGGGCACGACTAGGGAAAATGACGTTTTCGAGTTGTCGTGTGTCGGAGGCAGTCCGTTTCGGCTCATTTCCGTTTTTCGCGAAATTTCGCAAAAATTAGTTGGTTCGTTTTTTCGTTTTTTCATTGTCGTTAGTACTGGTTTGGAGGGAGCTGCAGGAGTCAGCCAGAGCCACAAGTGACGGACTGGCAGACTCTTTGCACCCGCTGTGTCTCACATACTTGCATGTAGTGCAATGCAAGTAGATCTGGCTTAGGGTTAAGACGGGTTAGCGCAAGGGCTAGGGTTAGGCTAGTTACGGGTGAGGTTAGGGTGAGTATTGGGGTGCACCTCTGGGTGCCTCTCTGACCCACTTAGAAGGACAGTGTACTGGCGTATGGGTTAGGCTTAGGCTTAGGGTTCGGGTTTGGGCTACGATTAGTGGGCTGTTTATGCCCGATTGGCACATCCCAGAAGTCTCTGTGGTCAACCTGGCCAAGTGGCCATGCGATTGGTGGAAAATTTGCATGGTCCACTCCCATGGGCGAGCCCATCATTGCAAATGTGCAGGTGTAAAAAAATAAAATAAAATAAAATAAAATAAAATAAAAAATAAAATCAACGGAGACTTTTTTTTTGCAAGAAAAACCCACTGCTGCTACTGTAAAAATTCAAGCATTTAAAATAGCTAATTTTTGCATGTTTCTGTGGTGCTTTGGTGGGGTTTGGGCAACGATTTCAAAAAAAATTGCGGTCGCCATTTTGCATCCCCCGCACTGCATGGCAAATGGATGCGCCCTCCCAGCCTGGTACAGTCAGCAAAACCTGGCCATGCGATCGGTGGAATGGCTCCAAAACTTTGCATGGTCCACTCCCATGGGCGAGCCCATCATTGCGAATGCGCAGGTGTAAAAAAATAAAATAAAATAAAATAAAATAAAATAAAATAAAATAAAATAAAATCAGCGGAGACTTTTTTTGCAAGAAAAACCCACTGCTGCTACTGTAAAAATTCAAGCATTTAAAATAGCTAATTTTTGCATGTTTCTGTGGTGCTTTGGTGGGGTTTTGGGCAACGATTTCAAAAAAAATATTGCGGTCGCCATTTTGGATCCCCCGCACTGCATGGCAAATGGATGCGCCCTCCCAGCCTGGTACCAGCAGCGCAGCAGTAGCAATAGCCAAGGAGAGGGGGGCGGGGAAACCCCCCCAAATAAAACACCCTTCTGGCCTGGAAGGTGCCCTCAGACAGTTTTCGCCTACTTTTAGGGCCGGGAATTGTTTTTTTTTTTTTAACTTTTAAAAACTTTTTTCTGTGCCGCTTGGCATTGCGCGATCGCCGCGATGCAAGTAACAAGCACGACAAATCAGACCAAATTGTTCGTTCGTCAGTTCGAGCTTGAATTCTGGCGGAGTAATTCCCGTTACCGTTTCCGTAGAGTAACGGATACGAGTAACGGAAACGGAAACGGGAATACCGCTAAGTCATACCCATCTCTACTCACCACAGGCTGGAGACTCAATCAATTAATTATGCATTATGTGAAGAAGGGCTTTCTTTCACCTGTCCTTAACCTCTGGCAAATCAGTTTTATTAAATGAACCCATGTTCTAGACCCTTTCCCCTTTCTGCATCTCATTATTTCGATCACATGCTGGTGATAAGCTTGAAGAAGGACTGGGTGGAGTGTGTAGTATTCAAAATGCACACCTATAAAAACATTTGTAATACCTAAAGTTTTCTCCAAGAGAAACAATAGAATGAATGCGCTGCATGAAATTTCTTAGCACAAGTCAAATTTAAGCCTATTTTCATTTAGCTTTTGAGTATGTTCTGTATTTATTATCCTTCTGGTACATCTAGGTATAAATTACAGTTTCTTTTCTCAGCAACCTGATTCTCCTTCCCCACCCTTCTGCTTATGAAGGCCAATTGTGTTCAGTTGGCCTACCTACCAAAATAAAAAATTAAAATCAGCAGGTGGGCTGGAAGGGGGAAATAAGTGTTTCAAACAGGCCTTATTTTGCTCATTATTTCAGCTCTAGAGAGAAGGAAATAACCTCTCAGTGACTTATCTTTAATGAGGTGCCCTGGTACTGTTATGTCTAATTAGTCTTTTTCAAGTATGTGCCTTTGTGTTTTCCTATATGTATTTTAAATATACCATGAGCATGTAAGGGCATAGCTGATTCTGAAATAAATCAGAATCGTTGCCCCTGGATTAAGTTTTTAGAGCTAAAATTCTGAGTATGGTCAGAACACAGTTCAGTTGTTGTTCTGTGCTGCCATGTCAGAACTGGTTTATAGCGACCCTAATAGGGTTTTCAAGTGAAGTGAGATATTTAAGGAGTGGTTTTATAAGTTACATAAATCAGTGACTATCCATAGCTGAATGGAATTTGAATCCAGGTCTCCTGAGTCCTAGTCCATCACTCTATCCGCTACACCACACTAGGTATCCTATCAGTGATAGCTAGCATACAGTTCAGGTAAGATGATGGTGCCTCTTTTAGATGCCACTTGTTGTCAAGCTGACTGACCTGCCATCTGAATCCTGATGACAGAGTAGCATCAACTTCTGTTGCACCCTAGATAAGCAGTCATATTTAGTGGACAAGGATGGGTCATGCATGTGGCATACAATAGGTCTGTCTGACAGGCATGTGGAAGGGGCAGAGGCTGAGAGGGAATAGTTAAGAGACTGCTGCAAATGTCCCACAACATTTGCAGCCTGAGATGGTTGCCTCATCATGTCTAAGAGAAGGTTTGGCCTTGCTTTGATTCTGTCTTATCTGATTTCAGAGCTTGTGACGATATCTGTGGAGATTGAGGGGGGAATCTATGCAGCATGTATGCTTTTATAATTTTGTGAAAACTTAATTGATAGATCAATAGGTCAATAAAATTAATGGCAATTATCAACTGGGATTTTTTTTTTTAAATTGGATGACAGATCCAATTTTTACTAGTGCTTTATACTTGTGGCTGTAATACTGCTTTGAGCAAAGCAATTTTATAGCAAGCTGTAGATGTGGTGAACAATTCATTTCCTTTCCCCCCCATTTCCTCTTCAACAGGAGATGATATTCAAGGTGAAAATAAATCTTCCACAGTCAGCTGTTGCAGATTGCTAGGCTGTGCATCTTGGACTCTTCAAAAATGGTCAGGAGAGCAAAATAATGGCCCCTTGTGGAAGGCCCTTTGTTCAGTGATAGATAGTATACTTTGTATGTATTAGGTCCCAGGGTCACTCTGTCTGATATCTAAAGCTAAGAGACTTGTATAGTGAGTTGTGGGAAAAGAAAAGACCCAAAGATGATGCCTGTGGCCAATGTCTATTAGTCTTCTTGAATGATCTACCTCTATCTCTACAACCAGCAGGTCTCTGTATAATAATTGTTGAGCATGCAGAATACTTCGTTCCACTCACATCCTGTTCATAGGTTTCCCAGAGGCATCTGGTTGACCACCATGAAAACATAATGCTGGACTATGAAGACTGTGTCCTGATGCAGTGCGGTTCTTCTTATGTTTTCTGTGCCATCACTGTCAGTGGCACATTTGACAGGGAGAGGAGAGAGGATCTCCAGGTGCCAGGCTCTCAAACCTCCTGGAAGAGACAAAGCTCCCTCTTAGTCCTTTTGTTGACTTCTAAGATGACATTGATGTAGGTTTTAACTGATGGGAACTGTTTATTTTCTTTTTATGAATGTTTTTTAAAAAATAGACTTGGTTTTATATTTTAATTATGTATTTGTGCTTTATGTTTCTTTTCTTGTTTTTTGCTTTTGTCAGCTACCTTGAACTGTATTTTGCAATAGAAAGTCAACTTAGAAACATAATTAAATTAATACGGCCTGATTTGGCATCGGCCAAGATTCTGCCCAAGCCAGAATTTTGAAACGTTCCTTTTTAGGGCTATAATTTCCAGATTCTCCTCCCCATTTCCTGCCTTCCTGGCTGAAGGGTTTTGGGTGCTATGATACAAAACATAAGATTTTTCTAAGCTCTGGTTCAAGGTAAATAGTTAAGTCCTTGGCAAAGGAAATGACTGGGAGTTTAGTGTCCATCCACCTTTTCAGATCAATGCAGTAAAATATGCATAAACAAAGAGAATTTGAGACTTATTTTCCCGTCTAGTGTATTCGCAGAATACTCTTGTCACTCACATAGCAAAAGCAAAACTAGAAGACTATCATGTGAGAGAAACAAAAACATATAGTAAAGTTGAACATAAAATTGGGACAGCTTCGAGCAGGGAGGAAAAAAGGAAGCTCACACTAATGCTAGAAAATGGGACCCTAGTCTTCTGAACTATACAGCAGAACACAGAATCATGCAGTTTGCACCATAGTCCTGTGCGATGAAGGCTTGTAGTTGCACTCCAGTGCTCATGACCCCAACAACCTAGCCAGTAGAGAAGGCTGATGGGAGCAGACGGTCATCACCATCCGAAGTGCCAAAAAAATTTGTGAGTAGAAATTATTCAGAAATACATTCTGCAAGTCTTGGTTTCAAGCATGTGCCAGATTGCAATGTAACCACTTCCAAGCAAGGCCTTCCTGTCTCTTTTGATGCAACACCATCCACTCTTCTTCTGTTTCAGAGTTCATATTCTTTCAAGATTAAATGTGGAAATTACCCAGACCTTGATTTAGGTCCACCATGGTGAAGAGTCAGTGCAACCCATAGCTTGAATTTCCAGACACAGAGCAAGCCACCCATGGGATACAGCTTGTCTTCTTGTTTTCTATCTGTTCAGCACTGAGGCTTGTACGTTCACTCCTTAAAAATAGATGGCACCATTGTGATAGAATAGGAATAAAACAAAACCCAACAACCAGAATCCATAGATGGGCAACACCTTTGTAAGTGTTTTGCATAGCTACTGTGAATCAATATAACTTCACGTTTCATTTGGACTTGCTTTGGAAAATGTCACATTTAGCTGTTTGGGATGGGATGTGCCAACTGTGAAGGGAGTTTTATCACCTGACTGCACAAAAGCTCTAAATAGCTAGATAATAATTTCTCTATCTAACCCTACCTGGCAGTTTTGCCATGGTCTTCAACTTAAACTCAGTCCTCATCTTTGTTTACTAAGAATGTGGTTTCTTTGCAGTTCAGCTAATATTTGCTCATGACCAGTGCAGATGCATGTGGTATTGTCTTCTTATAGAAAAATGGAAACTGTCTCTGTATTGTTCTCTCCTTAGTGGTCTTTGCCAGAGATCACATGACACCTGCATGACTACCTGATTTATCAAGCCACAATTTCCAGCTAGGGACAGTTGATACTTCTCTATGAGTTCCTTTCCTTCCACCTATTTTTTTTCACCTAGTCCAGTGATGGCGAAACTTTTAGAGACCGAGTGCCCAAACTGCGAGTCAAAACCCACCAATTTTTCGCAAAGTGCCAATACAGTCATTTAACCTGAATACAGGTGGCTGTGAGGGGGCGATGTTGGGTGCCCACAGAAAGTGCTCCGAATGCCACCTTTGGCACCCGTGCCATAGGTTCGCCAACACTGACCTAGTCTGATGAAGAGTTCTTTTAAGTGTTTACAAAAGCGTCCCTGTTTTGCACACTGACAGTTAATCTTAACAGTGGCATTGCTGTGGATTTTGAAAGTTTATTCCGCCTCCATGGTGGCAATCAGCTTTCTCAAGGTTGAAGGAGCAGCCCTAGCTGTGGCTTGTTCACTTTCAGAGTTTTGAAAAGTGGGGTTGCATTGACTGAGAGAAAAGCCTATGGCCATGCTGCATTCTTCTGTTTGTGGTCCAATGAAGTAATATTTCCAAGGCTTGGCCAATTATGAATACTGATATAAAAGGCAGACCAGCAGATCAGCTCCCATAATTGATACACTGTTTGGCAGGTTTTTTGGCAACCATTACTGATAAACTTCCATCAGGACAGACATGCCACTAAGCCATGGCTGGAGAAGAAGCATAGCTCATTGGTAGAACATATGTCTGTTATTCTCTAGCCTCTCTATGAAGGACAGATGAAAACACCTACCTGAGGTCCTAGGTAATGTCTGCTAGTCACAACCAATTATACTGAACTGAAAGGACTGAATCTCTGGCTGGAGATGAAGCAGCTTCATGTTTTCTGCTTGAATCCGTGTCTAAATGCAGCAAGTTTCTCCATGTAGTCATTACCGGGCAAATAGCTGCTTTATGAAACATTTGAAGAAATCTTGCCAGGAAGTACAGTTCTGGAAGAACATTGCACACAAGCCTTGGGCAGACTTACCTCTCTACAGAGCAATCTTAAATCTGGTTGGTCTCCTGCATATCTTGGTCACAGAAATGAAAGAAAAATTATCTGAGCACAAAATTTAGAAGAAGAGAAAAACCATGAAACACACATATTTTGTTTAAAATAGGGGGAAAGAGACACACACATAGAAGTACAGCTTACTCATTCCAAGTAATTTCCAAACCCCATTATGCAGAACTGTCAATGTGCCATAAGGAAGAGACATCAATTAAGCAATGAAAGATTCATTGCCAATAGAGGATGCTTATCAATAAAAATGTCGGATTTACTGAGGCAGGCATGATCCTTCCAGGCAGAAGAGTGCTTCTAGGAGAAGGATCAATGGGTCATACTTAGTGTTGCAGGTGGACCTCGTGACTTCTGGATCAGGCATAATACAGACTAGCACTTCCCCCCTTAGAGGTTCTTTAGTATCTTAGAATACAAAATAAAGTTTCACACCCACTCAAAAAGTCTCTCTCTCTCTCTCTCTCTCTCTCTGTCATCTTTGAAGCTCATTGCCCTTTCCTCAAGCTAATGAATTTCTTTAAGATCTAGTTGGCAAAGCCTGGGAACGTCAAAACTTCAGTGGGGAAAAAAAGAATGTATGTAATTTTTCATCTTCACTTAAACAATGGGGAGTGCATTGTATCAATCACCCTAAAGTTTTTCACATACACATTATGCTTTCCTTCTTATTTATCTCTTTGGGGGCCTATATTTCCTTACCCATTTCAAATTCAAATGCCTGAAAATGCCATGCAGGCCTGCAGTTTTATGGGAGAAAGAAGGCATATAAATAAAAATATATTTTTCAAAATTAGATTTGGAAAAGAAATGGGAAGCTCACCTTTCAGAAATATGGGGAAGACTGTACATGTACTGCCCTACCTCCATTCCATATACGGTATATCAGGTCAAACTGGTTCAGGGAAACAGCTGTTTCCAATATATTCCTGGTAATTGGCAGCACAGTTCATTATCTGTTGACAGAAATAAACTCCAACTGAATTTAATGGAACACACTTTTAGGTCAGTGGATGTCAGTTTGTAGCCTAAAGACTAGTTGAAGTTTGGTGTGGCTACTTTCCTCATGATTTCTAGATGAATCAGAACATGAGAAGACCATTAAAAATGAAACACAGTTCTGCATGTGCACACATATGTGTACATAGAAGACAGAGAAGCAAAGGCACCTTTACAAAAGGTGGTCAAAGGTGAGTTGGAAGGTAATCCTGGCTTTGGGAACAGAGGATGTCCCAGTACCTCTACATGAAGCCAATGGGGAAAGTCACTTGGAGTTTTGCACTGAAACATCCCTACCAGTATGTTGTTGATACACCCTCTGTAATTCATGTCCACCTGCTAGTCCAGAGTGGGAATAATTTAGCCAGCAGGTGGCTTGTGACCTTTTTGTCACTTTTTAAAATGGCCCTCGGAGATTTCCCTCTGGGATATTGAAAATCTTGCAAAACACTTTTTTTTTTTTGCAGAAATCCTCCCAGCTCAGAAATCACCTCTTCTTGTTTGCTTTTGTCATTGGCATGCAGGAGTTCTCCCCATAGGATATCCAATGCAATTCAAACTATATACACACATTTGGAAACACCATATAAAAGGATACTAAAACAATTAAACATTTATTAATGTTAAAAACAATTTTATAAACATTTTTAAATCTCCAAATTCAATAAATAAGACCCTGACTTATTGCTTACCTTAAAGGCCTTCCTGAAGAGGAAGGTCTTTGCCTGATAACAGAAGGACAAGAGGAAGGGGGCAGCTTGGCATCTTCAGAAAGTGCATTCCAAAGCCCGGGAGCCGCCACTGAGAAGGCCCCCTTGGTAAGAACCTTCGTCCTTTGTCATTGGCAATCTAAGCTTCAAATTCTGGGAGTTGTGGTCCAAAACATCAGGAGGGCCAAAGTTTGGGCATGCCTGCCCTAAGCCAAAGGGTATGAGTGGTGGGGAGGGGGGCAGAATGTGTTTTTTTAAAATATATTATATTTACACCATATTTTCGATTATATTCTAATATTTTATATTTTATATTTTAGTATTTATATTTTATATTTTAGTAAAATGTATTTTTTGTGATTTAAAAGAAGTTTTAAAAACAAATTCAAACTTCTCACTATGTCTAGTTGTATCTAAGCAGACTGATGGGGACTTGGGGAAGAGATGTGCTGGAACCACAAAAATTGCCCCATACCCCACTGGAGTTTTCCCCACCCTATGATAATCCAAGGGAGACTGGACAACTCTTGGCTATGCTAATGCTAAAATTAGATCAGAGAATCATAGAATCCTGTAGCGGGAAGGGCCCTACAAGGCCATTGACCCCAACCCTCTGATCAAGGTAGGAAGAGAAATCAAAGGCTATCTGCCAGGTGGTGGTCTAAATTTATCTTGAATGCCTCCATTGTTGGAGCACTCACCTCCTCTTGAGGTAACTGGTTCCATAAAAAAGAAAGATTTGTGCACGGGGGAATCTAGCAGTCTGGACAGAGGACTGTGACTGATATTCATCCAGTGAAGGAGTCTGAGTGGGCGTGAAGCAGAGGAGAGAAGTGGGGTGCTGGTGGTGAGTGGGTGATCACCCCGAGGAGGCGGGGAAACGAAAGCATGTCATGCCCACAGAACACCTGTGTGTGTGTGAGCCACGCTGAATCATGGTTTCTGCCCTTCTCTTGTGGTGATTAGAGTCAGGCTGGGAATCCAGATGATTAGATTATTATTCAGTTACATTTGCAAATACAGTAGACCCTTGTATAACAAAGGGTTTGTATAACATAAAATCTGTACAACATAAAAATTCTAGAGATAGGGGAAATTTGCTTAACAGACCTGATGTTTTGGTCTATGGGGCGAATCTGTACAACATAAAAACAAGATTACTCTGTTTTCAATGCATTCCTATGGGAAATTTGTATAAAGGAAAATTTGCTTAACATAATTTCATTTGGAATGAATTAATTCCTTTATACAAGGTACCACTGTAAGAGAAACTGCCGCATTTTAAAATTACAGTCACAATGTATTAAACTGGGTAAGAAAATTAATTACAAGTTTGCATTGTAACTAGTTTCTTCTAACCTCTCCAAGTTGCGCAATAAGTGCTGTTTGGACATATCTGGATGAGTTCTGTTTCACTTTGCCAATATTGAAACTTCCCAATGAATTGTGTCAAATGTACTGGGATGGAATCACTCAGGGCAGGACCAGTCTGGCAGATTGCCTGGACCACATCTGAGCTCTCAGAGGGCCTAACAGTACTTCTAAGTCATGCTTTGCCCAGGAATTGATAATAAGTAGCAGAACCAAGTTGGCAAGTCCTTTCGCATACAGATCCACTCTTTGTTTTCCCCTCAGGCATTACTTGTCACCCGTCTAATTTTGCAGCACAAATACAATCATCATCTTGGTGCAACCTTGCCTCTATTTTTAACTCCTTATTTTAAATTCTTATGGGCACTGTTTAATTTTTTTCTGTTTTTTTTCCTAATTTTTTCCCCAAGGCAAAGTTAGATTGTGGAGCCCTCTCCAATATTTCAGGCAGAGATACCTGTTATGGCTACTGTTAGTCAGTCAGAAATTTTAAAAACAATTTTTTTAGTATATATTGAGACTCTCCCAGGGATCTACCAATAGAATCAAATCTGTCTTCTTGAGCTTGCCTTGAAGAATCGTGATTTCAAGAGCCTAATCTCTCTGGTTGCCTCTGTACCAGCCTTTCCTTTCTGGTTGCCTTCTGGATTGCCTTCTTGGAGTGCATTCGGCCTGGCTGGGGCTGATAGGTGTTGCAGCTCCAAACCTCTCCGTGGCACCAGAATGGGGAAGGCTGCTGCGTCTGAGCAAAGCAAAAGAATAAGTGCTTTGTGAAGCAGGCTATGGGGAAAGAGAGATGATATATGTTTTAGTCCCTTTGCTCCTCTGCCTTCATAATGAGCCAAGGGGAACCTTGCTTGCTTTGGGTGGAATGGCAGATCTTGTAATAATACATCTGTTGGAACAAAAATATTTGCTGTTCCTAAAAGTTCTGCTGCATATATATGCCATGTAGTAAAGACTAAATGCAAATTCACATTTAATAGACATAGATTAATAATTAACTAAATTCATGAATACCAGAGGAGAAATTCTGTACCCTTACGAAGTTTGCCCATTGTCACTCAGGGTTGTGCAGTGCTGTGAAACCTGAAAATAACTCTAAATGTTAAGTTTGGGTCTGAAGAGTGCACATTCTCAGCTGATGCTGTTTAATCTGGAAAAGACTACTCCTGTTGATCCAGCCTGTTAAAAAGAAAAGCTCATCAGTTCAAAAATGACATTGAGTTTTAACCAAGGCAGTAAAATCCAGGGGGAGGGGGGCATGCTGAAGAGGCCAAATAAAAATTACATTAAAAATGCTATCAAAATCTTGGTGCAACTTTACCCCCTATTTATTTTTTTAATCCTTCATTTTATAGTCATTTCCCCCCTAAAATTTTCTGAGGTGTTACATTGCCCCTTTTGTTTAAGGTTTGTGTTGGAGCACTGACTTTTTAAAATATATTAGAGACAATTTAGTATAATTTGCAAACTCTTCAGTTGATTTTTCATTGTTTTATTATAACAAAATTATTCTGTCTCCTTCCAAATACTTCATGTCTGTTGTATCCTTGGCATAATCTTTTTGCTAAGTGTTTTTCTTTCCAGTTTTGAAGACATGGAACAAAACTGTAGGCCCAGCCCAGAAAAATAAAACAAGCAAATCAAAGCAGCCAGTTAACATCTTGCAAGTAAAACAGAGTGCAAGATTTTGACATGGTTTAGTTGCCTAGATGCCCTAAGCACATCCATTCTTACCTGTTTTCGGAAACTAAGCAGGGTTGGCCCCGGTTAGTACTTGGATGGGAGACCACCATGGTACACCAGGTGCTATAGGTGTCTGGAATAAGAACTGGCAAACTGCTCCGGTATTCCTGCCAAGAAAACTCCATGGACATGGGGTCACGAAGAGTCAGTCATGACTGTAATGACACAACACACACACCTGGAGGAAGTTTGTGTTGTGTTGGACCTGCTTCAGTCAGTTTTGCTAATTGTAGTTAAGGTAAAAGAGAAGCTTGGGTACAAAAGTGTATTTGACTGAAGGCCATTGATGAGAAACCTTTGTATATACATCCCAGCACTTTCTGTAAATCCCACCCAACCTTATTTTAAAATAGAGAGCACTGTTGCATATAGAGTTGGGGGAGAAACATTTCCTAGTGACAGGAGGGAGATGGGTATCCATATTTTAAACCTATTTTGCATTAAGGCGCGAACATGTCCTTTTTTGTGAAGTTAGACCATCATTTGAAGGGCTGCCAGGGAATCTTCTGGACTTCATTTGAAGAACTTTCCCATTCAAGTCTGATTAGAATAATCATATGGAGGGTGACCAGAGATCACTTAGCAGCACCTGGACACAGTGGTGCAGTGGTAAAAATAAAGGTGTACAGTAGATGCTCATTATGATAGCCCCCAATAGCCACAGATAAACACATGGAGCAGTGAAATATGCAAATATGAAAATATGCATGTCATAATTGGGTATTGGGTCTTTCCTGAAATTTAAAGATATTTATTGCCAACTCAACAACAATCCATTTCTCTCCCATTTCTTTCATGCAGTCTTTGCAGCTATGCCCAGAGAGAGCAGGGAGGTCTAGGTGGGTGGCCAGTTATGTCATAGACCCTGCTGCCCAGAAAGGCCTTGATTTTCAAGACTGTTATCCCTCTGTGTGCTACACTACTGCCTGGAGGACAGACCCAGCAGCTACGCAAATGGTCTGGTAACTTTGTTTCTTGCTGAAAGAAGATGCATTGTAATTCTGTCTGCATTACAAAAATCTATTTCAGTTTTTCATCAGTACCTATATATTAGCAAATGTGTGTCCTTTTTATCCCCCCTTTCCAATATAGGTAAGTGCCCACCCTACTTCATGCACCACAAGTAAACTTTTCCCTCCCAGCCCCACTTGCTTTCACATCTTTCTCTCCTGCAGACTCAAGCAAAACTAGAGGTTCCCAGCTGGCACCCAGAGGTATGCCAACCCTCATGGAGAACATGTGCCCTACCAGATGTTCTTAAACTACAGTTACCATAAACTACATAACTCTAGCTCCCACCAAGGGTAGAAGGAAGCCAGAGAGATCAAGAATGTAGGAAAAGCCAATGGATCTGTGCTCCTACTGCAGTCATGCCGGCATTGATTAAGCATTGCAAAATCCACCCTTTCAGTGGTTGGGAAAGAAGTGATGAAAATCTGCTTTATGGGAATTCTTTCTATTGATTGACATACTATATTCAGTAGTAAATGGCTGTAAAGACACTGGGGCAATATGTCCTTAGGACCAATGGCTTGAAGCAGCACATGGCTCCAAGCAATGGGTGTGCAGAGGTATGGAACCACATGTACAGATTTTGTATCAGGTTAGTTCTCGCTTGTCCTGCTTTTGTTATGGCTCAGCCTGAAAAGGAAGTTTTGCTCCGTTGTATTTTGCAGCATCCTATGTATGTCACAAAAAATTTGCTATACAATTCTATCCTATGTAGTTTAAGAAAGTTCATACAGTATTGCTTATAGAGTTCATACTGATCTTGCCAGGTGGAGTGTTTCCATATGGTCTTGTAGACAAATATGACCTTTTTCATGACTTGTTTTTGTATCTCGTTCAAGGCTGGGACTACATGGTCAAATACCATGGGATTTGCTCTGTTTCTAAAATGGATGAATTCATTTTTTTTACTGATCATATGACGTAAAAGGCCAATTAAAATCAACCAAGTCCTTTTTGCTCCTGATGTGGAGTTTTTTTCTCTGTCACCAGTGTGTGTGTGTGTGTGTGTGTGGGAGGGGGTGGGTCTTCTTTTTTTCAAGCCATAACCATTTGAACAGACTTTCCCTCCTATAATCAGTTCTTTCATTCTGGGAAAGGATGGGACCATATCTGTGAGGGGTGTTGTGGTAACATAGGCATTTGGGGAGTTTAGGGACTGCGGCAACACCTTTCCACTGATCTGCCCCCCAAGCATCCTCCATTTTGATTATTTATTTATTTTAATAAGGGAGTGCAGGGTTGAGTTGTTGCATATTTATATACTAGTTTAGTGCTAGATCATCTCCCCAGATTTGTTTTTAACCCTAGAAGAATTGGTAGAGGCAGAAATAGAAGAAGGAAAGAAAGAAGAGGGGCTGTAGGCTGAAATGCAGACCAGGCCACAAGGAATAACTCTGCCGCCACTTCTGAAGCCAAAGATGTGAAACAAACAGCAGCAAAGCCAAGTTACTTTGATTCAGCTTTCTGGTGTAGTCATGGTTTTAGACATGCTTAGAAGAGACCCACTAAAGGCAGCAAGACTTGTGCTAGCCTTACTTCATCAGGGAGTGATGAATGTTAACAATTTGAAATAATATCCTGAGAGCTCGGAACCACATGCATTCATAAACACTGTACTGCATGTTTGGCTTTTCCCCAAAACCTTATAAATAATGTCAGATATTACTAATTTTTTTCAAGCCATATAAATAATGTCAGATATTACTAATCTTTCAATATGCTGAATATGAGAGGGAGAAGAGGAGTGAGGGATTGATTACTCAGACCTCTTAATATCTGTGATGCCAGTAGGGCTTCTGAGTAGATGGACTCAATTCAACTGCATTACTGAAGCATGTTAAATTTCATAAAAGCTGTCATGGCCCTATGTCTAGAAAAGATATTCACATAAGGCCATCAGGTGATCAGTATTTAAAAGTCTATCTGTAAGGTATCATTATGTTGAATGGGGGTCATTTATTTGATAATTAGGAATGTTTTGAGGTAAACTTTATTTAAAACTTTCTTTCCAAATGCTAAGCTATATGGTACTATAGTTGGTATGCAGAATAGATGGGCTATAATTTCAATTTCAAGGCATCCACAGACTGAGGCATCATCTTGGAAAGCACTGTGTAGCTAAATTAAGAATTAAGAAATGCAGAGTAGGCTTGCTCATCATGAAGGTGTTATTCCCAAAGTGCTCATTCCCACATCTGTTCTTAAATTGGGCTCCTATTAGGTTTGAAAAATATGACTCAAATGTGCATCATGTAGTTCCAACCCCCCACAACTACAGCTATTTCGATCCCTGGCTCTTTTGAAATGCCATTAAAAGCTTTTTTGGTGAGGGCACAACACCCCAGAAATTGGCCCTTGGAGAAAGAGAGTGTATGCACATGTGTGTGAATACATACACACACATGTTAAATACACTGTTAAATTCAAACTAAGAAGCCACATCTATGTTAGACAGCTTAGTTAAATTTTATTATACATAAGCCGCCTAAGAATTCTGTAGTTTTGACAAGTGCAAAGCAAGTGCTGTGGGACATCCCTGTTCCTCTCCCAACATCCCCTAATCCCAAGAACATCACTTTCCAGGATGTCTCAGGATGAGGGGATGATTCTTTAACTCTCTAGTCCTATGCCCCCTACTCAGAAATTAACCATGTCAGTGGGATTTACTGGAATGTCACCTGATGCAGAATTGCAAACCAGGACTGTTGCAATGCCTAGCATTTTCCATGAAGTGAGTAAAATGTGAATCTATTTCAGAAATATTTTCTTCTTATATAGCTATTACTGTAGGTTTTCATTGTAATTATTATTTTGGCCACTGGTCAGTGTTCTAGTGAGCAACTACCTGTTTCCATTTTAAATAAGGCTCAGGGAATCCTTCAGCAAGCTGTTGAATTTCCTTACTGAATAAATATGTTCTTGCTGCAGTTGTTTTTGAGAGCATTTCTTTTGCACATGACATTCAAAGCAGTTTATAAAATATAAAAAGTGTAAGAATATATTTTATTTATTTATTTATTTATTTATTCAACTTATATGCTGCCCACTACCCAAAGGTCTCTGGGCGGCTTACAATCAAAGAATTAAAACAATTTAAAATAGTTATAAATAAAATATCAGTAAATCATCAAACAGTAATAAAAACCTTCTTTAAAATCATTATCCTAAAATTGTCATCAGCGGACCCACAATCTATATTGTATCAATTAAAAACCTTCTGGAACAGGAAGGTTTTTACCTGGCGCCGAAATGTAATCAGTGTTGGCGCCAGGCGGATCTCAATAGGGAGGGCATTCCATAACTTGGGAGCAGCTGTCGAGAAGGTCCTTTGTCTACAAGCCATCCCTCTCATCTCCTTGAGGGATGGCTCTTTCAAAAGCCCCCCCCTGGCTTGATCTTAATCGCCGGGTAGGTTCGTATGGAAGGAGGCGGTCCTTCAGGTATCTAGTGAGCACACAGAGGACAGAACACATGTGCAGTCTGGGTACACCACTGAACTACTAAACCAGGGCCCTCAAACCTTTTAAACAGGGGGCCAGTTCACTGTCCCTCAGACGCTGTTGGGGGCCGAACTATAGTTTGGGGGGGGAGAACAGATCAGTGTGGATCCATGCCTTGCACTCATGTTTTTGTGCCATTGTGGAGCGCAAAACTCCAGTGAAACTTAATCAAATGGATATTAATTACTTGAAGATGGTGTTATGGACAAAGTGCCAGAAAAATAGGTATTTATTTCCATATGTCATGGGAACACACACATTTAGGATTTTTTAAAAATGAATTTAAATTTACCTGTATGTCTCAGTATAACACTTCTATATGAGAAGATAGTTAATTGGCCATTTAGAGAATTAGTTTCCAATTTGTTAACAGTGGCAAGACTGATTATAGCTAGGAATTGGAAAACAGCTTATAATATGCCATTAAGCCATTGATATAGAGCAGGCCTGCCCAACAGGTAGACCATGGGCTACCGGTAGCCCGCAAAGGGTTCAAAATATAAATAAAAAAGTGAGAGGATAAGTTCTCCACCTTCCCTCCCCCATCTCAGGGATCACCACTGCCCCAGCAAAGTTCTCAGTCTGCCAGCCCACTGTCTCAGCCAAGTGGGGCAGTTCAAGGGCCATGGTGCAGTCCCCTGCTCGAGCTGGGTGCAAGGGAGGCATGTGCTAGGTCATATGGGTTGCCCCTTGGAAGTGGTGATCTGTGCAAGCATGCATGAGCCCCCCTTGTACCCACCTACACCAGTTCGAGAGAGTGCAATGGAAGTGTGTGCATGGTCAGCCTTCCCATAGGAATGCATTGAAATCTGTTCTCCTCAGAACAGATTAATTGATTTTCAATGCATTCTCTTGGGAAACCGCCACTCTACTTACAATTTTTTAAAACATGAGTATGTGCTAGGAACGGATAAAATTCGTAAGTAGAGGTTTTAGTGTAGTAGCCCTCAGGCACTTTGCACCAGAAAAAGTAGACCTCGGCCTGTTCAAAGATGGATAGCCCTGATATACAGTAGAGAAGTTTGTGGAAATGCTAGGAAGAAGAATAGAGAACTTTGGGATATACCATTAATGATAAACTTACCTGTGATGTAAAAGTTAAGAGAGGGATAACTAGCAGAGATTCATTTGTGGATATATGGGGAGAATCAATTGATGTTGTGCTAATAAGGGGAAAGGGACAAAATCTATCATAATTTTGGAATGGTAACAGGCACCATAAGGGTAGATGGTATAGGTGGTTGGTTACGCACAAATACTCCTGATGGGGAGGGGAGCATTGTATATGTAATTTTCCTTAATGATTGTTAGATGCTTATATTTTGTCAGTATTTGCAATATACACAGTATATAAAAAACACAGACCAGGGCTATGTGTAAAAAAAGAGAGAGAGAGAGATGAGGAACCCTGTTGCTTAGTATTCTACATTTTTAAATAGAATTGATGTCAAAAGGGCTGTTTCATTTCACTGTTATTTTTCCTTAGAACAAATTCTCTTACTATTAATTTTTGTTCTAACAGAAAACATAGCTCTGTATTTAGTGAGCTTTTCTGTTTCCTTGGCTCCCAGCTCAGCATCCAAGTGTCCCCACTGGCGTTTTATGGCTCATTTTGTTCTTTCTCATGACTGTTGTTTGTCTGGTACAGGAACAGTTGAATGCATATCAGGTAAAGACTTCTAGGAAGTTTGATGTGAAAGGGGCCTTGGGGATGAACTATGGAGCATCTGCTCCATGCAAGACGTGTAACTTCAGCATCTCTGAACACGGCCATCCAGTCTCTACTCAGATTGTTCCAGTGAAGAAAGACTCACTTGAACCTCTAAAGGCTCTCTTTTCTATTGTTGAACATCTTTAGGAAGTCTTGAGTAATATTTAACAGGCATGTCCTTCCCTCGTATGAAGGGACATAGAAAACTAACTGCCTTATTATAGCATGGATAGCTCAAGGATGTTCGTAAATCTCTGCCACCATGTCCATAGCTCCAAGCTCCATGTCTGTGACCCTATTAAAAACAAGCGTTTTGCCCTGAAGAAAAGGAGGAGTGAGTAGTGTTTTGAGTGGCGAGTCAAGTTCCAAGTCATTGGGAAAAAAAAACCCACCCAAGTCAAGTCCGAGTCTAGTCGCCAATGTGACTTAAATTTGACTTGACTGTGTGTCCTGCAACTTGAGTTTCCGTGCCTAGTACACTGCTGCTCCATCTAGCCCAGTATTGCTGGTACTGATTGGAAACATCTCTCCAGGTGCCTAGCCCTAATTAGAGGTGCCAGGGATTGAACCTCAAACCATCTGCATGGGAAGTGTGCTCTATGTTACTAAACCATCATTTCTTCCCTACTAAAGTTGTCCCCCACCCTTTTGCGGTTCATATACTGTGGTCCTGGTATATCGCGGGTCTGCAGTATATGAAAAAAAGGCCCCCTGGGGAAAGGCCTTCCCAGGACCGTTGGAGGCCCCAAAAATGCTTCCCCGCAAACTGGAAGTGACTTCCGGTAAACCAAAAGTAACCTCCAGATCACTAGAAAGCACTTTTGGGGCCTCTAGGGGAGTGGAAAGCCCCTTGCACGTGCATGTGGGGCAGTGCCAGGCCTGGGGTAAGTACAAGAGCCCCCAGAGAGCCCGCCCAGTCCCAACCTGCCCCAGCATCTGCATATTGTGGATTTTCAATTATTGCGGGTCAGGTCAGGTCCCTAACCCCTGCGATAGGTGGGGGTTTACTGTATTTCTGTCCATTTGTTCTAGCTGTATTTCCTGAAAATACAAGAAAGAAAAATCCACAGCCATGTACACCACTCTCTTTACTACCAAATAGTGAGTGAGAACTATATATATACTGGCTTCAGCCCCTTGTGAGAAAGAGAGGATATAACTACTATATAATGGGTATCAAGAAATCAATCAGTGAGTTGAAATGAGGTTTCTCTGCTTTTATGTACAGGTATTAGCAAAACTGTTTGCCACATTTTTAGTATTATTTCCTTCGTGGTGGGTAGGGATGGCTTATGTCACACTTACAGTAGACCGTCTGCATGCTTTGGTGGAGTTTTTATTCATTCTGCTTAAGGATAGAACTTTCTCTGCTTTGGGACTGTTTCTTTTTAAGAGCTTTTAAAGGATCACAGCCCAGTAAGTTGCAGTTTGGGAGTAAGTCTTCTTGTACTCAGTACAAATTATGAATAAATATGTACAAGGAATTTTGCTATAAAATACTTGCATGTTGTGTTATGGCATCCCTTTATTTTCCTGCTGTCCACAGCCATTAGGAATATTAGTTCCAAAAATAAAAGCGCAAAACTGTCACGGCACCCAAAAGACTAACAGATTTTATGTCAGGGTGAGTTATTGTAAATTATAGTCTACTTCCTCAGTTATCCAGTGCAGTATTTAGCCACAAGTTTCTATACATATTGTACATTGCTGTGAAGGTGGAGACAAAGAGAAGAGGGATACACAGAAGATAAAACTGCAAATGAATTATTAAAATGTATAGTAACACATTAAAAACATGATACTTAGGAGTTATGTTAATTATTTAAGATAAATATAATAATGAGCAATACAGTAATGAGTAAATCATACCTGTTACATACCACAGTACAGTAAATCATTAATAATGCTACCTACCCCGTATCCTGTTTATTTGTGCAGAACGCAAAATTATGGTTTGCAGTTGCTTCTCACTGCTAATGAGTCCCAGTTTTGATTTTCAAAAACACAGCAGTCTAGTGAATTAGTGCATGCTGTAACATGCAAACACTGCCTCATTAATTACAAGTGATAAGTCAATGTGAATTACACCATTTTCTTTTCACATGTGTAACTTACATAACAAGATTTTGCTCTGAAAGTTATGGCTGCTAACACAACTCCATCAATATTACACTACACTGTGATTTACTGCAAGAACTAGGGAACATATGCTCAAATTGATTGTTGGTAGAGTGAGAACAGACAAAAGAAAATACTTCTATCCAGCATGTGGTTAGTCTATGGAACTCCCTGACACAGGATGTGGTGATGACACCTGGCCTGGATGCCTTCAAAAGGGGATTGGACAGATTCCTGGAGGAAAAGTCCATCACAGGTTACAAGCCATGATGGAGATGTGTAAACTCCAGGCTTTAAAAACAGGTTATGTCAAAGGCCAGATGCAGTGGAGTGGTATGAGGAGACAGAGACCTAGTCTCGTGTGCTCCCAGAGGCATCTGATGGGGGCCCTGTGAAATACTGTACAGGAAACTGGACTAGATGGGACTTTGGCCTGATCCAGCATGGCTCTTCTTATGTTCTTACATTCTGATGTACTTATTCACTTGTGGCCATTTGTACTTAAAATTTCCAGAAATAATTCTGATTATCCATTTTGATTCTTCTCCCCGCACAAGTATATTGCTATGCCTTCTTCTTCCCTCAAAGTAACATGATGTTGTTTCTTGTAATCAATTACTACCAGGCTTTGCCCCTGGCCCTTTCACTTGCTTTGAAGCTATTGTGTCCCTTCCAGGTATATTTATTACCTTTTATTTTTTTGAGAATAAATCAGCCCCTTTCAGTAAATATCTCTCAGCCTGTTTGACTTTTTGCTGTCCACTGCATAGCTGTTGTGTGATTCCCTCCAGGCTTCCCGAAGCAAGCTTGGAGTCCACATTCTTTTGACTCTCCTCTGGCATTCCTTTTCTCTGGTTCTAGTCTTATTCCCCTTCCTATGGGGCTGGGGTTGTTTTTTCTTTCCTATTCCACCCTTCCTTGTATCCTCTTTTCTTGTTCTGTTTCCTTCTTTCTCTTACTTCCTTTCTATACTCCCTAGCTTCTCTTTCCCCCCAAGTAACGACACCCCTCCCTTAGGGCTCTTCTCCTTCTGCTTTCGGCCTCTTCCTTGGGCATCATTAAAAGCTCCCACTTCTCTGTGTCTGGGTTCTCTAACCCAGCGTTTTTCAACCACTGTTCCGTGGCACACTAGTGTGCCGCGAGATGTTGCCTGGTGTGCCGTGGGAAAAATTGAAAAATTCTAAAGAAATTCAACCCAGGGCCGGCGGGCGGCCCACAGCTGGGAGGCGCTATAAATAGTGTCCAAGGGCCAGCTTGGCTCCTCCCCCCCGAGGCCCGTGGCGCTGGCGTCACTTCCTCCCTGGCCGGACCTGGCCCCGCTCATTCTCTTAGTGTTTGCCCTGTGCCTGCCGCTGCCGCCGCGACTCGCTCGCTTCCCTCTCCCCCCCCTCCTTTTTTTACCCTGGACCACCACCACCCCTTTCCTGGGAGCTACCAATGGACTGAGCCACCCGACAGCCCGCCCACCAACACGAGCCGGCCCGGGAGCCCCAGCCCAGAACAAACCACCAGGTGAGGGGAAGGGGAGGAGGGGCGCCTGGCTGCCCCACGAGCACCGCGGCAGGGCTGCAAGGAGGAGGGGATGGAGGAGGCCTCCGCCGGGCCTGGGTTGAGGAGGCGGGCGGGGGGGCGGGGGGCTACTGGCACGGCTGGATGGCCGGATGGCCGGCCTTTAGGGTCCAGGAGGGGAAGAGCCGTCTCTGAGGGCCCCCGCGATGGGTTCCTTGAAGTCTTGCCCCTTTCTTTCTGTCTTGGGTCGCCCTCTTCTCTCTCTCTCTCTCTGTCTTTTCTTTCTTTTCCCCCCCACCTCTCTCTTTCCATTCGTACCCTTTCCCCTCTTCATAGAAACGTGTTCATTTCTAGCCTGCATATGTGTATGTCTAGCAGCCTGCCTACTGTAATTAAAACTGTAAACCACCCAGAGACTCCTTGAAGTGGTATGGGGCGGTATACAAGCAGAACACTTTCTGCCTTCTTTCCTTCCTGCCTTCCTTCATCCTCCTCCCCTCCTGTCGCTGGACTTGCTGAAGGCATCTGCCTTGGCCACAGTGTGGAGAGCAAGATGGGCTTTTGGGTCTTATTTGTGTTCCTGGAGAGTCAGTGCCCCTTCTCAGGTCTCCACTGGACACAGAAGTCCATGCAAGGCAAAATGTCTTTAAAAAAACAACACAGGTAAGTGGGAACTGGGTGCTAGAGAGCGGGCTGCCTCAATCTGTGGCCCCTCTGTCCTGCTTCTCCCTACACCAGCAATGGCGAACCTTTTAGAGACTGATATAGGCACAGAGTTAAATTTTTTAACATTTTCTAATGGTGGTGTGCCTCGTGATTTTTTTCATGAAACAAGTGTGCCTTTGCCCAAAAAAGGTTGAAAAACACTGCTCTAACCAAACCCACTCCCAATCTGGTGGCAAAATGTGCGTGTCCTCCTTTATATAATCGTCACTCGCTTCCATCATCCCTTGTTCAAATCCTCCTGCCTTTCCCAACTCTCCAGTCAGGGATTCCCCTTCTCTCTTCATCCTCTCCCTTTCCCTTTCCTTAGCCACCCTTGGTTGTTCCTTTCCCCACTCCCCCCCCACACCCTGGTCTTGATCCAACTCCCACCACGAGGAGTAATCATCAATGGGAGGGACAGATGACACTCTAGATCAGTGATGGTGAACCTTTTAGAGACCTAGTGCCCAAACTGCAATTTAGAACCCACTAAATTTTTTTGCAAAGTGCCAATGCAGTAATTTAACCTCTATACAGGTGGCTATGAAGGGGCGATGCCAGGTGCCCACAGAAAGGGCTCCGAGTGCCACCTTTGGCACCCGTGCCATAGGTTCGCCATCACTGCTCTAGTGGGAAGCAATTCTTCCCCACCCATTGCTCTACACACTTTCTTCACAGAGCTTTGCAAATGTGCAGGTTGGTGTACCAACAGTTGCTGCTTTGTCATCCTGTAGATATTTATTCAGAAAAATGTTCCCACTGAGTCCAGTTGGTCTTACTCCCTAAGTAGGCTAGTCATACATGAGTTTGTGCTTTTGCTTTGTTTTGACCTCTAGTTTTCTATGGGAGTTTAATATGTATTTTATTTTCCGACAGGCTTCATTTTCATTGAATGATTTCTGTCCCTCCCTTCATGGCTATTTTATTATTATTATTATTATTATTATTATTATTATTATTATTATTATTATTATTATTATTATTATTATTATTATTATTATTAAAAAAGAGGATTGAATATATCTTGCCCTTCATGTACCATGTGAAGAAAGCATGTTGACAGAACATACTTTTTTGTCTTGCCTGCTCCATATGCAAAATATAACAAAGCATTTTCTTCCTTTTCCACTTCTGTGTAGCGCTTACATGTTCTTCTTTATGTAGTGGTGGGGTCCACTGTTCTAGATTGGAGATGCCATTTCTCTCGGTCACCAGCTTGGTCCAGGTGTAGTTGAATGGCCCTCATGTCATTGCGTAGAGCAGTGGTTCTCAACCTGTGGGTCCTTAGATGTTCCTGGACTGCAATTCCCAGAAACTCCTTCCAGCACAGAGAGTGGTGGAGGCTTATGGGAGTTGCAGTCCAGGGACATCTGGGGATCCAATGGTTGAGAACCACTGGTGTAGAGTATCAAGCTAATGTTGCTTTGGTAGTCCCTGTGGTCATTGGCCATTGGCCTCCACCTGAAGACTCTTCTGTGCTATCATGTTGGTTTCAGTGTGCAAGATGTGGCTGTACCATTGTTAGTGGGCTTCTCTCATTTTGCCATCAATTGGAGCAATGCAGCATTTACATAAACAGTAAGTTTCTTGGTAGCTTAGTGGATTTTTAAAAAATTAATTAACTTGCTGTATCTCCTACTGTCTGCAGTTTGTCCCTGACTTGCAAGTTTCTCTTCTGCTGCCATGTAATGATTACTGTTTATGGAAGTTTGCAAAATGTAGAAGGACCAGAAAAAGTGTAGTGACTATGGTGCATCCCATTTTCCTAATGTTCACTAAAATCTGTGTTCTCCATCAACCCCTATACTTTATAAATGCAGCAGTCCTACACATGTTTATTTAGAAAGGAATCAACCAAAGGAATCCTTGAACAATGCAAAAGCCAAAGCAGGTGATACCATTAATAGACAACTGGAAGAAAATAAACACTTGCCATACTTTTTGGAACCATCACATTTTTCTTTCTTGCACTATCCATAGTATTTTTACACAGTCTGATAAAGACGGCATTTCTTATTTTGATTTTTAATGCTCTAATAAAGGTATAAGTTGCCCTCACATTTGTAATAGGTATTCTGAAGTGAGTCTCATGAAGCTCAAAGGCAGTTGGATTTATAAACTTAACGGTATTCTAGTTTTTAGTAGCCTTCATTGCCAACTTACTGTGCACATTTCTTTAGAGGGGTTCCACATGTACAGCTGTGTGTATGGAGGCCTTCCACAGATGTTCCCGTATCAGTTGAAACAAAGGCTGTTGCTCACTTCTGTAGGTTTAACTTCCTTTTGTCCTGAACCCCAGAAAGGTCATTTGTTTCCTCATAACTGTTTTGTAATACTAGCCAGTTGTCCACCAAAGAGCAGCCATGCGCACAACAAAATGCAGGCAGATAGGATTCCCCACCCACCTACCCACCCTGGAAAGGCCTCGACTAGCATTTGTTTCGGTGCGAATTCCATGGAAAGTCAGGAACACAAAAAAACAGAGCTTGGAGCAAAGTCAACAATGAGTCTTGCGGCATTTGTAAGACCAATGAATTTCATTTGGCATAAATTTTCATTGCCTGTGGCTCACTACTTCAGAGCCTGGGAAAAAAGTATTAAAATTAATTTGTTTCCCTAGTTGATTTAATTTATTTTAATGGTTAGAACGCAGAATAATTTTTGAAAAACTTACTTCTCCTAAGTAGTATTTTAACTTTGTAAAAAAAATGGCTAACATAGTATACATTTTAATGTTTCAAGTCTGATGAATCGGGTTTCCCTAGAGATCTGATGTTGAAACATAAGCAGTGTAATGAACATTTCCAAGCTCTAATTGAAAGGAGAAGCCACAGGTGTGACGGAAGAGATTAAGGGAAGAAAAGCCCTTCTTTTCTTCTCTGAACCCTGGAGCTCTTTGTCCCAAACTAGAGGCAGCTGGACTCCTTTGCCAGCAAACTTTCCTAATAGGAGAACAAAAAATATGTTTTCTGAAGCTATGTTTGGTGCTTTTGTCTTACCCTCTGGGCAATGTGAAATAACAGCAATGTGAGGAAGCACATGTATACAGGAAAACTACTGATAAATGGGAATTCCACCCCTCTGCATCTTCAGAGTGGCAGTGCAAATGCGTTCTTAATACAGTACGGTAGGATCAGGATGAAAATGTGTGGCCCTCCAGCTGTTTTCTGGCTTGCAGCTGCTACGAACCTTAAGCAGCATCTCCAGCAGTAAAGGATGATGTTAGCTACAATCCAGCATTACGCCTTCCTCACAGCTGAGAAGGTGGCTACATGGGTTACACATTGCAAGATTTGTTCCACTTATAAAATGGGGTAATTTGGAGTATTTAAAAAAATAAAATAAAAGCTGAAGTGAATTGGTCCTGCCATTTTTGCTCCCATAGCAACTGTATTGTATTGTATTGTATTTTATTGTATTGTATTGTATGTATGTATGTATGTATGTATGTATGTATGTATGTATGTATGTATGTATGTATGTATGTATGTACAGTATTGGATTTTTATACCGCCCATCTGGCAGTGAGGCCACTCTGGGTGGTTAACAACAATTAGTGAGTACAATACAGTGCAAAATAAACACAAATAATTCATACAGTACAATAAACTTAAAATACAGTAATATAATAAAAATATAATAAAAATTAAAGTGAAATTAAAGTGATGTAAACAAACAAACAAGCAATGTTGTACAGTGAACCCTTGTATAACAAACAGCTTGTATAACATAAAATCTGTACAACATAAAAATTATGGAAATAGTGGAAATTTGCTTAACATAATCGCCTATAGGGAGAATCCATACAACATAAAAATGGGATTACTCCGTTTTCAATGCATTCCTATGGGAATTTGTATAAAGGAAAATTTGCTTAACATAATTCATTTGGAATGAATTAATTCCTTTATACAAGGTACAACTGTATGTATGTATGTATGTATGTATGTATGTATGTATGTATGTATGTATGTATGTATGTATGTATGTATGTATGTGAGTTTCATTTATATCCTGCTCATTTATTTAATTATTTATATATTTTGAATATCTTACCCCGCCTTTCTCCTTGGAAAAGGACCTAAGGCAGCTTACAGTATAAGATTAGTAGTGTATGGCACTATTCTTATACTGTACTGTCCCATTGGTGCATAGCACTATTCTGGGTGGTTCACAACATAATAAAACCAAACAACATTATAATGGCAATGATAAAATCAAAATTAAACAAAACTGACTAAATTAAATGGCATAAACTACTAATAGTGCAAAATAGACATATTAAAAGTGGCAAGGTACAAGACAAAGAAAATTCAGTGGAGGTTGAATTTGTCTCTCTGAAGAGCAGTGTCTTCAAGAACCCCTTAAAAGTGGGACAGGAGGAGGTGGGTTCTACAAAGCTGGTACAACTGCCGAGAAGGCCTGACTTTTCTCATGCATGGGGCTTCTACTTTTTCTGGCCAGAAGGATTCTAATGGAATTTCCCCCATGCATTTGATTGTGCTAAATTCTTCTCAAGATAGGGACTATGTCTGTAGATGGTGTTTTGGTCATGTAGGCAGTTTGGGTATGTTGTTCAGGACTGGGGTGGGGAAAACGTACAAAAACAAAGCACTATGAGTATGGTTTGCTGTGAATTTACTTTTCCTCCTCCTCCTCCTCCTCCTCCTCCTCTTTCCCTTTAAAGCTTCTTAGACTAATACATTTCTGGAAAGGTTTCTATAGAAAGATAGCATGGAAAGGTTCTTCACAGAACAAAAAAAAAAATGAATAGTAATTTTGCAGAATACATCATGATTTAAAAGTCAGATCCATGTCACTTCTCACCACTTATCCATCCTCTACTCTTTTCCCTTGCAAGAATTGCTGATCTGTGATGACATATACTGTATATACTGGAATATAAGCCTAGTTTTTCAGCCCTAATTTTGGGCTGAAAAAAGGGGTCCTCGGCTTATATTCGGATCAATACTTTTAGCCACTGAGGCAAGTTTGGGTCGGTGGCTAAAAGTCATTTTAAATATTGTGCGCCACTTCTCCTGACCCCCCCATGTTTAAAATGACTTATTTAAAAGTCATTTTAAAACAATGTTTAAAATGACTTTTAGCCACCAACTCAAGCACTTGCCTTGGTGGCTAAAAGTCATTTTAAACATCACACACACACCCAGCTCACAAAGGAGGAGTAGCCAGGCCCTGCTGCATTTCCCACCCTAGGCTTATACTTGAGTCAATAAATTTTCCCAGTTTTTTGGGTTTAAATTAGGGGCCCTGACTTATACTCGGGTCGACTTATACTTGGGTATATACGGTAATTCTAAACCAGTTTAGCTCTGAAATGGAACCTGATGCTCTGAATGTTTAGCCTCCAAAGCAAAATTCAATTCATTGGAAGAACCTGGTTTGATTTCAGCAGTACTTCAGGCTTCTTTGCTTCCTTTTGGAATGGTTCTCAAAGTGACAAGTGCTTCTGCATTGAATGTTTCCTGAGCATATTCAGAACTTGAAGTACATTCCCACTTATAAACAATGTGTAGAGTTTTCTCTCTCTCTTGCTGAGGTATATGTGTGAGAATACCCTTGAGTAAAAAACTTTCAGCTTAATAGCCTGGACTTCTAACGGGTCAGTGAAGATGCAGCATTACATCTCAAAAGACTTCTGTTTGCAAATAAGTGCAATAGCAACAAGTCTCTGTTGCATAGTGAGATAAATTTCCAACCTCTGACCATTCTTTATGGTCAGCGGATGAGTATTTTCATGAGAAGGATAGTGCATCCAGATTTTCCTTCCAATTATCTATTTGGAACATGAGCAATGTTCTGAAGTGTTAAATGTTATACTGATTGGGATTTTTCTAGCATGCCTATAATTCGGATCTCCATGGTTCACTAAAAACTTGTCAATATTTCAGGTGGAAAACTTTGAGAGCTTTGCCTTTTCTTACCCTACTGGATAATAAGTTGTATTGAATGCTTATTGTGATTTTATAAGGTCCTATAGCTATTGTCAACATGGACATGTTTTTAAGTGATGCAAAATCAGAGCTTTATTTTTAAAAAGGTAATTCATAGCTATTAGAACACTAGAGCCCTGCCCAAATGTATTTAGTTACCATTTTAGTTTTCTTTCAAAACAGCTCCTTAGTTCTTAATTCTCAAATATATGTCCTTTTACTTGTGCTAAACATTTTATTGCCAGAAGCCACTGTCCTGGGGTACAAAATCTGAAGATATAAACAACCTTTTCTCCAATTATGTAGCCTTCTTCCATTTCCCAAACTGCATTGATTCTTGCAAAAGTGCACAACACTTCTCCTTCATTAACAAACATTTGGTAAATTCTCCCCAGATATAAATAAAAACATTGTAAGCTAACTCACTTTTCTTTACTATTTCATGTTAGCTACTGTATATTCCAAACTTCTTTATACCATCCATTTAATTGAAAGCCAGTTCTTTGTCACCACCTTGCTGCTGTTAATAAGTCTGAACTTAAGTCTTCATTGCCCAGCTCCATTACTCCTTATCAAATATTGATCAGAGAGGTATTTTAGGGAAAAATTATTTAATTATCTATTTCATTTATTTCCTTAAAAACCAACCACTAAATTTGTAATATATTTTGAGTTTCCCACCACATATGAAAATAATTTTCTGACATCCTCTCCAGTATACGGTAACTTAGAATAATTAGTACCTACTGGAATTAATTTCACTGGAGTTAAATACTATCTCCAAATTAATTTATGAAAATACTGTCGCAATATTTTCTGAATATAATTTATTTATTATACCTTTAACTATTTTCCTCAGACCTAGTGCTTTTATTATCATTATTAATGTTGGCCATTCCAGATAATCAAATGCCTTAAAGATATCTATGCAAATTATTCCCATTTGTGTTATTTGTTTAAATGACATTTATTACATTAAATACTATCTCAGTAAAAGTTGCCATTTGCCTTCCCATTATAAAACTGCTTTGATCTTCTTGATTATATTTTGCAAAAAAAAATCCATTTCTTTTATAATATTACTGTATCTTGGCATCTTGTTTTATTAATGAGCTAGATCTATAAGCTCCAGGGTCATTTAAATCCTTATTTGCTTTTGGAATTAATGAGTGCTTCCAAGATATTGGAATATCTTTCCTTTCCATTATTTTATTAAAAAGAGACTTGCATTTTTAAAATAATATTCAACTTCCAATCCATTCATCCTCGTATCTTTCCTACTTTTAATTTATTAATAATATCCTCTGTCACTTCTTCTCCAATAGGCTGTTCATCAAATCTCTATTCATATCTTGAAGTCTATACCCTATTTCCCCCCTCATTATATTCTCTAATTCTCACCAAGGAAAGCCTTCCCCTCAATGTATAATTTTGGAAAAACTGAAATAATTCCAAATTGGAACCTTGTGGCACAGTGGTTAAATTGTTTGTTGCTGTTGTTTGTCTGTTTGTTTGTTCCCACTTTTCTTATTTTTAAACACTTCCTTTTAAAAAAATCCACTTGATTTTCATTTGGAGAATAAACATTAATTAAAGTATATTCTTCTCCTCTTATAGCGCCTTGTAGCATTATGTATCTGCGTCTACAGTATTGTCTTTTTTCATTTTGTTCAGTTAAAAATTAAATTTGGATTTCTTAGAAATAGCAGTTGCATCTTGAGTTTCCATAAGCTTTCTCATAATACCTGACAAAATTAATCTGAGTTCATTTATAGTTTCTCCTTTTTATAATTATTTAACATAACTTTGATTCTTTTCCTTTTTGTAACATTTCACAGACCTTTTACATTCAAAGTTGAAACATTTAAATTTGTAACCATATTTATTCAACATGATATCCCATTCTGATCCCATAAATTTAAAATCCCTCCCTCAAATATACCATACATAAAAATCCCAAACATCCCATCCCAAATTAATTTAACCCAACTTTCCCTAAACTCTACCTCAGCACATAATTACACCCCCTTGATCCACTGGGGTTCTAGTACCCCTACTGTAGTCTGTGACATATTATTTTCCTTTGCATGCTGGTTTCAGATTTTCATTTAGCGGCTTTGAAATGGGAAAGGTGCTGACCTAGAGTTTGAAGGAGGACTGGGGTGTTTTGCTGCCTACTCTGAGTGAAGAAACTTTTATTTTATATTGAGGGCTTGATGCAGGTCTAGTAATTTTGCATTTGAGTTAGCACAACTGGATGGTGTAAGACCTGCTTGGTTACAGAAGACCTCACACTCATTTTTTGGCATCTTTGGGTAAATGGGAGCAAGGAATGAGGGAAAGATCTCTGGTCTGAGATCCTGGAGAACCAAGTTTAGAGTTTATAAATGTGCCTGTGTAGTAGGGGAAAGTGTGGGAGTACCAGAGCTCTATGTTCACTGTAGTTTACCCTCTTAATCCTAAACCATGGTTTAATCTGCAAATGCACTATTTCTCTGTGGATTTTTTTGCTCTTAAGAAATTACTGCATGCATGTCAGTTAATAATTTGCAGCATAATGAGGGTAAGTAATCTTGGGAATTATTCTGTAAAAGCTTGGACATGTATGAGTGCTGATCCCATGTTTACCTACCATATCATCTTATACTTTGCTGGATGCATGCAGTACCTGTCCTCATCTATAAACTTTACCATGCTCAACTCTGATATTGTTAGCGCAAAAGGTAAAACATTAAAATGACACCCTTCCTCCCATACAATTTTTCAAGGAACACAGAGAGGAAGACTGGAGTCAGGAAAATGGCGCTTCCTCTGGAATCAGCGGCCCAAATGCATCAGCATCATGTCAGTTCACGGTAAGAAAGACACTGGGAATAATAATGATATTGGATGGCTGAAGGATTGCACTTTCCAGGCATGCAAAAAAAAATGCCTGAAGCACAAACAGTTCCTGCAGGGCTGGCGTCTTGGACAGTAAGTAGTTTTGGTGGCAGAGGGATTTATTCTCAGCAGAAAAAAAGGAGAGCATGAAAAGTATTCTGAAATAAATATTAAATGAGTAAGATGGGACTATTATAGACATGAAATTCCAGGATGTGCTATAGGACTTTATAGAGAGCGATTGCCACATGAAAAGTAAAAAAAAGAAAAGAAAATGGAACTCATGTGCTTGGCATGCTGATTAGCTGCCCTTATTATCTACCCTTGTCATATTTCTAGGAGGGATGCAGAAACATGTAATCCACCATGTGCTGGATGGAAGCTCTTTAATATCCCTTAACACTGGTTGTATCCAAGAAGGCTGATGGGGGCTGCAGTCCAGCAATATCTGGGAAGGCCACATGTTCCTTTTTATTTAGTAAGATATCTTTGCTGAGAGGGTTGCTTTTATAAACCGAAAAAATGAGAAAAGGGTGCTTTCGATTCCTACTTTTTAGGCTCTCTTGTGCCTCCCCTCCAAATGACCTGCAGGGCCAGAAACCTGCCAGAACATGTTTTCAAGTTGCAGCAAGAGGAAGGCGGTGTCTCCACACTGTTCAATTCAGCCTGGTGTTTTAAAGCATTTTCTGTGTTGAAAGCATCAAAGTATTTCAGCCATTGTTCCAAATTCCAGCCATTTACCTACAGGAGTTTTGTGTGCCTCTGTGAGTTGTTTACTTCTTTTGATGCAATAAATTTCTTAGCTACCTTTTCAAGAATGTAGTCTCTCAAGGCAGCTTTCTATATAAAAATAGTTAAAATATTATCAGTGTCTTAATTAGCTTTCCTAATCACATCCAACTGCAGGATGTAGGGCTTCCTTGTCTGTGAAAAATGGAACTGCAGTTAGCACAAAACAGGGTGGCCAGGCTGATGTTTGGTGTGTGCTGTAGAAAACAGGCCTTACTAAAATATCTGTGCTGGCTCCCAATTTGTTGCCTAGCCCATTTCAAGGTGTTTGTTTGGCCCTGTTGAAGCTCCAGATGACTTGAGGGTAAGGATAGCTGAAAGACCACCTCCTTCTGCATGGGACTGTCTAATATGGAGATTAATCAGAGCCCCCTCTTCTTCTATGCTTCCTTCACCAAGACAAGCTACATGGGGCAGGTCTGTTTCTGCAGATAATGCTTCTACTAAGTAAGCCTCCAAGTTTTTTCTGCCTCTGTCACATGAGACCAAGGAAAGGGGAGGTGGTGGGGGTTATCCTCACAGGGTCCCATCCTGACTCCTACACACCTCTTCAGCCCTCCGTCCATTCCTTAGTGACTCACAGTTTCTATGGGAGGAGTTCCCTTGGAACTGAACTGAAGTGTGAGGATCTGGGGAGACTGCTCGTTGCCACAGGGACAACTGCGCAAGGTGAGAAGGTACATTCCCATTTGTGGTCAGGACGGATGCCTCATCTTCCCAGCAATCTGCTACTGATGATGGCTTTTGGGAGAATGCTCGAAAACAGCATTTCCTCCCCCATAGCCAGTTGGAGTCTTTTTGTGATTCACATACAATGACTCACCAAGTGCGTTGTCATTTGCTGTTATTCTGGCTTGTGCTCAATATCAGGAAAACCCACAATGACTGCATGCATATCTGGTATAGGAGAGCCTGCTTCTGACTTATAGGTTAGTTCCAAGCAGACCACTGACCTTCGATGAATAGCACTCATGTTAAAAAGAAAACAAATTATCATCCAGAGACCTTCTCTGCTGAAGAACTGTGTTTTTCATGTCATGCTTCACATATTGAAGGCCTGTGTGTGCCTTCTTTGTTATTGTGAGACCACTAGAGCTGGGGAGGGGAAAAAACCTGGACAAATGTATCTAAAAATGACTTCGCCGTGTTTCTCTTTTTAGAAAAAGAGATTGGGCTTCTACAGAAGAATTCTCCTTGAAAATTTGCAGTGTGTGTGTATCTATGAAAGAGAGGAAAAGAAAGGGGAGAGATATTTATCCAAGAAAAAATAATCACACATGTCACACACATGTCAAAGCTTTCATTCCCAGATTGCTTGAATTCCTGGAGGCATTTAATATGAAGGGAACCATGTTTTTTTGTGTGACCCCCTTGAAAATGGTGCATTTCCCCCCTTCTGCATCCAAATTGCTTGTTCCCAGATTTCATAAATGGCTAAAGCTTAGCCAGTTGACTGAAGGTTTCAAGAATTTCTCTCTCTCATTCATTGTTTCAAGATGGGGGAAATCAAATGAAATTGAGGAAATGTCTGCATAGTTTTCTCCTTCTGTTAAGAGTCTAAGAGGTGTTCAAATCTAACATGGCTGAGGTCCTATTGTTCTACCAACCGGCTTAGGTATAATTAGGACATTGTTTTTCTGTACACTCTGTGTCTCCTGTGCTCCTCCGTGATCCGAGGGAGGGCTAACTTGGTTTAACCCTCTAACTCATTTTTCACAGGAATTAGCTGGAATGAAGTTGTGTGGTTTGTTTCTTTGTTTTGCCTGCTCTGGTCATAGCCAAGGACTTTTGCCCCTGCATGGGGGAAGTTGCCTTGTGGCCCAAGATAGGAGGGACACCTCACACATGGAAGGAGACATAACAACACTTGCATTGCTCTGTTGTTGCCAGTTCTTTTCCTTTCCCCCTTTTTATCAGAATCACACTAATCTGAAGCCCATAAATTATAATAGTGGTGGTGGTGGGGAGGGAAGAAGTCACAAAATAAACACTACCATTGATGGGAGTGTCCTTTGGTCATAGCTGCACGAGCAGAATGGTTGCAGCCACAGACAGTGGTCATAGAGTCTGTCTGGCCACATGGGCCGGGTATAAATATCAGAGATGGGCATGAATAAAAAAATTGCATTTCGTTTGTCATTTGTCATTTGGAGGGTCCGTTTTGGTTTGTTTCCATTTTTCGTGAATTTTTGAAATTTTTTTTGTTCATTTCGTTACCATTTCGTTACCATTTATTTCATTTTTTGTGATTTTTAAAGGATTTTAAGCAATTCACTCATATTGCAGTAACGGAAACGAAACGCACAACAAAATTTCCGGTGTTTCTGTTTGTTTCATTTCATTTCAGAGACAAAATTCGTTTGTCGTTTCGTTATGTAACGAAACGAAAAAACAGAAATGGAAACGAAAAATTCATTTCGTGCCCATCTCTAATAAATATAATAAATAATAATAATCTAGATCAAATGCAACCATAGCTAGCTTTTAAAAATCATTTTTGTCTTGTGTATTACCTGCTGCAAGGGCTTATCCTCTCCAGAATCAAGGGACATTGGAAATGGATGCAGGAGCTTCAGTGAAAGCTTACCTGCTTTCATGATTTGCAGATTCTGATCTGCAGACCTCTGTCTTCAGCATGTTATCGGTCTCTTAGAAACTGCAGAACACAGGTGCCTACACCTCGGGAGGGGAGCACCTCTTGTGGTGCTGCAGGGAACATGAAGGACTTCTGAGGGGCATGAAGACCTGGACAGGATGACTTGATTTTATTAACACTGTATTCTACTTAATTTAAATATCCATAAACCTATCAACAGATTTTGGTAATACAAACATGGCAGAGAGCACTGCTGGTGGAAGTAAGAGCCTAGCTGAACAAAAGCCAATGAACATGAGACGGGGGGGGGGAGTCCAGGACCAAAAGCAGCACCAGCACCTGCTGCCTTTCCAAAGAAGAACCAGGTCGGCAAGAAGAGAGAGGCTGGCGTTTGAGCAATGCAGAACTTTTCTCTCCTACTGATGCTGCTTCCTTCATTGGAGGAGGAGAAGGAAAAATTACCAGCACCCCAGGACAAAGAGGGAAGCTGAAGAGAAGTGGTAGTAGCTCTAGCTTCATGCTGCTGATGGGCCCCTGCATGCACTGACACCCCAACACCAGAGGTGGATTTTTGAGAGCACCTTTGCCGCTGTGGGTTGCCTCTGGGGATCCTCTTGGAGATGGGTTTTGGAGGAGCTACTAGCTCTAGAGACAACCAGCCTTTGAAGGCAGGCATGTGGCCTCTTCCATAGGGGACAGGTGTGCTGCAGCCACAAGAAATAGAAAGGGGGATGGCCTGGATCTTTGGCTGCTATCTCCTACCGTTTGCTGCTGCCACTGTCCTTACCTCTGCATCTTTGCCCAGATGCATTTTGCCCAGTGGGGGAATTAGGGGATCTCTCAATGCTTTTGGACAACATGATGAACCTACAGGATCAAAGGCGTCTTCATGTAGAAATATAATTGCTGCCCAAACGGCAGAGGAGAATGGGTGGAAGTGACAGAATTAAAGTAGCTCTCCTATATAACCTTAAAGCAAAGCAAAACCAAAGGGTGCTGCTTATATACTGCTCCATAGTGCTTAAAGCACACTCTGGGTAGTTTACACTTTAATGATGCAGGCTACACATTGCCCATCCCACCCCAGCAAGTTGAGTAATCAATTTACCAAGCTCAGAAGAATGAAAGTCTGAGTGAGCCTTCAGCTGGCTACCTGTGAGCTGAGTTTTGGCTGCAATGATGTGGTTCAACTGCTGTGCCTTAAAATTCTGTTAATGCCACTTAATCCATATGTGGGATAAAGGCCATTGTGACATCCCACAAGAGAAGCAGCTTATATACTTATATTCCCCTCATGCATTTTACCACCACCTTGACCTTAGAAAACCTCATTTTTGGAAAATACACTCGTGAATTCCCCAAGCCAGTACAGACAATGGCATGAACTATAAATCTCAGAATTTCCCAGGGGACCACAGCATGTATAATATTCTGTATACAGTGGTCCCCCACCCTATCTTGGTTCATATACTGCAGTCCCGCTAAATTGCAGGACCGTAGTATATGGAAACAGCCCCCCTGGGGTAAGGGGCAAAGGCTGTTTCTGGCCTCCCATACTTACCCCAGGACTGGCGCTGCCCCGAATGGGCCTGTGGGGGCTTTCCCAGGGGCCTCCAGAAGGCCTGAGAAGGCCCTCGCAGTCCCATTCGGGGCAGCACCAGGCTGGGGGTAAGTACAAGAGGCCCCAGTTAGGGGCCCCACACCCGACCTGACCTGCATCTGCATATCGGAGATTTTCAGTTGTCGCGGGTCGGGTCAGGTCCCTAAACCCAGCGATAGGTGGGGGATCACTGTACTGTAATAGACAACAGAGCAAAGAAAAATGAGGTGGCAATACAAGTGCAGAAAGATGGGCAGGAAGATGAACTACCACTATTATGCCTTTAAAAAAAAGCTGCCACTGTTCAACTTCTTTTCCAAAATCAAATTCTGCAAATGCTTTGCCAAGGAGATCCATGTTTCTATCAGTGCCTAGTACTTGCTAGATTTCATAACAGGACACTCTGTTTCAACCCAGAATCCCCTTGCCTCATAGCTTTTATAATTTCTGTTGTGTCTTAAGAGGCTAAATTAGGAATTTAAAATTCAAAGAGAGAGGCATGAAGAGTAGTCAGAAATCCAAAGCAGGGGAGCAATGCCAACAAGTTTGGGACCCTCTGCTGCAGAATGGTGTGATGGATCTGAGAAGACTTCTTCTTCAAGTGTCATGTCCTTGTAGAACGTTGACGATCAGTAGCATAATCTGTTTTTTATATAAAGCTATTCTAAATAGAGAAGCTGTGCCCACTGTGAACCATTGGCTTAAATTCTTAAGCCAGAATGTTCCACTCCCTGGGCCATGCTTCCCATCTATTTTTCCTTGAAGGGTAACCTGCAGCAGATGGTGGTTTTTTATTATGCATTATGTGACTGAAATATTGCAGTTTTCTTCTCTTTATGGTATTCTGAGAAGACTGCAGGCAATAGTTTGAAGATTATTTACTGTAGAAACCTGGTTGAAGCTTTTCCTTTTTTTTTTTTTAAATAATATTTTTTATTTATTGTTATAAAATAAAAAAAAGAAAGGAAAAAAGAAAAAGGGATCGCTTTACATTGATAACAATCTCATAGCGCGAACATCATTTATAAGGTTTTTAACACAGATATTAGCTCTTGCCATCTTCTTGACAAAACTTCTTCATCTTCTCCTTTCAAGTGGCCGGAGATTCTGTCCATTTCAATAGCCGAGTACAGTTTTCCTTTCAAGTCATCTTTTGAAGGTGTTGCAGAGTTCTTCCAAAGTTGGGCATACAGAATTCTGGCTGTTACTATTATATAATTAATTACATATTTTTGATCATATGTTACCTCAGTATCTATAATATTTAACAAAAATAGTTCTGGTGTATGTTTTAACCTAACCTCCCACAGTATGTCTAGTAAGTTCTTAACCATATTCCAGAATAGTTTGGCTTTTTTACAGGTCCACCACATATGGTAGAAAGAGCCGATTTCTTGCTCGCACTTCCAGCATATGGGTGAACAGTTGTACATCTTGGATAATCTATGAGGACTAAGATGCCATCTGTAGAACATTTTATAACAATTCTCTTTATATGAGGTGGATTTGAACATCTTAATCGTTTGCCATAACATATACCATTTATCTAAGTGGATGGAGTGCCCACAGTTTTCCGCCCATCTTATCATACATTCTTTAACCTGTGAGTCACTTGTTCTTTCAAGTAACAGCATATTATAAAACTTACTCAACAGTTTCTTCTCACCTGATGACAGTATTTTATCAAAGATATTATCATTTACCATAAATCCACCTTCCTTCTGCACTAGTTTATAATGCGAGTATATTTGTTGATAAGTCCACCAGTCTATGTTTACCCCTTCCAGGGATAACTGATTTGGAGGTTTAAGAGTCTGGTCCTCATACAGAAGTTGTTTGTATGTTAAAGTGTTACTAACTACCTTTGAGCCTGGTCCTCTAATTGCTTCCATTGGAGATAACCATTTAGGAGCCTTGGGGTAAAATAAGTCTTTAACAGACAACCAACTTTTGATTAAGGCATTCCGTATCCAATGTCTTTTAAACAGGGATGGAATATTACCTCTATACCATAAGTAATGGTGCCACCCTTTGTCTAGATCGTGACCTTCCAAGCCTAAAATTCTTTCGTTTGTCATAGAAATCCAATCGCGTATCCATGTCAGTGCTGCTGCTCTATAGTACAGGAACAAATTAGGTAATGCGAAACCCCCAGAAGTAGACCTGTCTTGCAGATAAGCATTTTTAATTCTAGCTTTTTTTCTTTTGCCAAATGAATATACGAATATGCTTCTCTAGGTCGGACAAGATCTTGAAATTGGATAGCACAGGTAAGCATTGAAATAAGAAGAGCAGCTTTGGTAAAACGGACATCTTGATAACCGCTATCCTACCCATTAGTGACAACTGGAGTTTGGCCCAGGTAGCAAGATCTACCTTTACAGATTTAATCAGAGGGATATAATTGTTATCAATGAGGGTAGAACATTTATTGGATACCGTTATGCCTAAATATTTCGCCTTATTCACATGCATGAATCCTGATAGGTCCACTAATTCTTGAATATTAGTCACAGAAATATTTTTGGTCAACATTACAGTTTTTGTTTTATTAATCAAAAAGCCAGATATTTCTGAATATTCCTTTAGGGTTCTTAGAAGTTCTGGCATGGACCGTGTAGGGTCTTCCAGAATTAATAATAAATCATCAGCAAAAGCTTGTATTTTATAGATTTCCCCCCGATTGTTCAAACCTTGTATCGATGCTGAGTTTCTAATCACATGCAGTAAAATCTCTAAGGATAAGATAAAAAGCAACGGTGAAAGGGGGCATCCTTGCCTTGTGCCCTTCTGTATAAGAATCTTGTCGGAAGAGAACCCATTCACAATAATCTTGGCATTCTGAGTGGTGTATATCTGTTCTACCGCTCTAAGCATTCTGTGACCACATTGTAAGTAATCCATTTGAGATTTCAATAGGGACCAAGAGACATTATCGAAGGCTTTTTCAGCATCCAAAAAGATAAAGGCTGCCTGCTTTTGGGAGTGTATTTCGTAATACTCTAAGGAGTTAAGTAAGGTTCTAATGTTTGACTGGAGATATCGATTTGGCAAGAATCCTCTCTGATCTGGGTGAATTAGCGTGGTAAGAATTTTCCGCCATCTAGTAGCCAAAATAGAAGCAAAGATTTTATAATCCCCATTTAGAAGGGCTATAGGCCTATAATTCTCTATAGCCTCTTTTGGTTTTCCGTCCTTGGGGATCAAAACTATGTTGGCAGATTTCCATGTATCTGGAATATCTTCTCCTTCCAGAATTGAATTAAAAAGATGAAGTAATTTTGGGGCTAAAATATTTAAAAATTTCTGATAGTATTGAGCTGGCAAAGCGTCCGGGCCAGGTGTTCTATTGGGTTTTTGTCTTTGAATTGCTGAAACCTGGTTGAAGCTTTTCCAAATGTTACTGCAATTCTCTGCTTTTAGACTTTATTTAACAATAAAAGCTTACATTCTACTGGAGTATAATCATCATGACTGTTGTCATTGTTCTAACTGTAGAATAGGATCTTGTGGTGGAAATGTCTTTGGGGAATCACATTTCTGACTTTGCTGGGCAGAAAAGTAGAAAAAAATTAGACAACTCTTTAAATATTCTCAATGTGCGCATTGACGTATTCTTCAACTTTAGCCATACAGTCTTAATCTGATGTCAGCAGTCAACAGATGCTAGCAGGGTATCTGTGTTTTGTTTTGTTTTGCTTTTAGAAGTGTTTTGTGTATATTTTCCTCTTTCCGCAGTGGACAGAAATATTGTGGATATCGTGAGAAAGGCAAGGAAGGGCTTTAAATAAGTGGCTTGAGTATCTCAGGGTAGAAGAAGCTGTCATTAACTACTTTTCCATGGAACAACCACAGGATATTTTCCTATTACTCATAGGTGGCAGTGTGTGTGTATGCTTGGTAGGAAGAGTGGGAAGGAAAAAGAAGCAGGACAAAAAAGCGTTGACTCATTTTCTTCTGCTGCCTTGCCAGCCTTTGTGTGTGTGTGTATGAAGTGTTGTGAAGAGATGAAGAGGGAAACTGGATGCCAAGGGAAAGGAATTGATCCAGTGAGCCACAGTGTGTGTGTGTGTGGTGGGAAGCCCATAGGAATCCTTCCAGTCAGCGTGGAATCGTTGTCTGTCTCGGCGAATGCTTTCCATGTGTTGGAAGTTCACCAGGTGATGTGGAATGATCTTCTAGGGCAGCCCTGGCAAATTGGAATTGCCACAGACTGGTAAAAATCCTTCGCACATCACCTTATGAGGTCCATTATGTGACTTGTGCAACCCTAGTTTTGACTATAGAGAGTATAATTTTTTTCATGCTGGGTTTCAAAAAGGTTGAGAATGGCTGTTCTAGGTTAGTGGTTACCAACCCTTGGGTAACCCAGATGTTCCTGGACAGCAACTCCCAGAAATCTTTGGCACCATAGATAGTGGTGGAGGTTTATGGGAACTGCAGTCCAAGGACACCTGGGTTACCCAAGGTAAGGAACCATGTCTATGTCTAGCTTTACTTTTAAGCTCTGGGCTTTCCATCTGAGCTAGATTCCAAAGGAAATAATGAAAGACTGATTCCCAGCCATGAGCCCCAACAAATCCAGGGAGAGGGAGGTGGGTTGTTGTTTAAAAATAAATCCTGTCGTGTACCCTGAGAGCAGCAGGTCACGTGACTGCTGAATTTAATGCATTTACTTCTTTATAGACTTCGTATGCTAGAATACACTCTGAAGGCTGTAAGGTGTCAAGTAAACTCATATGCTCTATGGGCCTTTTTACACGACCCCTAAGATCCTCTGGTCCCTTAAATTCGGACCAGAAATCTTGAGGGTTTGTCGCTCTCCCTGCGTTCCCACCCCCTCCGCACTCTCCGCATCAAAATTTTTCACTCTCCCAGAGCAGGTACTTGAAAGGTGCGCTGGGACGCACTAAAGTGGGCATGGTCGCACTTAATTTCCTGTAAACTCCGGAGCTGGTGGGTAAACATTTTTAAGCTCCGGAGCTGGGAGCCATTTGCAGCGGAGCTTAGGGGTCGTGTATAAACGCCCTATGTTCCAAGCTTGGGGATTTGCAGAGAAGCACTCTGCTTAATTTATGCAGGATAACACTTTTTGGTGTGCCACTGCCATTCACGTTTTTGTAGTCTGTATACTGAGTCTGTTGAATTTCTTATCTAATGAATGGAAGCATAAGTAAAAATCCACAATCCATTTTAATTTTATTACACCATAGATTAAATTAAAAGCCACCCATTACTGCAAGGAATTAATGAGTTATCTTAATGGGTAATGGATATTTTTTAAAACCAGGCTGCCATCCTCTTGAGAATGAGGAAGTCACAGGGAATCTGAACATGCAGCAGAAGCAGCATCTTTTAGGAAATATATATTAAATGTGCATGCCACGGTCTCCTAACTTTTCTATAGAAAATCTGTCCCATGCTGTTGAAAGTTAGTGAATGAAAAAATGTTCTGCCGTCCTCAATGGCAGTATGTTTTTGGTATCATGAAAAGACAGCAAATTATGTGCTATTTAATTGGGTGTCAGTGCTAATGCTGTATTTGTACTTTTTACTGCTAGAGATAAACAGGAAGATTGAGCAATATTCTTGGGAGGTCGACTAGAGAACATTTTGTTGCATTTTACAGTAATGTAGTTGTAATGCTGAGCCAAATTACTGTATACAGTATAATACATTTCAGGGCTATAGCAATGCCAGTGCTAATAGCAGGATACTGAAGAAATATATTTCAATATTTCTTTTTAAAAACCTTTATCAGAACCCAGGCATCTATTTTTCCCCTCCTATGTATGATCTTCAAATAAAAATCCTGTTTGCTTGTTTTGATCAGTCTCTCTTCATCATTTGTTTTATGTGTAACTAAGACTAAGAAACCCATGCTGTTAACAAATAAAGAAGACAGCCATGTTATGTGAAGTTGCCCTTGACATACAGAGAGATAAAGAAATGGTTTCACAGAACACTTAAACGATTTCAGATACCATCTTCAGATGAAAGAGGCTCAGGGTGGGACAGTATAAAAGAAAAACCCCCAAATATTTGGGAGATGGGTTTGTGGATGTTTTTTGTGGGTCAGCGCCCAAGCCCTGTTTGTTAAACCCATTGAGCACACCAACACTCTTGAACTTATGGGAAAATTGTGGAGGCCACAGCTTTATTGGTATGATTACAATCTGCAGTAATCTGGCCAGGCATTGGGTCGGATCCAATACCATCGGGGAACCCGCCTGTCCCCCGATGTGCATGGTGGCGCCACCAGGTGGAAGCACCCTTTGTTACTCAGCTTCCAGAAACCCCGTGGGCGCAGACACCTTCGAGATTTCCTTCCCCAAGCTGAGCGGAGAGGCCGTCTGATGTCCCTCCCGAGCTGGGACAGTCGCAGCTCCCTCCTGGGTCACCCACAAGCAAGCAGTTGGAAAGAGCTAAAAGGAGCAAAACTGGTACAATGTGTTTTCTTCTGCAAAGACTTCTACTACCTGTACCTGCCTGCCATCACTAGATTGTATTTTTTTAATGAAAATGTAACAGTTTCTCTACTCTTTGTTACTGTCCAATTCTGCATGGAATTTTTTAACTATTTCAAGACTAAGATTAAGCTTCCTTTTAATTTTCTCTTCACCTGGATGTACATAATTGTCTCTTTCAAGTACAGTGGTACCTCTACTTATGAGTGGCTTTACTTATGAGCAACTCAACTTAAGAGCAGAAAACCATAGGCATTTTAATTGCTGCCTTCCAAATTTTAGATGCAGTCTGCTCTACTTATTTTTTTTATTTTTTTTAATTTTTTTTGATAAATGATTGATTGATTGATTGATTAGATACGGCTGCAGGACTTACAAGTTGTTTGACTTATGAGCATGCATTCAGAACAGATTAAACTCGCAAATACAGGTACCACTGTATTAATAACTTAAGAACAGAAGAACAGAAGAGCCCTGCTGGATCATGCCAAGGGACCATCTAGTCCAGCTTCGTGTATCTCATGGTGGCCCCACTGGATGCCTCTGGGAGCACATGAGACAAGTAGGTACCTGTCTCCTGATACCACTCCACTGCGTGTGGCATTTCGAAGTACCCTTTTTTAAAATTGAGAGATAAAGTGTATTACTATTATGGCCTGTAACCTGCAATGGACTTTTCCTCCAGAAATCTGTCCAAATCCCTTTTAAAGGGATCTAGACCAGATGCTGTCACTACGTCATGTGGCAAGGAATTCCATAGGCTAACGACACACATTGGATAAAGAAATGTTTTCTTTTGTGTGTTCTCATTCTCCCTACCCTGCATTTGAGTGGATGACCCCTGGTTCTGATATTATGTGACTGGGAAAAGAGCTTCCCTCTATCCACTTTATTCTTTATACAGTTTGGTTTCCAGATGCTAAACCTCTTTGGCCACCTTCCTCTAGATCAGTGGTGGTGAACCTTTGGCACTCCAGATGTTTTGGACCTCAACTCCCACAGTCCTTTGTTATTGGCAACACAGGCTTGGAATTCTGGGAGTTGTGGTCCAGAACATCTGGAGTGCCGAATGTTCACCACCACTGCTCTAGATACACTCTGGTTTGTTGCTGTCCTTAAAAACTGGCACCAAAACTGGATGCAGTACTCCATAGGCTGACAGACATGTGCAGAATAGACAGGGCTTACTGGAAAAGACAATAATGTTAGGAACAGTTGAAGGCAGCAGGAAAAGAAGAAGACAAAGTATGAGATGAAAGGACTTTATAGAGCAGGCATGTCCAAACTTCGGCCCTCCTGATGTGTTGGACCACAACTTCCAGAATTCCAAGCCTGTATTTCCAATGGCAAAGGACTGTGGGAGTTGTGGTCCAAAACATCTGGGGGACCAAAGTTTGGACATGCCTGCTATAAAGGAAGCTATGCCCTTGAGTTTTCAAGACCTGAGCAGGACTGTTAACAATTGAACCTTTGGGAGGTACTCATTCACAGTGTTGCCATAAGTTAGAGAGGACTTGATGGCATCTAGCTACATAACAACAGCAAATTAGTCTCTGTTATCTGGATATTATGCTTTTGGGACAATCTTTGGGAGATCATTAGTTCCTGGGATTATCAAAAGTGACGACTGTGCATGTCAACAACAGCCCCTCTCTTAGGCACTGTGATACTGAGCACCAGGCCTCCCTTTAGTTTGACACAGAGCCACTCATGGGTCCTTGGTGGACAGAGTTGCTCTACCAATGGTGTAGCTGTATGACAGGCAATATTTTCTCAATGTGTGTATTAAGTGTCATTAAGTGGCATCCAACATATGGCAATTCTAATAGATTTTTAATGGGACTGTAGATCACATCTGTAAAGAGTGGTTTTACCATTGCCATACACTCAAGTAAGGTCCCTTGCCAGATTTGGTATTTGAATCCAGGTTTGTTATACTATTCACTATACCAGAGGTGGTGAATCTATGGCACGGGTGCCAAAGGTGGCACGCGGAGCCCTTATTGTGGGCACATGACATTGCCCCCTCACAGCCACAGCACTTCTCCCTCTGCTCGGAGCACACCACTGTGCTCCGTGCAGAGAGCCAGGTTGAAGGGGAGGCAGCGGCTTGTGGGCTCATTCATAGCCCCAGTTTACTCTCTAGCCACACCGCTTTTGGGATGCCCAGAGCAGCGTGGCTGGAGAGTAAACTGGTGCTACGAATGAGCCCACAAGCTGCTGTCATTCTTCCTGGTTTTCCCGATGGGGTGCTACTTTACAGGAAAGCGAGGATTGAAGAACAGGTTTTTGAATTTCTCTTGACCACAGCACCCTCGCTGTGTCTATTGAAAATTCAAAAATATGCTATTCGATCCTCGCTTTCCTGAAGGGTAGCGCCCAAAGCATTTGTAACCCGGGGTACCATTGCATTCAGGTTAAATTGCTGTATTGGCACTTTGCAAAAAATAAGTGGGCTTTGAATTGCAGTTTGGGCACTCGGTCTCTAAAAGGTTCACCATACTGCACTATACCATGCTGGCACTTAACCTATGAGTAAGGATATCATGACAGATCTTAATAGAATCTTTCGTCATTTAATTTTTCAAAACCATGGCATCCTCCTCTGGGAATGTTTGGATCCTTCTCCACCATTCTTTGAGCTCGTTGAAATAATGTTTCTTCAGATTTGTTGTACATGCACCCTGCCAGACTATACTCAGTTTTCACATCCCTTGATATCCCGCATTCTCTTTCTTACCACATTCACTTCATCAACCTGTTGTTCCCCCTAGCATAACAGCAAATGTATCTGTCAGTGTTCAGCATTCATTAACCTCTTTGGCTTTACCAAAAGGCAAGTGCTTTTCTGAGTATAATTAATGAAGTATATACTGCATTCAGATGATGAACTTTCCTTGAAACCAACTCTGCCACCCTCAAGGATCTGCACTCATGCTTCTACCAACTACTTCGTAATTGTCAACAGGCACCAAGCTGAATCAGCCTAGTAAGTTTCTGAAACAAAGTGCAGAAGAAAGTGTATTTTCAATTTTAATGGCTTCCAAAAATAGAAAAGAAACAGACAGGCAGATAAAAACAGAATAGATGCACTATGTATTCAATGAGCATGGAGGAATGTTGGGATATAAAAGTAACAAAATAAGAAAATAAGAAAATAAATAAATAAATAAATAAATAAATAAATAAATAAATAAATAAATAAATAATTGTGATCTCCACGAAACAGAGAATTTCAGGCAATACTGCATGAGTATACAGTGATAGAAAAGCTGCATCTGTTTTGTTTTTGTTCATATGGATAAAGGCAAAACAGTTTGAAAGAAAGGCCCTCTTAAATCCACACAACTGACCTGTGAGATAGGTTAGGCTGAGCACTATCCCAAGGCTAGTCAGTGAGTTTTGTGTCATAACAGAGAGTAAAATTTTGATCTTCACAATCTCATTACATTACACCACACTGACTTCTCATCAAGAGTTAAGCCACTATTAACAATACAGTACTTGAAGTACTGAGTTTAGTCTGGCTCATACATGAATCCAGTGTCTTGGTTTTACATACACTGGTGTGAGAAGAAACTGTGATTGTATTCCCTCCCACTTGTCTGTAGAATATCCTGCATGAACTGCATGAGTCCAACAAGAAAAAAGTGTGAGTGGGCAAGTGGGCCGAGGAAGTTTTCTTCTTAACTGAAACAATCCCATCCAACTCGTCACCTTAGCATCGGATGGCTAGATTTCAACCTATCCTCCTTTCCCATTTGAAAAACATGAACTACAGTGAGATCTTTGCCTCCTATAGAAGGGGAATAAAGAGAAGGAGCAATTATTTCCAAGTGAGAGGATGAATCTATTCCTACCTCAAATCAAAACGACTTTGGATGTTAATCCCATTTATGAGTAGAAAGAATGTGACAAAATTACAACTCCCATATTTTTATGTGTCGTGCAATGTTTGGAATTGGGGATCTTATTCAGGGAATATGTGACCACAAGGATTTGTAGGGACAGTTAGTATTGCTAACCACAGTAACTGACATGAACCCATTTTTTTTTTAGTCCTGAGTTTTGTGTTTTAATAACTAATCATAGAATTCTCTCTTGTAGTCTAAGGGATTGCGCTAGAGTTCAATTTAGGCAGAAAGTTCTAAATATTTCCTCAATCCACAAATCCCCTGGAATCCTTAGGCCAGCGCCATGGCAGTTAAAGTGGTATCAAACTCCTATGACTATGTAGTGTGGATACATATAGCTGCCTCTCTATACTCATTATTCATAGCATTAAAATTGTCTTTTAATGATGTGAACCACCACTGTAAGCTCATTGTTTTAACCTTTAAATATTGCCTTTCAGTATTATAAGCCTCCTTGGGTCACTTTCAAGGAAAAAGGCATGGTAAAATATTTTAAATAAAGAAATAGAGAATAACAACTGTTTTGTTATCAGTTCATAATATCTGGAGAGAAAAGGCAAAACTGGTCGATTAGAAAATGTTAGTCCGTAGTTACTGTAAATGTGCTTAATTACCTTCTGACCTCACTGCCTGTATTCCTCCAGCCAGCCACTCCCCACTGCTATGTACAGTGTCTATAGAGGACCTGAGATTCAATATATCATTGCATGTTCTGTATTTGATGAAGAGGATTGTAGTCCACAAAGCCTTGTTGTAGTGGTCAGAATGTCAGACTGGCCTTGGAGAGAGAGAGAGAGAGAGAGAGAGAGAGAGAGAGAGAGAGAGAGAGAGAGAGAGAGAGAGAGTCTCCTGGAAAATCAACATGTCCAGTGGAGGGCCTTATGCTGCTCATTCCATTTTTTAAAAAAAGTTTATTACAGAGTGTTGTTGTGAGGAGGATAAAATCAGAAGGACATGTTGTAAGTTGCCTTGAGTTCATAAGGGAAAAGGATGAGATATGAATGTAATTAATATCCTGTCTTTTTGAAACCCCCTTAGTGATGGTGACACCGCTGTTACTCATTATTTATGACTCACTTAAAAAAATACCCCAAATGCTTAGATGGTATGTTAAAAGTGAAGAAACTAGCATAAAATACTCCACCCTCAACCATTCCTCTTTGAGAACTCTGTGTTAAATGCAAGTGAGACAATTTTAAGGTTGGCCAGGCAGGAGGACTTGGCTTGGGGTTTATTCTCCTTCATTGGCCCTTTGCCGGGAGAGGGGGGAATAACACCAGCAATTTTAAAACTAGACATTGAAATATTCCTAACCCTAACCCTAACCCTCCCACTGTGTTGATAAGCTGCTTCAAAGAAAACAAATGGGCTTCTGGAATAAGAAAAAATGAAAGAAATTGGAAGAAAGTTGGGGTGGATTGTGTGTGTGCAAGCTCTGTTTCCCAATTGTGGATAGCCCAGGTATTCTTGGACTGCAATTCCCAGAAGCCTTCACCACCAGCTGTGCTGCCCAGGCATTCTGGGAGTTGCAGTCCAAGATGACCTGGGAACCACCAGCCTAAAGGATTGGGCTCTCAACCCTTACCCTGGAATCCTGCATATGAGTGTTTTTAGACGCAACTTGCTCCTCAGGGCTTAGTCTATGGGTGACAACAGTTCTTCATTGGTAACAGAAAGGCAGTCTGTGCATGCTTAGAGGTGCTTACTCCCAGGACTCAGACTTAAAATGGGAAGGAAAGACTCTCTGGGATGAGCCATAGCAGGGTCACAGAATAAATTGGGAATGGTGGGAGACTTAGGCATGGACTCTCTGCCTATAATGCGAGTGGTTCTTTTAAGGAGCTGATGGAAAGAGTTCGGAACAAGGAGCCATTGAACAGAACATCTGTCTTCTGTGGTTCTAGTTTCCTGGCAATTGAAGACGAGCCGGTGCTAAATGTTTTAAGAAAATGAACTTGGGGTTTTTCCATCTGACATGAAGCAAAGCCATCCTAGGAAATTCCAGAGGTGTAGAGAGACTGTTCCTGCTCAACAATAATAGAGGGCCGCTAAGCCAATCTAGCAGTTCGAAAGCATGTAAATGAAAGTAGATAAATAGGTACCGCCGGAAAAAGCGGGAAGGTAAAACAGTGCTTCCTTGCAGTTGTGCCACGGACTTGCACAACACTGGCTCTTTGGCTTGAATACAGAGATGAGCACCATCCCTAGAGTCGGACACAACTAGCACACATGTGCAGGAGGGAACCTTTACTTTGACCTTTAAGCATATACAGAGGGGAAAGCATGTCTAGGGATATTTTATCATCACCACTATCATTTCTTGAGAATTTGGTGCCATAGATTTGTTGTTTAGTTTTTCAGCTCATGACTCATTCTGGGCCTCATTAGAGGCCTTCAGATGTAAAAGTTATAAAAGTTGTGTGCAGTGTATATATATCCAATTTATGCTCAGTGGTGGAGAATCCATGTAGGATCTGCTCCCATTTCCTTCCCCACATTTTTCCTTTGTGTCATACAGTGGTCCCCCGCCCTTTTGCAGTTCATATAGTGTGGTCCCGCTATATCGCGGTCCCACAGTATATGAAAAATGCCCCCCTAGGGTAAGGGGGGAAAGGCCTGTTTCAGGCCTCCCGTACTTACCCCAGGACTGGTGCTGCCCCAAACGGGCCTGCGAGGGCCTTCCTGGGCCTTCTGGAGGCCCCAAAAGGGCCTCCCTCTGAACCGGAAGTGACTTCCAGTAAACGTCTGGTTTGCAGGAAGGCCCTTTTGGGGCCTCCAGAAGGCCCAGGAAGGCCCATTCAGGGCAGCGCCAGTCTGGGGGTAAATAAAAGTGCCCCCAGCTAGGCCCCCCAGGCCCGAACCCACCTGCATCCACATTTCATGGATTTTCAATTATTGCAGATTGGGTTGGGTCCCTAACCTCCGCAATAGGTGGGGGATCACTGTATTTAAGTCTCAGTTCTGTATTCATCACAGTAGTCTACAGGCTACCCTGCTGGGTTGCCAGGTTCTGCCCGGAGCCCTTCCACTCATTCTCAGGGGTGCCTCTGTTTTCACTTCTGGAATAAAGAATTGGTAGAGCAGAAATCACCTGCAAAGCTAATATTTTGCTTTTACTTTTTTTAAAAATTGGGAATATGGAAATATAGATGCTCCTATTTTCCTTTAGAATATTATCTTTCAGGAATGACTGAGAATTGTTTGGCCATCTGTTAGCTGTATGTGCTCTCTCTAATTCTAAAATGGCTTTGGTAGTTATCTTTAAACCAATCGGCCTGGATTAAACTGATGGAAAATTGTAGGATAACTCACTGTTACCAGGATCAGTGCCTGTATATTAACAGATTTTCTCTCTCCCTTCCAAGTATACATTTGAGAGCAGTGATTCACTGCGATAGTGTGATCATGATTTAAAATAGCATAGAGTGATTTATGCTACGATATTGTGAGATGTAATCAGGTTACGCTTGTGTACTTTTAAATAAATTATTCAAAGCTCTTCAAAAGAGAGCAGTAAATTTTTTTTTCTGATGAAGTAAATTGGGCAGCAAGAACAGGAATACAAAACATGTGATTGTTTTGTTTGGTACCCAAATGTGTTTGTCCTGTCATAACACTGGCGTGTTTTCAAGCTGTGTTGAATTTTGGGTTGCTACCAGGGAACGGTACAGAAAAAAAAAGAATATGTATTGATAAAACTTTTTAAAAACATCCACAAAATACATGCACACACACACTCACACCGACACACACACACACACACACACACACACACATCATTGAAGCATATCTATTCAAACAGATTCGAACGTTAAGGTGGCTACAGTAGCTGTTCCAGAGAATGTGAAATGCTTACCTTCTTTTGAGAATGTGCATGATTTTTTGTTTGTTTGATCTGTTTCCTCTGGCTTCATGTTGTGCGGCTTCCTTCTCAGAGCAGCCGCGCTGCATGCAAAGAAGCGGTCATGCAAGCCAAATGGGCTAACCTGGATATGTCATTTCGCCTGGCAGGGTGCGTGAGCGTGGATGTGTGAGAGCACGGTCTGTGTTGCATAATGGCCGTTTTCACCTAGAGTGATTGAACAACTGTATCGTCATCCTCCATTAATGGCAACCCAAGGGTTGATAACTAGGAACGCCAGTGAGGAGCGGAAGGATGTGGCTTGCTCTGTTTGGATGAGGCGGGATTGCTTTAAGCAGTCAGCTTAGTGTTTTCAGAGAGCATTAGCAGCATCACTGATGTAGCAGCTCTGCCAGTCTCCTTCTCTAACTAGACGAGTGTGCGTGCACAGGGGACGGAGAGAAGAGGACGGGAGATCTAATATTTGGAAGACGCACACGCATCCCTTGCTCATGGAGAGACCCGATGTTTTCTTTGCTAGCCCAGAAGATGCCTGAGAGGTAGCTAGCTAAGGGAGAGACCTTGTCACAAGGCCGGGGATGCTCTCTGGGAATAAAAAGGTCATGCAGCTTGGGATCGGTGAGCCATTCCAGTCTCTAAGTCACCAGGTACGGCCTTGTGGTTTATCCTCACCCCAGCTCCACGAGTGGCTTCCATTCCTATTCACAGCACTGCCTTTTGGATTTCTTTTCTGCTCTGTTTTCATATGGGAGCTTGGAAGTGGATGCATTTAGTTTTGGGTTTTAATGCAGGCTTCTTTACTATTCTGGAAGGTGTGTGTGTGTGTGTGTGTGTGTGTGTGTGTGTGTGTGTGTGTACGCGCGCGCATGCTGCATGGCTGTTTTAGAAGTAAAAAGTATAGACCCTTTATTTTAAAAGGATATTCGAAAAGAGAGAGCAGGCATTTTAGTGGGCATGTTTATGTTTGCGAAAGCCCACACAGTATTTATATGGCTGATGGTCAAGGAGTGGTCGATGACAGGACTCAAAAGATCAGACCCACAGTGCTGACTGGATTACCTTAACAAAGTTCATTCGGTCAACAGCATATTAATTAGAACTCTGCATACGTAACTTTCATGAGGGCACATTATAAACCATGTGTTTGATGACAAAGGGCTAAAAAAAAAAGAAGAGATGGTCACAGTGCCTGTGTTGAGTTATTCTGTATGAGGCAGACCTTTTTTCTTAATTTACATATACATTTGCTTTTTTTTTTTTTCTTTGTGCTGCTGCACTCAATAGTAACAAATGATGAGCATTTTCCCACTTGTTATTCCTTGAAATGCACATGCAAATGTCTTGAACAAGAGAGGATCAGGTGTGATGTTTAAATCTTGACCCTTTTGCTCCTCCTCTCCCTCCCTCATATTTTCCTGTGGGTAAAACAGTGGCATATTCATTTCTTTCTTTTTAATGTAACCTTCTTCAATCCCATTATTGTCACAGGCTATAGTACTGAAGCAGAGTTTTCAAAATAGGAGGCAGCTGGGTCTTTATTTTATGTAACCTTTAAACCACCACTGTGTCAAATAGCAGCCTATTTTTATGTGCTGGCAGTGGAGTAGGGGTTGGGGGAGAAATTGGAAACACTGTAATCAGCTTAGCTATGTTTATTGCAAATGGCACTGAATAACCAAAGGAAGGGTCTCTTGTTTGGGCATCATGCGTAATGTGTAAGGAGATTATGTCTGAAAATGGGCACAAATGTGATTTTTTTTCATATTTCTTTTTTTTTTTGCGCCAACAATTCTGCATATTTATTTATCTACCTCTGGATTGTTTTCTGGGCATTTCCTGGTGGTCTACTTATATGAAAAATAACGTTGTTGGCAATCTTGCCTGTATTCATGTAGCATTTCATGTACAGCTGATGCTCAGCTGATGTCCAGACTCGTCCAGGAAGGGGATATTTTCCTGAGTCTTAACTCTTGAGAATAATGGATTAAGGATTTGAAAAGATAATCTATGGTTCATGATTCCAAAAGGTAGAGACATATTGAAAGTTCACTTCCTTGGAATTTAAATCAAAGTTTTGACCACATATTTCCCCCAGTCTGCTTATTTTCTCTTTCTCTTCTCCAGCAAATGCATGTTGGGCACTCCAGCAGTGGCCTAAAGCTATGGCACATTTAGCAGTCTGCTTCATTCAAGTCAATCACCTTTAATTAAAAACATATATTAAAACAATATTTGTCCTGTTGCTAGTGACTCTAATAATTGATATGTTTCCTAGTGTACTTATCCAGCTTATGTTTTGATTAACAGTGGGGGGAGATGGATGCATTCTTAATCTTGATTAGTTTTAGAATGCTTTTAATGTTACTTTTTCAGTTGCTACAGAATCATGTTTAATCTTTCAGAATTGAGTTTCAGAGAATTTTAATGCAAGAGGTACATTCTGTTTCTTGGCAGCCGGCTGGAATTCTTGTGGGTTCAGGTATTCTAACGATTTTGCAGGCTGGTCGTGATTTTTTTCACTTCCAGAAGGAGCACATCATTGTTTTTATTATTCCTTAGCTTTTACGTACAGCTGGCTTGAAATTACTCACAAACTGTAAGAGCTGAATCAATGTGGAGAAATTGAACTGATGATTCTTGGCCATACTTGTGAAAATGAGTGATTCCTTTCAGTTTATTATATGGAGAGTGAAAATAAAACAACATTGTAACAGCTTTTAAAAATCTATTTGCTACAGATCTATGAGAAGGCTGTCCATGCCCTCAGGCATTGTGTCAGTATTAGCAGTCTTCAAAGAGTCAAAATCATTCATGTCGCATTAAGGAATGAGAAAAATAGATTCTATATAACAGGCTGGGCTTAAAAGATGCATGATATTGACACCTCCATCTAGAAAAACTAAAACGCCCATGGGTTGATATTCTATTCCATGGAACTTTAAAACTGTATCTTGTCAATACCAGGTCCATATTTGTGAGACGTCCCATTTAGTAGGCACCTCCTTTTGGAACTGACCAATAATGCTTTTCAAGATTAGAGGAAAGGGCAGTGGAGTCTGTTTCTCCTCCTCCCTGTGGTTGATTGCAACTGTAGTTGGCCAGAGAGAGAAGAGATTGGAATGCTACTTTCTAAAAAGAATTGCTTCCATTACATGCACATTCTCTGAGGCTAAGTTTCCATTATTATTGCTTTGATCATGTAAAGGATCTGTTTTGTTACGTGTCATTAACAGCAAGGGGAAATGCAACAAAATACTCTGTGGCTCTCTGTAGTAGTCAAGTTCAATGCTGCTAATATTTAATAGTAACCTTGCCTGGGTTTTTAAGGTATTGAATACTCAGATGTCATTTATCTTTCATTTCTTCTGGGGAGGGTTACTCTAGGACTGTGCAGTTTGCCCATGGCATTCACAGGCTGGCTCTTCATTCAGGCACAATACAGAATCAAAGTCCTGACCTCTGGCTCTGCAACCATCTATCTGACTAACTGAACTATCTTTGCAAATATTTACAACATACAAAAACAAAACAAAACAAAACAAAAATATTGCTTCTCCTACCCTTTAGGCATAATAAGAGAATCGCATAAAAACTGGGGGGGGGGGAGAACCTGTCATTGTCTCTACAAATGCCTTCAAGGTCCTTATAAATAACCTTTGCTGGCAAAAATAAAAGAAAAACAAAATAAAACAAAAGACACAAAACATGTGGCATCTTAAAGACTAACTTTCATATTTTAATGTAACATTTCGTGGACACGTCCACTTCTTCAGACATAGCAGCAGAATGAGGTGTGTAATATAATATGTGATGAGATATGCATTTCATACCAGATGTTCATTGGTGGATAGAGGAGGGAAAAGAGGAGAGAGAGATGATTAGTTGTAGAGGTGGTGGGAGGATTTGGCCATGGGTCCTAGATATGTTAAGCATTGTTAATGGGTCTGTGGAGGAGGGAGAGATGATTAGTTGTACAAATGGTGGGAAGGAGGATTTGATTGGGGGTCATATATATGTTAAGTATCGCTAATGGGTCTGCGGCCAGGGTCTGTAGAAATGTTAAGGGTGGTTTTAAGGTAAATTCCTCAAGAGCCAGAAAGCAGAACCAGATAGGGCGTTTATACACGACCCCTAAGCTGCGCTGCAAATGGCTCCCAGCTCCGGAGTTTAGAAATGTTTTCTCACCAGCTCCGGAGTTTGCAGACAATTAAGTGCGACCCCGCCCACTTTAGCGCGACCCAGCGCACTTTTCTTGTACCTTCTCTTTGGAGGTGAAAAAAATTTGATGCGGATAAGAGTGCCGGGTTCTCCTGGCTTGTCTGTTGTTGTTTTTGCCTCCCGCCCCTTTAAGAGCTCCTTGAGACGGAACCAGGAAGTAATGGGGCTCGTGGCAAGTTCGACCGGCACCGGCAGGTTAGTAAAGGCTTCTTTTGTCCTCCCCCCCCTCACGCCGACAGGAGCAGGAAGTGCTGAGGGGTGGGGACGCAGGAACAGAAACGAACCCCCAAGATCTCTGGTCCGAATTTAAGGGACCAGCGGATCTTAGGGGTCGTGTGAAAAGGCCCATAGTGTGGGATGAGGGGGTGGTGGAAGAGAGGGGTGAGAGAGTGGGAGTTTTTACCTTAGGATCCAGGTGGGAGATAAACTTCCATGAAAAAGTGGCAATATAGTAATATTAAATTTGATAAGACTCATCTGCACTCTCCATTGGACAAACAGGACAATCTCTAAGGAAATGCATCAGTGGACACAAGTTTGATATAAGAATCCATAATACATTGAAACCTGTCTGAAACCATTTCAGTCTACCAGGACACGCCTTGAAGGATTTGAAGGTCCCCATTTTGGAAAAGAATCATTACAAATCCAGAATACAAAGATAAACAGCTGAGATAAAATTCAGTCTGGGTTTCTTGAGTCATTAGGGTTACATAAACGTTACATTAAAATATGCTGCTGTATGTTTGAAGAAGTGGACGAGTCCACAAAACGTTACATGGAAATATAAAAGTTAGTTTTTAAGGTGCCAAGTGTTTTGTGTCTTTTGTTTTGTTTTGTTTTTCTTTGATTTTTGCCTGCAATTCTTGAAAGGACTAACATGGCTACCCTCTCTGATAAATAACCTTGGGAAGTCACTCTGAAACATTGCTTATTGCACTAAAATGTATCTTTTACAGTAAGTGTTACTGTTACACCCAAACGTATTAGATATTGCAAAGGGTGATGAGCACAGCACAAAACATCATGGGCTGTCCCCTGAGTTCACTAGATGACATTGCTAGGGATGGCTGCCTTAGGAGAGCGAGGAAAATTCTCAGGGATGACACACACCCTGGTCAGCACTTATTTACTCTCCTGCCACTGTGCAGGAGAAGTATAGCCAGCCGTACCAACAGGCTGAAAAATAGTTTCTGCCCGGGCGCTGTCAGACTTTTAAATGGAAAATATAGTGTGACTTGTGGGGCTGTTGTGGTGTGTGATAAGTCTACAAGGTACAACAAGGTTGTATAGTTGTTAGTGGGATCCCTTGTGTTGGGGGGGTATGAGGGAGGCTTAGCTAATGTCATTGTACACATGTTGTACTTTGACAGTAAAGTACTATTATTATTAAGTTATCTCAGCAGACAGACAAGATAACTACACTGGATTTTGTATTACAAATCACTAGTCAAACGCTTCCCAAGCATTTAGGACTACATGATGTATCAGCGACTTATGGGAGCAGATTGCAGTAAGGTGGCTTTCTGCAGCTGACTGATGGTGACTTTGTCAGCTTCAATTTCTTCTAAATACTTGCTTAGTTGTTTAGGCACCACACCCAGCGTGCCAATTACCATGGGGACCACCTGTACCGGTTTATGACAGAGTCTCTGAAGTTCAATTTTCAGATCATCATCATCATCATCATCATCATCATCATCATCATCATCACCATCATCACCACCACCACCACCACCACCACCACCACCACCATCATCATCATCATCATCATCATCATCATCATCATCATCATCATCATCATCATTATTATTATTATTATTATTATTATTATTATTATTATTATTATTATTATTATTATTACAGATGTGTTTCAGTCCCTCGTTTAGAGCAATACTTAGGCACAAAACAGATGAATAACTTTGCAATTAGAAGAACAGCTGACCTAAGCAATGAAGGTTATATGATTATCCTCTCATGACTTTCTCAGCTTTGCAAGTTGTAAATTATCCTGTCTTTCTTCTGTGGTTGACCGTTGGGAAGAAGCAACAATTCCATTTGCACATTGATTTTGCAAGCACAGCAGCTCTGAAGACATGTCTCTAGAATGAAATGTATGTTTGCTTCTTAATTATGAAGCACCACATCTTGTATGTTTTGGTGTTGAAAAACAGAGCAGCCAGAGGCGTAGCTTGAGTTTGGAGTGCCCAGGGACACCTTCCCCCCCAGCCTCTCTCTCTCTCTCTCTCTCTCTCTCACACACACACACACACACACACACACACACACACACACACACACACACACACCCCTCCACATTCGTGAACGAAACCACTGGTCCCGGTTATGGCTTATGACAGTGTGGGAGGGAGTTGATCTGAACTTCCCCCAGCCAGGCAGGAGGATCTGAAAAGGTCTCTCTCTCTCCCTCTCTCTCTCTCTCCTTCCTACAGCTACACATGGCCATTGGAGCCTGGAGCACCAGACAAATTAGTGGAGGACTGAAGTCTGAGAATACCGGTCAGAAAGCAGGGATGAGATCTTAATGTATCTCAAGAGAGCGAGAGAGATCCTCTCGGTCAGATTCAGGAGAACCCAAGAGGTGGGCTCGCCAGTTTCAGGAGTGGCAACAGTGCACATACAAAGGCACACAGGGAGCATGGTCATGCTCATGCTGCAATCTGTGGTGGGAGGGGGAGAAAGCGATCTCCCTGATTCTATGAGCTCCTAGTGCCTCTCACACACCCGCCCCATTCTTCCAACTCCCTATGGCCACACCAGGGAGGATCCGAGCCCTTCTCTCGAGCTCAATACAGGGTCATCCTGGCCACCAGCCTGATGAAGGGGATTCTTCCCGCCAGCATTGCAGCCCGCCACCAGTGCCATTGCTTCTCTCTCTCCCTCTTTCCTGTGTACCATTCACCAACCCACTCACCCACCCACCCTGCAAAGAGAGTTAGTAGTCTCCAACTTAGTGCCTTTAGCACCGGTGGAGTGCCCAAGCCTTAGCTGGGGAAAAGGAGGACTGCTGGCGGGAGGGCACACAGCTTCCTCCTGATGCTCCCCCTCCAGGTGCCCTCAGATTGCTGCACTGCTGGGGCAAACGTACCCTTCCACCTCCCTAGATATGCCCCAGAGAGTAGCACTCTAGCCCAAAGGAGATAAGATAGTCTGTGAAATGGGAATCAATATGTGCCATTTATTGCAACATAAGCCTTGTATTTTCCCACCATATTGGTTTGGGCTGGCTAGTATTTGACAGGCATCATCTAGATCAGTGAGTGGTTCTCCAGCTTGGGTCCCCAGATGCACTTGGACTGCAGATATCCTGGCCAGCACAGCTTGTGGTGAAGGCTTCGGGGAGTTTCAATCCAAGAACATTTGGGGACCCCGTATTTGAGATCCACTGTTCTAGATGTAATTAGAGGTTATAAAATCTCCATTGGATAACTCAAAACCACAGCAGTCAGTATCAGAATTGTAACACAAAAATATTGCATGGGATATGGATTAAAATATTTTTAAAAACTATGAAAAAAAGCCAGAAAGCTAACAATAGACTCCTACACAGGCAACATTAACTTTTCATCTGCCATATGTTGCTTGCCTTGCTTTGAGCACCCTTGTTAGCAACTGGTGGAGCTGCTGCGGTAATGTCATGTAATATTTTTAAACCTCCTGATTGCTCAGGACGAAGTAGAACATTGGTGAGCAGTACACTTTCTGTGAGAGGAAGAAAAGGTCCATTTGTATGTAAGAATAATCCTTCACAAGCATTCAGGAACATGGAAAGGAATGGACCAAGATAGAATGTTGGACAACATTCCTGGGAGGGAAATGGAGTGAGAAGATGTCCCAGATGGACAGCAAAGGAAGAGGAAAAGACAGTGGCTAGTAAGCAGGTCTGGGGGGTTGGGGTGGGTGGGAGGTATAAGATGAGTGTTGAAAATGGATTGGAGAAACCCCTTGATGCTGACAATCACACCCCAAACTAAGGAACCTTTGAGTAAGGTTGCAGTATGTCAGAAGTAGCAGAGATAGGGTGGATAATAGCTTATTCAATTTTCATTTAAAGCAACAAGATTGTTCCATCGTAAACTGATATTTTCCTACAGATATTCTGCTACAAGAGGAAACCATAAGTTAATTAAATTTGTTGCCCTTCTGTGAGCTATACATGTTTTTTTCCACTGTTCCTCTGCCATTTAATTTTTTTAAAAATGTTTATGGACTGTTTTAATTAAGCAGTTAAAACATTTCCCCTTTTCCTTTATTTTATTTTATTTTTTACATTTTGCATTGGATCCATTGGGATGCATTCACAGGAAGTGTGAAGAAGAGGGCCACTCTTTTCCCCATCGCCTCTTCTGTGTCTCATTCATTTCAGTTCAGTTCTCAAAGTGCCCACATGGAAACAGTCCCCTGCCTATGTATCACCAAGCTTGGCAGATTATGCTGCTGGCTATAAATTGGATGTATAGCATTGTGCCTCTGCGTTCACTGCAGATGGTGATACCAGAGGGTGCGGAAGAAGCATTTTGAACAGAATCAGCAGCAAAATTGTTAAAAACCAGAGCTAGATGTGAAATGTATAAAATTCTCAGATGGTAATACTAATAGGGGTACTTGCTTAAATGTCTACTTGAAAGTAAGCTTTGCTGCTTTCAGTTGGTCTTACTTCCATGTAAAGGTTGACTCACTGATTTAAATTGTATTCCAGAGCCAGCTAGTTGTTTCCATAAGAACTGATATACAGTATACTAATGTATAGACAATATACTAATAAGACAAATGTGTAAATGTTGATCAGCTGCTGGAGGAAAGAGCATAGGGAGCTCCCCTCAGCCCATGGATCCCTCATATTAAATCTGATATTTGTGCAGCTAAAAGGTTGAAATTAAGAGATGCTAAATTAATAGCCAAAAATTGGAAGTTAATTGTGATCTCTAATTAAATGGAGGCTACAAAGAAGTGTGGAATATAGTTATTAATTAGAGATGGTTAGTTTGTACAAAAAACACTGCCCTGATGTGTGAGAGTTCCCTCTCCCCTCCTCCCCAGCCACCCAATCGACATACTGGGGTCTCTGCACCACTGGGGTCCTTCATTGTCAGTGTGCCAATCCACACTGGAGCCTGGCTGGCCCTTCCCCACCTCCTCAGGCAGGTGACCACTCTGGCGAGGAGGTGGGAGGGAATGTCTCGCTATACAACCAATGAGTGGTTGGCTGCCAGGGGAGGCAGGAACTCTCACTTGGGCAGTGGCTCTTTGTGCTTCATATTAAGCACAAAACACTCATCTCTATTATTTATTATAAATGAATAGATCGCTCGACTATTGCCACTTCTCTTTTTGATGAGGTGACTGTGGTCTTCATTGGCATTTGAGATTTGTATGGGGCTTTTCCTTAAATGAGGTAGGCATGATCCCTCCAGGCAGAAGAGTGCTTAAGAACATAAGAAGAGCCATGCTGGATCAGGCCAAAGGCCCATCTAGTCCAGCTTTCTGTATCTCACATTGGCACGAGACTAGATATCTGTCTCCTGATACCACTCCTCTGCATTTGTCCCTTGAAGTACCCTGGTTTTAAATCCGGAGATTACACATCATCATGGCTTGTAACCTGTGATGAACTTTGCCTCCAGGAACCTGTCCAATCCCCTTTTGAAGGCATCCAGACCAGATGCCATCACCACATCCTTTGGCAGGGAGTTCCACAGACTAACAACATGCTGGATAAAAAAATATTTTCTTTTGTCTGTTCTCACTCTCCCAACTCTCAGTTTGAATGGATGTTCCCTAGTTCTGGTATTTCGTGAGAGAGAGAAGAAGAGCGTCCCTCTGTCCACTTTACTCATGTACTGCATTATTTTGTATATCTTAATCATATCCCCCCCCAACTGCCTTTTTTCCAGACTAAAAAGCCCCAAATGTTTTAGCCTTTCCTCATAAGGGAGGTCTCTGAGCCCAGTAATCATTTTAGTTGCTGTCTTCAGCACCTTTTCCAGTTCCACTATGTCTTTTTTGAGATGCGGTGACCAGACGTAGATGAGCTCTTCTTTCTTTGTGGTATGCACTTGTGCTGGGGCTCTATTACCGTTGTTTTAAACAGGCTAATTCCCTGTTTTAAAGAGGGAAGTCCGCCCTTTGGAAACCAAGAGTTTTTGTGTCAGATTTGCTTAACACTCTTCCCTAACATGCATGACAAAGGAGTTTGCAGCATGGTCACTGTTCCCCAGAGGCTCAGTGACATTCATATCCCTGACCAGGTCCTGAGTATCACACAGTATTAGATCCAGAGTTGCCTGTTCTCAGGTGGGCTCCATGACAAGTTGCTTGAAGTCACAATCATTCAGCATGTTGAGAAACCTGGTTTCTCTTTCTTGCCCCGAGCTCGCATTGGCCCTGGCATTGTGGGGATAATTGGAGTCCCCCATGATCTACTATCATGTCCCTCTTAGACACTTCCATGATTTATATCCTCGTTTCAAGGTCCCCCTCAAGTTTTTGCTCTGGTGGACGATAGCAACCCCCCCCCCCACACACACTATCACATCTTTCCTGGGACCTGTTAGTTCAAACCACAGTGATTCTATGATGGAGTCAGACCCATTGTCAATCTCCATTCTGTTGGATTTTACCACGCCTTTGACATAGATGGCCACTCCACCTCCAACCCGCTCCACTCTGTCCCTTCTATAGGGTTTATAGCCCGGAAGTGCTGTATCCCACTGGTTCTCTGCATTCCACCAAGTTTCTGTTATGGCTATCATATCAATGTTATCCCTAGCTACCAAATGTTCAAGTTCTCCCATCTTTGCTTGGAGGCTTCGGGCATTTGCGTAGAAGCACCTGTACAGTCGACCCCCCCAAGAACAGCTGCTTCTTTGTCCCCCCAACCTCCACAGCTTTTAATTCAGGTAGGCAAACTACCACATCCCATTATTCTCCCAGTGCTAATACCTACTATGTCATCACTTTGTGGTTCTCTACCTCTCCAACCATGTTCCACGGGGATGCGGTGTTCCGAACTGGGTGCTACTCAGCTCTGGTCGGCTTTCCCCCAGTTATCAGTTTAAAAGCTGCTCTGAAGCCTTTTTGATGTTGAGTGCCAGCAATCTTGTGCCATCATGGTTCAAGTGCAGCCCGTCCCTCCTGAACATTATCTTCAAAATGTCCTCCAGTTCCTGACAAATCTGAAGCCCTCCTCTTGACACCATTGCCTCATCCACTCATTGAGGCTTCTGAGCTCTGCCTGCCTGGTGGGTCCTGCATGAGGAACAGGCAGCACTTCTGAAAATGCCACCTTGGAAGTCCTGGACTTCAATCTTCTTCCTAACAACCTGAATTTGGCTTCCAGGACAGACTGCTTATCCTTCCAAACATCATTGGTACCAACATGTACCATGACAACTGGCTCTTTCCCAGTTCTTTCTAACAAACTATCTAGATGTCTGGTTATGTAAACAACCCTGATATTAGCCTCCATTAATATGGCTTCTAAATACAGCATCTTTGGTGAGTACTTAGGAGTCGGCCCTGTCCCTGGAAAAATTGAGCTCTCCCCTTGCAGAAGTGTTACCTGGTTCTTCTCCAATTTTATGCCATCCCTACAATTGACTGTGATAAAGGGCAAATGTCATTCACATCAGATGAGTTAAGTCAAATAATAAGGATTAGGAAGCATACTGAAGATACTGTAAAGAAACTTTAGAACTTATATCCCTTAGTTTAGCATGTTTAATATTTTGGGAGAAGATATATTGCATTTTTGCTCTTTTAGCAAAAGTAGAACTCTTGGCTATAAGCACACACAAAAGACAGCAAAGATAGATAATAATTGGAAGTCAGCAATGTCCAAATATTCTTTTGTAGTGGAAACTTGTAGTGGAAACTGTAGTGCAGAAGCAAATAAACTATTTTTGAGCTAGCACAAGCTGCACCATTTTATATTCTCTTTTAGTCAGAGCATTTTAATTTGAAATTAAGATAGCCTAGAGTGCATGACTCATGGAAGTTTATTTTTACACTGTAGCCTGTTCCACTGCCACTGATGCCCCCCCTTCTCCAGTAAATCAGAAGAGCTGTTTCCCCTCTTCAGAAACTAAATGAAAATTCCAAGGCTGCAACTGTGAACCCATTTGTTGGAAATAAAACTCACTCAACACAATAGACCTCGTATCAGAATAAGCAAAGCATTTATGGGATTGTGCTGCACATATGTCATTGTAAAAGATAAAGAGCTAAAGGTGTCAGTTGTCATTCTCTGTGGTTTCCCATACAGTATTATGATTTGGAGACAAATGTTTTGAATGTGTTCTTAGAGTATTTTATCATGCTTAAAATTTCTTTATCATACACTACCGTAAATCCATTTTCTTTAGGATCTGTATCACCCTGTGCTATACTTGCTTTGTTTTGCATGTGTCATTACACAGGATCTAATGGTAGCTTATTGGGCACAGTACAAATTAAGCATCAGCCACACCTGTTTCTTTCAGAACAACCTAGACGATAATAGTAGTGATGAATGCCTGTTTGTAACAAGGCACTGTTCCATTATGTATAAAAGCCATCAGCACCTCCACACCCATATCTCTCTTTGAATCCAATTCTATTCATTTATTTCTAGCTCGTCTCAAATATTCCATTCTTTGTTAGGATTCTTGAGACTAGGGGGCTTCAGAGATCTTGGAGCCATACAGCAGCAGCAACAACAATAATATAAAACTGCTGAAACCCATCTGGAAAAAAGTGCAACAAAAGTGAATAGAAGTCCACTTCCATAATAATAATAATAATAATAATAATAATAATAATAATAATAATAATAATAATAATAATAATAATAATAATAATAATAAAAGTGGCATTTTGGAGCGTTATAGTCCGAAAAAGAAATTGGCAAAAATTCAGAAAATGAATTTGTTTGTCTGGGACAAGCTTATTCATATTTTTTTCTGTTGATCACATGGCACAAAGGAAAATATGAACACATTTTGAGTTTTCCCACTCCCCCAATTGCCCATGTTTCCCCCTTTGCTTCTGGAACTTTTACTTACAACAAAACAAATAAACAAGCAAAAGAACAGATCCCGTTGCATTGTTCACTTGGTGTGATCACTTGCAAAAAAGTGCAGTGGCTGATTGGACAGGGCAAAGATTCAGGCTAGGACAGTGGTGGAGAACCTTCAGTGCTCCAGATGTTTTGGACCACAAGTACCACAATCATTTGTCATTGGCAATACAGGGTTGGAATTCTGGGAGTTGTGGTCCAAAACATCTGGAGTGCTGAAAATTCACCACCACTGGCCTAGGAGGACTCAGTCTTTGGAAATATTATAATTTATTTCTATTTTTTAAACAGCATGTACAACCACACACACACACACACACACACAGAGAGAGAGAGAGAGAGAGAGAGAGAGAGAGAGAGAGAGAGAGAGAAAGAGAGAGAGAGAAAGAGAGAGAGAGAGAGATTGAGAGAGAGATTGAGAGATTGAGAGAGATTGAGAGAGAGAGAGAGAGAGAGAGAGAGAGAGAGAGAGAGAGAGAAGGAAGGAAAGCTGCTATATCACCTGGAGAAGATCCTGATCTTTTGAAGGTCTGGCTTTTCCTCTTCCTCTGATCACATGACAGAAGATGTGGGATAGCAGTTCCCATGAGGATTTCTTTTTAAAAAGTGCTAGCTGAGCAGCGTGGGGGGGGGGGGGATAAAAAGAAAAGGAAAAAAAGCCAGCTGGTGTTATTTATTTATTTATTTATTTATTTATTTATTTATTTATTTATTTATTTATTAGTCTTATACCCCACCCATCTTCCCAAAAGGGAACTCTGGGCGGCTTACAATAAAAAAATAGGTAAAACAGAAGCAAACAAGTAAAAAGGGAGCAAGATGGCGGGCATACCCAAAACAAAATAAACATGGGCAAAGGAAAAAAAAAAGAAAAAAGAAAACTAAACAGAAAGGTCGCCGAACACCTCCCTGAAGAGATAAGTCTTCAGGGCCTTTTTAAAGGCGGGCAGGGACTCTGTCAGGTGCAGCTCACTGGGTAGGTGGTTCCATAGCATGGGGCCCACCACAGAAAAGGCGCGGTCACGCGTACACGATTTCTGCGCCTCTCTGGGTGTGGCCGCCCTCAGTGAGCGTGCCTGCACCAATCTCGTGAGTCTGGTCCCAGTTGATCTTTGGGGAGGGGGGAGTAAAAAACCCCAGTGTCAATCCGCCAGCTGGCTGGCGCTAGGGGGTGGGGGGTGGGTGAATTAAAAAAGAATTAAAAAGCACCAGATCAGCCAGAGGACCAGCTGACTGGTGCTGGGGTGGGGATTAAAAAAATAAAACAGCACCGACCAGCCCCAGGAACCGCTTGGCACTATGGGGGAAGTAACCTGGATCATCTACATGCTCCTACAATGTCTGCCTCTTAAAAAGATGTGGATTTTTAAGTGAGGCAAAAAAAATTTCCCTACTTCTCCAGTAGGTCTTAGAAACCTCGCTTTAGGGGGCGTTACCAGGGTTTCTTTTTCTTTTTCTCCCAAAAAGCCCAGTGGTGGTGGGGACGACATTTTTGTACACGGTTTATCTTCAAATTTGATCTGCATTTAAAGGGATGTGGGATAGAGCCCAAAGAAGAATTTGGCAGTCTTTTTTTCAGCTTGTTAAATATAGCAGTTAGTCTTTAAGATGCCACAATGCTTTTATTTTCTTTATTTTTGTTTTTAATTTTGTTTTGATTTGCTAACACAAGTCCAAAACTTGCAGTTTATTGAGTAGCATTTCTGAACTGTGCCAATGGCTAGGCTCCTTAGAGACCTACATTAACAACCTGTGAACAAGGCTTTCCTTCTCTCTCCCAGTGTGACCATTTACTTCAAACTAGCACAGCAAACACGGAACTCCCAAGTGAATGAGAGTGAATTCGCATTTCCCTTATTTTGCAGTTACACTTTGTAGTTGCATCTTAAATAATATTGGACAGGTTTTTAAAAAAAAGAATGTACACAGACTTTTCTTTTGCTTATCTGTTCATTAAAGTCATCCAAGCTTTCTTAGTATACAGGTTTGGATAAATTCCCAGAAGTTTGGATAACCTCCCAACAGTTTTACCAGCTTGAATCTCTGTTTCATTATCTTTATCCAAAGGAGGGTGTGTTGCTCTTTATAATTACTACCTGTACAGTTTCAAAGCTAATAGATGGAAAGCTTCATCTAAACAGGAATACATGTTGTTTCATATCAAATTATTCTACATTGTTATTTTCTTACAAATGAAGTAAAATAGAAACTCACCCATAACTTCAAAGCTTTTGTATAGAGTATGTCATGTTGTTGCTTCAATATTCTAGTATAAAGCTTAGGCTTTCGTTAAAGTGTCTAACAAAAGGGACTTGTGATTAGTCATAGATGTGGAGCTTTAAAATGACCTGCATGCTCTAGGATTTGCATCCTTCAATAGATATAGCCAGATATTTCTACAGATAAAACCCAGATAGGCTTGTAAGTCAGAATACAGTCATTCAAATACTGGTTCTCAAGCAATATACAGTAATACCTTGGTTTAATAGTATTTTGGTAGAGATGGGTGTTTCATTGACTGGTTCCAGAACAAAACAACCCAGTCCCATGCTCTGGAACAAATTCAACTGTGGTCTTATCTTGCTTTGCCTCATGCTGGGCGAAATTCCAATCAGGAAGAAGCCTCCTGATATTTTTCTAAATTTTGCCTTGATCAACAAGCAAAGTCTTGCAACACAAGCACTGGATCACATCACATGATCACAAGTGAGCCAATGTGTGTCTCTCCCTCCCTCCTCCCTGCTGGATTGTGGGTGATTGTCTGGAACTTCAGGCAAGCCTCCAAAGCCGAGGAGGTGAGAGGAAGGGAAGTCTCCATTGAACCAGCCAGGAATGTTTTCAAAGGAGAGTGCAGGTTAGGATTTTGTTTTTCTTTTTATTTATATTTATATTTAATTAATTTCAATATTCTTTCTTATTTTTAAACAATTTCTTGTCATGGAGCAGCTAGCCAAGTGTGTAAATGGCTACAACTTGCACTTTATTATTGTCACATTAAAAACACAGAGTAAAATCCAGTTGTTAGTCCCAAGCAGAGCAGATTCCGCAGCCAGGTATGTAAACCATGGTGTAGATATGGACTTCTAGCCAACTTCTTTTGTGAGTTTGGGCATTTTGTGTGTAGGGTATGTGGTCTATGGGCCCACAAAAGGCATCATCTGAGTTTCCATTATTTCCTATGGGAAAATTTACTTTGACACATGAGTGTTTTGGTTTACAAGCAAGATTCTGGAATAACGTATGCTTGTAAAACCAAGATATTACCGTAGTAACATATAGCCCATATTCAGCACTTTGAATTTTACATGGAAACAGATAAGTTGTCAGTCAAGATGCTGACACAGAGGAGTCACATGTTCCCTGTAACCAGCACCAGTCATCTATGTCAGTTTCCAAAGAATTTCAAAGATAGCCACATATACTATATGTTGCGGTACAGTAGGACCCCTGTATCCACTGATTAATTAACCACTGATTCAGTTATCCACGGATGGCAGAGGAAAAAATAATAATTCAGCAGCTGCAAAGCAAGCTACTGTCACAAACAGCAGCTGTAAAGCATGCTATTGTCACAGAAATAGCATGCTTTTTGGTGTGTGTGTTGGTGTTCTCTCTTATCCATGGTTTTCATTATCCATGGGAAGACCTGGGACTGATCCCAGCGGATACCAGGGCCCTACTGCACTCCAAATATGGCTCTGAAACCCCAATTTGCACCAGCCATTCCAAGTGTTATGTTAAATAGTGTAGGGGACAAGACATGGTCCCCAAAACTATGGCTGAATGTCAGTTTCCCTGAGCCACCACAGAAGCCTCATCTCAGGCAGGACATGTAGGAGAATACTATATAGTTTATACTGTCAAAAACTGTTTAGAGGTTCAGCAAAACCAACAGACACGTTTGTCTCTAACTAATTCCCAGCACAGGTTATTCATGGCAACCAAGGCAGACTCTGTTGGAAGCCAGAGTGACGTTATTCTAGTGGGCCAATGTGGCTTTGTGGCAGCACATAGTCCCCAGAGCCTTCCCCACCACACACACACCTCTCCCTCCCTCAGCCACACTTAGTAGGGATGGGCAATTCACCATTTAAATAGATCACAGCCAGAGATGGGCACAAACCATTGGTTTGTTGGTTCATGGTGGTTTGTGCCAGTTCATGTAGTGGCCAAACAGGTGTCCAGTGCTTCAATGCCCTACCTACTCAAGCAGACACCCACTCAGAGGCAGTGGCCTGGCTTTCCTGCCCCGACTTCCTCCAGATGGTGCCTCTTTTATGATCTGTTCTGGGGAAAACCTTTTCTCTCAATCCCATTGCCTTCAGGGATGAGAGAAAGGGCATATTTCCCCCGCTGTGTTCCCATTTGCTCAACCAAGAGAAGCTATGTCAGCCCCCTGTTGTCCTTCTACTAGCAGGTGAAGATATTTATTTTCAGAGAGACATTCGGTTCTCTTCTGTTTCAGTATTGTTCTATGGTGTCTGACCACCCTGAGGGTAATTCTTCAGAGAAAAGTAGGCTCTACAATGGAAGGCAGGAGTAAAAGGAATAGACAGGGTATGTGTTGAAAAGCAAAACCTGTTTTTGCTGCTTCAGAACTGTGTAGATTCATCTGAGTAGGCAAAGAATGCTGACTCATACAAGGGAAAAGGAACTGCTGGTATCTGGGCAAGGTTCTCTGTTCCCTCTTTCTCCTGGTTATGGAAGATTATTCATGATGAGACATTGAATTAAAAAAAATAAAACAAGGAGAAAGCTGGCTTAAAACATTAGTTTTAAGCCCTTTCAGTTTCCTTTGCCAGAAAAGTTGAAGTTTTTGAAGTTCTGGAGAAAAAGAGTTAGGCTGGTCTTCACACGGCACGTGTAATGTGTAACCCATCTGATTATCTCACTGATTTGGACAGGATTTGTTTATTTTTAATTCAATGAGGAACATTTGGTTTATGTATTGACTTCCTTAGTAATTGTATCCTTCCTCCTCAGAAATTTCACTGGATAATGCTGCTTCTGTCACATACCCTTAGTGGTCATGAATAAATTACCTCTACTTTTTCCCTTATCTAGTTTTAGCCTAATTCCTGTGTTACTGCTGAATATTAAACTGTAGTAGTTGAGGTTGTTCAAGAATAAAAAAATGAAAACTTGTTTTGTACTATACTGTTGCTAATTACTGTAACTAGTTTGAAGCATTTTCTTTACTGCTGTGTACCTGACTCTGTATATATTTATCTGTCATATATTCAGTTATTCACACAAACACATAAAATTAAAATAGACATGAAAATTTTACTGAATGCTTGCCATAGAGCTTTCTTAGCCATGCCAGGGAATATTAGAAGAAACTGCAAACTTATTGATAAAGTCCAACATGGCTGACAGAAAAAAGATACAATTGGTATTCATATCAAAACACTGTTCTTTGAACAGTAATTGTGTGTACAAAACAGTGTGTACAGAAAAATCCCTCTCTCTGAACAGGGATGGGGGACTTAGGCACAATCTGTTTTCCATTTATCATGCTGCCTTTTCATCAACCCCCAGACAAATCAGAACCACTTCACACCTCCACCAGAAAGGCCACTGCATAATAACCCATACTTAATGAATGTTGGGAAGGGTTGCTTAGGTGGGACTTTCACACATCCCAGGCCGTTATCCATCTAATAAGTCTATTCAGACCAGGGTGGGGTGAAACCAAGGTGAATTATAAATTGAAAATATCCCAACAACTTTTTCTCAGACTACTTGGATGAGTACCAAAACATTTTGATCCCACAAGAAAAGAATTTCAGTTGCCACGACTCAAAATTACCTCACCTGGAAGACTGGGAATCTCCATAGACCTTGTAACAGTAATTGTACCTTCCTTCTCTCCTTTATCCTGCATTTATCCAAAGGTGTCAGATTTGTGTATACAGTTATGTCTGCTTAGGAGTTATGTTATATGTGTACAGAATTTAGGGAACCAGTTTTTATTTAGGGAACCCTTGGGGAGATGAGGGCCAGCACATGTGCATAGGATCCTTACCCCTCATGGATCATAAAAACTGCCAGAGAAGGTATGGCAGACCAGTTAGGAAGAGTAGTGAGTGCCTTCTTGCAACAGTGCAGGATTACAGCATGCTTAAAGGAGGCAACAGTAAAACCACTGTTAAAAAAGCCCTCCTTAGACCCAACAATACTGAACAATCTAGGAAAGTCCTAGAGTGGGTTGTGGCCTCACAGCTCCAGAGATTTCTGGATGAAATTAACTACCTGGATCCATTTCAATCTGGCTTCAGACTTGGCTATGGGACTGAGACGGCACTGGTTGCTTTGGTAGATGACTTACGCAGGGAAATGGATAGGGAACCGGTGTCCCTTTTGGTTTTACTGAATCTGTCAGCTACTTTTGACACTATAGACCATGGTGGGGGCAGGGGCAGGGGCAGCTCCAGGACCCCCAGTAGGTCTTGCCTTCCCTGCCCAGGCTCGTTGGGCACCAAATTCAAAAGGACTAAGCAGCCTTCCTCCTGCTCCCCTTTGCCCGAGTGAAGGGGAGAAGGGGGAAGTCTCGGCCCTTTTAAATTTGGCACCATGTGAGCACCCTCCCAACCACTTCTTTGCCCCATGCAGCCGTCGGGGCACTTGTCATCTGGCTGGGGAGGGGGGAACAGGGGACTTCGCCGCTGGACCTCCTGCTGCTTCTCCACCTGGCGTGCTGCTGGGACGCTTGTCATCTGGCCGGGGAGGGGTTAACAGGGGACTTTGCCACTGCCTCCCCCCCTCCCGGTGGTGGTTGCCCCCGCCGCCAATCATTCCTCCCAGCTTGGCGGGCAGCTCCCTGAGGCCGCCACCAGAGAGGCAGAGGGCAGCCGGGAGGAGGTGCCTTGCCTGAGTGAGCACAGCAGGGCCCAGGCCACAGCCCAGCAGCAGTACTACCCACAGCCAGGCAGCCTAGCACCAGCCCGGGTTCCTGCATGCCTTGCTGGTGCATGAGTGTGTGTGTGTGTGGGGGAACTCCCTCCCCAAACATGCCGGGAAGCTGGCAGGGACCCAGCGGGCAACCTCTGACAGCACCGCGGGTCACTAGTCAATTACCAGTTGCCTGCAGTCGACGTGTTGGCAAGTGTAATGTAAGCAAAAGGCCAGCATGGAATTAGCTCAGCCAACAAAGCCAAACCAAGCCAAGCCAATAAGCCAAGGGAGGAAGAAGACATAACTAGATAACATGTAATAGCAGAAGCAGTGATGGCAGCACACAGAAATCATGGATTTTCCTGTATAGATTTAAACTGGAAGATGGGTGGGCAAGCACTTTAAAACAATGTTTTTATATATGTGTTAAAGTATGCTAAAAGGCTAAGAAGCACATTTCTACTTTTACTTTTTAAAGAGATGTCCTTTTCAAGCTATGAGCACTTATAGTTTTGTATTGAAACGTGATTTATATTCTGGCCTGTAACTTTCATGGCTAAAAGCTGACAATTGAAACATATTTCTAACTTAAGTATTTGCCTGCAACTTAAGTTCAGTCTTCATATATTTTGGTTGCACCTACAGCTTTTGCTTATAGCTATAATAATGATATTTAGAGATCACATGCCTATGACTTTTTAAATAGTTACATTTTTTTCAATACCTCTTGGTTTTTTATGCACAGAATTTTACAGAATTAGACAAGCTATTGTTGCCTGGAATATTTTTTCTTTGTTTATGTCACCATGAGTGAAACCAAAAATGTAGCTTACAGACTTGCTCCGCTTTACCTTAAAGAGTAATAATAAGAGAAGTGGAGCAAGTCTGGAAACTACATTTCTGGTAGGCAAGTAAAATGATTTATATCTTAATACACAGATGAACATTGATATTACTGTCATGATTATCTGGTTCAAAATGGGATTAACCCATTCAGCGGTTAACATTCGTAGAAATGAACTACACCAGACTGAAATTATCAAGAGATGTTATAAAGTTTTATTGTAATCTAAGTTCCTTGTTTGGATGCTATATTTTTGACCCTGATAGCCATTTTGGCTCATTCACAGATAGAGAATTTACTACTAGAGAATTTGTTTGGTATTTGTATTCAGTGGAATATTACATTTTGTTTAGTATTTTTATCCAGTGGAATATTACAATTTACATTCAAAGCATTTCTTTTGCTGAGGTGAGTGATGAGATGGAAAGAAGACTATTTTGGGTACTATTCTTAATGTTTTAGCAGAAATGACAGATGTGAAATGTCACTTTTGGCAGAGGAATTCACATAAGTACTGTAGAACTAAGTATTTACAAAATGATGAGACACTGAGCATCGGGTAGCATCATGTAAAAAGACATTCGAGAGAACATAAACTGTTATGACTGTATTGTCTATATCTAAACAGAGAAACATGGACTGATGGTAATTCGAACATTGTTAAGGGGTTTGGAATATTACACCAATGTAAATATTGAAGTATGTTAGATATAATTGATACAGCTAATTTAGTGTGAAACATTAGCTATGAACTTAAAGTTTCTTGTTCACACCCATGCCCAGGTAGGAATTATTTGGTAGCTTGGTCAAGGCATATTCTACTCAGTTCGTGATTGTTGTTACAATTAAATTCTCTCTGGTTTAGGGTGACTGTGGATGAGGGACCTCCAAAGAGTATTTTCTTAACAGGACTGCTCAGCTTTTGTAAACTCAAGGCTGTGCCTTTCTTTATGGAGCCAATCCATCTTGCGTTCAGTGTTCCTCTTTCCCTGCTGCCTTCAGCTTTGCCTACCATTATTTTCTTCTCAGTCTGAAGTATGTGAATTAGAGGAGTCTAAGGCCACAGTCTACCGTAATTTAGGGGGCAAGGGACAGGCAATATAAGATACATAGATCTGTCCAACAGAGGAGAGTGAATAGGGGGCACTGATGCAGTGGATGGGGGCTGTCACTCCCTAGAATCTGTCTCATAAGGAAATTGACTTTCTTTGTATAATGATAAGCCCAGTGCCTTGTATTAATAGCTACCGACACCGTGTTGGCGTGTTTTCCCGAAAATAAGACAGTGTCTTATATTAATTTTTGCTTCCAAAGATGCAGTAGGTCTTATTTTCAGGGGATGTCTTATTTTTCCATGAAGAAGAATAAGGTACACATTTATTGTTATCTTATTATTGAGGAGGCCTTATTTTTTTTGGGGGGGGGATGCCTTATATTTCAGCAAGAGGCAAAACTGTAACTAGGTCTTATTTTCGGGGGATGTCTTATTTTCGGGGAAACAGGGTAGCTGATATCTAAGACAAAGGTGGACAGCATGCTGCCACTCCCGTTTAGACTGGAGAGGGTGGTGTGAACTGCAGTGGAACTGGAAAGTAGGCAAATGGGCCTTCAACCCTCTCAAGTTTCTTGCCTCTGGTCTATACCAGGGTCGACAGCAAAGAGCAGCAAAGGGAATTGCAGTTTATTTCTAAAGCTTTCTTATAAAGTAGACACATATTGCCTCAACAGAAAGTGTCATTTTGTGGCAAATTGTGCCCTGAGTTTGCTAAGCGAACTTCTCTGAGGATTGGTTGACTGGAAGCATGTGGTGGGAGTAGAGTTGGCTGCAATTGAGAAGATCAGGTAATTGGATGTGTATAGCAAGGGCAGGCGGTGGATTGCTAAGAATTAGTTTGCCAAGACATTTCTAAATAAAGAAACATCTTGGCGATTTGTAGCTTTTGTAGTACATTCTTCCTACTTGTGTGGAATTTTACAGGGGTCCACATGTCCTCCTCATGTACTGTATAATCCTTCAGTTTTTGCCCTTGACTGATTCTGTGCCCCCCCCCCCAACTGCCAGCAAAGAGAGCAAAAAACAGAAGCTTTGTGCCAGGCCTTTTGACTGGAATCACTGGGAGCTGTCCATTTGGAAACAGACCAGCTGAGAAACGACAGAGAGACCTAACTAGAATCAAGATCTGGTGGTCTCTGGACAGCTCCAAGCAGAGAGACAGCTCCAGTGAGCTGCCAAGTTCAACAGAGCACTTCCTCCTTTGACACAGAACAGGATGACTCTTCGGAGCGCTGCTGGTAAAGCATAAACAGTTTATAATTGCAGTGGGGCTGAACAGTCTTGGAGTTCAGGTCTCATAAGTTAGTCTGTAGTTTCTTAGTGGATCTTTTGCCTACCTCTAAAAAAGGAGTAAAATAGGAATAGAGAAACCTGGACTGAAGGTGTTTTGATTCCTCAGGTGTACTGCCGTCCCAGGCCTTCTTTCACACTTGGGGGGGGGAGGGGAGGCAGAAGTTGGTGTTTCCTCTCCATAGAGTCCATTCCACATGGCATGTGCAAGCACCTTGATCCTGTCATATCTCCTACTCTGGTGTACAATTACCATATTTTTCAGTCTATAAGATGGCCCCCATGTATAAGACGATCCCCAATTATCCAGCCTGAAACAACAGTGTCTTCCCTGTGTTGTTTTCACATTGGCTTACTTCCATGTATAGGATGGCCCTAAATTTTTAGTCTAACAGTTTTAGTAAAAATATAGTCTTATACATGGAAAAATGCAGTACCTGTTTTGCAGTATCACACAGAATTGCTTTCTACAAGATCACACATTTCTGCCAAGCCAATTTCCTCCTTTCTTTCAGTGGTGAGGGAGAAAAAAATCCACCTCCTCACTTAAAATATCCAAAGGGGAAATATACAGTTTGTAAGTCATATGCCAGAGGTTGTAGGTCCTTTGAGTTTTCCCTGTATATGTTTTAGGATTAAGGAAGATAATTGGCAATAACTAAAATTTCACTTAGGCCCAGATTACTGAGAAAGGGTGCACGTATGGTTCTCCCTATTACTCTAGACACCTGGGATATGTGAGCACACAGGTGCTGGTCCTTGCCTTTTTTGGGAAGAGGCATTTTGTCATTGTTTCATTTTGTTTTTACTGTGTCTCCTCTCCTGCCACATATTTTGGCCATTTGCACTCCTGGGGTGTCCATCTGTGGCCTCCTGACTTTGCCAAGTGGGGATGTGATGCTTGAATACAGTGAAGCCTTCGTGGCTGGTAGCAATCAAGGCACGGTAACTATGGAAACAAGCTTGAGTTGGAATAAGACTTCTGAAACAATTGCTCTGTCATAAGAACCAGCAAACTATTCAAGTTCTGTAGCCAAGTTACAGCTGAATTTTATGAAACCCAGGTATCCCACCATGCAAGGCTGACAATAAAGAAGATAGGCCTGGCCTGTATTAGCCTTCATAAAAATGAAGTATAATATAATTAGTACTGAACATAATGTGAGGAACATGTTAACCCTATAATTCATAAATTAAAATATCTGTAAAATGTGAAAAATGAGAAGTACAGAAATGCTGACTTTCAAATGTTGATTAATATTCTGGCTTTGAATCGGAATCCTGGAATTAAGGCTCTTGTGTCTTTTTTTTTACACTGAGGCATCCACTAATCCAAATGTTACTCAGTGATAGATTATTTGCTTATGTTTCAAACATAATTCATATATATGAAATCTAGTGAGTACATCTGCCATTTTAGTATTACGGCATTGTAATACATCACAGTCTGAATGTCATAATTTTCAATATTCTATTCCCAAAATATGTTTTTTTTTAAAAAAGCAGCAATATAATGTTTGTGAAGATTCTCAGTCATCCAGGTAGTTTATCTGGAAGTTGAGTCATGGCAACTGGACTTCCTTTCCTGAGAGATTGAAACATTTTGCTGCTCATCCAAACAGCTTCGTTTCCTCAGATCGACAAAGCTGTTTGGATGAGCAGCGAAATATTTCAGTCTCTCAAGAAAAGAAGTCCAGTTGCCATGACTTAACTTCCAGAGAGTAATATAATAAATCTGCTAACTTAACAATAGAAATGCTGAAATCATATAGCAATATTGAAATATCTGCTCTTTCCCTAGACACTGGCAAACTGTCATGTTTTATCTATTTTCTTTAGTTGTTTTTTTATTTTAAACTGTTCCAGTTTCTCAGAAGCACAGAAACATTTTAAAATTGACTATTCAAGTAACATTTCCATTTTGCATGTCTGAATGCATGGATAGTTATAAAATTATTAATTATTATTTGGAAAAGAGAACTGGTGTCAGTATAATGCTCTAGGCTGACATAGAATCAAACCAATGCAATTGATTATATATTAAACATGCCTCGGTTGATGCAGCATCCAAAGTATCCTTTGGAATGGAGCCATTGCTTATCTGACACAGCAACTTAGCAGAGAGTTCTCTAAGCCTGCATTCATTCATAGAATGTATCCCAACCTGCTTTGGGCTAATTTGTTTTTTTTTTCTTTGTTCCTTAGACATGTTTAGTGCCATCAGATTTATAACATTTATTTAGTTCTTTAGGTTTAATGAGAAGAAGAAGAAGAAGAGTTCTTTCTCATGTAGTGAATCAATGGTATATGTGTGGTACTAAGAAATTTCAAAGCCAGAATCTACTGCTGTATCTGCCTTCCATGACAAACCTTGACAGGTGCAGATTTTAGCATTGTTGCAGTGTGTGTGTGTGTGTGTGTGTGTGTGTGTGTGTGTGTGTGTGTGTGTGTGTGTGTGTGTGTGTGTGTGTGTGTGTGTGTGTGTGTGTGTGTGTGTGTGTGTGTGTGTGTAATGTTTGAATGTTCTCTTAGCTCTTGTTGTCAATAGAACAGGACGGAAGGAGGGCTTATAGAGCTTGTCTCATGCATATGACATGCAGCCCTGGGGAAGATATAAATCTGGAATGAAAACTAATTGCTTTCTACTTTGTTGCACATGCTGTACAGGGCTGGCCAACAGGAACACATCCGTCCATTAACCTTAATACATAAAGCTGTCACTGGTGGATTCTAATAATAATTTTTAAATGGTATTAAAATAATACTTTGGAGAATCAAAGCTTAATTGCTTTTTTCCGCCCTTTGAAGGACAGTTTATGTTATCCAGATAAAATCTAGAGTACTTTTCTCAGCTCCTTTGTTTAATGTAATACCCATTTCAGATAGGTGATAATATTCAGAAAGTGAGCATAATGGGGACATAATTTGTAAATCAGTTTTTCATGGACTGTGTCCCCTCAGGGACCCTTCAGCCTGGGCGGAGATTAGCAAGGCAGCCATCAGATCATGGCATGTTTCCAATCATCTCTGGAAAAATGTATTTCAGATTACAATTAATTATTCCTCTTTCAGCCTTATTTATTTATTTATTTATTTATTTATTTATTTATTTATTTATTTATTTATTTATTTATTTATTTATTTATTGGATTTTTATACCGCCCATCTGGCAACAAGGCCACTCAAGGTGAACATTAGAGAGAGGTGTATAACATAGCACATGCCTAGAAACCAGGTGTACAGCTAAACTTATTTCTTGTTAATAATACCATATCTGGAGGTGTCATACAAGCAGAGGCATGGTCATTGGGTGGATTTTTAACTTTAATATGGTGCTAATGTTTAAAATATAGGTGGCTGAATGGAAATTCTAGGGTTTTCACTTTAGGAAAAAGAAAAAAACTCATATTTATCCTATATTTCTAATTCACAGCAACATCTTGGTAAATACCAGTAATAAAAATATAGTAACATTTTGGATATCTAACAATACATATGTTGTCATGTCATACTTTCATGGTTTTCTTTTATGCCTGAGCAAATAAATACATTTGGTTTTGTGAATTTTTCAGGGTAAACGTTCAGAGCTGTAATTAAAAAAAGAAAGAAAAACAAGAAAAATTGAAATATTTTTATGAAATGTTTTTTCACTGTACAATGGAAAGTACAGGTGCGTTACATCCCTTTTCTCTCTATATAGCTTTCTTTATGGAAATACTTTTTGCCTGGGCTTGATGGACTACTTGTGTTCCCTCTTCTGATTGTGGTTGTAGCAAAACACATTTGAGGATGAGTATAATGAAAGTCATTACCTGGAATGTGTGCAATTCTGACAGTGATATTCAATTACCACATTCTTTGCTTGGAGACAACTATTCTTTGGACATATTTTTTAGAAAGATTTTGACTGGATGATATAAAAATTCATGATAATTAATGACTGACAGACTAATTAGATGTCACAAAAAGGAATGTTGAAGTGCTGCTAACCAGTATCTCCCCCTGTACCTCTGTCATAGATCAGCTGGGGAAGAATCAGGTAATATGACATTGCCTGCTTCTTTGTCTGTTTCTTGTATACTATGGAAATGCTTTTACAAAAGATGCTTTTACAAAAACAGTTATTCTTTGGGTGTTAATTGTGAGAGCTGTACAAAAGAAAAAATGGTATTATCCTTTTGGTTGTATGTAGACCATTAGATCAATACAAGTGGCTGCATTCCTTTGTGCAATCTGCCCTTCTGCACAAAGAAGGTGACCTTTCACTTTTGAAAAAAAAAAAATGTCATCAGGTCACCCAGGCCAGAAGTGTGTTTGTGTAGTATCTGTCAACCTATCCCCATGATTTCTTATTGTACACACTAGGCTACCTTGTTGCGAGACAAAAGTTAGTTACTCAACAGTCTTCGTTAGCATGAAGGGTGGAATTTTTTTTATTAGCATACACTTCCTGGGATTTATATGAAGGATAACAAGGGAAGCAGTGAGTCATGATGGCTGTCTGCAACCTCCGGGTTCATAAGCAGCATCTCTGAATGCTGGCTGCTGGGAGTTGAGAGCAAAGGGCAACTGTTGTCCTCTTGTCCAAAAGCTCATGAGCTTCTCACATGGGTCTGATGGACCACAGTGGAAAACAGGTTGATTTGCTTGGTAGGTCATCAGTCTTGTTATCAACCAGGACTCTTTACTTCCATATATTCTTTTTTTTAGCATTTGGAAGCATTTTTATTTTTTTAAATTATTAGAAATCCAATATTCTTCAAGCAGCCAAGGTACCATATGGTTCTGAGAATTGCACTCCAAAAGGAGAAATGTTTCCATACTCGACTCTTCATTATATTTCATTTCATTTCATTTCATTTTTATAGAGGTGCCTGTCCTATATCACAAGGAGAAGAGCATGTACACAGTATACTTTTTTTTGCAAATATTGTTAGTTCTCATTAACCAATAGAACTCAAAACAGCCAAGAATTTAGGCTGCAGCTCTAGTTTGAATCTTCCCACTGGCCAAAATCCAATTGTGAAAATCTGCATATATAATGACAAATCACCCAAGGAGTGCTTTTTGTGCTTTGTTATCATGTCATATAACTGGTCACATGATCAATTGTGAAACTGGGAAGACCAGGCACACAAGTGACAACTGGCAAAACATCTGCTGCTGTTTGTGTGGTAGGCCTTATATGCAACGCGAATCTGTTAATGGTGATGTCTTTGGATCTTTGCCCTCATCCAATATGGTTCAGGCCAGTGGTTCCCAACCTTGGGTAACCCAGGAGGTCTTGGACTGCAACTCCCAGAAACCTTTATCTCTAGCTGTGCTGGCTGGGGTTTCTGGAGTTGCAGTCCAAGAACACCCCAGTTACCCAGGTTTGAGAACCAATTGCTTAGGCCATACGGAAGCTGTCTGCTTACCAGACACCACAACCTGAGTGTTGGAAGCTGTGACTTAGGTATAGAGTATATACCATGCAAGGATATGTTTTCCCAGGATATGTGATTTTGAATGCCAAGTAGTTCTAAGTTCCAAATTAGTAAAATTTCTTCCATTTATTTCCCTTCTGAAGGGGACAGCTCCAAGTCACGATTCTGCTTGATGTGAGCAAGTGAAATCCATTTTCAATGCATTCCTATGGGTAATTACAATTTGTACAATGGAAAATTTGTATAACATAATTTCATTTGGAACTGATTAATTACGTTATACAAGGTACCACTGTACAATTAAGCTGGCCCTACTAATAGTAGCAACTTAAAGACAACATCTGAGTTCACATTAGGCTCCAAAGCATGAGATGTTGCAGCAGATAGTTGTTATTGAACCACTTCTGCAACATGCTGTTACTTTTTATGAATTTAAAATAGCAGCAGCCAGATATTGCATGAAATACTTTGGAACCCAAGAAGAGGTTGGCTCCAGAGTATGTTGGTGATGATGAGGGAAGTTGAAATGGATGCCGAACAACACGTGGATGCCTAATCCACCACGTGCCCCCGTGGCTTCAGAAAACCACCTGAAATGGGAGGCCCTGTTACTCCTGCTAAAAAATCACACTCTACCTTAAGACATAACAAGCTGGGGAGCTGTGTAGCCATCACAAAAAAACAAATACAAGAATAAACTTTAGGCTACTACTAAAATAACAAGTTGCTAATATTTAGTGCGCAATATCCTCTTTTTCAAAACTTTACCAAGAGTTCAAGCATGGCAAAAGATGGATTTGCCAGGAGTTACTTCTTAGATGTAGAGTTCTTGGCAAGATGAAAATACATGTAATTGCCAGGCAGTCTCTTAGTTGAGACAGGAAGGTTTTTTGTTTTGTTATTTTGCTACTAGCCTAAAGGTGTCACCTAGTCTAGTCTTGTACCTTAAGACAGAATCATTGATTTTATATGTTGAGATTGTATTGATATTTCAAAGGCTACAGCCCTATTCAGGTGTTCTTCTCTCAACCCATTATTGCCATTGTGAGGGTTAAGCGAGAAGGAGAGTGAACTTCATGGTTTCAACTTGGGAAGGGACCAAATGAAAAACAAAACACTGTTTTGTCTTTTCATTAGCTAATGAAACGAAACGAAATGAAATGGGGAAGCAACATTTTGTTAGCAATGAAACAAAATGGTGGGTTTTTTGTTTTGTTTAAAATGAACCAATTCATTTTGCTGTAAAAACGGCTCCCCTAGGTCCTAGAGACACCAAATTTGGTGCCTCTAGGACTTAGGGAACCTGTTTTATAGAGTAATGAATTGGTTCATTACTGTTTTGTTTAGTATGATTTTTTTTAAAAAAAATCATTTCTAAAACAAAACAAAACAAAACACATGGGGAATGATGATGATGACGATGATGATTTGAAGTGTGATGATAGTCTTAGATAACAAGACTGATAAAAGGACACAGAGTGTCTCAATCCCTCGCATTTTTAAGATTTGCATACCAAGAAATTCATGAGGAGAGCATCACAGGAGTTGCATTTTTGTTATTTTATATTTCATAGCATGACTTGGGTAGTTACTAAACCAGCTGAGTAGCTGCACATATATTTGTTATGATGTGAACAAAATGGAGTTCAGTGGGGGTTGCTAACACGTAGGGCAGTACTGTATTCAGAATTATAATCTCAGGCTTTTTTTCGCCAGCCATACAGCAGAACGAGTTACAGTGGTCCCCCGACTGTTCACGGTTCATATACTGCGGTCCCGCTATATCACAGGGCCGCAGTATATGAAAAAAGCCCCCCTGGGGTAAGGGGGGAAAGGCCTACTTTAGGCCTCCCTTACTTGCCCCAGGACTGGTGCTGCCCCAAACAGGCCTGCGAGGGCCTTCCCGAGCCTTCTGGAGGCCCCCAAAGGAACGGGAAGGCCCTTGCATGCCCGTTTGGGGCAGCGCCAGGCTGAGGGTAAATACAAAAGTCCCCAGCTAGGTGCCCTAGGCCCGACCTGACCTGCATCTGCATATCGCGGATTTTCAATTATTGCGGGTCATGTCAGGTCCCTAACCCCCGCAATAGGCAGGGGGTCACTGTATTAACTGATATCCACTTGAAGACACAATGATCTGTCATAGCAATGAACTTGGTAATTACATATTTTATTAGGTTGTTTCCTTTGCTGTTCTCTCTTTTATCATTGGAGATAATTTGGGATGAATGCAGGGCCTGTTTGGAAATTAGGCCACACATATTCATTTTTGTATGTCATATTGAAGGCGAGAGAACCCAAAATGCATTCAGGTGAATATACATAGTTCCTATTGTGGGTTCCAGAATCGAGTGTGACCATTGTCCTGGAACACAGGGAGAAATGTCTGTGCCTTCAGGTGAATATGCTTAGGTTCCTCGTCAGACCTTCTGCTGTATGCACAAAGATTTGGTGGCGGAATTAGGTCTACTCTAGTTACGATTACCTATTGAATTTATTCAAATGACTAAAATCTGATGTATGCAATTACTTTGATTTCATAGAGAAATGACGAAGAGGCAGTGGTCGACAGAGGTGGAACACGCTCCATTCTGAAAACACATTTTGAAAAGGAAGACTTAGAAGGTAAGACTTTATTACTTTTAATTCATTGTTTGTTGGGGGGAGGATGTCTGTTAAAAACATCAAAATAATTTCACATTTTTTAAAAGTTACACAATATAGTTTCTATAATAAGAGTGATAAAAATGGTTGAAGTGGCCACTGAGATGTACTTTGCTCTACCATATCTTTTAAATTATAAAATTAAGGTAATGGTATTCTTCAGTTAAAGAATTATAGTTTGTTTTAACCAAAATAATTTAAGAACAAAGCTCTGAAAAATTCTGTACAAAAGAGAGGGTGAATAAATAGTAAAAGTCTCATCTGAAAGTGTCTTCCAAAGTCTCTTCACTCAGGATTGTTCCTGACTAAGGGTGGATTTTTCATGAATACCAGCAACCTTATTATAGTAATACAATGATCCTGAGGAGGCGGGCAGCCCGTATAGTGACACATTCTTTAAAGATGGAAATCTTAGAACTTTGTCGTATAGACGAGAATTAGACTTTGCTCCTTGGGATTTTCTTTGTTCTGCTTTTCAAAGGGGAATGTTTGTCTCTTTGCAATATGAAGTAAGATTTTGTCTGTTCTGCAGTTATTATAATGAGAGCAGGATAGTGAAATTGGTCTGCAAAAATAGCTAGGAAAGTCTTGATATTACCATTTTTGCCTCCAGAAATAGTTCAGAGTTTATTTCCTCAAGTGCCCACTTGTTTGTTTTCCTGGCAGCCCAGGGTATCCACAAAACTCTACTCCAGCACTATATTTAAAAAGAATCATTCCCCCCATCAATGTTTTTCACGTAATGATCATGAATAAAACTGTGTGGGTTATTTTGGCCTTGTTCTCCAGTGATGCAGCCTTTAAATGTTCCATTGTTTGTTTTATTGTTTCCTGTTTAACTTTCATGCTTCTCATATTCTGTGTATTAATTGTATGTGTTGTGTGTTGTTAGACTTTCCTTTTACTTCTGTGCACATCATTCAGTAGGCATCCTTTAAGTTTTAAATCTAGTTGTGTCATTCATGAAAGAGCTCTTTCTACATGTCTTTTGCTCTTCCCCAAAAACTGATTGAGTGATTGACTTCCGGTTCACTTCCGGTTCGCAGAAAAAGCATTTCTGAGTCCTACGGCATGCCCAGAAGGGCCCTTGGAGCTCCCAAAAGTGCTTTCTAGCAATCCAGAAGTCACTTCCAGTTTTACAGAAGTCACTTCTGGTTTTACGGAAGTCACGTCTGGTTCGACAGGAAGCATTTTTGGGGCCTCCAAGGGCCCGGGAAGGCCCTCACAGGCCTGTTTGGGGGCAGTGCCAGGCCTGGGGTAAGTACAGGAGGCCTGAAACAGGCCTTTCCAGCTTACCCCAGGGGGCTTTTTTTTCATATACTGTGGTCCTGCGATATACCACAGTATATGAACTGTGAAAGGGCAGAGGGTTACTATAGATCAGAATGGTTTTTCAGGTTAAACAAGGCTAGCCAAAATATGTGTCACTCTGTTCCACATATTTTTATGTCTTATAAATAGCAGCAGCTGTTACAAATCATCAAAATTCTGAAGGTTTTCATGTTTTTATTTAAGTAATTCAAACTCCTGAAATGGATTTGAACTAAGATTATTTCTGGCATTGAATATCCAAGTTATAACCTGCATGTGAGTCTAGAAACTGGGTGCCTTTGCTGCTAAAAATCTCAGTATTTCAGGGTAGATTGACACTTTTTAGCATGTGAACAGGCCCATAATTTAGGAAACTAAGTATACATTACATTTAGGAAACTAAGGATACATTGACACAGAGTCACCACTCTGAAAACATCAGCTACATATGCAGACATCTCTACTTGTACATTCCATTTGAGGTATGAAATTTTGAGCTGAAGTCTTGTAACTCTCTAAAGGTGGCGGGAAATCATGTATTGAACTTGAATACAGTGACAGTTTGGCTCAACCACTGCTTATATAGAGTGTGTGTACAGTACAATATATGCTGTGCATATACTTGTGTGAACAATAACACACTTCCCATAAACAGCAGCTTTTATGACTTTAACCACTCTTTACCTGCAAATGTATCCTCTTCATTCACTTTGACCTATCATTCCTGGTTCACTGCCCTGTGGGCTTCCCTGGGCTAGCAGCGTGGGCAGCACAGGGACCTTTTCTTCATATGCAGACTTGTTTTTCATGCAGAAGAGAAGGCATGTGTGAAAATATGCACCAACCTCTGTTCAATTGTGTCACTCCTGATATTGTAGTTGGCCCAATTTTGCTTTTTCACTATCAATTTTTGCTCTTTCTACTTTGAATCCCCCTTTTGGACTTCCCCAAAGTGTCATGGTTATTTTACTGATGGGATCTTAGAGTTTTACATTTTGCTTTGATAATGAGCTCATTAAACTAATTAATAGCAAATGTGTTACATGAGCAGCCGAGCCACACATGCTTTAACTGTAACTTCATTCCTGTTACATTTGAATTTGTTAATTTAGAAATATGGATCAAATTATCCTCTCCAGTGCACTGATCTTTCATTTATATAATATTTGCCTTTTGTTTTGATTTTTTTTTGTGTTCATGAGATAAATTTACTGATCCAGAAAGGGAAAGGACCCCTTTTGCCAATGGCACGCCGTCTGGGATTATGGGCCAAATCCATGCTAGTCTTAAAATAAACTTGAGTAGACTGGCTCCAGCAAAGCGTCCCAGTGCCAAACAGAAAGTACACTAAATAACCTATTTCATACAGTACCTTTATCATACCTTTATCATACCTTTATCATACAGTACAATTAAATGAATGCAAATATGTGCCCATAGTAAAGATTCCTTTTATATGCTTGAAGTAAAACAAGTGGTGAGCCGTGGAGCTGGATCAGGAAAAAAATAAAGTCAGACAAAGTTGTAGGTGATATCTTTATCAGCTACTGGTGAAAATGAAAAAAAAAACCAACACTGCAAGCTTTTGAGGGCACAAGCACTCTTTTTTTTTTTTTTAAAGCAGGCTTCCAAAGTCCAGGCATGGCAAGATATGTTCTTTGCCAGGAGGCTAGCCTTGGCAGTTCATGGCAGATGGTATTTGCCAGGCGGTCTCTTTAAAAGTTCCAAGAAGTGGGAGGGCTGCATCCAAAGTTTTAATACCCCACTTCTGTAAGCAAAGGAAATTGTACTCCTCCCCACCCCTCCCCTCCCTTCATCTCCACCTGGCTCTGCAAGACTAGGAGGCCCTTGTTGCCATGGGGGTGGGGGGTGGGGGGGAGTAGGGAAGGGTTGATGCCAAGGATTTTACAGAGCATAAATGAATGTAGAATTCTGTGTGTTTTTCTGTTCTTGCAGGACAGACTGCACATACACCATTTCTAAATATTTAAAATTATGACCCTCATGATGCCTTATTCTTCCTGTTTATTCTTTAGCTCCCTTTCTGTCTTCTCATGAGTGGGGGAAAACAGATTACTCTGATTTTCTTTTCTTTAAAACCCCAAATTATTGGTTTCTGGGCTGTAACTGTTGTTCAGGAATCCAGAGCTTGAAGAGAAACCCGTCTATTCCTTCTCTGCTTTTTTATCCTTCTTCATTGTGGGCTGCTTTGCCTGGTATCTGTAATAATCCCCGTGTGTTTTCTGATCCCTTGTTTTTATTTAGAATACTGCTAAGAATACTGTGTTCTCCCCTTAAACCAATGCCACACAAATCACAATCAGCTTTAACAAGAATGGACTTAGTGGTGATCTCTTTCTCCTGTTTCCTTGGAAGCTGAATAAAAAAAGAAGAAGAGAAAAACTGATAAAAGTTTGGTGATAGCGTGATATAGTAGTTTGGGTGAAGATTAGGCTTGGTGGGATCTGGGTTTAAATCCCTGAAGGTCAAAGAGTGACCTTGAGCTACATATCTCCAATCCTTCCTCTTCTCGTGGCGCAGTGGTTAAATGCCTGTACTGCAGGTAAAACTGTGCTCACAACCTGGGTTCAATCCCTGGTAGCAGGCTCAAGGTTCACTCAGCCTTCCATCCTCCCTAGGTCGGTAAAATGAGTACCCAGCTTGCTGGGGGGGGGCAATGTGTAGCCTGCACACTGTAATTAAAAAAAAAATGTAAACCGCCCAGAGACTACTTGTAGTGGTATGGGACGGTATATAAGGAGAACACTTTGCTTTGCTTTGCTTTGCTTCTCCATGGGCTATCTGAACAAGCCTTGTATCCTTTCATTGCTGCAAATTACAGAGAGCTAAGAAAAAGATTGTCTGCCAAGTAGCAGGAACAGATTAAATTTGTTAAACCAAAAATTTATTGTTTTTCTGCTTCTGGGAATATTTGGAAAATATAATCAAGGAAGGCCCCCTTCCATCCTCTGATTTCAATTTATGTTTTTACCACCTCATATTTGTTACTGTTACTGTTTCTTTATTTTGAAATTCTATTTGAATTATTTTAGCTGTATGAGTAGTAGTACTGCTATGTACTGCAATATGGTGTATTCTGATTGGTTTAAGACAGGCATGTCCAAACTTTGGCCCTCCAGATGTTTTGGACCACAACTCCCACAGCTCTTTGTCATTGGCAATCTAAGCTTAGAATTCTGGGAGTTGTGGTCTAAAACATCAGGAGGGCTGACGTTTGGACACGCCTGGTTTAAGAGCACCACCATTTACCTTGTTTCATAAGCAATGCAAGCTATTAAGCAGACTCCAAGGCTGAAGAATGGCTTGGCGATCCAAAAACAGCGTGATTGGAAGAAAGGAATCGTCTACCTTCCAAATAAAGTTTAAAAATCTAGGACTAACACTTGAAGAAAGGGAGAATAATAATAAACACCTTGACTACTACTCCAGAAATTATCTGTCAACCCATGAAAGGAGGCTTGGGTTGATACCACTGGGAAAAGTGAGACACAAAGTTCAAGCAGCAGATCCTGGGGGATGGGAGCAGCTCTTGAGCTACAGTGGTACCTTGAATTACGAAGTTAATCTGTTCCTTGCGATACTTTGCGTCCAGAAATGTTCATAATTTGAAATCGAATGGGGCGCAAAGCACCCTGGGAATGGAAGCCTTCCGCAAAATGTTCGTATCTCGAGGGATCCCATAGGAAGTATTTTGTATCTCAAGGTTTTCGTGGAAGACTTCCATTCCCGGGGTACATTACGCCCTGGACATATTTCCCATTGTAATTTGAGTCTTTCGCAATTAGGGGCATTCCTAATTTGAGGCACCGCTGTATTGGAGAATATAGTACCCCTTTGCCTTGCTGTCCTTAAGTGCAGTGGATATTGCTGTCTCATAGTCAGCCTTGAAGTATGTGTGTGTGCACGTGCATGCGTGTGCGTGTGTGTGTATCTTTAGATAAAATGGAGGATGCCATTTTATCCTTTGCTTCACACAGCAAAGTATCTTTAGCCATAACCATTGCTGATCTAACATTTACTGTTCTTGACTTTTCCTGAGTTTGTGTTAGAAATTTGGAAGGAGGATTCTTTTCATACTCACTTGAACGTGGGTGGAACCCTTAATGTGATCATGAGGGCTGATAAGCAGGTAGTATCACCATCAAATGGGAGGTTTTACTCACACGCAAGCAAATACAAGTACAGTAGACCTTCCTCCTTGGCAAAGAGAAGGTCAGCAGCTGTACGGACAGGGAATATTGGTTAGTCTGTGTGACCCATTAATTCCCCACCCCCACCCATTCCAAATTTTTACTCACCTCACCGTGCTTGGTCATAGCTCAGTGTGCTTCAGGAAGGGAATGAGGATGGGGTGGGGAAAACATAATTAAAACTGGAATCTGCAGCAGTGTCCTTCAAAATTATCATTCTGCACCACAATGTATGGAGCAGAACTAGGGAGAATAAAGAGAAGACAGGCCAGTGCTTAGTAGCATGTCTGGAGAAATTGTTTATTTCTGCTTCTGGAGAGAAATCCTGTCAGCTGCAGATTTCTTTGATGGCTTGTGACAAATGATGCCTGGCTGTGTTTTCTGCTCTGATGGGAGCCTGCATGGAACTGGAGGTCATGTGAGGTGTTAGCTTAGTGCAATTGACCTATGTGTGGTGGTGGTTGGGGGGGTGGAGAGGGAAGGGGACAGAAAAAGAGAAATGATGCTAGCAACGCTGCAAGCATTTCCTTGCTATATATACTGTGGCTGTTAAAGGTAACTGGAAAAAACAGAGTTGCTGACTCAAGTTGGCCACGTCTGTTTGCTCGCTAATCCTTCAATGAAAGATGCCTTTTATAAAATGTTATTTTTATCATAATGCCAGTGGTTGTAATGCTGTTGTAAACTCCTTATTCGATTGTACCCAAAAAATACTAATGTGAACTAATTACCTCATGTCACCCCCCACGACATTCTCCACTCCAGTGCCGTTTGTGATGCATCTTTGTCATCCAAAATGGAATCCTGTGCTATCTTAAAGTTAAAACATGTGCATGTCCAGTGTTTCTCAGTCTTGAGTCTCCATAAGGTTTTAGATTTTAGTGTCACCCAATCCCAGTTGTTTTCCAATGGCAAATCACCAGCAATCAGGGGGAAATATAAATCAACAATGTTGGGGCAGTAACATGTTATATCACTACCAATTGGAGGTGGGGAGGAGGACAATAATCGAACCAGCATTAGCTGTCTATTGCATTCATTTCATCTGCTTTATTAAAGCTACTTCATTATTCCATAAGGTATATAAAAAGGTAAAGGCCCCCCCCCGCACATGCATGCTAGTTGTGTCTGACTCTAGGGGCGGTGCTCATCTCCGTATTCAAGCTGAAAAGCCAGTGTTGTGCAAGTCCATGGCCACGTGGCCGGCATGGCTGCAAGGAAACACTTTTACCTTCCCACTTTTTACGGCAGTACCTATTATATCTACTTGCATTTACATGCTTTTAAACTGCTAGGTTGGCCGGAACTGGGGTTAACAGCAAGAGCTCACTCTACTGCGTGGCATCCGGGATTCAAACCGCTGAGCTGACGACTTTTGTAGCTGACAGTTTTCAGTGCCCTAGCCCGCTGAGCCACCACACCCCCAAGAGCACTATGGCTACAGAAAGAATGCTGTTTTCAGGTCTCCCAATTCTATCCAGTTTTTTTTCCTGGCACCCAGCTTCTAGTTCTCTGGTGGTTGGAAAGCTCCTACTCATTCATTTCTGACAAACAATAGCATTTCCATAAATGATGAATGGTAAACACCAAGGTCTCCTCCAGGTCACCTCTTGCTTCTGCTTCTGACCCTTCTCCAAATGCCACACCATAATTTACCCTTACACTTAGACTAGTGCTTTTAATGTTAATTTCCATAGATCACTAACACAATTGCAGTTTTAACAAACTGTGGGATTTGCAGTCCGTGATAGATGGAAGAAACTGTTTCTTCAACATTTGCCATAATCGGTAGTCTTCGGATCATTTTAAAGATTTAACAGATTTTAAAATCAATGTACAAGTGTAGTATCCACTTGTAATACTTTTTTTTTTGCCATATATGTTTTCCTCATCTTCCGCCACTTCTTTCTCTTTCCCCACCCTTTTTATTATTTTTAAGGACCTGCAGCCACAGATGTATGGCTCATCCATGTTATTTTATTGCTAACAATTAAGTGCTGGGTACAGATATCCTTACCTAACTTATCTTCTACTCCTTAGGTCACAGAACTTTGTTTATTGGGGTTCATGTGCCACTGGGAGGAAGGAAAAGCCACCGGCGCCATAGACATCGTGGACACAAACACCGAAAGAGAGACAGAGAACGAGATTCAGGATTAGAAGATGGCAGAGAGTCTCCTTCGTTTGGTAAGGTTTGCCTTAATTGACAAGCTTCCTTATCATCTGTATGTCTGGTCTTACCTAGACTCACCTGTTTTGTTTGCTTGTAAGAACTCCTGGGGAGTTCAGCAGTTTACTTATCTGGCTACGGAGCCAGAGTTTTTGGAGTTCCATTCCACACGTTTCATTCCTTGACTGGTTTGCTTGATTTTGTGATTGCATTTTTTGATGGACTGGACTCGACAATCCATAGGGTCCTTTCCAGCTCTTCTCAGGTGGTGGTGGTGGTGGTGGTGGTGGTGGTTGCTGTTGCCTATTAGAAACTGGAGAAGATAACACTGGTGCTGGATGTGAAAGAAAGAGGTGCATAATGGGAATTTCAAGGCCATAACCGACTATGGAACTTGATGGGCTTATAGAAGCAACTTACTTACTCCTCCTGGCCTGAAACAGCCCCTTGAATAAGGCCAAGTTCCAATTTCTTATGTCCATATAGCCGGAGATCAGCAGAGTGTTTGTGGTTCTGCACCCATCCTTGGCACTTGGGATAGCAGCCAATCTGGAGAAGGACCCCGTGTTTGTTGATGAGAGTTGTATTCCCTTGGCATTAATTTGTCAAGGCCCATATAGTAGTAGGGGCAGCCAGATTCAGTGCTGAGATTATCTAAAGTCAAACATAACTTTCCTCTGCAGTATGATGCCTTCCTGCATGTTCTCTCCATCTTGTCATACTCCTTAACTTCTAATATTAAGTCCATGTTTGTATTAGCTTTCTGCTAGAGGTAAGCATGAATCTTGCTTCAGAGGCTAATGCTGGTTCATAACATGGCACCACAGAATGCTGTGCATTCCCCTCCCCTGCTAATGACCCACTCACCAGTTGGAGTGTGCTCCTCTCCTCTTCCCCTTTGGCTGTTTGAACCCTCCCTCCGAGTAGCTTGAATTTACCTGTCCTTCCTCATTTTATGAGTGGAAAATCAGTAAGAAGGTGGGGCAAGGAAGCATTTGTGCCTGCGGGAGGGTAGGAGAACAGGTGAAAAGGAGAAGGTTGGGAGCATTCCTTTAAAAAGTCAATTTGATGCAATCAAATGGGTAAAAGGTCTATGATTTGTACCTACAAGTACAATTGTATACACATGGACTTGGAAATGACTATCACTTCCATTGCTTCTTTTCTGTCTGCCACTGTTTTTCAGTTCCTGATGTACTGCTATGTCATACTCTCTTCTCCTTCCCTCCTCCTCTTTGTTCTGTTGTTTATTCTCTTCCATTGCTCTCTGCTTCAGATTATCCTTCCTTCTCCATCTCTTAATTTGCTTCTCTCTTCCCTCTTCTGGTGCTGTTGGTGCAGCACGAATCCTGGATGATAAGGCAAAACATAATATTCATTCTGGCATGTGTGGGACACATTTGTTGCAGTACCTAAGGCTTTTATAAAAAGAAATTTTCTTGTTTCTCCGAGGCAAAAGGTACATACAAGAAGAAAATACTTTCAAAATTATAATTAGAAAAGTGACTATAATGAAAACACTGGTGGGAGGCTTTGTCACATCATGCTGCAGTCCAAAAGAATATTTTAGGTTCTTGTGTGTGTGTGTGTGTGTGTGTGTGTGTGTGAGAGAGAGAGAGAGAGAGAGAGAGAGAGAGAGAGAGAGAGAGGATGATCTACAAAGATCACTTAAAAGCCACAACAGATTGTAATTATCACCAGATGATTCTTTACTTATGGCAAACAACAGTGGCATGTTTTTAAATCATATGTACTTATGCCCCTGCCAATCAAAGAAAATGGGTACTTTTTTTTCTTCTCTCTTCAACAAAATGATGTTTTGCCAAGTAGCTAATAGCCCTTACCTTTATAAAGACACTACAGTCCTATTCAGACACAGTGCTTTTAGAACGAAGACCTCCGGTTTAGAATCAAGGTCTGCGGAGGATTAAAGGTAAAGGTAAAGTCGTGTCCTACCCTAGGGGTGGTGCTTATCTCCGTATTCAAGCCGAAGAGCCAGTGTTGCGCAAGTCCATGGCCACATGGCCAGCATGGCTGCAAGGAAACATTGTTTTACCTTCCTGATTTTTATGGCCATGACTGTATCTACTTGCATTCACACGCTTTTGAACTGCTAGGTTGGCAGGAGCTGGGATTAACAGCGGGAGCTCGCTCCACTGTGTGGCACCCGGGATTCGAACCGCTGAGGTGCTGACTTTACAACCAACAGTTTTCGGAGCCTTAGTCCACTGAGCCACCCCACCCCTTCTGCGGAGGAGAGGAGCTTGCAAATATATGCAGCTAAATGTGCTTAAGTTCCTATAATTGGTATCCTTCAACAATTCTGTGAAACGGATTAGACTGAGGAAAAGAACATGCCCAGGGCCAAAACTAGAGCTAGTGAACTTCCTGGCCCAATCCAATGTATAGATATTTATGTTGAAAGAAGGTCCCACCAAGTCCAGTGATCCATGGGATGGAAGTAAATGCTACTGTAATTACTTGGTACTGACTTTAAAGCATAAGGACCATTGGGTCAGTCTTAAATAAAGGCCAGCTTTTGAATAGTAGAATATCTGAACATTTTTTGAGGGTTGTAGGTTGTAACTCATTTTCTCTTATCAGTGCATTGGTGTGCATTTCAACTTCATGGAATGGTGTGAAAGCAAATGATGATACACTTCTGATGATGATGACATAGAACAGGCTCCACAGGAAGTCTCTGCAGGAATTTCCCAAATAGGAACTGGGAACCATTGTCTAAATTGAAGTTTTAATGCAATCAGGGTAGACCTGATTGAGTCCATGGGATATATATATATTCTGAATTAAGGCTTGATTAACAGGAAGTATTTGTCAATGCCGTAGGGATGAAGCATTGAATGTGATCGAAGTCCTTCAAGGGAGACCCTTAAGTTTGTAATGCTTCTTTAGTGTTAAAGGCACAATAATGTAGTTTGACTGTTTCCAATATAAGTATTCATGTTGTGCATTCAACAGAAAAAGCCTTTCAGAAGAACTGAATTTACCTTTTTTTAACCTTTTGTTTTTCATATAACCTATCAGGATATCTTATTTGTTCTTTGCATAATTTTTTTGTCATACTTTAACGTTTTGTTCCTTGCTTTTGAAAAGTTGTTTGTGATTACTTACCTACAAAAATACTTTCTTCCTTTCTTCTTTACAGTCATAGTTCATCAAAACCATTATTATCCCTCCCCCCTCCAACAAAATATATCTTTTACTGTTAAGCAGAAATGCATTTAAAATAATGGGAGAATAAAACAGGTCGCCCCTGCATACTTATCCATGAGTTGGAAGCTACGATTAATCTTATATCAGGCGTGTTTGCTCTTTTGATTCCCAGTTTCTTCATAAAATAATGGCATACTAAGATTAATGCACAGGGGGTTAAATTGGTTGGCCTTCTGAATCACTGGCTTTCCCTTGAATCTATTTGTGAACTTGTTTACGTGAGCACTGAATCACAAAGTATTGTTAGCAGTCCACAGTTGCAAGGCAACTGGCCTTCTTGAAGTTGTACTAATGATTTTGTTTACATGAACACCCACACAGGTGTCACTCACCCAAGCAGGCAACAGTGATACTGCGGGCTGCCTGTTTTGCTCATCCACGATGGGCCGAGGGTGCACATTTATAGTAGAGAGATTTTTCTACTTGTGGAGTTTCTTCTGTGGTTTAGAATCCTGTAAGCCGGTGCCCTGACACCTGCTTGGTTTTGCAATGGCAAGATAAAGCTTGTCAGTTTTAATGTATAATGAAAACAATTGAGAGGAAACACACCCTGGATATTCAGAAAGCAGCATATCCCACTGTGAATTCAGGATATGCATCTAGGTCCATCCTATGCTTATCCGTTTTCCTTCCCCTTCTCTCTAGGAATGCTGGCATCTGTGAATGATCTCTACAGTATTTATCTTTCAAATTAAATGAGTGAAGGCAAATTAAAGGGCACTGCTTAGGTCAGCTGGCAATCAACTATCTCAAGCAGCATGTCCCAAAGTTGTATGACTGGTCCAAGGTGACCCAGTGAGTTTCATGTTTGAGTGGCGATGTGAATCCGTATCTTATAAGACCTCCTTCATATATCTAATCACTGGATCAGATTGGACTGGAGCAGGAAATTCACAATGTGGGGCAATTAATTTTTGGGCTGGCCTGAAATGACAATTTGTTTATGCTATAGGGTGCCTTTCTCACCATAGGACCCAGGTGGCTCACAACAGTTAAAATTCTACAATAATAACTAGTTAAAAACTATACATATATTTAAAAAAACTAAGTCCTGGTTGAGATTGAAAACAATTTTGAAAACACTTAAAAACCTACATTTTAAAAATGCAACAACCTCTAAACCCCTCTTATTGCTTAAAGAGGCCTGTTTGAAAAGGAAAGACCTCTTCTTGATGATGGAAGGCCAAGAGGGAAGAGGCTAACCTGGATTTTCAGGACAGTGCATTCCAGAGCCTGGGAGCAACCATGGAGAAGGCCCTCTCACCTCCTTTCGAAGGGGACATTGGATTTTCAATGCAATGACAAAATAAAAAAGAATAATTGGATGGCCCACAAACAGACCAATTTTTTAAAATTCAAAATGTTCCAAAATGCTCAAAGGGCAGGCCACCTTAGTTTTTAGCTGGCATGGCTGCATTTTTCGGAATTCCACAGCCAGTATACACCATGGTCTTATTGGTCCTTGGTCCAGTTGTACTGCAGGTAGCAAGGAGAGGGAGCAGCTGGAGATTAACAAAGCAGTCCTGCCAGGTTAAAATCCATGACATCCTTCGACTCTTACACCAAACAAGATGCCAAAGAACCAGTGGGGCAGGTCTACAGGGATGTGTCATTTCTCAAAAGTGTTTTCTCTCTGAATTCCATGCGTTTTTGATGGACTCTTTCTCAGCAGCTCTCATTCCAAAATTCTGATTTACAGAGCAAGTAAGAGTCACAGCATCCTGGTCTCTGCAGAGATTCCTGTAAGCTTTGTAAGAGGAGAAAAGGGTGTTGATGCTCTTAGAGATTACGTTTAGTAAGGCCGGGCTTTTCTGATATGCTTGTTAATGGTACCACTACTCTGTGAATGGATATGGATATCTTGGCACAATCGAGCACCCTGTGCTCTCTACTTACCAGTCCAACCTCTCTTAATCCTCTTTCATGCCATTTCATGTTAAGCTTCCCCTTTCATAATCAAATCTACGTCACTTGGGAGCCTGGCTACTGAGCATTGTTTTTAATGTTTTAATTATAGTTGTGTACCACTGAAGAGTGTGCCTTTTAAAAACGGGGGCTGAAAAATTGGAGCTTTAAAGCCTATTTGATGTGTTTTAGATTTAGATTTGTATATACTGCATTGGCATGCAGGTGGTGGTGGTTTGCATAGACAAATTCGTGGTCATAGAGAATACAGAGGCATTGCCAGCTTCTGACAAGGAAGGGCCATAGATAATAGATATATGTTGTATATAGGTTTGTGGCAAACAGTGGATACTTGAAACTGTGGATACAGATCTCGATGTGAGGGGGATTCAAGTGTATGCACATTCATGTATACATGTTACTACTGAAGAAGAGTTATCTATAGTAGAGAAGAATAATTAATAATATAAATACTGTAATGTTTTATGTACTGTTGAAGGTACTTTACATTGACTATAACTGTCAATGTACAATACTGTGTTGGCAGTCACATTGTCTTATTTCAGACATGATGTTCCAGTCCTCCAAAGCAGGAGTGGGGAATATTCAGTGAGTCCATATGTTCCTTTCTCATACTAGCACCAACTCTTCTCTTTCCCTCTTGAATGGATTCCTCCCTTTCCTGCTTTATAATGACCCTACTTTCTCTAAATCTAACTAGAGACATGATTCTGCCTACTCTCATTTAGCACTTCTGATCATACATTCATGTCCTAGTTTGGAGGCAATTTAGGGAAATGGTATAATTAAGGGGGGGGAATACATGGAAATATAGGTTGAAGGCCATTGTTCATCGTATGCTGTGACAGGTGAATGGAGGGGAAGCCAAGGTTTTCATGCTTTACAATTATTTGAGCCAAGTTAACATAGTAGACATCACAGAAAGAGGTAAATTGTCAAGATACACTTATGCGGTACCTTAATTTCATTGAGTTTCATGCCAGCAGTTAAAATGGCAACATTTTAAAATAGCAACATGCAAGACTATTTGCATTTCTAAGTGCAAACTATTGGTCGCGTTCCAGCTGGTTCAGGATTGTCTTGTTCAGTATGTTTTACTAGATTCATTATGTGCTTTGCATGGTTTGCATTGTGGCTCTTCATTATATGGACAGACAGATGGACAGACAGACATACCAATTGAGAGTTCCTATATTGCAACTGTTACGACTAGTACATTACAATACTAGCCATACTGTATATTTTGCCTGATTTGGATGTCATATTTATTGCAAACCAAAAGAAAGAGGAAACAAAGAACGGGTGATAGGAAGGAAGACTGAAATAACATAGACCATATTTTCCACCCTCAAAGGAAGGCTTTATAGTGAGGATATAAAAGGTTGCCTTGTTATTAGACTATATGAGGAGGCTGCATGCAAGGAGTTGCAAAGTTCTTACCTTGATTGTCTTCCAGAAAAACTTACTGGTCAATGCTATGGCAAATGCTGCGGCCCGAATGCAGACAGCCTAGCTCTCCTGAATGGGACTCTGGCAGGTTCTAGATTGCTGTACCAGGCATTTAACTGTGCTTGGCCTGCATGAAGTGTCATTCTAAGAGCTGACAGAACATTCTCTTCCCTGTTCCTGAAAAACAGCTCTGTAGAGTTCCCCAAATCTCAGGGGGAGAATCGTGATGCGTTTTTCATGCTCCAGATCACAGACATCCTCCCAAATGCGAAGGTTGTCAGTGGGTGGGGAATGGAGATTCTCTTCCTACTCTCTTTTTATGGGCTGGAGGCAGATGCTAGAAAATATTTATTCCATCAGCCTGTATGGGATCTGGTACCTGGAAGAGAATTTTGATTCTTGAGAATTGAAGATACAGTACTTGAATTGAATATATTTTCTAAACAAATGGATATGCTTTAAAAAGGAAGTAGAGCTATTGAAAAGCAATGTAAGTTTGTGAGCAACAGAAAATTAGAGCAACAGAATTAATAATTTGGCTATAATTCAGCAAAGTTTGTTAAAAATGAATAACAATCCACAACAAAACATATTGCATGTAACCCCACCCCCTACTCATGTACAAGTCCTATTGGGTTGCTTTGAAATCTGGAATCATCAACATAGATGCAGGAAAGAGCCTAGATTGGCTCCCCTCCCTTGTCATCACCCTAGTAGTAGCAAGTCAGAAATGCTGAGTTTCCTGCTTGTCTCTAGGGGCCACATGGGAGCTGGCATGCTACTGCTTACCTGAGGAGAGGTACAAAGGAAAAGGCAGGGCTCCTGTGTCCCCTGCAATTATGTTAATGATTTCAGATAAGTGGCACCTTGTACTCCAGCTTAGATACAACTTGCCATCACCTTCTCTTGCTTGACTTGATTTGCACATGCAGCTGTACCGATTCAATTCTCAGTAGCCCAGTTTGGGCTCTTCCACGTTCTTGCCCCATGGAACAATTGCTGCTCTCTCACCAGTAGAGAGGTTGATTTACAGGGGAGCTGAGAGAGAGAGAGAGAAGAGATTGATGGGTGACTCTCCCAACCCTAGTGGAGCAAGAGGGAAGGGGTGGGTGTCAGAAAAGCAGGACAAAATCATCCACTTAATATTACTGAAGTAACATCTAACTAGAGGCACTGTATTTAATATGTGTGTATGAGAGAGAGCGTCTTGTACTTTGTGATCATTTCTGTTGTGTGTTCTTATCCGGCTGCTTCCATCTGTTCTCAAATATATAGCCATCTGTACCAGCTATGTACAGGATTGAAGGAAGAACACTCAGTCATACAAATGGAACCCTTTCTTTCATAATGGAAAATAAGGAGGAGCAGGGTCTCTGGTCTTGCCCATGGCTGCAAGCCTTGGGACAAAGCCACCCATCCAAATACACCACAGTATTGTGTATTGACAAGGCATTCACATATCAGCTCTTTTCTCTTTAAAGCTGCTTTCACAATTGCTGGTGAGCAATTGTTCATGGCAGGAATGTTGTTGAGCATTATCACCCTGTATTCTAATTCACAAAATAAAATTCAAGACTTTGAAGCTGAGAAGAAATACCTTTGTGATTTTCAATCCTAAAATGAAATTGTCTAATGATGTGCAGAAAAACTTACTCCGGTAACTTGCCTTCTTAATGGCCTGGCACTACTTACTGGCATTGCAGCGTTATGGGCTTGCTTCATATACTTAATGAGGGCTCTATATCACTTTTTCTTAATTAAAAGAGAGAAATGGGAGGATGTACATGTGATTACTTGTTTGAGTCAACTTGAAATGAGTTTGGTGCTATTCTACACAGAGGAACTTGACTTTTTTTTCAGTTGCCAAATATCCCTTGTGTAATCTGTCATTTACGCAACCCTGAATCCGATCTGAAATTTCTACCTGGCATATTTGAGCGGGTACCAGGTTATCTGAGCAGCTCTAGTGTGCGAAGTTATTCAAACTTTAGGCCAGAAAAAGACCTTTGACTAGACAGAGCTGGTAGCTGGTAAGGGAAAATACTTAACTAATGAAAGCTTCCTGAGCATTGCATTAGGAATGCCTCTCGCCTCTGGGAGTAATGCAGATTAGTTTCCTTAGTTTGTTGATTGGCCTTCAGGGTTTAAATATGGGAGTTAATTCTCTTGAAGTCATTTTACACAAACCTGAGAAGACTACTTCTGTTCTCTGAAACACACTTTTGGCTCATTCTACTTATGAGCTTTCTCTAATGTCTTGTTTGGGAGTTGGTCAGCTTTTAATTGGTTTTCCACAGACTGTGCCTCTTAATGGCTTACAAGGTAGTGATCGGTTCATGTTCCTGATTTACATTAGGTTCCCCTGCACCCCCCCCCCCTGAACCAAGGAATCTCCTGCTTTGATTTCCCCTTGGTTTCTCCTAACGCCTGTGCCTCATGTCAGTAGGATCTTTTCAAAATGGTGGGCCAAGAACTCTTAGACGCTCATAGCCTGGGAAAGTATGTTTAAAAATTAATAATTGCTGGCACAGTTATAAACTACCTCCCAATATATATATTGAATAAGAAAGAGAATGGACAATAACTGAGATGGATGGCTTAGAGTATTCAAGAGAAGAAGGCAAACATTTCTAATTTTCCTGTTATGAGTAAGTGTTTGTGCTAGCCTGGCCAAAGCCAAAGACCGTTGTTGCACCTAATGACACCCATACCTTTTTCTTAAACTTCCCTCCTGCATTGCTTCCTGAAGTGACACACATACAACAGGAAGATAAGAATCACACACACACACACACACACACACACACACACACACACACACACACACACACACACAACTTCCTTCCATCCATTTTACATACCTTGTTTATATCTTGTCTGATAAAGATATTTTCTTTTTAAACTGCACACAGTTGTCTGTATTTGATTTCAATTTTGTGTGTGCTTTTTCTGTTGGCCACATACAGGTAACATCTCAGCGTAGATTCCAATTGTTATTTGCCCTTACAATTATAAGTATTTTTAAAAGTAATTCTCCAAGGTTTTTGTGTTTTTTGTTTGTTTTTTGATTTTTGCTTCTCAGTTGTAAATAAAACTGTTATATTGTTTAAAAATGCATTTGAATATAACAAGCCACAAATATGTGGTACACACTTGGCGGGGAAATACAGGAAACTGGACTAGATGGGTCCTTGGCCTGATCTGGCATGGCTGTTCTTATGTTCTTATGTTAAAACTCATCAAATTAGTATCATACACAAAGGACAAGGCAAAAGCCTACTGCACAGCAGAAAGCACTTATTGAGTCGAGAGATATCCTATCATCGTTAAGTGAGACCACACCACTGTAACTATAGAATTTTAAAAAAGTCACTGTAAAGTTATAGGCTTAATTAATTAATTAATAATAAATAAATAAATAAATAAATAAATAAATAAATAAATAAATAAATAAATAAATAAATCTTCTGAATTAGGAAGTTAAATAGACATAATGATCAATAACATATTACTTCCAAGCTCTGTGGAAACAGGATCCCTAAAGAATGGGATCCTGAGTTTGGGTTTTGACTACAGTTATAAACATTCTTTCTCTTTATGTTTTGAATGTCTGCTAATCTGATTTCCTAACAAACCTGTTTTTCTCTAATGTATTAATTTAGCTGTAGGTGTGTAATATCGCTATACTCTAAATTCTCAGTTGATACCCAGGATGTTTTAATCCAGGATCTGGATGTAATGTACATGTGCCCCTAACTTCTAGCAAGATAATTTCATGAAAACTGATAATGATAAGAGTTTTTGCATCAAATCACTGAGGAACTCTGCCTTTTGAAGGTTGTGGTTTCCCTAACGTTTAAGATTTGTGAAGATAGCTGCTCATATACAAATTCTTCCTTGGATGTACATGTTGCTGATTGTGCTGACTGGCATGAGTTAAAGCACTTAATAAGACAAAAATATACTTGGCAGCTGATGTTGGATTTTATAGCAGGCAGAATTTAATCACTCCGTCTGATTTAGCATATGCTTCTAAGGGCTTCATAAAAATTGAGCTTTTTCATTTAAAAAAAAACATACCAAAGTACGGAATATTTTATGCCATGATATTAACAAGAAGTTGCTTCTCTCCAAATGCCTCTGTTGAAGCCATCTGTGCAAATTAAGTAAGAAACTGAAACTTAAATTTTTGAAGCCTTTCTAGGTGATTAAGGAAAGTCAGCTCTGTCCTTTGTAGGTTGAATTAGGTTAAAGGATTTCTGTCCCATTACAGTAATAGAATAACATGCAAATGCTATGATCATAGAATCGTAGAATCCTGTAGTTGGAAGGGACCTAGAAGGCTCTTAATATTCACAACCTTTATTTTTTCCACATTGGTTTCATTCCATTCTGACCAAACTTTTGACATTTTTCTTGACACTTGTGGATATACATAGTTGTCAATTGGGGAAATGCCACACGTGGAAAACCACCTCTTTGAGCCTGTGATTTATAAACAAACTCCAGCTTTCTGCTGCTGTATTCGATGCCGTTAATCATCAAGGCAAATTCCTGGGTTCTTTTAAAATACCAGAACTTAACAAAACAAATGATTTCTCTGAAGGCAAAGTAAAATATAATGAAGATTTATTTCTAAACAGAATAACAAAGTAAAATAGATCTAAATAGATTCAAGACAGAATATAAGCGTAAATGCCCTAAAAACAAAAAGCACTCTTCTAAGTAACCTTTCCTAATTCTTTACTCAAATCCATAGATTATGTAAATAATTCTAAACCCTCACGAAGAATTATGACATTGCAGAGAAATTGAATGAGTTCTTTGCGTCTGTCTTCACGACAGAGGACCTTGAGCGGATTCCGCTGCCTGAGCCGCTCCTCTTGACTAAAGAATTAAATCAAATACAGGTTAAAAGAGAGGAGGTTTTAGGACTAATTGATAAATTGAGGATTAACAAATCACCTGGCCCAGATGGCATCCACCCAAGGGTTATTAGGGAACTGAGAAATGAAATTGCAGATCTCTTAACGGTTATATGCAACTTGTCTCTTGCCACAGTGCCAGAGGACTGGAGGATAGCAGATGTCACACCAATTTTTAAAAAAGGAAGGAGGGGGGACCCAGGAAACTACAGGCCGGTTAGCCTTACATCTGTCCCAGGGAAGATGGTGGAAAGCCTCATCCAAGAGAAAATCTTAAAACACATAAAAGAACAAACCTTGCTGAGAGAAAATCAGCATGGCTTCTGTAAGGGTAAATCTTGTCTGACAAGGTCAACAGGCACGTGGATTTGGGTGAACCGGTTGATATAGTCTATCTGGATTTTCAAAAGGCTTTTGACACAGTCCCTCACCAAAGGCTGCTGAGAAAATTGCACAGTCAGGGGATACGAGGGCAGGTCCTCTTATGGATAGAGAACTGGTTGAGATCCCGGAAACAAAGAGTAGGTGTTTAGGAAATTTTTGCGGTGTGCCCCAGGGCTCTGTCCTGGGACCGGTGCTTTTCAATCTGTTCATAAATGACCTGGAGACAGGGATAAACAGTGAGGTGGCCAAGTTTGCCGATGACACAAAACTTTTCCATGTGGTAAAAACCAGAGAAGATTGTGAAGAGCTCCAGAAGGATCTCTCCAAACTGGGGGAATGGGCTGAGAAATGGCAAATGTGTTTTAATGTAACCAAATGTAAAGTAATGCATATTGGGGCAAAAAATCCAAACTTCATCTATCAACTCATGGGCTCTGAGTTATCCGTGACGGATCAGGAAAGAGATCTTGGTGTGTTGGTGGACAGCTCCATGAAGGTGTCTCCCCAGTGTGTGGCAGCGGTGAAGAAGGCCAATTCCATGCTAGGGATTATCAAAAAGGAGATTGAAAATAAAACAGCCAACATTATAATGCCATTATACAAAACAATAGTAAGGCCCCACCTGGAGTATTGTGTACAATTCTGGTCACCGCATCTCAAGAAAGACATAGTGGAACTGGAAAAGGTGCAGAAGAGAGTGACTAAAATGATTACTTTCTTATGAAGAAAGGCTAAAACATTTGGGCCTCTTTAGTCTGGAAAAATGAGGGGGATATGATTGAGACATACAAAATAATGCAGGGTATGAGTAAAGTGGATAGAGGGAAGCTCCTCTCCCTCTCCCAAAATACCAGAACTAGGGGACATACACTCAGATTGAGGGCTGGGAGAGTAAGAACTGACAAAAGAAAATATTTTTTCACCCAGCGCGTTGTAAGTCTATGGAACTCCCTGCCACACAATGTGGTGATGGTATCTGACCTGGATGCCTTCAAAAGGGGATTGGACAGATTCCTGGAGGAAAAGTCCATCACAGGTTACAAACCATGATGGAGATGTGTAACCTCCAGGGTTTAAACCAGGGTACTTCAAGGGCCAGATGCAGGAGAGTGGTATCAGGAGACAGATATCTAGTCTCATGCGCTCCCAAACACATCTGGTGGGGCCGCTGTGAGATACAGGAAGCTGGACTAGATGGGCCTTTGGCCTGCTCCAGCATGGCTCTTCTTCTTATGAAGCAAAAGCCAAGCAGAAGAATGATGATGATGATAATGGTGAAACTTCTTTCTTTCTCAATGGGAACTTCTTGCAGTCACATTCACGTGATCCTAAAATATCCAATAAGCATTCAGAGTCCAAGCTTTTAGAAACTTATATTTTGACTAACTAATACATTCCTTAGATATAGTCTCCTACAGAGTGAAAACTGCACTGCTAATATGAGGCTAACAAAATGATTCTATGCCCTGTAATCCCTAATTTCCTTACATGCCATATCGTATATCTTATTAAATGAACTCTGCTCCATGAACTCTACTCCATGACTGTATATTCCGCCATTTGTTAGCTTTAACGTACAGGAGTTTAAAACATTGTATTGCAGTGTTGCAATAAAACTGTTAAATGGTCTTGATTTAAACTGATGCCGGAAGCATGATTATTTTGTGGCAGTGTTGTAAAATGAATGGGGAGGAAGGGGGTTTCTATCTCTCTTCTCTATGTATATCAGTACAACAGCGGAAATATTAAAATTGCTCATATGTCCATTGTCTGTTGAAATTTTCCCCATTTTCAGCACAGCCCTTGATTCATTCCATTTTGTGAAGGGTTATGCAATTTATTCATGGCATAGTGATGTGTCTATTCCTGAATAGCACTCCCTGTACACCAATTTCATCTGTACAGCCATGACCTAGAGGGAAAGATGTCCATCAAGAAATTCATGCTTATTGTCATGGGGTTATTTTCTGCACCAATAGCTATTTAGTGCTCATTCTACATGAAATACTATGTGGAAGATTTGGCATTGCCTGTTAAAAGCACCAAACGACATGGGCTGGCTCAGGCATCTATCTTATTGCTAGCTGGATAATTGTTATATCTAGATTCCCATGCTAAAGCATGATCTTTGTTAAGAGCATACGACAGGCAAAGCGGAATGCTCTTGTTTGCTAATCTTCCTGCTTTCCTCCTGTGTGACAATGTGGTCTTTCTGTGCACTCCAGAAAGAATCTCTCTGCTATGGAGCAGAAATGGAACCTTCATCTTGCATTTTCCATAAATCCAGATTCTATTTGAAGTGTCAGCTGAAGGAGATTTGCCTTTTAGATGCAAAATAGGATTTAAGGCTGCCATGGACGGAGGAATAATAATAATATTACCAAAAAAAAGAGCGCATTATCCAAATAACCTAAAGGAGGAAGCACTATCAGGATTGCTTGAGTTTATTCTGTCATGCCACCCGGTGTAGCATAGCAGAGATGCTTTTCTAGTATCAAATGCCATTTCAGATACAAAAAACTGCTCACATTAGAAGTTACCGTTATTTTAGCCTTCAGTGTAACAGGAGTACAGTATAGGAATAAAATGCACTTAAATGCTCATTTAATCCATCCTCTGGGTAATATGGGAAATCAGTATCTCTGTATGAAAAAGTCTAGGCTAGGAAATCTAGGGCTCAGTCCAACATCCAATGAGTGGATTTTCTTTCCTTTTTCACCTTCTCTGCCTTCTGGAGAGGGCACCATTTGAGTGCACATGGTGAGTTCCAGGGGACCAAGGACCTTCTCTTCTCCCTCATCTGCTGATAGAACCCATTTTGCAAGTTAGAGACTAATTAAATCCAAACAAAGATAGCACATGTTCAGTATGTCTGTGAAGATTCTCATGTCATCCAGGTGAGTTTATCTGGAAGCTGAGACATGGACACTGGACTTCTTTTCTTGAGAGAATGAAACGTTTTGCTGCTCATCCAAACAGCTTCGTCAGTCTGAGGAAAGCTAGTTGTGAGTCTTCCATTTTATAGTTCACTTTGACCTCATGTCACCCTGGTCTGGAATAGGTTCATAAGAAGAACAATGGTCTGAATAGGCCATTAGGTGAACAATGGGGTTTATATAATTGTTTGCCTGCTAATGCAGTCTATTCCATCAGCAGTGTCCTTCTGTGTTTTACATAAAGCAAACTGGATAGTCTCTGTACAAGAGCATAAACAGATACAATCCTGACACCAGAAATGGCAACACAGAAAAAACAGTTTCAGAACACTTACTTCTTCCAGGATGCTTGGCTACAGATCTCAGAGTAACTTGTTGTGGATAAAAGGAATTAGAAAGGAAGATTAGAAAGAGGGGGTGGTGGAGACAGCTGAAGTAGCCTGTATTCATGCATTCTAATATACATCAGTAGGATTAAATGAGGACCAAGGATTCTTGGCACATTGTGTATATTAGCACTTTGATTCATCCAGAGTCTTAGCTGTAGTTATAACTAAATAGTTCTCTTTCTTGATCTAACCTCAGCTGTTCTCCTAAAATCCATCTGATTGCTGGTAAAAGAATGTCGGATTAGCATTTTGAGTGGCGTTTACGGTTTTAGCAATGTCATTCTCATTTTGAAAACCCATTACCAATATGATACCCTCCACCCCCATTCATTTGATTCCCACTATTCTAGCCTATGCTTTGTTTATATAAACCCATGGTCTGTCTATCATGCCCCTTGTGTCTGAGACAGTAGCTTGTCATCCATGTAAGCACACCCTGCAATCCACCCACCAATCTGTCAGTCTTTAAAGTGTTCTGTAAAATGTTCTGTTTATATACCGCCCCATACCACTTCAAGTAGTCTGTGGGCAGTTTACAGTGTAATTACAGTATGCAGACTCCACATTGTTACCCCCCCCAGCAAGCTGGGTACTCATTTTACCAACCTTGGAAGGATGGAAGGATGAATCAACCATGAGCCTGCTACCTGGCATTGAACCCCAGGTCGTGAGCACAGTTTTACCTGCAGTATAGGCATTTAACCACTGAGCCACAAAGCTCCCACAATTCATTTACTGTATTTTTATGTTTGTTATTTGTGCTGAAACAGAATGGCATGGCCATCTCTTTGAAAAATGAGCCTGTGGTTCCCAACCTGGGGGTCGGGACCCCTTTGGGGGTCGAATGACCATTTCACAGGGATCGCCATGAGCCAGTGAAGAAAAAGGCACAAATGATGGGTCTGGAGGAGGAGGGGAGGAAGGGGGAGAAGAGTGAGTTACAGCTTGATAGGTTGGAGGGGATGTCAGACTGGCTGAGGGTGCCTGTAGAAGGAAGTTTTCTATGGCACCCAAGGCAATGGCCTGCCAAAGGGGGCTTGTGGCCTTTTCCAAGCAGGTCAAGGGGTCACCACAACATGAGGAACTGTATTAAAGGGTCGTGGCATTAGGAAGGCTGAGGACCACTGCTGTAGATGATGGTTGGATTTCATTGGGAGACCCAGATGGTCTTTTCCTGCTAGCAGTGCATGTGCTATGTTGCCAGTAGGAATGGTGTTTTCAGTTCCACTGAAGAATCAGATGTACCAGATTTCAGGTTGATAGGAAAAAATGTCATCTGATGTTTTTATTAATCACTATTAAAAGTTGTACAAACACAGCCTCTCTGCATCAAGGCGCCATAACCTTTTTGTGACCTGTGCAAGTCCTTTCGGCTGCATTCTAACAACTAAAAATGTTTTCATTTTGAATTCAGTTATCTTTGTTACATTTCTGGAACTAAAGCCAAGAACGTTAATACATTTTATCTCTCCCTTGCCCCAACTCTCACACCGATGTATGCTTCTGCTCTTCAGTCCTGTGTGTATTGATTAGCAAAACTGTCCTGCTTGTTCATACGGTGCCTGAAAAGCGGCATGCTAGTGCCACCATGAAAGAGGTCAGGCGTGTATCCCAAGCAGCATACATTCCAAAATCATCCTGCAAAGGCTGATGTGGAAAAGGGAGGAAGATGGTGATGTGGAGGAACCTAGGTTCTATTTGGTTTCACATGTTTAGACTTAGTTTCAGCAAGGAGTGGGAGTAAATCTAAACAATAACTACATAACTGCTTTGCAGTGGTTCTGCTCCTTCTTGGGGGAACTCTCCCCAGAGAGTGCAGTGGGGGAGATGACGTCCACCCCTTGGTCCCTCAATTGTGGGGTGCCTAAGGGGTCGATTATCTCCCCTATGCTCTTAAATATCTATATGAGGCCACTGAGGGAGGTTGTTAGGAGGTATGGGGTTTTGTGTCATCAGTACGCTGATGACACCCAGGTCCATATCTCCTCTTTCCCCATCTGCAGTGGATGCCATTTCGTCCCTGGATTGCTGCCTGGGCACCATTCTGGAGGGCATGTGAGCAAATAGATTGAGTTTGAACCTGGGCAAAATGGAAGTCCTCCGGGTGGGGCCACCTAGTGTTGGCGGGGGGGAGTTGGTATGGGGGTAACTTATCCCTCAAGGGATGAGGTATGCAGTCTTGGCATAATTCTGGACCCAGTGGTCACTATGGAGGCTCAGGTGGCATTAGTGGTCCGTACCACACATTACCAACTTAGGTGGATTGCGTAGCTGCATGCCTTCCTGGACCCCGGCGCTCTCACTACGTTAGTCCATGCACGGGTAGTCTCAAAATTCAACTACTGTAGTGTTCTCTACATGGGGCTGACTTTGAAGTTAATGTGGAGGCTCCAGTTGGTGCAGAATACTGCACCCAGTCTAGTATTGAGTACTAAAAGATTCCATCATATTGCCCCAACTCTGGCCGCACTGCACTAGCTGCTGATCTGTTACCTCATTTACTTCAAGGTCTTAATGTTGACACATAAAACCCTAAATGGTTTGGGACCTTCCTATCTGTCAGAGCGGCTTCTACCCCAGAGCTCTGCCCATGTCATTCGTTCGTTGCAGGCAGGTCATCTGAGGGTGCTGACACCAAGGGAGGCCCGCAAGTCAACAACAAGGAACCGGGCATTCTCAGTGGTGCCTCCTAGACTCTGGATCCAACTCCCCTTGTTGATCTTAAGAAAAGATTGAAGACTTGGCTATTTCAATCTGCTTTTCCTAGTTATTAACTGTTAGTGTTCTAATCTCATCTGCCATTAGCTTATTTTATTTACCTTTGATTTTTATGAATGTTGTTGTTTTAGTTATGTTTTCATTTGTAATATTTTTGTCTTTTATTATATCTTTGTATCTTGTAATCAGTTTGTTTTATGTTGTAAACTGCCCAGCATGGCTTTCTGCCAGATGGGCGGTATATTAAATCGAATAAGCAAATAATTAAATAAATACATCTTGAGGGCACATTAACAAAGATATGTGGCTGAGCAATTATACATATTTCTTTCATTCCATCATCATTGCCATCATCATCTGAGAACTGCATAGCTGGAAGGGACTCTATGGATCATTGAACCCAGCTTCTGTCAAGGAGGCCTGGTGGGGAATCAAAATTCCAACCGCTGATACCTAAACCCACTGAGCTGTCGTGAAACAAACTTACCAAGTAACAAACATAGCCACAGTTTTGCAGACTACTTTTTTAGTACCATGCATTCATGCATGTCTAGGTTGAGAAGGTATATTCATCCCACCACCACCACCCCTGTCATTGGCTTAGAAAAGTTCATATTTATGAGTCAAGGATAGCCAGATCATCTTACTACATGTGTGTTCTATGTGTATTTTTGCTGTCTAGGAAGAGAGCTGTCACCAGCAGTGGTGACACCGAATTCCCTCAAAGTTTTTATGTAAGCAGTTCCTACTGACCTGCTCTCCTGGCTGCTGGGCTGTGGTTGTCCTTTCAACTTGTGGTTTCAGTTGGACTTCTTACCTGTTCCTTCCCTCTTCTTCTTCTTACAGACACACCCTCACAGAGGGTACAGTTTATTCTGGGAACAGAAGATGATGATGAGGAGCACATACCACATGACCTCTTCACCGAGCTGGATGAACTCTGCTGGCGTGAAGGAGAAGATGCAGAGTGGAGGGAGACGGCCCGGTGAATCTCTCTCTCTCTCTCTCTCTCTCTCTCTCTCTCTCTCTCTCTCTCTCTCTCTCTCTCTCTCTCTCTCTCTCTCTCTCTCTCTCTCTCTCTCTCTCTCTCTCTCTCTATCTATATATATATATATATATATATATATATATATATATATATATATATATATATATATATATATATATATATATATATATATATATGCATGTTAGGGTGGATTCGGGTTTCTTTAAGTGTAGAAATCTGGTTGTTTTGGCGACGTTTCGGCGAGGTCTCACTCGTCATCTTCAGGCTGGTGTTCTGGCTGAAGCAAAGTGTGGTCTCAGTTGAAAGAGCAAGCAAACCACACCCCCAGCAGTATTTATAGAAGGACTTCAACTGAGACCACACTTTGCTTCAAGAAGAAAGAAGCCAGAACACCAGCCTGAAGATGGAGTGAGACCTCGTCGAAACGTCGCCAAAACAACCAGATTTCTACACGGGAAGAAACCCGAATCCACCCTAACATGCATACCTATACCCGTGAAAATCTACGAAAACAAATATATATATATATATATATATATATATATATAAGTATTCACTACAATGGCATAGCTTTTTAAAGATTCAGGTAGAACATGGAATGGCTTTTTTATGTGTAAACCAAGCACCTCATTTAAATTCATACCTAGCTTGTATGGCTGCCATAGATTTCTCCCCTCTGCGCCAGATGTTGTCATTTGGATTTAACATTTTATAGTTCAGGGCGTGTTTGGAAGGAGGCAAATTATTGAATCTGGCAAGGAAAACATTTATTGATAGGAAATGCCTTTAGCTAGGATCTCCACTTCTCTTCTCTCTCTCTCTCTCTCCTGCACTACTAGAAATCATGAATATATTTCAGCTGCATCTCCAGAGGAAGATAGAATGAAATAAATGTCAGTATAAACTGAATTGAAATTGATAGCAAAGCTAGAAGTGTGGGCACATTGCCTGTGAGTCTTTTTTATTGAACTTTTTTTCTGATTAGATAACACAGTATACTGAGTGATTACTATTTATTGTAATGAGGTAGAAAAGTCATTGCATAATGTTTTATGCAGCACTAATCCTAAAGTAATAGGATTTTAGGGTAAATCTCAAATCTAACATAGTTTCAGTAAAGGAGGCATTGCTCTCCTAGTTTCTGGGAAAATAGAAGGAGGCATTCCTTATCCTCAGCTTATGAAGATATTCTCTGCATGCTGTTCCAATTGAGTGCCTCAGGCAAAGGACTTATTTTGAAGCCTAACCTAACCTCACAAATTCATTGTAACAAGACTGGAATATTAACGCAACACATAAATAAAAGTGGGGCTTTTAAAAAGTTATGCAACTAAGGTTTGTTGTAGAACCAACCCTTAGCACATAATTTAAGAGTTCAAGAAGGAGATTGCTTATTTCAGAAGAACTGAGCCCAAATCCACACCCATGCCACAGTTTTCAACAGTACCGAGCAAAGCTCATCATGGTAGTTATGTTTTAAGAGAGCCACTCCAGTTGAGCAAGCTGTGTTTTTTGTTATTATTTATTTCATTTTATTTTTAATCACTGAGATGATTTTTTTTAATCACTAAGATGATTTGGAGGATTTTGGTCACATGTAGGAGGTCTTGGATTTTGACCAGATGCTGTCTTCCAATTTACCCTTCCCCTCATCAGAGAAAAATAATAGGATGCCAATGTCTCCATGGCAATAACTAAAACATATGTGTCAAAAGGATGTATAATCCATTTCTGACCCTGGACCTAGCTTGAATCTCTGACTCCTTGTGTTTATTTTTTTAATATGCTAGGCTTCCTAGTTTTTCTTTTTTTCTACCGTATTATTTAGATATAAAGGAAGATGAAGCTTTGAAACTTTAATTGCTAATGCAAAGGAAACATTAGAGGGATTAGAGGGGGCAGAGTGAGTGCCATTTTTTTTACTCACCCCAACATGACAAGCTGCAGGAGGTACAATTATCTCTGCCAGATATGAGAGGCCCTGTCATTTTATCCTTTTGTGCAGACTCTTTCACTCTCTTAGTCAGTGGCACATTTTTATGTTCTTCAGAAAGATGGTAACAGTTCTGAATCAATGCTAAAAGAAAGTTATTGGCTGGAGTTCAGTACCTCCAGGAAAAACCAGATTAGCCAAAGTAAACAGTAAATGTTAGGGATCAAATATTCCATATTCTATCTTGCTTGGTAGACTGTAATAATCTACACCACTGCTAAAGTAAATACTAACTAAAAAAAACTAATGTGTTGGGAGACTAAATTGATAACTATAGGCCTGTTGCCAATATTTCCTATATGAGCAAGATCCTGGAGAGGGTGGTAGCAGAGCAGATTCAGAGTCTTATGGATGACACAAACACCCTCAATCCTTTTCAGTTGGGCTTTAGGCCATGTCATAGTACAGGAGTCTGACAGGGGCAAAATGTCCCTGTTGGTCCTCGATCTCTCAGTGGCCTTTGATACCATAAACCACAGTATTCTCCTGGGGATCAGAGGTCACACTTTGGTGTGGTTCTGGTCCTTCTTAGAGGGCCGTCCCCAGCAAGTGCAGCTGGGTGAGATGACCTCTGCCCCTTGGTCCCTCAATTGTGTGGTGCCACAAGGGTCAATAATCTCCCATGTTCTTCAACATTTGTATGAGGCCACTGGGGGTGGTCATAAGGGGGTATGGAGCTTCATGTCACCAATATGCGGATGACACCCAGCTCTATATCTCTTTTTCATCATCTGCAGTGGATGCTGTTCCATCCTTTGAATGCTGCTTGTTGGCCATCTTGGACTGGATGGGGGCTAATAGAATGATGTTGAACCTGGGCAAGATGGAGATCTTGCATGTGGGTCTGTGGTTTGGGGAACTTGCTCACTTTTTTGGGGGGGTCACTCAGCGAAGAATGGGGTCTGCAGCTTGGGTGTCCTGCTGGACCTGGCACTTATCATGGAAACCCAGGTGGCGTCGGTGGTCCGTTCAGCTCATTATCAACTGTGGACGATTGCCCAGTTGCAGGTGCTCCTTGATGTCAGGGCATTGACCGCATTGGTTCATGCCTTTGCAACCTCGAGAATAGATTATTGTAGTGGTCTCTATGTGGGACTGTCCTTGAGGTTAATATGGAGATTGCAGCTATTGCAGAATACAGCTGCCAGACTATTAACAAGGCAAAAAAGGCACTATCATGTTACCCCCATGCTGGAAGCTCTACACTGATTGCTGATATGCTACTGCATTGACTTCAAGGTTTTGATGTTAACATACAAGGCCCATAAACAGTTTGGGTCCTCAGTATCTGACAGAGCGGCTCCTCCCAAGAAGAACTGCCCGGATCAACCATGCTAGCCAGGCAGGACATCTGGGAGTTCCAACCCCGAGGGAGTCCCAGAAAGTTGAACAAGGAGTAGGGCTTTCTTGGTGGTTGCTTGCCAGTTGCTCGTCATCTACCTCCAGAAATCCACTTAGCACCCTCACTTCAAACCTTTAAAAAACTGCATTCTCAGAGGCTTTCATGGCAGCAATCCGATAGTTGTTGTGAGTTTTTCTGGCTGTTTGGCCATGTTCTGGAAGTCTTTTTTCCTGATGTTTCACCAGACAGTTTGGCTGGCATCTCAGGGAGCTCAGGGAACTAGGTGTTCTCTCTCTGCTCTGGATTATAAAGTTAAAAAAACTATTGAAAACTTGGTTTTCCACAATGGCCTTTCCTGACTTCTCAAATATCTAGTAAGACACTTTTCTTCTTTTTACCACTTTTTGTTTCTTATTTGATCAATCACCTGGTTATTTTTACTTTAATTTTACTTTAATTTTAGTTTATTGTTGTTGATTTATGTAGTTATATTTTGTTTATATTATGTTGTTTGTATTTTGGTTATTTCAGTGTGTTACTTTGCTATATTGCAGTGTTTTGTTGTAAACCACCCAGAGTAGCTTTAGGGCTAGATGGGCAGTATAAAAGATGAATGAATGAATGAATGAATGAATGAATGAATGAATGAATGAAATATTTGGATTATGTCCCATCACGTCAGATCCAACTTACAACAACCCTAATTGGGTTTTCAAAGGAAGTGAGCTATTTAAGTAGTTTTACTAGTCCCACTAACACATCAGTGAGTTTCAATAGCCAACGTGGGAAATGAACCCAGGTCTCCTGAATCCTGTTCCATTGCTCGATGCCAGTAGCTCCCAACCCTGGGTAACCAAGATGTTCCTGGACTGTAATTCCCAGAAATCGCAGCCAGCACAGCTGGTGGTGTAGACGTCTGGGAACAGTAGTCCAAGACCATATTGGTTGATCCAAGGTTGGAAACCACTGCTCTGTGCAATATACCATGGTGGGTATCCCATAAATATTAGTAAGTATTGAATTATTATACTATTTCATTAGTCAAATATGAAATATATTTATATGCTGTTGCCTGTTGGCTATTATCCTGTTCAATATTTATTATTTATGGATCTGGAACTTCAGGAAGTGCCCACAGCAATCTGATGATGTGTGCCTGGTTGCGTGTGACTGGCCCTTGGCCAGATTCCTTTGGCAGCTTCTACCAAGTACAGATCCACATGTACATCAGTATTGAACAGGATACTGGCTATTGTCTTTATTTGCTTATGTTCCTGGATGTTATGATAGCCACCAACTCTGGTTGCAGGAAAACAGGATTTAACTAGTTCAGGGAGGGTATGTTATTATGGGATGCCCTCTCATTCAAGGATCAAGGGTGCGGAGAGAGAGATGGGTGTAAGGGCTCAACCTTTTGATTGGTGACTATGCCAGCAGTGGGGAGGTTAGCAAAGCTAACCGTAGACAAGGTAGAGAATTCAGCACCACTGTGTGCTGGAAATCAGTTTCTAGAACTGGCTTGTTCCAGAAGGGAACACCTGTGAGATGTTGTATTATAGGGAATCCCATGTGATCTTGTCATAGCTGATTCCTATCTTGGATGGATTGAGACTAGTCTATAAAATGTGTCTTGGTTGTCGAGGCCACAGATCTGGTTTCACATTTGATCTGTCAAGGAAATGGTTCCTGAAACTCCCTCCCTACAATTATGACACACCTTTTGAGGGGCTCATCCCATTGAAATTAGGTGATCCCCAAACATTTTTGGAAAATCCATCTCAATCCTGCACTGTCAGAATGTAAACCCGTCCACCTAGTAGGGATAACCTGGAGATGAAGCAGTCCGATTGAATAAAATAAACTTTGCATGTTGGTGACTGTTCTTCCCATGATCAGCCTGAATCAAACAAAAACAAAAACAAAACAGAGTGTGACCAGAAGCGCAAGACATTTCTGCATTGACCCAGCAGTGACAACTGGGTAAACTGAAGCCGACTCAAAAGGGGGTTAGAAATGTTCTGTCTGGCAGTCTGTGTTCCAGCTCAGACTGTCAGATAGAGTACTGAAAGGATTTGGAGGCCAAGATCTGCCAGCTCCCAATTAACCATATTTCATATAAAATGGCTCACTCTTCTTGTTCCTTCCCTGAAGGGTGAGAGCAAAATCACTTCCCCTGCTTAGGAATCTTACCTCCCATATAACAGCAAGTACGCTTCTCAGTACCAATTGCTGGGGAACACAGGTGGGTGGATGTTTCTGCACTCATCATGTCCTCCTTGTGAGCGTTCTGAAAGTAGATATTTTCCAGCTAGTGATAGCTGAAGATGAAGCTTAACATCCTATTTCATATATAGGGAGCTCTTGAAAATGTTAAGTACTGTTGGAAATAATTAAGACAAAGTACAAGGAGCTTTTCCTTATACTATTCTTCTGGCTCTCACATCCCACACGTAAGGGGATGAACAGTGAGGCAATTTCCCCACATTTCTTATTTCTCTTTGGCACTCTCCTGTTGTAGAGGACCTTCATGGAATGAATTTGAGGCTGTGGGAGGGAAAGTCAAAATCAGTCAAAATCACCATCTCCTGTCCATTCCAGAAAGCTTCTGCTAGAACAAAGAGGATCCATGTGGAAGATTACAAGCTGGACACAACCCAAATAACAACCCCATAGAACAAACAAGTGAAATTGCATTCCCCACAAAAAAGACTATCTCATGCAAATATACGTCTTGATCTATAGATGCCTCCAGAGCTACAATTTTCACCCTGATAAACACACAGGACTGGTATTTCACTTGTCCCCTCAAAGTGCTGATGAAGCTCATTTGTTTTGCTTAGGTGGCTGAAATTTGAAGAGGATGTTGAAGATGGAGGAGAGAGGTGGAGTAAACCATACGTGGCCACTTTATCACTCCATAGTTTGTTTGAAGTGAGAAGTTGTCTTCTTAATGGCACAGTGTTGCTAGATATGAGAGCAAATTCTTTAGAAGAAATTGCAGGTAAGTGAATGTTTTACAAATATACAGCCCTTTGCCCCTTTGTGCTGCTCCCCTAAATAAAAAAATAAAATCTGCAATCCCTTGTCAAACAAATGAATGAACAAGTGAACAAATAATAGATCGATAGATCGATAGATTGATGCTGTTCATGAGCAGAAATGTTAAAGGGAACATTTCTGTGTTTCCTTGTGTCAGAGAACAATTTATATGGATTTTAGTGATGTAAACCTTAAATAAACAGAGAGAAGGAAAACAGATATTTGCCATGTTGAGGATAGAAGTGTGTGTGTGTTTCTTTTGATGTTCTAAAGCAGTGGTGACCAAACGTTGGCCCTCCAGATGTTTTGGACCACAACTCCCACAGTACTTTGTCACTGGCAATACAGGATGGGAATTCTGGGAGTTGTGGTCCAAAACATCTAGAATGCTGAACTTTGGCTACCACTGTTCTAAAGAGATGTCTGAAGATATGGTGGGAGTGTGTTAGATCCACAGTAAGGAACCCACAGCACTCCTGATGCTGTTGGACTGTAGCCAGCCTAGCTAGCCAGTGGACAATGACAATTGTAATCCAGCTTACAGTGAGGAGGCTCCATGTTCCCTATCCTCATTTCAAACAAATAGAGTTGATAATAGATGCTCATTAGCCCATGAATTGTGATGCTGTGAATCTAAGAGCATGAAAAGGCCATCAAAAAGTGAGAAATAGCTGGTTGAGACCTTCCCAGGAAATATGCTCCTTCATATTCTAACCAGGAGAGTTTGCAAGTCATACTCAGAATATCAAGAATCCTCAACAGATCTGTTGTTCTAGTTATCTTCTGATTCTCTACTTGAGAGAAAGTGGGTGTCCAGTTATATCCCAGCAATGGCAGGAAGTGGGAAGAGATTCTTAAGGTGCAAACCTGTACACCACTACAGGGGCAGTTCTGACATTTAGTAGAATGAACTGATTGCCTCAGGCAGCAGATTTGGAGTGTCATGAAAAGGTACTGAAGTCCACATTACTTAATTTGCTGTTATATTTTTAATGCCATTGATGAGGCAAGCTGCTTATGGGTGGACCTGCTGTTGGAAGACTCAAATCCCACAAATAAAGAGATGGGCAGAGACCCTAACTTGGGACATTTTTTGTAACAGGTTTTGTTTGGGATTCAATTTTTTGCTGATCTGTTTTAGGCAACACAATATTTTGCCCTGGCCATTCATCCTCACCTGAAAATGTCTTATTGTGAGTAAGTCCCACTGCACAAACACTTATAATTGCTATGTAGGAAAGTGTTCTATTTTCTGGGGACAGCACATCCACTTGGCAGGCATAACACAGGAAAGCAATTTACTCTGTATTTCAAACACCCTGTTGACTTTTGAAATAGATTTTGGTGACCTTTGCATGGAGCTGTGATTTTTCATGTGGTTTTTTTTTCCAGTTTAAAGTGACAGTCTCTTCACTGGGTCCTGACTCTTATTTGGTTTACTGGGGACCTCTTGCCTCTCTAAACGAGGGAAGCTTACAAATTCTGTTTTATTATTCTATTGAGTGTTCTTTTGCTTATTTTCTTAAGTTCTTTTGGTTTTGAATGGGGAAAGGCGGAAAGTGCTTCAAATGAGTGAATGTTAATGCAATCTTATGCATGTCTACTCAGTAGCAAGCCTTATTGTATTCAGTGAAACTCATATTTACCATTTACTAAGTGAGTATAGGACTGCCACTTGAATGGAACAGGTTCACAATGAAATATAGGCTTCATACATTTGGATTAAAAAGAACAAATAAAGAGACAGAAAAACCAATGAACAAACAGAGTGAAAAGAAACAGAAAAGTGAGTTCAGGTACTTGCCCGTGGAGTTGAGGGTCAGTAGTTAAATTTTCCAGTCTTGCCTTTTAGGAGAGAAGTCAGTCTATGAAGCCTTGGTCAGAATATATAGTCTCAGAGAGCACATAGAAGAAGGGAATGGTAAATGAATTCTAAAAGGCTAGGCCAAGATCAATATAGGAATGACTCTTACTATGAAAGAATTGATCAGAAAATGTTGCAAAATAGAGTAAATAAATGATTTTCCCAGAAAAAGCATGCATATTGTGATTCTTACATCCCTGGAATCAACTTCCTCCAGAGATCTGCCTGGCTCCCATGCTGCAGGTCTTCTTAAAAAAAAAAAAAACTCTTGAAGACCTGGCTTTTCAGAATGGCTTTCCATGGCTATTGACCATCAGTGCTGCTGCTCTGTTTCTGGAAACTCTGTCCGCCTTTGTCATCTCCTTGAGGGCATCTTGGATTCTATTGTTGACTATAATTCTGATTTTGATTTTAGCTATGGATGGACTATTATGCTTCTTTTTTATGTTTGTTATATTTATCTGAAAATTTTGCAAATCGCCCAGAGTGGCACTTGTGCCAGATGGTGCAGTATAGAAATCTAAATAAATAAATAAATAAATAAATAAATAAATAAATAAATAAATAAATAAATAAATAATCCTCTGCCCAGCATGCTGGCTGAAGGTTTCTGGGAACTACAGTGACCCTTGCATAACAAACAGCTTGTATAACATAAAATCTGCACAGCACAAGATAAAAAATTCTGGAGATAGGGGAAATTTGCTTAACATAATCGCCTGTGGGGAGAATTTGTAAAGCATAAAATGGGATTACTCCGTTTTCAATGCATTCCTATGGGAAATTTGTATAAAGGAAAATTTGCTTAACATAATTTCATTAGGAACGAATTAATTCCTTCATACAAGGTACCACTGTATTAAGTTTTTAAAAACCAAGGTAACGTTCATGAGGTGCCCCATTCACTGAACTATCTGAGCTTGGTCCAAAAGATTAAGCATTGCCACTGCAGCTTTTTCTTTTTTTGTCCTTTCTCTCTTTTTTAAAGGTTTTATTGGTTTCTTTAAAATATAGGGTAAAAGGGAAGGAATAGGAAAAAGAGAAGGGAGGGAAAGGGGGAAGGGGAAGGGGAAGATAAGGGACAGTAGGTACATTGGATACAGTTTGAACAAACAAAGACCAAGCACTATTGAGTACAAAACTAGTGCTGTATATCGTTGGGTGTATATAAACTTAATGGTTATCAAGCTCAACTGCCACTCCTTGCCATCTTCTTGTAAAAAGTTCTTTGCTATCTCCTTTCAAATAGCCATCAAGCTTATCGATTTCCATGTAGTCTCTTATCTTACCATACAGCTCTTCCTCTGCTGGAATTTCAGCTTGTTTCCAAAACTGTGCATACAGAATCCTAGCAGTTACAATTATATGTTGTATTACATAGTTTTGATCCTGTGAAACACACCTGTCTGCTTCTCAACACAGATATGCCCAACCTATTTCCCAAAGTGCTTTTGAGTTATTTCCTTGGCTTTCCATTGTGCCATTGTGAAAGCAGCTGTCTTTTTGAGGAAGAAGTTCCCCTGAGTGACAGAAATGGTTGCAAGGGGGTGGCTCATGGTTAGCCTGTTGGCCAAATTCTTACCAAATATTTATGTGCTCAGAAGTACAATCACAGATGTTGCTGAGGCTAATTGCAGCTAATTGAAAAGGTGCCTGACATGTGCTACGTGTAGCAACTAGGTATGCAATTAATATGAACATGTGACTGGCAGATTATCAATAAACTATAGCAACCCCTGTGACTCATCTTTTGCATGCATAGAGTTCTTGTAGGAATCTGGCCCTTCTGTTATGAGTATTACTTCAAACTGTGGATACCCTTCTCGTATTCACCACCTGCAACCCAGTACACCCTTACCTGGACCCAGAGAGGTTTAGGATTATCCCATTGGTCACTGATTTGATTGTTAAGCAGTTAGCCTCCTAACTTTGGGGTGATTGTAGAAACATTTAATTGGGTGTGGAGAAATAAGTGAAAGTACTTTTGGCTGGATTCAGGTGTGCTGGCCTATAAGTATTTCTTTTGTTATGCTTTGCTATATTTGACTACATTAATGAATAGGGATGGGCAACTTAGGAAAAATGACACACTGTTTTGTCATGTGAGGTTATGAAACATTTTGAAATGAAATGCCATTTCCCCCCTCTAAAATGAAACAATTCTAGAGGAAATGGCAGGGGAGCTTCCTCAAGCTCTCCCCTGTATCCCCTAGAAATTTGGAAAGGTTTGGTTTTCAGGGAATGGAGTTATGAAGCTCCACTGAGAGTGCTGCTAGGAAAAAAACCTTTCTAATTGGAATCAATTGGGAAGTGGTGGCAGTGCGATCGCCCACCTGATCTGCTTCCTATTTCAATTAGAAAGGTTTTATCCTGGTGGCACCCCCTTTGGAGCTTCATAACTCAGCTCTGCTACCTTCCCCCAAAAAACCTTTCCAAATTTCAGGGGTTTACCTAAAACCACTTGCTCCCCTTGTTTTGTAACAAAACAACTTTAAAATTCATTTTGTAACAAAATGAAACAAAGCTACTCTAGAAATGAAACGAAACACTATTTTTCTGTTACATGCCCATCCCTATTGCTGTAGCATACATGATCTTGCTGCTTGTAACTCAGAATTACTGTTGTGACTGCTAGGGTTGAATTTGGAGATACTCCAACAGCAGGAGTGAGTCAGGCTGCATCAAGGTCCTGTCCTTTCTACATAGCTGTCAGGCAGCTGCCACGCAGTATCAATAAAACTGTAGTGCCTTACCTCCGTTAACTTTCCAAACATCCTTCATTATGGAAACCCTAATCCTAAAGGTGTGGGGGCCTTGTAATCATACCTCTACTAATGAAGCGTGGGCAGTTCAAAACAGTATTATATCTTTTTGCATTTGGCAGGTTTCATTTTCTTAATCCAGTCTTTTAGGATTTCTCAGCAGGGGCTTGTAGTGCCTCCCACAATTTTAATTTGTTTTCATTGTGTATGTTTGTGTATATATATTCAGGGAAAAGAAACTCCCGGGAAATCTTGAAACTAGCAGTCTTAGAGTGCAACAACATTGACAAATAAGGCAGGAAATATTGGGAGGGATTCACATCATTTTCCATTGACTTCTGAATCAACCCGGAATAACACTAACCATTCAGTATATAGTCTTTCATTCCACTGCTGGAGCTTCTACTTTTATTTAAAATGCAACTGAATGTATAGTATTCACATTGGTACAGACAGTATGACTGCCTGAGTTGATTTGGAGGAATCTGTAGCCATTCCATCTGGCTACAACAAGAGTGAGAAATGCTGTTCAGTGGCAAAATTGGCTATTTGAATCCGTCCTGCTTCAAACCTGTTGCATGGGTCATCCTTCCTTCCATTCTCATTCTATTTCTTTCTCTCCCACATTTCTTTTAAAGGCTTGTGCCCTAAGCACATCTGATCTCTCCTGATTTCGGAAGTTAAGCAGGGTCAGCCCTGATTAGTACTTGGATGGGCGATCACCAGAGAATGCCAGGTGCTGTAGTAGGAACTGGCAAATCACTCCAGTATTCCTGCCAAGAAAACTCCATGGACATGGAGTCATGAAGAGTCGGTCATAACTGTAACAACACAACACACACACACACACACATCTTAGTATAGGAGCAGCTAGTAGGTGATCAGGAAAAAGAGAGTGAGGGCTTGATAGAGAGTAAAAGAAGGAAGTTATCAACCAGCTTTGTTGCCAGCTTGCTAAGATTGCTCTGTTTTAACTGTGCCTCCTGCAAATCTGGACTGGCAGAGGAGAACTACCTTGACAAGCTGCAAACAAGGCTTATGAGTGCCAGTTTCCTCTCTTGGCTAACTTGGTGTGGTTGGCTAAAGCAAATTCATTTGGGAAAACCTCAGTTCCAAGGCACAATTTCACAGCAGATCCATTCACATTTTTTCCAGACTCCAGTTTATTTATTATTTATTATTTATTATTTATTATTTATTATTTATTATTTATTATTTATTATTTATTACATTTATACCCCACCCATCTTCCCGTAGGAACTCTGGGCGGCTTACAATGGTTGACGAAGCAACTAAAACACAATAAGAAAACAAAACAACATAATAAGACAATAAACACAACAATTCTGACTGTTTAAAACAACTTAGCGCCCTGGCAATGCGTACAAACCCAACAACGAGGCTAATCATTGGGAGCGAGATATGGATGGCGGGGGAAAAAAACTACAAAAGCTCGCCAAAGGCCTCCTGGAAAAGCAGAGTTTTTAACACTTTGCGGAAGGCCAGCAGGGACTCTGCAGAGCGCACTTCTCTTGGGAGACTGTTCCAGAGTGAAGGGGCTGCCACCGAGAAGGCCCGGTTCCGAGTAGATGTCTTCTGGGCCTCTCGACGGGTGGCAACCCAAAGCGAGTGCGCTCGCGACTGCCGGACTGGACGGGCCGAGGTTGATCGCTGGATGATCCGCTCTGACAGGTAGTCTGGGCCCAAGCCATGGAGGGTTTTATAAACTAAAACCAAGACCTTGACTCTGATCTGGGATGCAACGGGCAACCAATGCAGGTGAGCCAGAACTGGGGTGATGTGGTCATAGCGATGCACACCCGCCACCAGCCTGGCTGCCGCATTTTGTACCCGCTGCAAACGCCGGAGGAGAGTCAAGGGCAACCCCATGTAGAGGGCGTTGCAGTAGTCCAATCTCGAGATCACCAGCACTTGAACCACAGTTCTCAGAGAGTCGCCATCCAGATATGGGCGGATCTGGGCAATTTGATGGAGATGGTAAAATGTGGATCTGGTCACGGCAGCCACCTGGGCATCCAAGCTAAGCGCCGGATCCAGAACCACACCCAGATTCCGAACCCTATCTGTGAGTTGGAGGGAAACTCCCTCAAGACAGGGGAGAGGGCCTCCATACCCAGATGGCAAACTCCCAAATAACATAACCTCCGTCTTCTCGGGGTTGAGCTTGAGCCTGTTGGCCCCGGTCCATGTCAATACTGCATCCAGGCACCGGTCGAGAGTCCGAACAGCTTCCACTGCAGAGGTGGAAAAGGAGAGATAGAGCTGCGTGTCATCAGCGTACTGATGACAGCAGACTCCAAATCTCCTAATGACCCCAGCCAGCGGCCTTACGTAGATGTTAAACAGCATGGGGGAGAGAGACGACCCCTGCGGAACCCCACAGGGGAGTATCCATGGGGCCGACCACTCTCCTCCATGCTGCACATACTGGGGACGGCCCTCCAAGAAGGACCGGAGCCAACTGCGAGCATTGCCTCCGATTCCCACCTCAGAGAGCCGATCCAGTAGGATACCGTGGTTGACGGTATCGAAGGCCACTGACAAATCCAGGAGAACCAACAGGGTAGAGCAACCCCTGTCGGCCGCCCGGATTAGGTCATCTCGCAGCGCGACCAAAGCTGTTTCGGTCCCCCGGCTGGACCTGAACCCGGATTGGCATGGATCAAGGCACTGCTGTTCCTCCAGATATGACTGAATCCGGACCGCGGCCACCCTCTCGATGACCTTGCCCATAAACGGGTCGTTGGCAATCGGACGGTAATTCGCCAATTGGTCTGATGCAGGCCAGGTTTTTTAAGAATGGGCTTGACCACCATCTCCTTCAGACAGGAGGGAAAAAACCCCTTGCTGAAGGAGGCGGTGGCAATGGCAGATGCCCATTCTGGCATACTCCTGCCGATAGCTTTTATCAGCCAGGCAGGGCAAGGATCGAAAGGGGTGGATGTGGGTCAGCAGTGGGCAATCGCCCTGGAGGCCTTCAAGGAGGTAAGAGGCCCAAGCTCATCCAACCGGGGAGAGACAGGTGACACAGCGGCTGGAGATGGCGGGGAAGGGCTAGTGCAACCGGATTCGAAGCTGGCCCGAATGGCCTCTATTTTAGATCGAAAATAGACTGCAAAGTTCTCACTACTGAAATCAGTAGGAGGAGGCCTAGCCAGACTAGGATTGGTGAGGTCTTGGACCACCCGGAAGAGCTCCGCCTGGCGGTTCGAGGCCCCACCAATTCTCAGGGAGTAATAGGATGACTTAGCCTCCCTGATCGCTCGAGAATAGCACCTAGTCTGGATCACAACAGCAGTCTTATTAATTGCCATACGGTTTCTTCTCCAGCTTCACTCTTCTTCACTCTTAAACTGTTCAGGGACATGTTTCTCCCCAGCATGAGCACCCTTTCTGTTCCTCATGTAAATACAAATCAAAGCTGAAAATAGAATAATACCTACCAACTATAACTTTATTACCCACAGTAATAGTAAAACAGGAAATGAATGTTAGTGCTGTAACTAAACTCCAGAAAAACAAAAATAATAGTTTCTTAATGTCATGTTGTAAAATCATGAAGCCCTTCTAAGGGAACTCCTTTATCTCACTGAGGAACTTCTTTATCTCACTGTGCATCACTGGGTGAGAACTGCTATTTTAGACAACTCCTGGAAAGGCATTTGTTTAGCCAGCTTTCATTTCAATGTTTTTGGACTTCATACTGTTCAGATGTTGTATGCTGGCTTACTGCCGTATAATGCTCAGACATTGTTTTGCCGCTAGCTTCTGCAAATTGTGTTTAAGAAATAGAAAAAATATTAATTCTTTAAAGCTGTATAGAATACTTGGCAATACAATGGAAAGCCTGTTGTCTTGTGGCTTGTGAAATTCTCCAAACTTCTTATATCTGAGAAGAAGGGTAAGTGGATTTGAAACAGGACAAGGGACCCAAGTCCCACTATTACTTCTTAAAGGTGGCTGTAGCCAACTCTTTTATTGTCTGAGTGTGCCTGTAGGTTGGATCGGGATAATACCACTTAATAGGCTAGGTTTGGCCTCAAGGCCACAGTTTTCTGATTATTACTTGAAATGTTTCAGAAGAAGAACTTCAGAAAAGGAAACAGCAGCTGTCTATAGCATTTGACCACCACATTATAAAATATCTCTCCAGCTGTATCACATATCGGCCCATTACATCAGTTTATTGCAGTCTAAATTGGCAGATGGAAATGTTCTTGGTATTTTCATTTAGTTCCTTTGGAAACAGCCTGAAATTGCCATTTACAGCTTTTTAATGGTTCTTTTTTTAAAAACCCTAGTTTAAGGAGTTGATTTCATTGCATTCCATTTAATTAATATTCTGCCCTTTCCCCATTGCAGAGACTGAATGCAATTTAGAAAATGGCTAAAAAGCAGGGAAAGCTAACCACAGAGAGTGACTGAAATCCTGTTGCTTAGAGTAGTACTGTAGAGATTTGATACAGTTATTTGTAATTAAAGTAGGTCGGTTGGAATCAATGGAACTTAAAGAGGAGTTGATTCACCAGATTCCCAGTGAGTCAATGGGTCTACTCCAGTGTGACTCCAATAAGTAATACTATTAAAATTCAGTTAAATGAATAATATCTCATACAAATACTAACAAATCTAACATGAAACACTTTCAAAACAAATCAGGAAAAAGGTAAGAATTGCAGCATCTTATGTTCAGCTCTCCTAAGCAGTTTGTTTTTGTAGAGGCAAGTGTCCAGCACAATCATACATTTAAATGTATTCAACTTTATACATAGGCTTCAGCTGAACTGCTTAGAGTTTAGCTCTCCTTCCATAAATAAATTGGAAGGCAAATGATGGGAAAGATTTTTGCATAATGTATTGTTTGCAACAGAAATCAAATATAAGCATCATTTATTAGTTTTATTGTACAGTATTACACAATGCATAGAATGACATTTCCAGGGGCACTTGCTTTCTCCCTTCTGTCTCCCATTTTTCTTTTGCCATTTATCTAGCTGCTCTCTTTTCATTTTATATCCCAATACTTATTTTTGTAATACAGTAGGACCCCAGTATCTGCTGGGGATTGGTTCCAAGCCTTCCCATGGATAATGAAAACCAAGGATAAGAAAGAACGCCAAAATGTCCCCAAAACTGCTGTTTTGTGATAGTAACTTGCTTTACAGCTGCTGTTTGTGACGGTAACTTGCTTTATGGCTGCTATTTTATGACAGTAGTGTGCTTTACGGGTGCAGTTTTATGACAGTAGCTTGCTTTACAGCTGCTCTTTGTGACAGTAGCTTGTTTTGCGGCTGCTGAATTATTTCTTTATTTTTTCCTTTGCCAACCGTGGATATCTGAATCAGTAGATAATGAATCAGTGGATATGGGGGTCCTACTGTACTGTGTTCACTTCTTGGGTACCTTATGCTGGGTACCTTAGCCAGCTTTTTGTAGTATCAGCCCATGTACCTTTCAGAGATTTGGCCCTGACAATTCCCTTCCCCTTTCTTTATGCTCAATGTGAATCAACATTATCCGAATCTTCTCTTGATTTGCTTTTACTACCAAGAATTTTAATACCATGGGGTACACAGGATGCTCCTTCTCTCTGTTATAAATAGAAATAATTCTGTTGGTTTCACATGCAGCCTCTTTCTTACTTGAGAGCCAGGAAGCCTATGTTTTTGAGGTGGATATGGGAGAGCTATCTTAAACTCTTCATAGGCTATGGAACTTACTGCATGACCTTGGACCTGATGCTCTTTTTCAGACTGACCTACTCACCCTGGTTGGGCAATTTCATAGTCTCCCCCCCTGTCTATTTGCAAATCAGGCTTGGTCTGGGCAAGCCTTCAAACAGAGGAAATATTCAAAAAGTCTTCTGGCAGCTCTTTGAACAGAAGAACACCTTCTCTGAATGAGGACATATGGTCACCCTATTTGCAGCCTGCGTTAGCTACCTATCTGTTGGAACTCTTGAAACTAAGTTCAGCCTAAGAGTAATACATTGGAGAGCATACGTTGAGAAACTATGTATTTTCCATAAAACTTAGGCATAAAAGTAGATGAATGAAATTGAGTAGTAGCCTGAGCATAAGTGAATCACATTGGCAGTATGGATTCCAGTGTGCTTGTCAACTCTCTTTTAACTCTTGTGGTTATTTACAGGAAAGCATTGGGTAAATAGCCAAGATATAATCAGTTCTGCCTTTTAAAGATGGTTATGGCAGTGTTTCATATAACAGCCTATTTCACATTGTGACAAAATTTGATTACAGAACAAAAACAAAAGTCTAGCTGCACTTTCACGACTAACAAAAAAATATCTGTGTGAGCTTGCATGAATATAAGCCACTTCCTTCAGAGTCATGAAGTGCAAATCTGAACCACAGGTTTCTATTCAATCTACATGTGGAGATGATGAGGATGTACCTCAGGTAATAGGGGCACTCAAAGAGCTGCCTGCTAATCCAGGCTTCAAGGAAATTAACCTTTCTTCTGCTTACTATCAAGTCGTCACATACTACTACTACTACTACTACTACTACTACTACTACTACTACTACTACTACTACTACTATTATTTTGCATGGAGTGTGCCTCTTATAGAAAGCAGAAGGGTATTGATGGCAAAGGATAGCATATATCATGTTAGAAGATGAACAATTCAGTGAGATCCTGATGTTCAGGGTATTGTTTGGGGGTTCTGTAACAGTGCTGCTGGAAAGTATGAGGATAGAGTAATACATTTGAGGGGATTGAAAATAAAACAGTCAACATTATAATGCCATTATACAAAACAATAGTAAGGCTGCACCTGGAGTATTGTGTACAATTCTGGTCGCTGCATCTCAAGAAAGACATAGTGGAACTGGAAAAGGTGCAGAAGAGGGCGACTAAAATGATTACTGGGCTGGGGCACCTCCCTTATGAGGAAAGGCTAAAACATTTGGGCCTCTTTAGTCTGGAAAAAAGGCACCTGAGGGGGGATATGATTGAGACATACAAAGTAATGCAGTGCATGAGTAAAGTGGATAGAGGGAAGCTCTTCTCCCTCTCACAAAATACCAGAACTAGGGAACATACAATCAAATTGTGGGCTGGGAGAGTAAGAACTGACAAAAGAAAATATTTTTTCACCCAGCGCGTTGTTAGTCTGTGGAACTCCCTGCCACAGGATGTGGTGATGGCATCTGGCTTGGATGCCTTCAAAAGGGGATTGGACAGATTCCTGGAAGAAAAGTCAATCACAGGTTACAAACCATGATGGAGATGTGTAATCTCCAGGCTTAATACCAGGGTACTTCAAGGTCCAGATGCAGGGGAGTGGTATCAGGAGACAGATATCTAGTCTCATGCACTTCCAAAAGCATCTGGTGGGGCCACTGTGAGATACAGAAAGCTGGACTAGATGGGCTTTTGGCCCGATCCAGCATGGCTCTTCTTATGTTTTTATGTTCTTATGTCCCTCTCGTCCTTCTTTGCTGTCCCACTTGGGACCAGTACGAAAAAAGGTTACTTCACGTCCATAGCGTGACAGCAGAATCTCATCCAAACCACGCCCCCTGAAGCAGGAACAGAGCCTGATGAGCCATACCTGCCCCTGGGCTGGGGAATTATGTTGTCACGCTTTGTTCCCGGTTCGTGTTCCAAGACAAGGGATGTGAAGTAACATCAACAGCTTAAAACCGGGGTACTTCAAGGGCCAGATGCAGGGGAGTGTTATCAGGAGACAGATATCTAGTCTCATGTACTCCCAAACGCATCTGGTGGAGCCACTGTGAGATACAGGAAGCTGGACTAGATGGGCCGTTGGCCTGATCCAGCATGGCTCTTCTTATGTTCTTATGTTCTTATGATATTAGATCAAAAAAGGGGGAAACTGCAGTCACAAAATATAGAAAATATAATACTCTTTATGCCAATATAACATGCTTGTCATGTTTCTGCCTATCAGCCTTCTTCCAAGGATATATATTATTAAAAGTATTACAGTTATAACATAAGATACTGGGGAAAAATCCTATCAATAAATTCATATAGTCATTCCACTTTTCAAAAGATCGTGATCTACTTTTGCCAGCCAAAAGTGTTGGTGATCTACCATCATGAAAATTAAGTTTCAAATTAGTTTCAAATTAAACTTTAACCCAATAAAGTTGGAGGATTCCCCCTGCCCATTTTTAAGGAACCTTCTGTCATTTACTTGGATGTGATCAGCTGTTAAGCAAATTAAGCAAAAACGAAACAGACAGATGGAAATCCAGTAAGAACTGCAAGGGAAAATGGATAGTACTTTTTTAAGTAAAAGTTTTTTTGAGCAATAACTTTAACTGTCTTAATAACTTTCTTTAACTTTTATTGAGTAATTTGTGTTAAATTTAGGTCAAGTATTGATCCAGACTGATCTTGCACAATCTTTAATATTTTGCTCTTGCTCATTAGTGAGGTGTCTGAGCCGGCATTTCATCCACCAGCTTTTTTTGAAGCTGGGTGAATATTGCGTGAGGGCCAGTCTCAGGGAATCCTGGAGATGTGAATCTGTCATGTTGGAACAATGTGTGCACTGTTTGTCATTTTCAGATGGGGAAACACAGATTCACACAAATAAGTTGAACCAAAACAGGAATGTACAGCTTCACTATATCTTCTCAAGTTGGGAAATTTGTCTCTAGGCACTATCTCCCAAAACAATTCTTGCTCAGCATGGGTCTTGAGAAAAAGGTAATTTTAAGGGTTAATATTTTGTTTTCAAGAGATGGCTTGTTCAATGAGTAATTTTTACTGATAGCAGCTGAAGTTCCTTTAATGTCCACATCTACTTTGAATGGGTATGACAAGTACTCCACAACTATTCCAATTTTTGGAAGTCACAGAACAGATTTCTGTCACATATATCTCATTCTGAAAAACAAAATTTGGATATTGTCCCAGATGGTTCAGCATATTAGGAAAGTGATCAAAAGTGTTGTTTGTATGGTCAGTTGTCATTAGCTGACATTTGCGCTTGTAGGATGAAACTGTACTAGAGATGGGCATGAAATGCAAAAATGGTGTTTCGTTTCATTTCGTTCAGTTTCCTCTTTCATTTCGTTTTGTTTGAAATGATTTTTTTTTATTAAAAATCTGTTTTGTTTTTCATTTTGGTTTGTTTCATTTCTGTGTGTTGTTGTGTGTGCTGTGTCTTTCTTTTAACTTTTTTTTACTGTTTTGGGGGTGGTAACTGGGCTATGTCTCTTATGTGTGTAGATTCATCTAGATGGAGTAAGAAAGCAACACAATTTGAAACATCCTCCAAAAATTGTTCAGTTGTGTCCCCACACATATTTTCTATTCATTGCACGTCTGTGTTTCTTGACAATTGTACATCTTGAATAGCAACTATGATCTCTTTCCTATTTTTAAATCCTTCAAAAAGATTGTCAGTTGCTTCAAGAAAACAATATTTTACAAATTCCCTTTCAGTGAAAGGTTTGCATTTCTTTGCGATCAGGTTGTTGACCTTGAAGGATGCTAGGGTTACATTGACTGAATGTGACCTTGGCTTCACCATCAACTGTTGCTGAGCAGCTGATTTCAATTTACGTTCTTTGAGCTTCAATTTATGAATTTCACTTTTGTTGGAAAATCAGCATCAAACTTATTGCTATGCAGAGCCTTATAATAACATTCCAGATTACCCTTTTGGGGCAAGGATAATGGGGCATTATATAATGCCCCCTCAGTTATAAATGCAGTTGGGTTTTTTGCCCCAATGTGCATCACTGCACTTGCTAATGTTGAAGCTCATTTGCCATTGGTTTGCCCTTTCCTCCAGTGTCAAGAGATCCCTCTATTGCTCCTCACAATCTCTCTCAGTTTTTACTACCTTGTATAATTTAGTGTTGTTGGCAAATTTGACTACCTTGCTATTTACTTCTACTTCTAGATCATTTATGAAGAGGTTCAAAGTCAGGGGTCCCATTACTGAACTTTAGGAATCCCACTCTTTACCTCCCTCCATTTGCAGAAGTGCACACTTAGTGCTACCCTGTGTTTCCTGTCCCTTAGCCAGTTACTGATCTACGATAAGAACTGTACCTTTATTCCATGGCTGGCAAGCTTATCCAAGAACCTTGGGTGTGGGACCTTGTCAAAAGCCTTCTGAAAGTCCATATGTATAATGACAACTGGATGGCCCTTATCTACATGTTTGTTGACACTCAAAAAATTCCAACAGATTAGTGAGGCATGATTTGCCCTTGCAAAAGCCATGTTGGCTCTCCTTCAGCAGCACCTTCTCTTCTATGTGCCTATTAGTTTTATCTTTGAGGATGGTTTCCATCAATTTACCTGGGACACATGTCAAACTGACCAGTCAGTAATTTCCTGGATTGCCTCTGGATCCTTTTTTGAAGATTGGTGTTACATTTACTACCTTCCAGTCATCAGGCACAATGCCTGATTTGAGGGAAAGAGTATATGGCTAAGACATCAGCAATTTCCTCTTTAACTTCATTGAGAACTCATGGATGGATGCCATCTGGTCCTGGTGATTTGTTAGCATTTAGTTTAACAATACATGCAAGGACTTCCTCCCTGGTTATTTCTATCTGGCTTAATTCTTCGGTTTCCCTTCCTATACGGAAATAGGCTCTGTTGTGGGCATGTGGTCTCCGTCTTCTTCAGTGAATACTGAAACCAAGAATTCATTGAGTCTCTCTGCAATCTCTCTTTCCTCTTTAATAATCCCTTGCCTTCCATTCTCGTCTAATGGCCCAATGGCCTTCCTAGTTGGGCTCTTACAAATTATACAACACTTGTCTTTCAGCACGCTGAAGAAGTAGTCCATTTCCCATTCATCATGCAAGTGGTAGGCTTTTCTTCTCTTTGGAATACTCATCTTTGGTCTACTGAGGTGGCTGAATGTAAGAAGGCCAAATCTGCTAAACTCTGACTGCATCTTGTCCTCACTGGCTGAATCTGGTCAGTTCTAAAAGTAAAAATAAGAATTCATCATACTGCCACCAAACAATCACCCCAAAAAACTCAAACACCTGTCCAGCAAACCAGATAATATCAAATACTGACAAACAAGTTCAAATACCACCCACACATGATTTAATAGATTCTTCACACTGTGTAGAATCAACACAAAGTCAAGGTGAAATAAAATTGTAGTGTGGAATCAATGCAAATGCTAGGCAAAATAAAATTACAGATTCAAGCAAAAGTCATAGTGGTTTGAACAAATTCGAAGGCAAGGCATAGGCAAAGAGTGCCAAAATCACCAAATTCTTGACACTTTGTTTTGTCTGCCCGAAAACGTATAATTAAAGGGAACTACAGTATAAAGCAACCAACAACCAGTACATGACACAACTAATATAGTAACTCTATTCAGGTAAATCCTGTGGGAATTGATATTGCATGGTATATAACACACTTCTAAGGGTGTTGGTGTTCAGCTCACAAGGGTGTGGTGGCTCAGTGGGCTAGAGCACTGAAAACTGTCGGCTGCAAAGTCAGCACCTCAGTGGTTTGAATCCCGGGTGCCACACAATGGAGTGAGCTCCCTCTGTTAACCCTAGAGCCAACCTAGCAGTTTGAAAGCATGTAAATTGCAAGTAGATAAATAGGTACCACCATAAAAAGCAGGAAGGCAAAACAGTGCCTCATGGCACAGTGGTTAAATGCCTGTACTGCAGCTAAAACTGTGTTCACGACCTGGGGTTCAATCCCAGGTAGCTGGATCATGGTTGACTCAGCCTTCCATCCATCCGAGGTTGGTAAATTGAGTACAAAGCTTGCTAGGGGGCAATGTGTATCCTGCATAATTAAATTGTAAACCGCTCAGAGAGTGCTTGAAGTGCTATGGGGCAGTATATAAGCAGAACACTTTGCTCTTTTTGCTTTTGTTTCTTTGCAGCCATGCTGGACACATGGCCACAGACTTGCACAACACTGGCTCTTCAGCTTGAATATGGAGATGAGCACCACCCCTAGAGTTGGACACAATTAGCACGCATGGGGAGGGGCTTTACCTTTACCTTTAAGGGGAAGGAATGGGTGATTGTCAGAGGCAGGAGACCAGGTCTCATTGCTGGGCACAGGTGGCGGCACCCTGGGGCACCCACAAACACTGGCAAAAGTACCAAAACCTGGTTCAATGACTATAGGATTACTGTGCTTGACTGGCCAGCAAACTCGCTTGACCTGAACCCCACAGAGAATCTATGGGGCATTGCCAAGAGATAGATGAGGGACGTGAGACCGAAAAATGCAGCAGAGCTGAAAGCCACTATTGAAACATCCTGGTCTTTCATAACACCTCAGCAGTGCCACAGGCTGATAGCATCCATGCCACACTGCATTGAGGCAGTAATTGATGCAAAAGGGACCCAAATCAAGTACTGAGTACATATGGATGCTTTACTTTTCAGAGGTCCGATATTGTACTATTTCCAATCCTTGTGTTATTGATGTCATGTAATAGTCTAATTTTCGGAGATTGTGAAATTGGGATTTTCATAAGCTGTATGCCAGAATCATCACAATTAGAGATGGGCACAAAATGCCAAAATGGTGTCCGTTTCCGTTATTCGGCCCCCTGGGGCCCGATTCATTGTCTTTTTTTGATTTTCGGACCCTACGGCATGCAGGCCGGGTGCTGCCGGAGCTGGCGGCAAGCCGCCTGGCAGAGCCATCCCACAGCCGCGGAGAGCTCTCCCAGGGCCAGGCGCCATCTCTTTGACACCCCCCTTCACCCCTCTGACTGATGCAAAAGGGGCCCAAATCAGGGGGGACTCGGCTTCCCCGTGCAGGTCATGACAGCGCCGGACGCTGTCATGACTCCCACGGAGAAGATCCCTTTGACACCCCCTTTGCCCCTCTGCATGCACACAGAGGGGGGGACTCAACTTCCGTGCGCGGGTCATGACAGTGCCATGACCATAGGATTACTGTGAAGATCCTCCTCCGCCCGGGCGGAGCGAGACCACGGCCGAAGCTCAGCTGATCTCCTCTGCCTGGGATGAGAGCTGAGCTGGCCATCACCCCGGGTGGAGGGGATCGAGCCATGATCTCGCCTCTGCACGTGGATGCGAGACCATGGCCGAAGTTCAGCTGATCTCCTCCGCCCAGAATGACAGCCGTGCCAGCCGTCACCCGGGGCGGAGGAGATCGAGCCGTGGTCTCGCAGCCCCTTCCTTCTCGACTCCGCCCCACAACCTGACAGCCCACCGGCAGAGGGCGGCGAGAGAGGGAGACCAGATGGCAGCCCCTTCCTTCCCGACTTCGCCCCAGAGCCTGCAGCCCACCGGGCTGTCAGGCTGTGGGGTGGAAGGTGGCGAAAGGGGGCTCCGATCTGGCCTCCGCGCGTGGAGACCGGATGGCAGCCCCTTCCTTCCCGACTCCACTCCAGAGCCTGCAGCCCACCGGGCTGTCAGGCTGTGGGGCGGAGGGCGGCAAGAGGGGGCTCCGATCTGGCCTCCGCATGCGGAGACCTGATGGCAGCCCCTTCTGGACTCCGCCTGAAGCCGGAAGACTGGACCAGGAAGGCCAGCAGCACCAGGTAGGTCATTCTCATTCATCGTGCGGCCATTAACGAAAATGAACAGAACCGAAGAAAATTTTCTTGGTTCTGTTCGGTTTGAGCCTGGCCCGTCCAAACGGTCATTATTCGTACCGTTACATAACGGTACGAATAATGGATAACGGTAACGAAAAAATGGTCGTTTCGTGCCCATCTCTAATCACAATTATACCAAAGTAAGGCTTGACATATCTTACTTTGCAAAGTGCCAATACAGCAATTTAACCTAAATACAGGTGGCTATGAAGGTGAGATGTCATGTGCCCACAGAAAGGGCTCCAAGTGCCACCTTTGGCACCCATGCCATAGGTTCACAAACACTGTGTTAGAGAGTTCAGCTGTAAGCAATAGATTAAACAGTGTGCTTTGGGTGAAATGGAGAACCCTGTAAATGTACATCAGTATATTTTCAATGTAATGTAATGTATATATCCATCTTCAAAGAAGTGCCCTAATTGGTCTGTTTCATTATGCATCACAAAAACAAATGTAAGACAAAAGCAAGAATGAATGCATGTGGTATCTTTAAAAATGACAGATTTATTTCAGTCCTTTTGTGAATTATAGTCTACTTCTTCATACACAACTTACTGAAATAAATCTTTCTTAAAGATACCACAGTGTTTTTCTTTAATGCTTATATATTCATTTTGCAGTTGCACAATAGTGTCCAGGAAATTTATCAACACTGTAGACTAGTCTAGACTCTGAGGACAGAGAAGTTATTGATTAATTTATTTTTGGTGGAACTTCTGAACTGATACTGATAAAGTCAAAAAATTTACCTTAAGAATTGGCATTTGGTTTTTCTTTATAAATTGCCAATGCACCATTATAAATTGCCAATGCAACATTGATGGTTCATCAAAATTGCCACACTGAGTTAGTTATATAGCAAAGGTTTATTAAAGACATACAGAGATACAACACAAAACGCATACAGTACAGAGAATAGGTTAGTAGGCATCTTAGCTTAAGGGTCCAAGAGCCCCTTAAGGTTCCAAGACATGGCACAGGCACATCTGCCCTGCGGTCCTGGACAAAGGAGTAATGGTTTTCGATGATGATTATATAGTTTTCTGTATCGTAAGCATGATCTAAGACTGACGTATTTAGTACGCATATACGTGCCTACATGTGCTTGTTCATCAGCTCATGTTCTTTGGCTTATAGGCATTTGGCCTCCAAAGCAAAGAATGACTTGACCCTATGTTCCTAGTTCAAAGCTGGTTCCTTCTTACTGGCTAGCTGCCATATGTTGCTCTTAGCAAAACGACGCCTCATAGACTGGCACCCACGAGCTGTTAAGATATCGTGCCGAGTCCCAGCTGTTATGCCAAGTTTTGCTGGGTTAACCTGACCCTGTACCCTGTCAGCATATTTGGGTCTGCTTATAATATATTTTGATTTTGAGGCATGCTCTTCCGTCCCTATCAATACATTTTCTAGAATCATGCGATAATGATGTTATCATTGTATCTCAGACAGAGAACTGCTAAATCTTTGAAAACTTCTAAATATTATTAATATTGACAGGAGAGAGGAGAGGAGCAAGAGCTTTGAATGGGCAATATGGAGGTGGATTATAACAGTGCTTATGACTAATGGAAGTTGGCTGCATATGACCCGAATCCTTTTTTTTTTTTTAGGGTCTTCAGAAACTAGTTGATTGGATTTGTAATTAGCAGAAAAAGTGTGAGAGAGCACTGGAAACCTTTTGTTTATATTTTGATCTACTTATAATATTTGCTTCATTTTACCAAAGAAGTCAGATCTTTGCAATCTGTGTCAGCTTGTTTTACCATGGTCACACGCATGGTTGTTTGGGGAGTTATACTTATTCACAGTTGGCAGCTTGGAACAGAACCAAATCTATTCAGTAACAATTACTAATCATAATTATGATAAATCCATCAAATGATTGAAGCCTTTTATAATCATTACGGATGGAATTTTCTGATCTGTCCTACAAACACCACAGTTGTCTATTACATTTAGATACAGTATTTGCAAGGTGCCTGTAATGCCATGGAAGTGTTTCTCATGGAGTCAGTGAATTTAAGAACATTTTCAGCTTCAAGTCATCTGTGTTTCTCTGGTTAGGTTAACTGTTGGCATGAACAGGTTTTTTTTTTTAAACTAACATTTAATTTGGGTGACAAATAATGTTTTCCTGTCCCGTCCCCCCCACTGCCCACAGGGGAAGCAAAATGTAAGAAATTATCTAAAGTGCCTTCCATTCCTTTTGTTCAGACATCCCAAATAATAATTATAGGAAAGCTTTATTGCTCTCATGTTGTGCTTGAATGTTTCCATGGGGTGTCTGGTTGGAAGCAGGGAGCTGGATTTGACAAGCTACTAAAGCTCTTCATTTCCTCCTTCCCTCAGTTACAAAGAACAGTTGGATCTAGCCCAAATTATATGGTGGAGATCCTTGCACACTATTTTAACTTGTTTAAAATGGAATAATTGGGTCATATGTAGACTTTGAATGTTAGCATACTCCAGGCTTGAGGAATTTACTTTCAGTTTTTAAAAATAGAGGTCCACCAACTGGAGTTGGTCATTAAGTAATGGTGGTGGTGATTTTCATCATGTGCTGTCCACTTGCTTCCAGCTTATACAGTGCCCCCCCGCCTGTTCGTGGTTCATATACTGCGGTCCCACTACATCATGGGACCACAGTATATGAAAAAGCCCCCCCCCCCGGGGTAAGGGGGAAAGGACTGTTTTAGGCTTCCTGTACTTACCTCAGGACTGGCACTGCCCCGAACGGGCCTGTGAGGGCCTTCCCAGGCCTTTTGGAGGCCCGAAAATGGCTTCCTTGTGAACCGGAAGCAACTTCTGGTTTACTGGAAGTCACTTCTGGTTCAGAGAAAATCATTCCCGAGGCCTCCGAGGGCCTTTCTAGGCCTGTCAGAGGCCTCAGAAATGATTTTCAGTGATCTGGAAGTCACTTCCAGTTCGCAGGGGAGGCCATTTTGGGGGCTCCAGAAGGCCCAGGAAAGTCCTCGCAGGTCCATTCGGGGCAGCACCAGACTGGGGGTAAGTACAAGGGCCCCCAGGTAGGCCCCCCCAGGCCCAACCCGACCTGCATCTGCATATCGCGGATTTTCAATTATCACGGGTCGGGTCGGGTCCCTAAGCCCCACGATAGGCAGGGGGTCACGGTAGCATCTTTATGAATTAATAAAAATTAAACAATGATTTATCATTTCCCTTTTCTGCATGGAACCAACAAGAGTTAGATTTAGTGTCACTGCTATTGTCTAGAAAAGATCATCCAACATAGTCACTTCCTATTACTACTGCAACCCAGAAGCTGCCCTTCAAGAATTCCTCTGCCCATTACCACTAGAACTGTCAATGTGACTGTTCATTTGGTGTTAGAGATTTGACCAGTCTGCCTTTGGTGACGCTACTAGGACTTCAGACCCGTGATGTGATCCAGCCTCCTAATAGTACTGCTGTCATCTGTATTGAAGCATTCATGCCTTTTCACACAATTAAGAAATAGATTCCAAAGGGAAAAATAATATTTTAGAAGTATCAAAGAAAGTGGTTTAGAAGAAGTGAGGATCAGACAAAACAAAACCATTTTGAAAAACATAATGGAGACATGTGTAGAAGAACCAACTACTTCCTGGTCATGAAATCTGTATTAGATTGGCTCACATGTGTAAGTGCCAAGTCTACACCTTAATTGCTACAAGTCAACTGGATTCTAGAAGCCAACTTTAGAAAACAAAAGACCTTTTTTATGGTTTCCATAATTCAGCTTTCAGAGCGAACAACCCCTTATGCTGATCTCTGTTTATAAAATACAGTGTCTCTATCAAACTGCATGCATAGTTGCAAGAAAGACTTGACCAGAATAAGTATGTACAGTGCAGTTCTTTTATGAAGCACAAGGTGCCCAGGAGCTTATGTTTCATAAGAGTATGTATGGGAGCAAGAACAAGCTTTGGAGATTTCACAATGGCAGAGATACCATTTTAAAAAAATGCCCTGGAGACTTTCTGTAGAGAAGAGGTTGCAAAAACATTTTAAAAATGCCATCACTTACATGGAGATAATTCTCTGCCATGCAAACCCTGATACACTTTAAATATAGCTTTTATGTAACTGTTTGTTCGTATGGATTTTTAAATTTCTACCCCACAGATATTATCAGAAGAAGAAGAAGAAAAAGAAAGAGTTACAATATATTAAAGACATCAGGGTTCAATGTAGTCCAGGCACTCTACCCTCTTCCATCCTTTCTGTTGCTTATCTCTGTCTTTCTAGACAGCCTGGCAAATTTTGTGGAGAATTATATTGCCAGAAGTTCAACTGGCTTTAAGTACATGGCACAGCCTTAGATGATGTGAGGTAACGACATGCCTTTGAGCATGTGCAGAATGAGCTCTGTAACCATATCCTGTTCTCATGCATTTGGGACAGGGATGAGAACAGGTGGGTCCTGAAGTGTTAGGCTGTAACTGCTGTCAGATTTTAATACTGCCTGCCCTGATTAGCTGTTGCTGTCTAACAGCGTCTGCCCACCTCTGCTTAAGGATGGAGCACTTCCACAGAAAGACTTCTTTAAGGCATGGAGCCCTATAGGATTGTGGCTTCAATAGAAGCTATATACAAGGGCTCCCTGTTCAGGGCTTAGATACAGGGAGGAGTATAGCTCTCCTGGCTTTTAATCATGTGAATTTCTTTGGTGAAATTAATATGTGAGCTACTGTTATATCCTTCTGTGACAAGCTGTTTGTTCTTTAGGGATGATGAACTCAAAACTACGCCTTTTATGCTATGCTTTTTGGAGAAGAAAAAATAGGTGGAAAAATCGGTTCCCTGAATCTTGACAATTAGCAAAGCCATGACTAATCCTGCCTGATTTTGACATCTGTGTGCCGTTCTTGTTTTATGACTGAGTCGGTTGAGGAATGCGGGGTAGCTCGGAGGTTGAACAAAAGCATTCGTGACTCACAGAAGTTGTGTCAGAGGTTCTGTGCAGCAGAGCTCTCTCTAATTGAAAATGCAGTGGCATTTGCTGCACAGTTAGCACTGATTCACTTGATTTTCTTTTAAAAACCTTACTAGGGGGATACCTTTTTTAAAAAAAAAATCTAAAATGTTTAACAATATGAATGCAAGCACAGTCTTTGAACAACATCTGTCCTTACCCTTCTCTGTCCACCCCATCCTACAGATTCTGCACCAGTTCATGGATTGTTCCTCCTTGACACAAAACCCATGGACTATCCCTATTTTTCAAGTTGAGGAAACTCACTTGATGCAGGTTTTTAAGTGTCAGAAAAAAGGCAGCCTGTTTGTAACAACTGCTGTATCTGTATTTGTATTTTTAGGCTACCAGCGTCAGGTCTTTGTGAGTTTTTTTCTCTGTCGGTTTCCAAAATAAATTGACTAGCCTAGTCTGCTCCTGTGCTGCTTGACTTTGAGAGTGAAGCATGCAATTGGTTCCTTTACCTTGGGTCGGAAGATATCTTGGGCTTGCCTTGAAAAGCCCCATCAAGTTATGAAAAAGAACAGTGGCAGAAAATTGAGATTGCCGTGTGCACGAGTGTTCTCTAATTCTTTACAGGAATCAGAGGTCTACATTCTACTGCCATCGTTTAACTTATTTATTATTAGGACCAAGTGTGGTATTTGAAGACATGGAGTCGCACACTCCTTTCTTTCAAAACAAATAAGAGTGGTTTATTGTAGTACAAAGAATATAGACGATCATGCTTTTTGGTATTGACTTCAGTTACAATTTTTATATGGAACATATAACATACTCTTCAAGTTATGCTATTTCATATCTTTCAAATAACAACTCCATATAATCCCTATCAGTTTCTACTTAACTCTGTACCCTCTCTCTACATCTGCCAGGCCCTATCTGGTTCTCTGAATACTTTCTCAGAGATATATATGACTGATGACTTGTGGCGCAGTGGTTAAATGCCTGTACTGCAGGTAAAACTGTGCTCACGACCTGGGGTTCAATCTCAGGTAGCAGGCTCATGGTTGACTCAGACTTCCATCTTTCCGAGGTTGGTAAAATGAGTACCCAGCTTGCTGGGTGTGTGTGCAATGTGTAGACTGCACACTGTAATTAAAATTGTAAACCGCCCAGAGACTACTTGAAGTGGTATGGGACGGTATATAAGCAGAACACTTTGATGACTATGCCCACAACAACTCCTATAGGAGTATGCAAAACAAGATCCCCTCCAACCTTCTAAATAATAAATATTCATGAGTCAAGGGTGATCGCCAGAGAGATCAGTCCATCAGTCTGTCCTTTACTTGTACTGACTTTTATATCGAAAGCTTAAGTTGCACAAGACTTTTATTGGCTCACTGAAAATGCTGTGTTCTCCAGAGTTCTTTTTTTCTGGCAAGGGATGATATCAATCGTAGACCAGAAATGACATAATGCAAATGATCCTACCGGTCAGTCAGGACTTTATATTTACATTGCAAATGAGACACTTTTGAGCAAGAGTGGCACACAGCTGCTTCTCCTGTTTATCATCTGTGCCTCTGATGGAGTCAGGGGTGATCTGAGGTCTGAGAACCAACCCTGTCTGCACCCAACAGTTGCAGAAGTAACAGAAGAAAATCTGTTGTTGGTGTGGTTGTATGCCATCAAGTTCATTTTGACTTACAGTGACTGTGTGAAAATGCTATGAATCCATAAGGGAACAAGAGCATCTGTAGGGCATGTCATCCTCCCCCTGTCTGCTGATTTTCCTTTGCAACCCTTCCCATCAGACACTTTTCTCTGAAAAATGTATGGTCAATTCTAGCAGCTGGGGATAATTTTGATCAGCTAGTACACAGAAATGTTTAAGTCTCTTGTTTTCCACCCACCACTTCTATGCCACATATCTTTCCTTTTTTCCTCCCTGCTACTTTTTAGCAACTTGGAGATCAGTTTCTCCACCCTTGTGGTTCATCAGCAGCTAAGCAGTTTCCAGACACATTCTAGATCAGTGGTGGCAAACTTTTGGCACTCCTGATGTTTTGGACCACAACTCCCAGAATACCAAGCCTGTATTGCCAATGACAAAGGACTGTGGGAGTTGTGGTCCAAAACATCTGGAGTGCCAAAGGTTTGCCACCACTGTTCTACATCCAGAAAAATAGCCATGTGATCCATTAGTAGAAACAAAGTCTGCATTTGTGGAATACTGTTATCACAATTCCCCAATGATTATTGTATCCTTGCAAAGTTACCAAGGTCATTTTATTTGTGTTTGTGATACGATATACAGTATATGTTGCCTAAACTTAAAAGTAATACTATTATGAGTTAGTTTATCTGACAGTGGCATTACTAGCCTACAGTGAGCTGTTAAGAGTCATCAGGTGTATATGTAATGGTTGATATTCAACATGCAACTGTCTCATTTACCAGATTTGGGGACAAATATTGGTGTTGTGTAATGCAATGGTTCCCAGTCTTGGGTCCTCAGATGTTATTGGAGAGCAAGTTCCAGGCAGTGTGGTTGCGTGGTCAGGGTTCTGGGGTGGCATCTCTCCAGCAGCTGGGGATCTGAGTTTGGGAATTTCTGATATGAAGACGCTCATGTCATGATACATCTGCCTCAGGCTGCATTTTTTGTTCAGCAAGTTGTGATATAACTACTTGTGATATTTGCATGACAGTATATGAGTAAGATGCTATATAAATTAGTTCCACAGGAATCTCATTTGCCAATTCCTTGTTGGAAATCACCCAGCGGATGTATTTCTTGAGGATATGAACATCTAGTTAATTAGTTATGTGCTGTGACATTGACATGATTTATATCATCCCTAGTAGGGCTTTCAAGGTAAATGGGATATTTTAAGGAGTGGTTTTATCAGTTCCACTCTCTCAGTGAGTATCCATGGAATTTGAAACCAGTATCTCCATCCGCTATACTGGGTATGGAAATTCATCTAATGTGGGATAATTCTTGATTTTGTTGCTAGTGGAATATCCCAATTCCTTATGTAGTTTGAGTATTACGTTTTATCTTTTCAGACATGATTCTTGATCAACAAATTGGCTCTGGGCAGCTTAGTGAAGACGTCCGGCAGAGGGTACATGAGGCTCTGCTGAAGCAGCACCACCATCAGAATCAGAAGAAACTCAGCAATAGGATCCCAATAGTTAGGTCCTTTGCTGACATTGGCAAAAAGCAGTCAGAACCTCATTCCATGGATAAAAATGGTAAAGTATCATTGTTACTTTAGGCATTATTTCTGTCAGTGTTTATGAAACATGTCAAAGGGGACTATATTCAGTATTTTTTTAAACTTGGAAGTGATCAACGCCCCCAGCATCTCCTGCATCTTCCCACGGAAGCTCTCAAAAGGAGGCAAAACCACTGGAAGGTTCATAGGGAGTTTTGAACCCCCAATTATTTTTTTCTAAATTTTGGAGTTAATGGTGGGCTCTCAGGGATATGTTTGTACCATTGGGAAAAGTGTTATCCACTCCTAGGTGTTTTAAACTTCAATTCCTGTAACCCTCAATCAGCAAGACCAATGGTAGCTAATGTAGGAGGTGAAGTCCAAAACATACAGAAGCCAAATGCTCCCTGCTCTTGCTCCTGAAACCTTTTCATTTGCTGAGCTTCCCTACAAGTATTCAGAAGAAAATTCATCAATGATCCTAGTTTCACCAGGTGTTCAGGGATGTGGTTTAGTTTAATTGGTGCCTCCAGTTCTGTTTGTTTTTTCCTTGTGATTTGAGATATGGGCTGTTGCTATGCCAATTTGAGTTTATTGATCATTTGAAAATGGACCTTCCATTTATTGGCCATTGGTGATTTGAACCCTAAGCCATTTTGTGTGGGGGATAAAGTAATAATTTACAGAAAAAGTTGAAATACATGTTATATATTTTTAACAATGTTTTGTAGGTGTGACTAATGCTATTGTACTTTTTAAGATATTAAGAGCTGGCACAACTAGTCTTTGAGATGGGGATAAAAAGGATGACATGAATTTAGATCAGACCAAGGCCAATTGGCCTGTCCCTAAAAGATTTTATATTATAAATAAATTTAGTATTTCTTTGTGTCACAACGTCCTTCAATAAGACTAAAATCAATTGGCATACTCCAGGTTATCTGCTCAGAGACAGAGGTTTCTGTATATTAAAATGTGATCCATGAAGTCATGCAACTGAACCTAGAACTCTTTCCATGGGGCAACGGCAAATGTTTCTTGTGCCATAAACAAATATTTGTTTTCATGCTTCCCAGGGAGTTCTTTGGAGATTCAGTGGGAAATCAGGCAGATGATGGAGATGTATTGATTTACTACTTTTAATGAGACGGCGTTGAATGTGCTGAATGTAATGAATGCTGGCTTCTTAAGTGAGCATCAAATATAAAAAGAAGTTTGTGGCACTTTTGTGACAAGTCTTGTTAAAACTGAAAAGGTTATACACTTCAATTCAATTCTGTTCTGTAGTGTAAGCCCTTCCTTCTGTACTGTGCTTGCTTTATTATTCCTGCTCCACTAGCTGGCAAGTCTTTTTTACGCTGAGTTGCTGAATCTATGTAGGACGAGACCACTTCAGAGTGTGGATAGGTGGCTCACATGTTTGAGGTCTTTTCCTGACAGGTGGGAATCCCTGCATGTAGAAAACTAGAGGGCTGGAAGGATTCTTGCTTAGCCTTCTCTCTGGTGTGCCTTGGAAATCCTGTGGGTCAGTATCCACAGCCTGACGTGAAACAACTCTGACATGGGTTTATTGGCTCCACATTTTGCTTCCTCGGGAACCCATTGGCTTTAGTAAACTGTGCTGGAACAAATTCCATTCACAAGGTAGCAAAAACCATGACTAACACTCTTCTTAAAGACAATGAGACATCCTCATTGTAATGGCATGTCCCCTATTATACTTTCTGTTCAGCACCAATGTACTGTATGTAATGCTGGTTTAGGGGGTGATGTCAAATCCACAACTGTTTAGTCTTAGTAGTTCTAACAATACCATCTATGAGTACTTCTCTTATCCATTTTTATTTATTTATTTATTTATTTATTTATTTATTTATTTATTTATTTATTTAATATAATGCCCTAGAATATTGAGCAATCTGCTTTTCCTTTCCAAAAGAATAGGGGAATCCTCTTATTGATTTTAAATCAGTCAGCAGCATGACTGATAGGCATGCAACCTCCGCTATGAAGTGCTGAGCCAGAGTTTGCAACGTAGAAATAGATGGGATTTTTGCCAGCATACCAACTTGAGATGAGTTTAAAACTTTCTACACATACTTCATATTTCATAAACACAGCCTGCTTTTGGAGTGTGATAGCTGGTACTCGTTTTCATATAATTAAGATTTACTAGCTTTTTTTAAACATCATGACTCTTAGAATTTGCAAGGTGAGTTTTAAGGCTCAAACACAAAGGCTACCTGGACCAAATTTATTCTTAGTCCATTCTATCGTGCATTTAAGACCATTTAAGTCTGCTAAATGCTTGCAGCATCTGTTCTGTCAGGGCACAGATTTTTACTCCCTTCTCAATGCAATGAGTCTTATCCATTGATTTTTAGGGTTTTTGTTGTACATTCATCCTTTCCAGTTTTACTCCTGCTCATGAGAAATGCTATCTAGTCCACAATCTTGAAATAAAGCTCATGTAACTCTTGATCATTTTCATCTCATAGTGAACTGTTCCTTTCCCTTATGTTCTTGTGCTCATGAGTATGCCGTATGTAATCTAAACAGTATTGTACCAGCCATCTTCATATTTCTTTATTTTGCTCTATCTTTGTTGTATCTGTCTCTAACAGGCTCATCTCATCTCTGTACCTCCCTCATCTCCTAACCTTTGGGTTCTCTAAGCTCCTTGAAGGTCCAGAGGTAGTGTACTCCAAACCTATCTTGCATGACCCTTAGGCCAATTCAGATGTCCATTCATGCCTTCACATCAGTTTCTTCCAGCACAACATTTTTCATTGTTAAACTAGTCCACCATCTGCTTGTCAGGGCCTCCATCTTAACCTGCCAGAATCTTAATAATGGTCATTCTAGCATAGCTAGACTCTTTTTTAAAGCACACATGCATATGCACACACTTAGTAATAAAGACTTAATACTTTATTTATATTTTTGAAATGAATATGTATAATTTTACTTTCAAGTTAAAATTGGTTCACACCATAAATTCATCTAGCTTAACACTCCACATATTTGTATTGGGAGAACACTGTTGATGCTCACATAATATGCTTCAAATAATTGTTGCTAATTGTTTTATTGTCAGGGTGCATCTCAGTTATATTGCTCATGATTGGGAACACGACTGAGACACCCCAAAGTACAACTCATCAATTAGCTGCACTTAGCCGTGGCAAACTGTGTAAACACCAGTAGGGTTCTGCCCATTGGTTTTCTGTTAGTTTTATGATTGTGACTTATTTTAAAAACTCCTAGGAGTTAAGGTTTGATGAGTGCACTGTGTTATAAATCCTTGAACTGAACAATGCAGAACTACAATCAGTTTGTCTTGGTAACATAGTATGAATTCTGATTTATCCGTTATTTTGACTCCATGTTTCATATATGTAGTCTGAGAAGCATATATAATACTCTGATTTAAACATCTCTTCCACTAAACACTCTCATAGAAATTGGCTAGTATTCTGTAATGACAATTTTTCCAGCAGGTCAGATTGTTTCCCCACAGTCTGCACCCACCAACACTGAAATCAAAAATGATGTGAGCAGAGAAAACAGTGCTGTTGACTTCAGCAAGGTAAGGCCTCCTCACCTTCAATACAAGGCTTTGGTTGGAAAGAATGTAATTTAATTTCTGCAAAAAAAAATGTGCATGTTTCATCTTGGTGTTATGAGTAGTTACTGGTCACTGTCTCATGCTACATGTAGTTTACTGGCAAAAGGGATGGGGGTATTAAGATTTTTAAATGAACTATTTTTCTTTCTTTCTTTCTTTCTTTCTTTCTTTCTTTCTTTCTTTCTTTCTTTCTTTCTTTCTTTCTTTCTTTCTTTCTTTCTTTCTTTCTTTCTTAAGCTGATTCATTTCATTCCATATCACTGTGAAGACATCATAAAACTTTAGAAGAGACTGTAGAAATGTTCACTGTCTGAGCTGGGATAAATGTTAGGAGCAATGCCTCTGTGAAACGTGGGAGTGATATCAAGGCAGTCCCATCTCTGAAAATGGAACATGGGAAAGTTACACTTGAGCTTGGGTGAGAGAAAGGCTCAAACATATTTCTGAAGCACAATCAAAGCATTTTCACACTCCTCATGTGTAGCTACATCTATGCAAGCTATAAAAAAATGAAAATAGCTCTCTACATCTCTTAATATCCCACCTTAGGTAGGCCATATCCAAGTATGATCATCATCCCCTGCATTGCAATATCTGGAGAGCTAAGCTGCTTAGTACTGACACATCTCATGGTGTCCCTCTAGATTTCACTTCCCTCTCTGCATTTCCCACATGGCAAGAAAGCTGACTTAAGCCACATTCTTTGCCCTCACCAGTCACACAATGGGTCTGTAAGACTGCCTAACCCTTCACCCCTATAAAGTTCTGGAAAGTCAGGCACAGTGTCCACATGGGACAGAAGGTCACTTCTTGCTCCATCTCTTCTGACCAAAGCCTGAGTCTCTTGTCTGCCAGAATGGTGATATTCAGTTCATAATTAAGCCCACATCCAGCTCTGTCTGAACCTGCTGGATCCTCTTCCACCCTGCGTGTACATGGCCATCTCAGTTTAATCTCGCCCAAGTTCTTAATAGCTGCCAAAAAAGGAACCTTCCTTTTACAAGATCCAGTGCATTCCCCACAAGTTGGACCCATTGTTGCCTTTTCTCCAACCTCTTCTCTGATGGGTGGGGTGGGGGCAATAAGAATAAATGTTTAAACATCACAAAACATTTTTGAATTGTTGGGTTGCAGTCCATAGAGCAAATAACACAAGTCTTTTAAAAATCCCCAAATGCTTAATACTGCTGTGGTTTGTTCTGGATCTGGAATTATCCTGCTTCATGCCATGCACTAGATTTTGTGCAGATTATGCAACCAAGGCATTTGTAAGGCCCCACTATTACTTGCAGCCATACCGGGTAGTATAGGACCTCACTTTTGGCAACTCAGCTATAGCACTGAAAGCCATATGACTGTCCATATAAGAGATTCAATCCCAGGCATTTTTAGGGAATGCCTGGAAAGACGTCTGTCCAAAAACTGGGAGATCTTTGCCAGTCAAAAAGGAACCTTTTTTACAAGACCCAGTGCATCACCATTGTTTTAAATTAGTCAGCCTTTTCTCAACCTCTTCTCTAATTTTGGGTTTGCTAGCATGTTTTATTTGTCCCATTTTTGAATGCTGGGATGTAGAGCAAATAAGGAGGTCTTTTAAAAACAAATGTTATGTTGTTTTTTATTGTTTTATGTTGCCTTTGATTTTTTATATTTGATGTATTCCATTGTTGTTGATTGCAGCCATTTATTGACCTCACTTTTGGCAACTCAGCTATAGCACTGAAAGCCATATGACTGTCCATATAAGAGTAGAATCCCAGGGATTTATAAATGCCTGGAAAGAATAAATAAATAAATAAATAAATAAATAATGTGCAGCTAGATGGTCCAACAATGAAATATTGGACAGCAACATCTTCTATTTCTGACCCCCCCCCAAAATGACTTTTGTGATTTCTTTTCTGTGACTCTACACTCTCTTAAGTGTTGTTAGCACTCACAAAGGAAATAAGAAGGGTAGCTGTATCCTCAGGCCATATCTCTTTCTTTGGATAGCGACTGTTCATTTGGCCCTAAAATAAATTTTTAATCCAGATGTTTAATTATATGAAAGCCCAAGTTCCCATGTTGCATTTGCAGAAGCAGGAATAGCTTGCAGGGATTGTCTCATGTTTTGAAACTGCAAAATGTAAAGCAGTCCTCTGATGACATTTCCATTCAAATCATTACAGTCCTATTCTGTAACACACACTCTGGGGGACAGTCCTATTACCTTTGGAGTAAATGGACTGTGAATTGCATCTGTTTTTTTTTCTAGTACAGTATAAGCTTTCAATCTGATTTCCTTCATGCTTGTCTGCAAGCAAAATGACTGCAAAATAATATTAAGAATAGATTCTTAACCCATGCACCACATTCTGTCACTTATGCCATGCTGTGACAATTAACTCTTTATTGTAAAAAGGTGCATAAAAAGTAGGACTGATGGAAGAATGTCAGGGGTTGGTGGGGAAGGGGGTTTAGCATTTATCTAACTGGGAATAACAGTGGCATCATGGGAATGGAAATTGTCTGAAGGCTGCTGTATCACTAAAGCATGTTTGCTTTGAATGTAGGGTTTGGCAGCTCTAGCTGTGGCATCTGACCTCCCATTAACCTTGTTGGGCCAAATAAGAGCCAAGCAGGCATATCTTTAACCAAAATTCTCTTCTAAGGGAACTGATGCACGCAGTGTTTTGAATCTGTTGTTGAATGTGACATCCAGTCAGTGAGTGTAACTGAGCCCACACTAGTTATGTGCTTGCTCCATCTGGTGCCAGACAGAATGCAAGGAGCAGTGTTTTGTACCAGCTGAAGTCTGTTAATTGTGCGTGCAGGGACTAGGAGACCAACAAAAAGGGCATAACAATAGTCTATTTGGGATGAAACAAAGACATGAAAAAGGACACCTGCATCAGGAGGAGAGAGAGAGAGAGGTGAGGACGCACTCTGGCTATCTTTCTACAGTGATTGCAAGCAGATTCTGTATCTCAATGTTAGTACCAGTTCACCTCCGTGCTGTGCAAATGCAGGAGGCCAAATCTCTACAGCAGCCTTTCCCAACATGGCACCCAGCTCCCGTCCTCTCCAGGGCCCACAATGGTAGCAGATGTCAGCAGCCACAAGCCAATATGTGTGCAGGATGCCAGATGAGGAAAAGTCTGCTGTAGATGAACGCGCACAAATCTGACATTAAATAAAATGATGGACCCAGAACCCTTCACCTGTTGGGGAGGCTGGTATCAGACACTTTAGACATATCAATGAAGGTGCAAGGGAACAGTTGAGAACATAACAAGATTTTTAAACATTCCAGAGAAACATCAGGTTTGAATTTCCCAAATATAATCTCCCTGAATAATTACAGTACTTCATCTCCATCCTGTGCAATAAGTCGGTCTGAGTTCAAAGGGGATCACAAACAGGGCTGCAGAGTGAAAGAAACTAACTGAACACAAATAAAAAAAGTGAAATCCAATGTGGCCTTGGAAAAACAAAGCTATTGACGCATGGATGAAGTCTTAACATGTTAGGGGTTTTAAAAAGACATAGAAAGAAGCTACTGTACAGTACTGCATTATTTTCTCTTTAAAACTGATGCCTCAGTATCCATATACGTTGCAGCCATACACGTATACATTACAAAATGGGATGGGCAGTAGGAAAAACAAAACAATGAAGTACATTGGCAGGTGCCTTAAACTGTGAAGGGCTGAGTTCAAATCTACATCTAGTTATAACAAAGCTACCTCCCAGGGTTTTTGTGAGGTTAACCTTTAAGAGAGGAGCCCAGTACGTAGTGTTCCCAAGAGGAAGACAAATATAGCAAAATAAATAAATACATATTTGTAAAAGTAGAACAGAACAAAACAAAAAAGCCCCAACACACACACACACACACACACACACACACACACACACACACACACACACACACACACACACACACACACACACACACACACACACACACACACACACACACAAATTATAAACAGAGCTTATGCCTGACTTTAAAAGATGGGTACATGGATACCAATGTCCAGCTTTTTAAACAGCTGAAAGAGCAGGTTTTGATGGTTGCAGTAACCAAATCTTAGCTTGTGAAGGGTGAGAATGTGTGAATTATTTATATCAAGAAAATCAACATTCTCACTTCGACTGCCTGCCTTGTGGCTCTCAGATATGTGTGCTTGAAGGACCTCTAGAAGCCATTTACTTGTACATCATGACTAGTGGCCAGTATTAACTTATTTCCCTGAGGGCAGAAATGAATGTTACCAGTAGCCCATGGTGATCAGAAGAAAACTTTTAACGTCCGATGGTGTGCGAGCACCAGGGCTTCTCTTATCTCCTGGAACTTGCTTACTTTTTGGAGGGCGGGAAGATTATGATTGGACTTTAACATGGAGTCTGATTTATCAAATGTGAAAGATTGCCTCAGTAACCCCATTCGGGAGTTATTAGGAAATAGGGATGTGCCATTCATTTTTGGTCTGATTTTAATTCCCAGTCTCAGAATTCTCCAAGAGTTCCCCAGGCTAAATTCTGGGAATTCCAGTCCACAAGCACGTGTCTGCAGATACCTTCATTTCACTCACCTGGGAAGAAGGCTAAGGCCGCTTTCTAAGCCTTACTGTATTTCATGTTTCAGTGTTTCCTGGGAAGAAGTTGCTGCATGGCTTCCTGGGGGGTGGTACTTTTGTTGTCATTTATAAGAGGGCATCTCCTGGAGAACTACCACCTCTAGGAATCATTGCAGCAGGAGAGAAGGCCTAGATTGGGATGCCTTAGTCTTTTCCAGCTGAGTGAAATGAAGGCATCTGCAGGTGTTTGCTTGGAGATTTCTGGTATTTGGAGTCCAAAAGAAAAGAAAATACTGTAAAATGAAAGAACGGTATGTATCTATTAGGAACCATATCAAATGCTTTAAGGAGGAGCATCCCCACCACCACCAACTGCAGCAGTCTCCTCTGTGGTCCTGAATGTATGGAGGGAAGAAGATGGGTTTGAAGAGGCCAACTAATCTTTATCTATGTGGCATCTTTATGGAGTTAGAACCCTGAAGTTTCCAATTGGTGTGAACTACTGCCCCCATGGAGAGCGAAAGCTGTCCAGTTCAGACATGTTGCCCTCCATGCATTCAGGGTGGTGGAACCAGAGGCAGAGGAGAATAGAGTACATGGTGAGTATTTGGCACATGAATGTCTGGTGTGTGCTGCCTCATATTATCTTAATATGGCTATATGTATTTCCCCAACACGACTATGCTTTTCAGCTCTAAGAAATGGCTATCTAGAACATCTGTTTCTGCTCAGCTTCCCTGGCCTGCCCTTTCTGGATTGGTGCAGGAGGTACTGCAGGTTCATGTCAGTAGCAGTGTTTTCTCTTGTTTCCAAAGCCCTTCGCAGGCAGAACAAGAGAGCCCCTTACTGGCCACATTATCTCACACTGCACTGCCTCCACACTCCTGGCCTCTCCTGTTTTGTGGCATCTCAGTGGCCATTTCCACAGAAGCAATTATGCACAAAAGCACAATGAATAGTGGTACTACCTACTTATACAGTGCATATGCTTTGTTATCTCCCTCTACAGTTGCCAAGAATTGTCACTTCTTTTGAACAGCAGAAATAGTGGGAAAGAAAAACATTTTTTTACACATGTACATAAGAACTCTTCTTAAGTAAATAAATACATTTTTAAAAGTACTGACATGGTTTTCTTTTCACTACGGTACATGAGGCTTCAATTACAATCTTTCAATCAAAAGTCACTCTAAATCTATTCCAAACATGTACATATGCTATCCTCCATCTGTGGTGTATCCAATTCTCAGAAGTACTGCTACGTTTCAAGTGATCAGTGATAATTTCTTGGTATTGGATCAATATGTAAGCTCAAAATTATTTTCCCATAAGGAATATGGAAATGAGATGGCAGAACAGCGAAAAGGGGCTTTGTTTGGGCTGAATTTTTGGAGATGTTAAAGTTTTTGAGAGAAATTTCATGACACAGACGACTCCATTATGCTTAAATTCTGTCTATGTGCCAGAGCCATTTGCAAGAAAACAACTTCATAAACATGACTGAAGACATTGCACACGGTTGCTGACAGATGGCTGTGAGAGAGACATTAAAATGGTCACTTTAACAGTTTATATTGGATTTGGTCACTGTTTTTGTGTTTAGATTGGTAATAAGAAAGCAAATGCAGAAGAGTAGTGCAATTTGAAATTCCCAGAATATGAAGCTGTGATATCAATTTGAACATGTTGTTTTGTGAGTCACTGTATTTTCCTCTTCACAACATTTAGAAAGGTATTATGGGAAGAATGCAAATAAAATATGGTTATGGAAATCAGGCAGTACAAAAATGGCACAGATCAGAGAAAAATAAAATAAAATCCTTTGTTTTACACAATCACTATGCCTCAGTGCTTACCATAGAATTATATTCTTCTGAGGGACATTGTTTAAAAAGCCCGTGGGTTGACATTAGTTGTCTTATAAAACAATGGTACCAGTTCTAGGTTATACATTAAATACAATCTTATCTTTGAAAACTTGCCTAGTTTAAAAGTTTGGCCCAAATATCATAAATATGTCTAATGCCCAGTTTATGCTTATAAGAATACACCCCTTTATAATTTAAACTCTGCCTTTCATTCACCATAAAAGTTCCATTGGTCACACAGCATTATTTTCAGCAACTATAGATTATCATGAAACCATAGTATTGGACTGGTAGCAGTTTTGGGAAGGGTGAGCTATGAATGCTGGCTAAAAATAAGCAGAAGGAGAAGACACTAGGTAGAGTCGTGGAGACATGGAATAAAATGCACGGACAACTCATTGGACGGGGTCACTGGTAAAGCCACTCACATACTTTGAAAACGCTATTAGGGGCCTCATAAGTTGAATGTGAATTGATGGCACATAATGATGATGATGATGACAACAACAACTAACAACAGCAAACAGCAAATAAACAACATGTATAAGACTACTCTGAGCCATGCATATACTATGGTATATCTATATTTTTCATAGTGCTGTTGGCATCTAATATTGAGATGGGTTGTGGTACTTTGTTTCGATTCATGCAACTCAAATCCCAAGGACATTTACTTTTTAATTATTCCTATCGATTCAAATGTAACTTACACCTCTGAACAAGAACTCTGTCCTAATAGTAAGACATGAGCTGTGGCAACTAGAGATTGGATCCTGCAATTCCTATCTTCGAGTACATAATTAATCGAAGTTTACCTCATTATTGGACTACATAATTATGTATGTGAAAATAGGGATTGCAGGCATCTATTGGCATGGAAATTGCAGGATAGCTTCTTTGGACTAGGGATGGGTACAAAACAAAAATATAGTGTTTCATTTTTTGTAGTGTCTCCTTTCACTTTGGGCCTTTTCACATGACCCCTAAGATCCGCTGGCCACTTAAATTCGGACCAGGGATCTTGGGGGTTCGTTGCTCTTCCTGCGTCCCCACCCCTTGATCCTGTCTGCGTGAGGGGAGGGAGGAAGAAAGAGAGGAAAAAATGCAGGCTCACCTCTGAAGCCGGTCGAAGCCCCGCCGTCCTGATTCCTTCTCTTCTGTTTTTTTTTTTTTTTTGCCCCGCCCAGGGGCGGGAGGCAAAAAAAAAAAAAAAAACAGAAGCGAGAGCCCCGCACTCACCAGATTAAATCCGGACCTGGGGATTTTCACCCTTCTAAAGCAGGTAAAAGAAAAGTGTGCTGGGACGCGCTTAGGTGGGCGTGGTCACACCTAATTTCCTGCAAACTCCGGAGCTGGTGGGGAAACAATTGTAAGCTCTGGAGCTGGCAGCCATTTGCTGCGGAGTTTAGGGGTCGTGTACAAAGGGTCTGTGTTTCATTTTGTTACAAATTTTTAAAATAATTTTTGGAATGAAATGAAATGAAACAATTTGTTATGCCAAAGGCACCAAATTTTGGGGGTAGTTTCTTTGGACTATTTCCTTTAAGCCCCCCAAATTTGGAGAGCTTAGGGGTTCAGGGATCTGAGTTATTAAACTCCAAAGGGGGTCCCCTAGGATAATTATTAAGGGAAGTGCTTAATCACTCCCACTGTGGGGGAGCAATTAAGTGTTTCCCTTAATAATTACAAATTACTTTCTCCTTAAACCGCTTTCTACTTAAACCGCTTTGCAGTTTAATAACTCAGCCACTTGAAATCCCAACCTCTCCAAATTTGGGGGGTTTAAAGGGAAGAGTCCAAATAATATCCCCCCAAATATTGGTGCCTCAAGGACCCAGAGGAGCCATTATATAGCATAACAAATTGTTTCATTTTATTTTGTTCCAAATATTCTTTTAAAATTGTAACAAAATGAATTGAAAGGAGAAACAAAATAAAATGCTATATTTTGGTTTTGTGCCCATTTCTAGTGGCAATATCACCCGTTAGCTGGCATGGCATGGAAGCAGGTTATGATGGCCTCAATGAACATGTTGCCAGCAGATTGGAAGGCATGCAACCACCATTCCTCTCAAATTTGCTACCAAAGCCATGTAGCTGGTTGGGCTGGTCCATACAGTGATATTGAAATGCAACAATTTCTCCTTGATCATGGCCAACATGGTTAGGAGTGGAGATGTATTTTATGCAATTTGGAGAGTTTGTGCTGTAGAACAAATTACTTTCAGCACAAAATGTCTGCTAGCCACTTTTTTCCTAGATACAAATTAGCTCCTAGAAATACCCACTGTTCAAGATTTTTTTTATTGATTGACTAATACCGTAAATCAATTTCTTCATTAATCTTGTACATAAGTTTTTGGCAATCCTGAATTTTACACCTTCCTTGATTGGGCAACTTAATGGTTCAAATGCAGGCCTACCATTTTTATTTCCTGGCAGGGGGTGCATCATCAGCTATAAAGCAAAAATTAAGGACCTGACTCTTAAATTTTAAAAGCAAGTCAAGTTGTTTTATGCTTCTCCAATAATCCAATTGTTGAGTTATAGTGCTGGTTTTAAAAATAAGATACACTTAATATTCCATAGAAAATAATAATACCAAACTCAAGTCCCATTTCAGTGGACTGTAAGCCCAATTACACACTTTCTAGATTGGAAGTCATAGGTCTTAATCATGCATCCCTCGTTGATGTCAATAGGAATCAGAATGCATACACAGATTTTCTGTAATAGAATTAATGTCAAACAGTCTTTCAGAAGATACTGTGTGGCTACAATACACAAAAGACACATCCCCCCCTTAATCCTTAATCAATTAGACCTTATATATACCCTTACTAATAAATATCTGTGATTCCTAATTTATATCAAATTCAATGGTCCATGATGTAAAGATTCATGATGTAGATGTGCTAAATGTGTTGCTAAAATGGGAATGTTAAAAGTCTTCATATCTTTTAAGTGCTCTTGTTATTCTTGTGTGGGTCTGCTCCACCCCCCCCCCCGGTATGATTTTCTTCTTCTTTAAATGATCAGGTTGACCTGCATTTTATGAAAAAGATTCCTCCTGGAGCTGAAGCTTCAAACATTTTGGTTGGTGAGCTTGAATTCTTGGAACGTGCTGTAGTTGCATTTGTCAGGCTGTCTCCTGCTGTACTGCTTTCTGGACTGGCAGAAGTTCCAATCCCCACAAGGTAATTTGTACTACAGACTGAAAAAGAAATACAGGATAGCAAAACTGGCTTAAATTCTGCAGCTCATGGAGGGTAGGCGGGGAAGAAGCAGGTGGGTTGGTGGGATCTAAACCAAATAGGAGTTGCGAAAACCTATTCCAAAAACTTATTTTGTTGTATTCGCCTTGGTTAGCATTAATGGGTAACGGCTCAATCCACAGGTTGAACAACACTATCCATGCTGCAGCAAATGCCTAAAATGGAAACGTCTGGTGCTATCGGGATAAACATTCCCCTAAAATGCACATTGTGCTGCTACGCACAATGTACTGTATATTGCACTTGAGATGAGATTTAAAACATACTGCACGAGGCAGACATTAAGGTGTACAGTTGTCTCCCGCCATTCTGCGGTTCATATATTGTGGTCCTGGTATATTGTGGGACCGCAGTATATGAAAGGCAAGCCCCCTGGGGCGCACAGCATTGGCCTGTTTGGGGCCTCCTGCACTTAGCCCAGGCCTGGCGCTACCCTGAGTGGGCCTCCAATGGGCTTCCCGGGCCTGTCGGAGGCCCCAGAAGTGGTTTCCGGCAATCCGGAAGTGCCTTCAGTTTTACCTGAAACCACTTCTGGGGCTTAACAACAGGCCCAGGAAGACTGTTGGAGGCCCATTCAGGGCAGTGCCAGGCCTGGAGTAAGTGCAAGGGGACCCAGACAGGCCACCCAGTCCTGACCCGATGCCTTTCCAGCATCCCAATAAAATTGCAGATTTTCTTTATCACGGGTTACCTGCATCCCTAACCCTGTCAATAAATGGGGGATTACTTTATATTTAAATAGGAAATCTCATCATGGAAGAATATACTATCACAGACTGTGCATGGCAGTCTATATTGAGTCCATATTGGTTTCTCCAGCATCCAATAAAATGGGAAGCTGTTCATTCAGATTTCTTACCTGCATCCCAATCTTTATTTTTGTCTGCATCTTTCTATTGGATGCGATTTTATATTTAAACCAGGAAATCTCAAAGTTATTTGTTCATCCCTTTAACTAGAGGTGTGCATGGCAGTGCTGAATGCAAATGATAACAGCTTTGATCCATAGGTTCAGAAACTGAAAATCAATTTAGTTTTCTTAAAAATGAGGACTAGAAGATATTATCTGGAAATCTTACCTTTTTACCATAAAAAGGGGTGGGAGTTGGGTTCAGTATTCAGGATTAGCGGATAGTCATCTAGCATGTAAATAATCCAGCATTTACCTTGCCAATGTGTCACTTTTTACATGCAGCATGGAACACCAAGAGCAGGCTTTCAAATAACATTTTTTAAAAAAGTGATTAGTTGTCTAGCTTGTTCCAAAGCCAGAATAGATCATTAGTTCTTATGATCCTTATAAAAAGTATCTTGATGTATTAATCATTCCTTATTTGTGTCTTTCTTCTTGTCCTTTTGTGAATAAACATCTTGGAATTTATAAGAGAAGGGTGCAATACTTTACAAGTTACACTGGAAATTTCTTCAGCTCCTTACACTTCCCAAAGAACCTTCTCATAGGATTATTCATCCTTCTTACTTTACCTTTGAAATGCAATTTATTTATATCTCCATCAGAAAAAAGTAATACTGTAATTAGATACTCATTTGCCAGGGTCCTATTGGACAGGTATTCTAGCATAGGTGCAGTGGTATAAATTGTAGCAGTGAATTACCATTAGATAACGTCATGGCTTATATCCCTTATTATGCGCTAGTCATGTATGTTGGTGCATGACAGGGAATACAAGTAGTTATTTGTTAGCAATGCAATTTATGTCGTTGCACTTATTCTATTCTAGTTATGCTAGTTTCAAACTACAGGGAAAGAGATTCAATTTGAACATTAGGAAGAACTTCCTGATGGTTAGAACTGATCGGCAGTGGAATATGCTGCCACGGAGGCTGGTGGGGTCTCCTTCTTTGGAGGTTTTTAAGCAGAGGTTGGATGGCCATCTGTCGGGGGTGCTTTGATGGGGGTTCCTAAATAGCAGGGGTCAGACTTGATGGTCCTTGGGGTCTCTTCCATATCTATGATTCTATGAAGAAGAATAGCTGTTCAGCTCTCATTTCTGGTCCAGGAAATACTCCAGCCTGTGATCCAGCCTTACTACACAAAAAATCTCTGTGTCTTCAGAACAAATGCCTCAGTGGTAGAAAGAGCATTCTTAATTCTCTGTATAAAATGTGTCTCCCTACCCACATATTACTTTTGGCTCAAATGTTGAGTTGTGTAAAACTGATTTTTTAATATTTATTTTCCCCACTTGTTTGCAGATTTTTATTTATTCTTCTGGGACCCCTAGGAAAAGGTCAACAATACCATGAGATTGGCAGGTCTATTGGCACATTAATGACAGATGAGGTATTTACCTGTTAATAACAATTGGTTCAAATTTATTTTCAGGAACTTGTCGTAAAGCCTCCCACCTTGTTGTGAGATTTATATTTTCCTCTAAACGTGTGCTTTGTTTACATTTTTCTTTTGAAAAAATGTGGCATGTTCTGTTTTAGTCTAACCCTAAAACATTAGAAAGAAACAACCACATAAATCCAGAAGCAAAATCCAGTATACTGAAGCTATTTTTTGCTTGTTTGTTTCATTACATTGGAAGTTTAGCGCAACATACCCATAAATTTTCAGCTATAAGATGTCCCCATATATAAGAACCCCCCCCCACACTTTTCCAGCCCATAATTAAAGTTTTGCAACTGCATGGGTCTCACCTCAGATTACTTCCATGCTTAAGACAACCCTCAATTTTTAGTCTATCAATTCTAGACAAAAATATAGTCTTATACATGGGAAAATACTGTAAGTTGCATGCTTTGTTGAAAAGAAACCCCGTGTGAGGTTTCCCCCTACCTTTTCCTTATAAGCAAAATCACATCTGTTTTATTCTTTCTCCAACAGGTGTTTCATGATGTTGCTTACAAAGCAAAGGATCGAAATGACTTGCTTGCTGGGATTGATGAGTTCCTTGATCAAGTGACAGTCCTTCCTCCCTGGAGAGTGGGACCCAGCCATTCGTATAGAGCCCCCCAAAAATATTCCTTCTCAGGTCGGTGTATGTTTCAGTTGAACATGTGTGCATGTGGTCGTGATGGGCTCTTAAATAGTTGATGGGGATTTTAGCTTGAAAAGCTAATAGGACCGTAACCACTGACAGCGGTGAGAATCACTGAATGGCAAGCCAGGTGGGTTTATTGGGAGGGTATGTTGATAAATGAATTGGACCCATTTCACCTCTGTAGCAAACATTATGGTGTATTACAGGAATATAAGGACATCTAGTTATTGTTGAAATGCAGCGCCCATCCTTGCACGCTGTTAACTGTGCTAGCTGTACCTAACTGGACTTGCAATCCAACAACATCTGGTGAGCAGATGTTGCTTGTCATTGGCTTCACCAGTCTGATGCAGGGACTGATTCTCATTTTGGAGCCTTGTGAGATTTCACCACAGATTTTATAACGATGAATGTAAAAAGGCCCAAATGCAGTGATCCTTACAGGCTGCAATAGTTTAATAAATCCCAAATAGTTCAACCTGGTGTTTGTGAAGTGACAGTGCCCTGACAGCACATAAACTCATCAGTAAAGTCTTTTGCAGTCTGCTGTAATCCATAGCAAGTTTTTTCCCATGGTGTCCCACAGCACCATTCCATAAAACATGCAGCTGATGTGGACGTGAACTATTGAGGCCCAAATCATATTGGTTATGTCTGCAGGCCTAAGAGAAAATGCAGGTGTCAACACTCAGCTTATGATCTAGGGCACAGCCAGCCACGTGACCATCATAGAATTGGTATTCTGTCATAAGCTCTGGTGATTAACATGTTTTATCTTCAATACTTTTACATAATCAATAGGAGGTTGGTTTCGATGTTTTTATGTCCCAGTTCCATTTCATTTCTCAGCCTGTGAGGTTGAGTGAAACAATGAAGTCATCTTACACATTTTTTTTAAATGTTTCTGGGTCAGCATGGAAAGAGGTAACATGTTGTGAAGCCCTTGGTTGGCAAGTCTGCAAGACGGCTACAGTCTACCTCTGCCCATAATTATTTTGTCCCGTCAACTACAAAGCTGTGATTTGCTCCTAAAAGGAACATGACTAGGAATCCTGGGACACAATGGAGGAAGGCTGCCAAGACTGCAATTATCTTTTTTTTTTAAAAAAAAATCTCAACATACCAACTATTAATGACACTTGTCTTGCAGCAGAGCTAGGGCTAGGGCTGAAATAAATGTTATCAACTGATAAGCGGGCTCTTGTCCTCGTTCTTTTCAAGTTACTTCTGTCAAACTATAGTTGACATAACCTTTCAGTGTCAAAGCTACTGGAGCAAATTCAATTATTTATAGAGGAAAACTGAAAAAAAAAATGAAAACACCCTGGAAGCGTGAACTTTCCTTAGCAGTATCTTTTTCCAGTGAATAATTTTGAATGGAGAGTGGGAGCGGAATGCAACCTATAAACAAAATGCTCTTTTATTTAATGTAGGAGAAACGTAAGATTCCAGGTGTGCCAAACGGAACTGCTGCTCATGGAGATCAAGCACCCATTGGAGGACACTCGGGACCAGAATTACAACGTACTGGAAAGTGAGTAACAAGCATAGATGCAGATTTTTGGAAATATAATGGGATATTTGTGTTGATGCAAATCTCCATTTGTGCTGAGATGTGGACTCAGAGTAAGGATGTGAAGAATACTGGCAATATTTCTTTGTTGGCTAAATGTGTAAGACACATTTAGAATTAGACAAAGGGTGCTTTCTTTCTTTATGCAATTTGTGCAAAGTGTCTCTGTTCTGCCTTTCCTTTCATGAAACAAAGGATGGACTAATAGTTCAGGAAGAGGCAAATAACCCATCCAATACTTTTATTTTTTTTTAATTTTTTTATTGAACATAAAAAAAGACAAAATAATAATGATAAACAATTATATAAAAAAACAGTAATAGACAATCATAAACAGTACAAAGTGCCCCCCACCCCCAAGAAACCGTCCAGTATTCTTGCATCTTCTCTTCTTCATCTTTTTTTTTCTTCCAATAGGCTTCTTAAGGTCCTTTACGCCAGAACTGTGTTGGGTTATAAGTTGGTTGTATCCCTTTCCCTTTTAATAGTACATGATCTATAAATTTCCCCCAAACATCATACTTTTAAAGCTGCTGTACATCATAGCTACTGTGATACATGATTGTGCAATATGCCTAAAAATTGTTCTCACAAAATCTGGTTGCAAGTGCTACAGAATGTTTTATCATATTTCTGGCAAAGGGAGAGAGGCTTTTTTAAAAATGCTTTCTGATGAGAAGAACACAAGTAAAGATGTATATCTGCAACATGGAGCCCTTTGTCAAAATTGATAGTCTCCCATATTCATTTCAGAAGATTGTGATGAGCATATTCAGCTACAATATTTATAAGCTTCAAATGTACAGGGAAGAAGGAAAATGATGATGATGATGATGATGATGATTAATTATATAAAAGAAGTCGAGCTGATTCTAAAAGTGTTAATAAAATTGGCCGGCATGGTCATTATTAAATTATTTTAGAGACTGCAAAATATGTCTCATTTTAGACGTCCAACAGAATTTCTGACTGTGATTTAAATCCATTTGCTAGCCCCAGCCCTAGATGATTCACTGAATCAATTGCTGAATGATAAGCTGACACATTGATCCATACCACTCATTTGGTGGATACAGTATTTTCTAGTTGTGGCTAGCAATTGGATTTGCTTGTTTATGGCTGCAACTCTGTGTTATAGAGGCAGTTGGACCCTCTGACAGACAGCATGGGTATCTGTCCTGTTTGGCTCAGCCTATCGTGTCCTTTGGAATATGGTTAAGAAGGGGGGAAAGCCTTAGGGGCCAGAGTTAGGGTTTGGAAAGAGAGTTAGAATCAATCATGGCTAGAGAGAGGGCATTTTAACTGTGAGAGGGAGAGAGTGTGGGGTGCCATAATGTAAGGAAGGCCATTTATACAGAGTTCGGGAAAATGTTAAAGACACAAGTGTACCAAAAAACAGTGAATAAGGCTAGAAAACTAAAGCAAAATGTGTTATGACTGTGCCCCCCCATCCCATACAGCTTTGTACATAAAATACTGTTTCCTATTTAATTATTACCTGAGAGTATTTGAGTAAGTCAAGGTGTGGAATACAGACCTACAAATCCATGAGCCCATGCAATTGTGTCTCTTGGTAAGGTTCCTTTATTCCTTTTAGAAGCTTGTAGCAAGTCTGTGAGAGATAAAAGAGGGGCTGCCCGAATCATGTGCAGCCACATTTGGTGTCCCAACCCCACTTAGTCCATAGTTGTGTACCAGTTTGGTAGCAGTTTTCAGCCATTAATGGCATATGAAAGTGATAGCAAACAGGGGTAACCCAAAGTTAATACAATTAATTGCCAGAAGCCAAGGAGAATTGTCTGGGGAATACAGATCACACACACTGTCTCTTGCTTTCTCTTGATGAAGGCATGTTTATAGTGATCACTATAATTAACAAAAGGTTCAAATGGCTTGAAGATCTATTTCTAACATCATTCTTCAGATTATTGAGTCTCCTGGAAATGAAAGTGGTTGATCTGAGAACCAATAAAGAAAATTCACCCAAGTCCTTTCTAAAAACTTGAAGGGACCTTTTGGTTGCGTAGACTGAAATTCTGTTGCTTTGCATAAGAAAATTAATAACTTCCAGTCCCTTCCTAATCCCTACTGTGAAATGAGTTGGGTGAGGAGCACACATTGGCTTGATAGATGTTTGCCCGCCCACGATTGTCCTCTAAGAGTCACAGTGGAAACTTCTTATTTGCCACTAGGAACAGGCTGCAAGTTACAGATTGTGTTATGCTGAGCGATAGGACTTCAGCCACCATATAACAAAAGGACATTTTAACACAGAATCTTTTTGTTAGTAATCTGAGAAACTGCACAGCTGGAAGGGACTCTGTGAATCATAAATCCAGTCCCTGTCTTGGAGACACAACGGGGAATCAAACTCTCAACCTCTGACTCAGCAGCCAGAGACCTAAACCACTGATCTATCCAGAAATTCCCCTGTGCGTAGGCCTCTATAGGCCAGTAGTGTTCCCAGGAAAGTACATTCCAATGCTTTGCAGATAGAAGAGCATTAAGGTAGTTGAGCAAGGTCTCATAAATATCTTTATTATGAAAGAAAATGCGGGGAACACATTCAAACATTTTAGAATTTTTCTGGTAAGAACAGTGAGTACTTGTACCTTTACAAAGTAACCAATGGATTTTGGCTTATATCTGATCTCTGTTCTTCTTTTTATTTTATTTCTTTTGTTAGGCTTTTTGGGGGCTTGATTTTGGATATCAAGAGGAAAGCCCCATTCTTTCTGAGTGACTTCACAGACGCATTCAGTTTACAGTGTCTAGCGTCATTTCTGTTTCTCTACTGCGCTTGTATGTCTCCAGTTATCACATTTGGAGGTCTCCTGGGAGAGGCAACGGAAGGTCGTATAGTATGTGTTGTACTTTCATGGGAATTTTTTGCTTTTTTTTGGTCTTAGTTTTATGGTGGGATTTTCTGAGTGATGACTTAAAAACAACATTTGAAGGATCTGTTTATTGAAAAAGCCCAAAACATTACCTCTTTGAACGGTAATAAAGGTTTTTTTCAAAAAAAAATTTTATTTTAAACTCTTAAAACTTTGTGTACATCTTTTCAGTCTGTTGGGTGATATTGGTCTACCTCCTTTTTAAAAAAATTACCTCTGTTGCCTTGGTAACACAACAGTACATCTAACCACCACAACCCCTTTGTAATTTGCAGAGTGCAATAGAATCTTTGTTTGGTGCATCTATGACTGGAATAGCCTATTCACTCTTTGGTGGGCAGCCTCTTACCATCCTAGGTAGCACAGGACCAGTTTTGGTGTTTGAAAAAATACTATTCAAATTTTGCAAGTAAGTAACTTTTTTAAAAATCTTCATGATTTGTTTGGGTTTGTTTCCTTGTTTGTTTTGGTATGTCTATCGGACACTGTGTGAAACTTACATACTATACTGAATCTAAAAGAGGACCACTGAATCTTGCTCTGTTTTCACTTTTAAAGTGAATATACAGTACTGTAATTTAGTTGGTGTCAGTTTTTACCTTGAATTACAAAATATTTGGCTTAGACCAGATTGCCCCTGAGTCAGTAGTGAGGATTTATCAGAGTTGTAGGCCCATGATATGAGTGCCATTTATATTAGTATTAGAATTAGAAGCAGCCTTATGGCTGTAAAAAGGCAGAGAAATAAACAGTAACCATTGCAGGAAGCTGACCTTTCCTGAGCCACTGTATAGCCTTATAACTGATCCTTAGCCATAGCCTTATAACTCATACAAAGTTCAGAGCATTGGTAGCTATTGTTTCTGATAAGTTCCTTTTCCAGGAAGAGTATTTGGGGAATTGATGTATTTTCGGAAGACCGCATTGAACTTAAAAGTCTCTGTGAATTTGTACTTGGCTTACAGGGAATATGGACTGTCTTACCTTTCCTTGAGAGCAAGCATTGGCTTGTGGACTGCCACTCTGTGCATCATTCTTGTGGCAACCGATGCCAGCTCCTTGGTGTGCTACATTACTCGGTTTACGGAAGAAGCCTTTGCATCCCTTATCTGCATCATTTTCATTTACGAGGCCTTAGAGAAGCTCTTTCATCTCAGTGAGACATATCCAATTGACATGCATAATAATTTGGAACGACTGACACAGTACTCGTAAGTATGATTTCATCACCTAGTCAAGAGAAGGGCAGATTTCTCTCTGCCAGGCGTTGTGTATCTGCAGCGTGAACATAAGAGGGGAGTGCCTTTTAGGAAAATGACTTTCCTGCTTGCACAGTGTTGCCCTTTTTCTTATCTATCTGTAGCCTTGATACAAAAAACAAGTCGAAAGGAAGATGTCATTCCATCAGTATAAAATAAGTGATTCGCACACTGTGGACTTGAATATATAATCAGAAGAGTTTCAGAAATGTTATCTCCCTACTAGAGATGTGAAGACCGAGGGGAAAAAAGTGGAAAATTTCGGTGAGGGGGAGGGGGAGTTTTTTCAGTTTTTTTCCTGAAGCCTTTTTTGGTTTTTTTCCTGAAAAATTGGAAAATTGAAAAAATAAAAAATGACTATGGAATGTTTTGTTTTAACATAATGAATAAAATATGTTAAGACAGGGTGTTCTAATATTTTCCAAATTGTTTTTAAAAATATGCATAGTATCAGATTATTCTAATTTCTGTGCACTGAGGACAAGCAAGTCCTAGGTTAAAAACTGAACTCCCCAATGCAAGAAGATGCATTTCTTCCTTTAGGAGGTGCTGCTATTGTCACAAGAAAAAGAAAAAGGTTTCACTTTTATTTTTACATGTGGGTGGGTATGCTTGGTTCTGTCCTGTCCTCTTCACTAGGCCTGAAAGCACTAAAAGAAAATACAGAGCAACAAAAATGATTCTGATTAAATTTCATGCCCATTCATTGAAACTTAGTCCCACTCCTTTCTGTACATTTTCCCCTTCTTCAGTTCTTTTTATGAGAATGAGGTTTTTATTTTATTTTTATTTAATACTGTGGAGAAGAAATATGAATGGTTATTTTGTGTTTTTAAACATTGTTTTATAGAGGGTTTTCTCCACACATAAACTAGTAAACAATTCAGGAGATTGTTACGCTATTTGTTACTTAAAACTACAAATAAATATTATTTTAAAAGTAAATTCTGTTTGTAATTGTTTCGATACACTACATTTTAATATCCTAGTTGTGACTTTAAAGCTGTAAAGGGGGGAGTGCTAAAGTAGCATTATTTTCAATTTTTCTGAAAATTTACGCCCCTCCCCCCCAAAAAAAAAACACCGCAGAAAAAACAGATTTTTTTCTGAGCTTCATAATTTCTGGAAATTTTGTGTCTCTAATCCCCACACCAAAACACAGCTACAAAATTTGGTTTTGGATTTTTTTTTTTTTTTTTGAGCAATAGTTCAACATTCCACTTCCTGTTTCAAACCCGGTGAGGTTGGCTTTCGTTTTTCACAATGATGCAGAGTGTAAGCAATAGAATTCTTTCAGTGGGCTTTTACTGAGTACATAACAGATCCCTCCTGAGTCAGACCAATTCCTAATTTAATTTCAGTTGGTTCCCATTAAAACTGGTGGGATATAACTTACGGTAAGTGATGTGTAATTAGTGTGACTGATTTCCATTTCAGTTGTTTATCAAACTTAGTCTGGATCCAGTCTCTGGTGCAAGAAGTCTAATTATTTTGCAGCGATTTGGGTAGCAATTCACATCACAATGCAATTTTGTTTGCATGTTAAAACTGCCTGCATACTCTAGACCACGTCCTCTTGCTTAGCTTTGCTAATCACACCTTTGCTTAAGTGAGCCAACTCCAGCATCCATTTCAGTGATTCTTCACTTTGAGTTACTGCACTGAGGTATCCTGCCATTTAAAACCATTTGTACTCAGAAAGGTGAACTTGATCAGAAATGTAAATGCTTTGAGGGCTTATGTTTTCCTGTTAAATTTATGAAGCTACAGATGGAGGGAAAGTGAGCTTAGCTTACATTATGTGAAAAGAAAAGAAAAATAATCTCATGGGTAAAGAAAAGATGCCATTCCAGCTGGAGGCACAGAGATGGCCAGCATCTCTTCAGCAACAGAGAACAGGTCAGAGAAGAGTTTCCCGGGCTAGAAACCTCCTCAGGCTACAGTTGTAATGGATGTGTTCAACTCACATGAACCCTTAGTTTGTAGAGTTCCTATCCTTAAGTAGCAGCTGAAGGGATTGTTGTTTTCTTTTCTTTTAAAAGACCCTGCTCTTCTGAGTCATGTTTTTCAGACCCTGATATTTAAAAGAGGCCCACAGGGTCTAAAAACACAATTTCAAGTCTTTTTTTTTAAGGTGACAGCAAGGGATGGTTCATTCTGAGGATGGTGGCTGCAGCAGGAGCAGGTATGAAGGTCAGATCAGGGGTGGGCACATTAGCATCTGGGAGAGGGAGCACAGTGGGGAGAGGTAAGGTGGTGGTGGAGAGAAGCAAAATGACTTGAGACTTGGACTTGGACTTGGACTTGGACTTGACTCAGACAGGTAGATTTGTGAACATTCCTGTTATTACACAGAAAACCTTTCTGTGTTCATCGTGATAGTCTTGATTGCTACTGCACTTATTCCTCCTTCAAGGATGTGAAGGAATGACACCTACAGGAGGTCTGGGCAGTTTTCTGTCCCTGGGATTCTCTGGAGCATGTGTGAACCACAGAAAAAAGCAAAAATGTCAAGGAGCTCTCTTGTCAGGATCAGGGCCATGACTCTGCAAATGTGCAGCCTCTTTGCAGAATCAGGCCCCACTCAGGGTGAGGCAGTCAGGGAGTGCAGCTGATGTGCTTGCTACTGGCATACAGCTAGCAGCCGCACTCCCTGTTCCTTGCCTCAGCAATGCAAGAACTTGGACTCCTGAAGCTTCAGCCACATTACCTTGAACGTTCCTGGAACTCTGTTTCTCTATAATCCCAAAAGCATTGTACCCATGCAATTGCTATATTTATGTTCTTGACCAGCAAGCAGATCAGGTTAAATTGCATGATCTGTCCTTTGGATTTCTATGGGCCTTTTCACACGACCCCTAAACTCCTCGGTAAATGGCTCCAAGCTCCGGAGCTTAAAATTAATTCCCCACCAGCTCTGGAGTTTACAGATAATTAAGTGCGACCACGCCCACCTAAGCGCGTCCCAGTGCACTTTTCATGTACCTGCTCTCGGAGGGTGAAAATTCCTGATGCGGATATAACAGTAGTGACTGCCGGGCTCTCCTTGCTTCTGTGTGTTCTTTTTTTGCCCCCCGCCCCTTTAAGAGATCTGAATGCAGTGCCGGGAGCAAAGCGAGATGGCAGAACGGAGGTGAGCGGCATTCTTTTCTTCCTTTTTTTCTCCCTCCCCTCACGCAGCCAGCAGCCAGGAGTGCGGCGGGGGTGGGAACGCAGGAACAGCTACAAACCCCTAAGATCTCTGGTCCGAATTTAAGTGGCCAGCGGATCTTAGGGGTCGTGTGAAAAGGCCCTAAGATGATACCTGACACATGTCTGGATCTCACCTGTCAGAGGAAGAGTCTGATGGTCTCTGTATTATGTTATCTGGCTGGCAGCACCAGCAGTCAAGTAAGGGCAGACATTTGCTCATTTGGCCTTGTTCCAAATATATTTTTTTCGCTGTGGTATAATACATTTCTGAGTCATCCTTTAATACACAGGCTGGGCAAGTCACAAAAACCAATGCCCTTAAATTTGGCCATGTGTGTTCTCGCTTGCACCCTTTGAAGTACAAATAGTCACAAGATGGCTTAGTTTTCCTACACCTGCTAGGGAGAATGGAGCGCCAACTGTTCTGCAAAAGGCAGAACATATTTGCTCTCTGTGGTACACAAACAGATAAGGTGGCGCACAAAATCACACTTCACAAAATCATGCAAGAGGCACAAGCCCATCTTTGGGTGTGTGTGTTCCCCATAACTTGCAGAGCATCATACAATTGTAATAGCAGTGACAGGTAAAGAAGGACACATTTGGTTCCAACAAATACGTGATGCCAGTTATAAGGGCAACCCCCCGAAAAAAAATATTGGGAGGAATGCAACATCATCTCTCTAGGCCACTAGGTTACATAAACATTTACTCTGTTTGACAAGGAAGGAAAACCTGCCATTTGGCCTTCTGTCTCAATGTGACCTTTTCCTTCCTGTCTTGTCCTTGTCTGTTAAACAGGTTGCCATGGCAACTGCCTTTCATTCTTCAGCAATCTATCTCTTCTTTGTTCCTCTATAATTTCTTCCCAACCTGAAGTAGAATCAGCTCCTGTAAATATTTGTTTTGTAAGGTGCTATTCTTTGCTGGGAATGGCTCTCTCCTCTTTGGCCGCTTTTAGCGTAAATACTGACCAGGTCTTAAAAGCAAAAACAAAATGAATGCTCTACTCTACGTGATACTCAGCCATTTGCTCTCTTAAAAGTAGGGCTCTAAAATGATTTTAAACAATGTTAGTTTCTTGGTGTTTGAAACATACTCTCTAGTTGCTATTTAAAATCTAGAAATAAATCCACTCTATCCTACCCTTTGGCTGAGCTGTTTTTTACTTCTAGATGGCAAATATCTGCTTTCTAACATTAAAAAAAAAGGAATTCTTTACCAGAAGTCACTTGATTATTAACAGATTATACTGAATAATTTTAAGCACTTCTGGCATGGTGATATGCATATTGCAATCTGTCCATGGCATGTATTTAAGAATTGGGAGCATAATATTCCGCTCTCAGAGGTGTTTAAGATGCCAAGTTCATGTCATTGTGACATGTCATTCCGGCTGTACATGTCAGTGGATTCAGTGAGCCAATGGATGTTTCTGCTGCTATTGCTAACCCACAATTTACTTCAATAAGGCTTTCGTGGAAGCTGCACACTGGGGTCAGTGGACTAAACAGAAAGTGGGCAACAGTAGCGGTCTTTGGTAGACTCTTCCTACAGCTCGGAACATTGCTTTAATAACGCAATTAGTTCCTGTTACAATGTCCCGGAAATAGATCACTACTGTTACATTTATCATTTTTAAAAGGTGATTCTTCCCTTCATTACAATAGAAACATTACTTGATAGTTACTCTTGCGTGTTTGTTTTTAAAAGGACTTGTGATAAAAATGTACAGTCATACCTCATAAGACAAATGCCCCTTAAGATGAAAAACCCGTAAGATGAATGTAGTTTCTAGGGGTAGGAAAAACTTGTAAGATGAATTTTTCCTTCCAGTTTCCATTTATCTTACAAGGTACCTACCATTGATCCTCGCCCAGCCTGGGCTGTTTGCAAGGGAACAGCCCAGGCTGGGTGAGGATCAATGGGTCCCTGCTCTGCCCACCAATTGGGTGGGCACAGCAGGGATTCACTGATCTTTGCCCAGCCCATGCTGCTTGGAAGGGAAGCAGCGGCGGAGATCTGCTGCCACCGCTTGCCTTCCAACCCTCCCGGGCTGGGCGAAGATCCATTTTAAAGTGTCCTGCCCTGCCATGAGCACTCTAGCTGGTGCCAGAGCACTCATGGCAGGACATTTTCCAATGGATCTTCTCCCAGCCCAGGAGGGTTGGAAGGCAAGTGGCGGCGGTGACTTGCAAGGCTCCCGGGTTGGGTGAAGATCCATCGATTGCTACTGTGCCCAACACTTTGTTGGGCAGAGCAGGGAATGGTCGATCTTCACGCAGTCCGGAGGTAAGCAGTGATGGCGGTGATCTGCCGCCACCACTTACCGCAGTCTTGGGGAAGAGGAGGTGATGGAGATTTCTAGCCTGCCTTCCCTTCTCTGTAGCACACATGGATCGGATGCTGTAGGGGAGGAGAGGAAGGATAGAAGCTGCCTCCTCCTCCTCCTCCTCTTCACCCAAGTCTCTGTGCAGAGACACAGGGAAAGAGGGGCTGGCTGCCCCATCAATCACCGGCAGCTGAAGGCTAATCCATGCAGCTCAGACAGACACCTGATTTTGACAGCTCCGAGCTGTCAAAATCAGCTGTCTGTTGGCTGCAGGAGGGAACCAGCCTTGAGCTCTCCCTTGATTGAGGGGGATTTAGACAGTCTTCCCATAGGAATGCACCGAAAACCATTAATCCATTCCCTCCGTAACAATCGTGCCTCATAAGATTAATTTTTTGTAAGACAGATTGACTTGTAGAATGAATTAAATATGTCTTACGAGGCACTACTGTATCTATGTAATGAGCACATTCATGCATAGCGAAGAGAGGTATCTATCAATTCTGGATGTTCATCTATATAAAAAGTCGTTAAAGGGGAGGGCAGCTTCCATCTTAGTAAGCAGAGGTAATAACAACTCCCCAATGCACATTGGATAACCCTCCTCTTGCAAAGAAAGTAGTTGTGTCAGAGATTCTTCTTACTAAACACATGCAAAATGAGTGTCAAGAATTAGTACAGGAGCTGACCCCGCATCTGCAGGAAAGCGCTAGAAAGAAAAAAAGATTGCAAATTAGTACAAGGCAAGAATCAACAAGAACATCTTTCTGCTTCAAAGTCTTTTTCCCCTTGAAGAAGACAACAATAAAATCACTTCATGAACTTAACTCACATATATTTATGTAATATAGGTGTGAATATGTGACATATTAATATGTGAGCACTTGAGCAATTGTATAAATAGTACTTTTCTTCTTTATTCATAGAAGTCTCTATTAGGTGAATATAATCCTCACCCCACTCCACCCAAATAACCCCAAATGTCTTAACAGAAATATGTGAAAAAGCTGAAAATACTTGTTATGGTCAAAACTCAGTGGAAACTCCTTGCCTTGCCGGTTCTCTTTAGTTTTAATTGCTTCTTTTTTTATTTGTTTCTTTTATATTTGTTATACTGCTAAATTCTGTGATCGCTGTAAACCACTCGGAGTTCCTTCTAGAAGATGGGCAGTATACAAATGTATATAAATAAAATAAAATAAATATACTGGAAATCCTATTAGGGTCTCCAGAAGTCACAAGCAATTTCTTGGCACATAAATCAATGTTTCAACTGCTGGTTTCCTTTTAGTTGATCATTAATTTAAACATTGATTATAAAATAAACCAGTTTCCTGACTAAGCTTCTGATTGAGGAGCTGGTGGTTTTTTCAAGCAAGGGATGGCATCTTGGGTGTCATGTCACTGGCTTAAACCATAGTTTATAGTTAAGAGCATAACTCTGCTTTTTCTTCATCTGTCTTCCTGTGTGGCTCACAAGACTGGAAGCATCAACTTCTATTTGAAAAAAAGATTTTATTACAGTATATCCAAGCTGGGAAATGCAGTTACTTTTAACCACAGTTCACTCATGTGACCCAAGTTTATACAGTATACCTTGAACTTGTCTTGTTTATGGCTAGTTATAATAAGAACTAGCCACAGTTTGTCTAGTGTGGCCATAAACAAACTCTTGGTTGTTGGAAAGATGTGTTTCCAGTCCACTGCTGTCTTGACTGGGCAGGAAGAAAGAGGGGTGGGGGGAATGAATAAGGCTAAAACTGACACATCAGATTGTTCTTCCTAACGTTTCACCAGTTTCTGTGGCCGGCATCTTCAGAGGGCCCTTCTCTTATCTGCTGCTCAGACTCTAGGCTTGATCTATTAACCCAATTAATAATTGTTTTGAAATACTGCACATTTTAAAATCAAGAAGTAGACTTAAAGCTAAGGTTGCCATTTGAGATGACAGGGGATTTGTCTGTTCTCAAGGATGTCTCCTAAACCTGAAAATCCCTTTTCCTGTGACTTCCTCTGTTAATTCTAATGGGAAAAATTGTAAATGGTGCAATTCACTGGTTTTATTAAGGTACCTGGGCAATATTAAAGACCCACATGTTATCAACCAAGGACATGGGCATTTGTTAATGCTGCTTTATCCATTTTATTATACCTTTCAGGTGCAACTGTGTGGTGCCAGACAATCCCAGCAATGAAACTTTGCAATACTGGCAGTCAATGAATGCATCTGCATATGATATACCTTGGGGGAACCTAACTGTGACGGTAGGGGTACCATTGAAAGACATCCTTGTATTCATTGTGTGCATGTGGAATGTATGGCGTTGGCATCCCTCAGTCTCTAATCTGTGCATGTCTTATTTTAAAGATCTAAAGAGAGACTTTATGCATGAAGGTATACAGAATCCTTTATAAAAGAGTGACCAATATTCTTTTGCTTAATGTAATAAATCACACTAGGGTATGACAGTTTGGTGAGTCAACTCCCCCCTAAGTTCCATTGATTCAAATGGGCCTACTTATTTTAGCATAGCAAGTCCCAGGTAGGGGGACTTATAGAGGAGTTGACTCATTAAACATCCTTTGATGCTGTGGCCTGCTCTAGTGTGATTTACTACACTGAGCAAAAGCATTTAGGCTAGTGTTTCTTTAGCTGCCTTGGGCTGTATTATATTAGGTGCTTGTTGTTCAAATAACCCTGGGTAGGGGAGAACACATGAGCAGAACACATGAGCCTACCATCTAGAAAAAGCTTAAAGTTCTTGAAAATCAGTATTATCTCCTTGATCCATGAATTTTAATTCAAAAAGAACAGAACAGCTAAGGCATGTGAACTATGTAATGCATTACTGGTCAATGTTCCTTGTAACTTTCAGCCCCACTGGGCAGGGCTCTTTTCCTTGCATCCGTGACTTTACCCATGCATGTTTGCGACAGAACACTTGATGCAAACCCAATCACTTCAGGTATGCTGGGAAGAAGAGCCCTGCACTGAGGAGGGTGGGAGGGCATACGCACACACTTTCATGTGTGCACCTTAGAGGGAACCTTGTTACTGGCTAAAGGTCAGGGCTCATTAAAGCAAAGCAAAGCAAAGCAAAGCAAATTATTTTGCTTATATACCGCCCCATACTACTTCAAGTAGTCTCTCGGGAGTTTACAGTTTTTTAATTACAGTACGCAGGCTACACATTGCCCCCCCTCCCCAGCAAGCTGGGTACTCATTTTACCAACCTCGGAAGGCTGAGTCAACCATGAGCCTGCTACCTGGGATTGAACCCCAGGTCATGAGCACAGTTTTACCTGCAGTACAGGCATTTAACCATTGCGCCTCTAAGCCATTCCACTTAATAAATATTTGCAGCAATTGCTTCTTATTGTCATCTGGGCATATTTCATCAACTGGTGGCAAATCCATTGTATACTTCTCTGCAAACCTGGTGTACCAATGTAGAATATTATTGTGATTTGAGCCTTCAGTGATATATCAAAGAGCAAAAGATTTGGCCTAAACTGTACCAGATGTTAAACATGAAACTCAGATATCCTCTACAATTATTTTTCCAGGTGCTCAGAATAGGGAAGAGTTAACTAGAAGGGCTGTGAACATTTTCTGTATTTCCCTCTATTATTTTCAGCATTGTCACTGGTTGTGACCAAGCTAATGGAAAGTATTTTTCAGCTCAGTAGTACTTCAAACCTGAACAATTTTCTGTTGCATGTTCTGTTTTTTCCCCCAATGGACTCTCTGTGGTTACAACGATGTGTTTTGCACTTCCTGAGCAAATATGTACCCTCAACATTTCTGAACAATAAGCATTTCCTCTTAAAGGATCCTGGGTTGGCGTGCTCAGGACTTGAGGCTCCCTTAGGACCCAAACCCCCCAAAAAGCACATTACAATTAAAAATGGGGCAACTAGAAGGCACAAGGGAGCTCTTTCAGTTTTTATAAGGAAGGTGCAGGGTTGGAGGTTTTAGGGCTCACCCTTTCATAGGCCTCACCCTCTCGTAGTGAGTTCAGGTATATCCTGAACCAGAAGGACCAGTGGTCAGACATGTTCCTCAGTCTTTTGCTGCATCACGGCATAGTCTATCTTGGCTCATGTAGAATTCATGCAAGTGTCTTATGAACCAGCAGGTGTCAGAAGGTTTAGCAGAAGCTGGCCCACAGTCCACTGATAGTCCAGGGTCTACCTTCTACTCATGTCTGATTTATAGCATCATTTTTGGTCTGCTGCTTAATTGTTTTTCTCAAATTCTAGAAGATTGTTTTTAATAGTGTTTCTGAAATTTTCAGCAGCAGTTCTGCATTTTCCATGACACAAGACAACCTATGGCTACCAGTTTGGGACAATCATTATAGTTTATGCCAGGCATGTCCAAACTTCAACCCTCCAGATGTTTTGGACCACAACTCCCAGAATTCTAAGCTTAGCTTGCCAGTGACAAAGGACTGTGGGAGTTCTGGTCTGAAACATCTGGAGGGTTGAAGTTTGGACATGCCTGGTTTATGCAAATATTTCATAGCAAGCAGATAGCATCCAGGACCAGCACAACCTCAGGATAGGCACAGTCCCTTCCAGTGTCTTCTACCCCTGTCTTCCCAGTAACACTGGATGGCAGAGCTTTTCTCCTTTCAAACAAGGGATCTGCTTTGATGCTAGTACGATCTTTTGGGACATGTTCTCTCAGAACCGTGTTCATTTTCCTACTGAAGGAGGCCAGATAATCTTCCACAAAAGGTCTGGCTTTCTTGGTGGTGGCATCATCTCTTTGGATTTGCCTCTCAGGGGACCGTCACCTGGCCCTCTCCCTTCCTCCTTTTAAGAGGCTGCTAAAGATGGTTCTCTATTGATGGCAGCCTTTTCTGAATTTTCCTCCCCTGTTCTTTCACCCCAGTGTCTTGTGCCATCAGGGTTCTGCCAATTTTTCCAACATTTAATCATTATTTTTGTTTGTTTTATGTAAACTGTGTTGTGCACTAATGAGGTGGTATGATGATAGATAGATAGATAGATAGATAGATAGATAGATAGATAGATAGATAGATAGATATGTTTATTTTACATTCATGTGTTTGGGACACCTTTTCAGTAAGGAAGTTCTCAGGAGGAATGTAGCAAGACAGTAGCAAATGGATCTCAGCTACAGCAACTTCTAGCACATTAAAAATTGCCTTGGAGACAAAAATTGCTTTACCTGAGATCCATAAACTGCTGTCAGACACATTATGTTACTCACACAAATGGATGACTTTAGCAAGTATAAAAAGTAGTAATGACATTTATATGGGATGATGATGATTCTGATTTATAAGTAGGTCAGAAACACTTTTTTAAAGTATCAGGACTAATTTGTAACTTATGTTGACTATGTCACTGCATAAATATATTCTTTGTTACTGATTATCTCAATGACTTGGAAGTAATCCTTTCAATGATTTGTTTCCACAATGTGAGTATGCAGCTGTTATATATAGAAAATAAATGTGTTTCTGCTTATTTAGGGAAACCTTAATTGTTAGCTTGCTCAGATGGATATAATATTAGATCTTGAAATATATTTGATATATTTCTATGATTCTGTGGCCAGAATCTTGTTACTTATGTGCAGAGATGTAATTCTGATTGTGTAAATCTAATGATAAGGACTCACTGCTTGTATTCCTTATCTAATGCCAATCACTTCTCTTGATCCACCATGAGTGTCAAAAGTGGCAGATCATCACCAAAACTGGCACAATTGCACTTATATCAGTCAGTGTACATGGTCTTCTAGCTCCTATGTTTTTCTCATACTTATGTATTCAAGACTTGTTTGCTCTTTTATGAGCCAGTTTGAGCATAATGGCCACCTCTGCATCTTGCCACTCTTCTGTGATTGTAAGGATCTGATTGGAGGACGTGAGACTTCAGGCAGTGTGGCACTCAGCCACAGAAAGATATAAGAGGGTATTATTGAAAGGAATTTTGAACATCTAATTGAAACTCTTAATGCTTCCCTTATGCAATAATATCTGGATTTGATTTTGAATAACACTCTGGGCAAAGTATGGTTGTAATTAGCGTCCTAAGTTTTTTCCAGTTTAGCCACCATTTAAGCATTTATTTCTTAGATGCATAATCCGAGTACCACAAGACATCTTGACTGACAACCTGCATCTCTGTCTAAGTAAAAACAAAATGCCACACATAAAAACACAAACCAGAAGTGTAGTGGAAATTTAAAGACAAACTGTTCTATTCCAGTGTGAGCTTCCATGGGCCAGTTGACTCCTTCAGACATGTTAAGAGAGAAAAGAAGCCACAGATACCTGCAGAGATTCTCAGTCATCCAGATGGTTATCCAGGAGTTGAGTCATGACAACTGGACTTCTTTTCTAGTGGGATTGAAATGTTTTATTACTCAGTCAGAGAAATGTTGGTGGGAGGTTCCAATTTATAGTTCATCTTAGTTCTTCTTTGTCTCATCTGTGAATTCACACATAAGGGTCTTATGTGCCTGTGCAGAAGATATTCGGCCATTAGCAAGGAACTGAGGCAGAAGGTGGGAAACAGAGAGCATGCACAGTGGGGGGAGGAGATCCTTGCCTTTTTTGGAGCTTGCTAATGGCCGAATATCTTCTGTGCAGGCGCATATGACCCTTATGTGTGCACACTCGAATAACTACAGTTACAGTTAAGCAACCAATCTTTTCACCCCATCCTGGTCTGAGTAGGCTCTTTGGATGGACGATGGCCTGGGATGTGTGAAAGTCCCACCTATGCAACCCTTCCCAGCACCCGTTAAGTATGGGTTGTTAGCAGTGGACTTCTTGGCGGAGGTGTGAAGTGCTTCAGATTTGTATGGGGATCGATGAAAGGGCAGCATGATAAGTGGTCAATAGATTGTGCCTGTCCCCCATCCCTGTTGAGAGAAGGATTTTCTTTATACACATTAATGGTTTCCCTGACTCCTCTCTTGAACCATCAATGTTCTGTTTCTAATATGTGTACATCTTTGTCTTTGAATGAATGTCCTTTGTCCATCAAATGAAGGTATACTGCTGATGTTGCCCCTCCTGAACTAGGCCATCCTCCTGTTCAGTGGCTGTTTAGTTGCTCCACTTTGGAGCTCTGTGCACTCACTACATTGGACCACATATACAGTACTATAATGCTCCTCTTGTGTTCAAGTGTCTGGGGTTTTTTTTGGGGGGGGGAGGATAGGTTTCTGCTTTAGACTGTTTGTGGGTTTGAAGTAAACAGGGAAGTGGTGTTTCCTAAAAATACTTTTAAGCTTCTCAGACACTAATGACCAACTTCTTTCATCAGCTCTGGGTCTCAGGCTGATCCATTGTTCTTCTGGGTCAGGACTCTACCTTGTTGAAGGCCCACTTTGGATATCCACAGGTCTTATGTGCTGTCTTCAGATGCCTGTCTTCTTTCTTCTTGGCTTCTGTGGAGGTGGGGATGTAGGATCCCAATGACTCCTAATTTGTGTTGTAATGAGCGGTGGGAGTCAAAGAGTCGGTATGGGTCAGTGTGTGTATGGGTTTCCTGTAGGTTTATATTTCTAGACTATGGTTGGATCCTGTGATGACCTCAGAGTCCAGGGAAGCCAGCCGGTTGTCTTTGGTGTCTTCCCTTCTGAATCTGATATTTGGGTCCATCCATTGCAACAACAACAAAAAAGCCCGAATTGTACCTATCTTGTATAGGCACGTGGCTTCTTTTCACTGTTCACACTTACATGTGTGATGAAGTAGACTCATCCTTGAAAGCTCATATTAGAATATAGCAGCTAGCCTTCAAAGTGCCAAAGAAAAATATTATTGCTTCAATTTGCTCCTTCTCCTCATCTGCTTGTCTTGCCTCTTGCTCCCTCCCTCCCTCCCTCCCTCCCTCCTTCCTGCCTTCCTTCCATAATGTAATGGTACACCTTGCTTAGGATTACATTTGGCAGGGCTGGCTATTGTTTTTCAAACACAAAATCAAAACCTGTGGAGGCTTATGATTTAGATGCTCCATCTTAATTTATTGACACTGGCCCAAGATTGGAAGGACTATTCCTGCAAATGTATCAAGATCATTGCAGGGAACCCAAAGCCTGGATGTTCAGAAGACCAGCTTGGATATTCAAAAGCAGGCCTAGTTTAGGAAATGCTCTGTTCTTTAGTCTGGATGCCTGCCCATAAATCATATATGCATCTGAAGGAGGGATAGAAGTGCCCAAATTTTAAAGGTGTTTGTCCATTTTTTTGGATTAGAGTGCTCTTCTCCCTCCCTTCCTCCTACTCTTTCTGTGCATTGCACACATGGGGGTATTAATGCATGTACATTTGTTCAGATTTAGAGATGGGCACGAAATGCCAAAATGGCATTTATTTCATTTTTTGTTTTGTTTTTTGTTTTTTAAAAATGCATTTCGTTCTTTGTTTTGTTTTGTTTTTTATGCTTCCCCCCACCTAGTGCCGATCAGCTGGCCCGTGAGCCGGGTCAGTGCTTTTTCCCCACCTAGCACCAACCAGCTGGCCCATGGGCCAGGATGGCACTCCCCCCCACCTAGCGGTGGCCAGCTTGGTACTTTTTATTTAATTTCCCTCCCCCCCCCATGGGCCAGGTTGGTGCTTTTTTATTTAATTTTTATTTTTCCACCTAGTGCCAACCAGCTGGCCCACGGGGAGGCCAGTTGGTGCTTTTTTTTCTTTTACCTAGTGCTGACCAGCTGGCCCGCAGGCCAGGTTGGCGATTTTTGTTTGTTTGTTTGTTTGTTTGTTTGTTTGTTTGTTTTAAGACTAGCACTGACTAGCTGGCCCACGGAGCCAGCTGGTTGGCACTTATTTTTATTATTTATTTTGACAAGCACCAAGATTGGCACTTGCCAAAATAAATAATAAATGAAAACGGAACGAAATGAAGATTTCCATTCCATTTTGTTTCAGTTTTTTTGATAGGGCACTTCATTTTTTGTTTCGTTCTGTAATGAATTGAAAAACAAAACAATTTTTTTTCATTTCATGCCCATCTCTATTCAGATTCGATCTTTTAAGGCATTTATTAAATACAGTTTAGTATACTTTTATCCTCAGTGTGTATTGCCAGATCCCTGTGTGCTGGGTGAAGTCCTAGGAAACTGCTATGAATCAACATATTTTGGTGAGGAACCAAACCTCAGGGCAGCTTTGGAAAGGGAGTTTGTTGTGTATGAGGTGTTCTTTGTACCCTGGGCATTCATCCCTATCCATTCCCAGTTTTCACGAACCCTTACTAGCTAAAGGTGGAGATATTTGCATGTGTTTTGCTTACTTACCTTTCAAACCTTGCCTACCACATTTCTGTGACATCACTAAGGTCAGCCCTGTGACATCAAAAGTCTTCCCTCGCCCCAGGTTTTGATTCCAAAATCTCAGGGAGTCAGGTACTACTGATCTAACAACCTACATACTTAAATTACATTGCCATGTATTGACGATCGGGAGCGACAGCCAGTTTCCTCTCTGAATGTTGCTCTGCAGCAACATCTGGCATTGAAAATCAGCTTTTGAGGAAGCACAAGTGACTCTACTACGAAGATGGACACACACACAAAATATAGTGCCTGTGTAGAATTCAGTGCATGCTGTATTTACATAGAAGGGCAGACTTTTTGAACAACGCAACTCTCAGGACAAATTGTTCTTCCTTTAGTTTCAGTGTAAACAATTTCAAAGAGTCTGTTGCCATCTTGTGGCCAGAGAAGTGCTAATCCACATTGTGGAAGCTGAAGTAATCACTTAAAAATCTTCTAGGTAGGAATTACCATACACATGTCAGATAACCCACAGTAAGTTTTTTAAATGTGTGTTACCTGAAAGCAAGCGTGAAACTGGCTATTTCACTTGTCCTGCTTGGATGCGATTCCACGACTGGGAGGCTTGCTGCCACTACTTGCAGTGCCAGTGTTGAGGGGCAACCTTGCCCAGATTGCCATGCAGAGAAGAAGAAGGGGCTGCTGTTGCCGCCAGGGAGCCATAGTGATCCTGTCTGAGGGCCAGCTCCGGTGGCTCTCTTTTTGCTGCCTGCCGAGCCCTGACTGCCGTGCTGTCACTCCCTGCAAAGGCATCCAGCACAAGCAGGCCATTGACGAAAACCTTGGTGAGCTTTAAGAATGACCCCAGGCCACAATTTTTGAAACCCATACCTGGGTCACATCAAAGTCACTACAGCTCAAATCTTCCCAAATGGATTGTTCCAAACCTAGACCAGTTACTTCCAACTCGGTGCCCTCCAGATGATGCTGGCTGAAGGATTCTGGAGTTGTAGTTTAGGACACAGGTTGTTGGAAGCTTCTTCAGCCATTTTTTTTAATAATGTAGGCTGGGGTGTGACAATCAAATAGGTACTGTACTTAAAACTAATTGAGAGAAACCGTGTTTTCATATTTTAACTGAACCTCGCCCTGGAATTACCACATTAACCCAACAGTTGGTGTGTCGGCAAGCAAGCTAGTTCATTTAAAATATAATTTTTAACCACTTACCCATATATGCTCGAGTATATGTCAACCTGAATAAGCACCTTCACATGTTTGATACTTCATTTTTTCAAACAAGAAAAACATTCTTGCAGCAATATTTAAGTATCCATTTTTCTCAAGTTAATATGCTAGGAACAATATGGCTTGTTGATTTTTATTTTATTATTGTTGTTATTGTTGTTAGTGAATACAACATTTAACTTTGGAACAGGCCCAATAAATAAACACTTCAAAATTAGAGTTTAGTTCTCTGAATCTGGGGAACCAAGCATATGCTTTAAATGGTATACTTGAGTATTTAAAAAGCCATGAATGATCTTTTAAGTCTAAAACATTCAGGAATCTTTTAATGCATTTCTACTTAAACATCTAATTCTTCTGAGGAATTAAGGCACTGAAAGAAAGTATTTGTGGTATCATTTTGTTTAACATTTTGCTAGACTCCAGATGGCATAATGCAACGTTCAATATTAGTGTTTATTTTCAAAACTGAAGTCTTCTGCTGAAACTTGATGATGCCAGAGATCATATATAATTGTCTCATCAAGAGGATAGTTGTGAAGAAATATTGTTCTTGTGCAATAATGAACAATAAGATGCAGTGTTTCACATTATACGTTGAGGCTGTGTTGTGCGCTAAGGTTGGTTTGTTTTTTTAGAAATTTTATTGATACTCCTTGGAAAAGATAAACCCAACAAAAGGGATTATAATACAAGATCTGTACATTCATTACAACCACATGCATAACACTTTATTGTGTTGTGCATTATATAGCACACAATAAATACCTTCTTTGTGTGTGTGTGTGTGTGTGTGTGTGTGTGTGTGTGTGTGTGTGTGTATCTATATATCTATATCTATATCTATATCTATATTTATTTATGTGTGTGTGTGTATCTGTATATCTATATCTATATCTATCTATCTATCTATCTATCTATCTATCTATCTATCTATCTATCTATCTATCTATCTATCTATCTATCTGTCTGTGTGTGTGTGTGTGTGTGTGTGTGTGTGTGTGTGTATGTATCTATCTATCTATCACACACACACACACACACACACACACACACACACACACACACACACACACACACAGTATTTATATATTGGCTTTATATGCCTTGGCTTTATATGCCTTGGTTGAGATATCAGTCTAAATGGAGTCTGCAGCCAAGAAATCAGAAGACTGAGCCTAAGAAGGAAAGCAGTGAAGGGATTAGAAAAGATCATCAAGTGTGAGAACGAGTCACTGGAGACTAAGAGCAAGATCATCCACACTCTTGTCTTTCCAATCACCATGTAGGGGCGTGAAAGCTGGATAGTTAACAACGCTGACAGGGGGGAAAGGTGATTTATTTTAAGTGTGGTGTTGGAGGACAACTTTATGGATACCCTAGTCTTTTAGAAAGGCAAACAAGTGTGTCCTGGATCAAATCAAGCCTGAACTATCACTGGAGGCAAAAATGTTGGAATAAAGGCAGGATTCTGTGGGAAAGACAATAATACTGGGAAAGGTTGAAGGCATCAGGAAAAGAGGAAGCCAAATAAGAGATGGACTGACTCCCTAAAGGAAGCCATAGGCTTCCATCTACTAGAGCAGAGCAGGGGCAGTTGAAGGCAGAGCATGTTGGAGATTGCTCTTTCATATGGTTATGATATGTTGGAGACAACTTCATAGCACATAACAAGAACAAATGGTACACATTTTAAAATATACCATATTTGCTGTATTTTTAAGTGTGCACATGAAACATCTTTTATGTGCAAATTTTTATAAAAGTCATGTATGGAGGGTCCTTCTGTGTCAATATTTGTACAACTCAAATGAAAGTTGATCAGCTCTTGAATGAAAATGGAATATGCAACCCAATGTACTGTACTGTTTCTTTGCGATCAGCTACATGAATATAAAAGGTGCCTTTACTTTCCATGTTAGGAATGTCACAGGTGGCATGGGACATTTGTAGGACAAGCCTGTGGACATCATGGTCCTTACGTCCCAGATGTTCTCTTCTGGTCAGTCATCTTATTCTTTTCTACAGTTACACTGTCATCCACGCTGAAGCAGTTCAAGACCAGTCGCTATTTCCCAACCAAGGTAACTTGCATATATATGCATCTAAGGATGTCAGTAATGAAACTTTCTGTGGATTCATCAGGTTCAGATTTGCACCTGTAGTATTCTCATTTTAGAACAACACCCAGCATAAGAGTGACATGTGAATATTTGAGAACGGAAAGGTGGTGGGGGAGAGGTGGTGTGTTTTACTCTTCTTCCTCGTTTAGATATGAGAAAGGAGTAATTGGCAGGAAAACACATGAAGGGCAGTCAGTGCTGTTGGGGGCTCATGAGAATTCAGAAGTCTTAAATGCAAATGTTACATCATTTGTGTAGATAGGTGAGAGGATTCAAGCCATTATGCATAGTTTCTAAGGAGTGTATGGAATTAAGGTATGTCCTCCTTGCTCTTTTCTCCCTTCCCTGGTTTGAAATGGGGCTGCATGAAGGTATGTGAAATTGCTTAATCAGAGTAGAAGAGCTGAGAGAAACTGGGTGTAAAACCAGTAAACAGCTTCCCCTGGGGCTCCTACATACAGAACTCTCCTCACTGTGAATTTATTATTATTATTATTATTATTATTATTATTATTATTATTATTATTATTATTATTATTATTAGTAGTAGTAGTAGTAGTAGTAGTAGTAGTAGTAGTAGTAGTAGTAGTAGTAATTCACTGTCATTGACAATTGGCTTAAATGTATCCACAGGTGCGGTCTGTAGTGAGTGACTTTGCAGTCTTTCTCACCATCATGTGCATGGTTTTAATTGACTATGCCATTGGGGTTCCATCACCAAAGCTTCAGGTTCCAAGTACTTTCAAGGTAATTCCTTATCCAGCTGTATACTTGGTAGTGGGGTGGCTAAATGTCTTTGTAAACAAAATAAACAAACGAATCTTACACTTCATTTTAAAAAAAAGAAAGACATTTGCTAGGGCAACTGATCTAAATGGCCCTTTCTGAAATGGATGGAAATATTCTTAATCTGAATGTTAATGTTGTTCAAAACATTAAAATAACACACACCAGAGAAGGTACAGGTTGAGGTACAAGTGTTGTTGAAATGCACTATAGACTAGTCTAATGAGAATAGATTAGTCTAATTAATTGCATTTCCAGTTGCATTCATTCCCCATTTCCAGTGATTTTTGTGTTGGACTTCCAGTGCTTTTTCAGCATGGATGAGGTGGTGGAGAACTTGTGTGCCCCCCCCGTGCTTTTCAACTTCCATGAGCCTAATCCTGCTTGGCCAATGGCTAGGGATACTGAGAAGAGTAGTATGCTCTTCAACCCAGCAGGGGACAAAGGAGTCTCCCCAAAGAGTGGGAAAGCAGTGCAAGTCCACTCAGGTGTTCCCCAGGCATTAGAATCATTGCCTTGGAACAGCACCGATCCCACCTACTTTGTGGACACTGATCCCTCCACCCCGGGTGAGGGCTGAAGTCAAGGAAAAGTTTTTGCACACATCGCAAGCTCTGACCACTTCTGATCGAAGATAGTCTTGACATTTTAATGGGTTTTTTGATTTTTCATGTGGGTCCATGATTTTGTATTGTGCAAACGTCAGAGACGAATAAAGAAAGGCCCCTACCAAGTACATTGTACTCTAGAGGGTCTTCCTCCCTTAGGAAATAAGATGGGAGAGATGGTAATTTTAGTTCCCTTTTGGCAGGCTTGAAGTTTGCACCCGGGCTTTTCCGTGTCCTTCCTGACGTAGTGTCCACTGCAGAACGTTGTTCTCAATTAAGATACAACCCTTTTATCTGTGCTTTGACTTTAATTTCATTTTGCTTTCTGAAATTGGAAAGGGAATATTGGCTGCCATGGGCCCAATATTAGCTGTTACCATGCAGGCGACTGCAGATGCTCCATAAAGCTATGATTAACCCTCTGAAATCTGCTCTTCTTCTCTTAGCCGACAAGAAATGATCGTGGCTGGTTCATCACTCCCGTGGGTCCTAATCCGTGGTGGACAGTCCTGGCTGCTCTGATTCCAGCTCTACTTTGTACGATTCTGATATTTATGGATCAGCAAATTACAGCTGTTATCATAAACAGAAAGGAGCATAAACTAAAGGTAAATTAACACCACAAGGGTGATTTTAATCTGCCTGGTTATTATTACTGCCTGGCAGAATCTTCATCTCTATTTCTATATGTGTGTCTATTTAAATGCCGAACATTTATTCTGAAAGCATTCAGAACCCAGAAATTGACCACTTCCCCACAATTCTTGAGTTTACATGTGCAGGAAAGTCTGTTTTGGTGTGCATGCAGTGAGAGGAATACCTATAACCACTAGCCCTTCATCAGTGTGAATGGGGGATTTCTGTCCATGCAGGAATTCCATGTGTGAACTACTGAGCTTTTTTGCTTGATATCAGGAATTTAGTTATTTCTTTTGATAGCAGAGCAAAAGAAGAAAAAAAATGGAAAGTATGATAGATTGACTCAGTTCCACCAGCTCGTCATTGAGGTACCTAGACTAGTCCTTTTTGTAGTAAAAAACAATCTCACCTTTGATGCATCTTCAGAAGAAGGAAAATTTGCTCATAGTTACTATTTGTAGTTACAATCAGAAGAAAAAGGATAAAAATCAATGTATTTTCGAAGGCTTTCACAGCCAGGATCTGATAGATGTTGTGAGTTTTTCAGGCTGTTTGGCCGTGTTCTGGAAGTTTTTCTTCCTGATGTTTCTCCAAACTCTGTGGCTGGCATCTTCACAGGAACTAGGAGTCTTCAGAGGGCAAAATGCTCAGGGAACAGAGAGAACTCCTAGTTCCCTGAGCACCTTGCTCTCTGAAGATGCCGGCCACAGAGTCTGGCGAAAGGTCCAGAAGAAAAACTTCCAGAACACAGCCAAACAGCCCAAAAAACTCATGACAGATTAAAAAAAATCAAGTTTCTCACGTGAAGAGGGGCTTCATGCCTGCTTCTCAGAAGATGGTTGAGGAAGAAGAAGGGAGCCCCAAGCATCAGGCAAAAGATGATATACAAGTAGGAAGAAGGGGCTGGTTGAATGACAGAGCCAGGAAAGTTCCACCACTCATCCTAGTGGACAGTAGGAAATAGCAATAGGACATGTCCCCTTCTCCTGACTTTCAAGGCAATCGGGGTTACAGTTTTCCCATCATGCACAGAGTGCAAGCAACAAGAAATGCCAGGTGCAGCCTGCATCAGGAGAAAATGAATTTGTTTTTGGATTTCAAGTCTAACACATTTCAAAGAGCTTGAATGAATTGGATTAGTTTACACATTGTTCGAGAACAGATAGTACTGTCCTATGCACATAATTTCTGAAAACTTATGCCTCGGCTTTGTGAATATGCCCACTGTCCTGCAGATTCCTGTCCTATGTCTCATTATCTACCATTACTGGTAGATAAAGCCTAAATACTGATGGAGGGATGTAAAAGTGCCTTGGCAGGGATGCTTCCCATTTGGTCTAGATGCATTGTTCTGCTCTTGTCTTTGAAGAAACAAATGCTGCCTGTTTTGAACATGCTCTGAAGCCTGCCAGACCTGACTATGAATGGCAAAGGAAGAATGAGGGTATAGACTAAGAACAGGGCACTCTGTCTGAAGGAGCTGTCTGCTTTCCCAAACTAGGCCTTAACACAATTAGTCCTATATGTACATGTTCTAAGTCGGCATTGTCCAGGACTGCCGCTGGTAGAAAGGGATTGTGATGGACTAATCCCCCTCTCACCTGCAGCCCCCCGAGTGCCCCCTGTAATCGAGAGTTAACTGCAAGGGCTCTGTGGATTGATGAATGGTGTTGGGTTTGTTAAAACACAGGAGAACTGGAAGCACAAATCCAGCCACTTAAATTACATAGCAAATGAAAGAGAGAGACAAAGTAACCTGCAATGCAGGCATTGCTTAAGCTTCCATTGGCTTCTCACTTGTCCCATGCAGTGTTTTATGCTAGTTGCTAATTAGAGATGCCCTGATTTCAAACTTGGATCCACGCTGAAGGCAGGTATCACCTTGTATCCTCCTACTAATGCTGTTAACTCTTGCCTTTTGTTTCTGCAGAAGGGCTGTGGATATCACCTGGACTTGCTGATGGTGGCCATCATGCTCGGGGTGTGCTCTCTTATGGGTCTGCCGTGGTTTGTGGCTGCCACCGTTCTCTCCATTTCTCACGTGAACAGCTTGAAGCTGGAGTCAGAATGTTCCGCTCCAGGAGAACAGCCCAAATTTCTTGGCATCCGCGAGCAACGTGTAACAGGACTCATGATATTTGTCCTTATGGGGTCATCCGTCTTTTTGACCAGAATTCTCAAGGTAGGGAAAAAAGGGCCTAAATGGTATGCGCTACTGCTACGTACATATAGGTTTCCTCTCGCTGAAACTAAACATTGAATTATAGCCCAGTGCATTTAAACTCACAAAGAGTTTGACAGAGCCATGATCTGTCAAGCTGCTTCTTCATTCCTAATCAGGACTCATATCAACCAAAACATAATACATAATGCTTTATTACTAAGATCAACAGATCAGAAACAACCAGAACATATTGTGAGAAACCCAGACTCAGTGGAAAAGTCAGTAGTGCTAAGAATGAGTGGAAAGCATTTGGGGAAAAGGAAGTCCTAACATGAGATAGATTAACTCCATAAAGGACATCTTTAGCCTTTAGCTTTCAAAGTCTGAGCAGACTTTGTTTGCAGATCATTAGTTAACTGGTCACTGTAAGGTTGGAGGCAGCTTTATTGCCCACATCAATAGGCCAGCAGTCCTGCAACCACATTGAAAGGTCACTTTCCATCAGAAGTTCCTGCCGTTCGAGGATACAATTTCTTATGTATATTGTATCAATCAGGCCTTTTTTCAGATCATTATCTGCATTTTGTTGTTATGACAGCTGTAAGTTTCCTGAAATTGGTCTTTAGTTTGTGAAATGTTTCCTTGCATTTAGATATGCCAGTCAAGTCCAGCCTGCTTGGTGGAAGGATGCTCATCATTAAGGGCTTGTGGAGGAGTAATGAGCTTCTGAGTATAGAGGAGGAATCCAGTGGGCATCTCCCCCTTGTTCTGTGCAGAGAGCGTATCTGGAATCTCCCACATGCCTGCCTCTGGATGCAGACAGACAGAGCCCCACTTCCCCCACCTTTGTCGAGATGGGAAGGGGGAGGCTTAGGACCTATGGGTACATTCAGCCTGTGAATCTTTCCCTCCAGGTGTCTGATCGCCCTGGATTTTGGCAATGAAAAGGGAACCTACATTTTATTATTACCCAATCCTGAAGGCTACACGTAGGCAGCTATATGATGGCTGGGTTTGAGCTAGGCTAGGTGACTTGGCTGGATAGCTCAGTGAATTAGATATCTTTGCCGCAGATACCAAGACCAGGAGTTTGATTCCCCAACTGGGTCTTGTAGGGGAAGAACTGTCCTGCATCATTTTGGCAAGCTTTACATTCCCAAGAAGAGATTGTGCCCCAGTGCGGTGGGGAAAGGAAAGCTAACATTTCAGAGGATTCTGTACTTAGGAAACCCTGGGAAGGATTGCTGTAATCTCAAATGATACATGTTCGATTGATTTTTATGTCACATAATGAATTAATCTGTGCTCAGAAGAGAGACTGGTGTTTAAAGAACTGGACATGTGCCTTGCCAAGCAGGCTACTGGCCAACATAACTGAACTGAGATTCAGCCTCTTCTTTTTCATTTCCCTCTTTGCAGTTTATTCCCATGCCTGTGCTTTATGGTGTGTTTCTATACATGGGTGCCTCTTCTCTAAAAGGAATCCAGGTAAAGTCGTGGAGATGTGTTCAATGTTTCCCTGTCATGGTGGTTAGTTTTCCTGCCTCACTGTTGCTTGGTTTTAGGTGGAAATGTAAAATGTACATCCAAGGTGAAATGGATGCTTTCTTGGAGGGGAGGGTGGCCTTCACCCCTGGAGGCCACTGACAATACTGACAGTAGCAGAGATCTACAAGAGGCCACCAAGCAGGGCAGGCAAAGCCCGCATGTGCATGTGTATACAGACATGGGAGTCCTGTTGATAATCCTTCCTGCCTCTTCATTAGTGGACTCCAACAGGAAGCTACCGTTTCACTGGTGTGCAGGCCAAGGCACTGGCCTAAATCTAACGAAATATCTACACAAGCATAAGTGCAGTGGTGTAACTCAAACCAGCAAATTGCTGGTAATTAACAGGCGCCTTGTTAAATTCCTTGTAGCACATCCATCGGTTCTGCAACTCAGCACATGACTGGGAATTTGTCTGGGCACTTTTCATTTTATAGATTTACAAGGGGTTTGCAATTATTTCTGTGTTTGCTGTCTTCCCTTCCCCTTGTCTTCCCTCCCCCTTCCCCTCATCTCCTTGTGATCTGATACTGTTACAACCACTGTCTTTGCTAGGCACTTCTTTGTAGCAGAGAACAAAAAGTGACTTATTGCGGTGGTTATAATGTCCCTATAGATGCAAGTGGTGACAGCCATTAAAGAGTTGACACAACATGCACTTCAGTTTTATCCTTGCTTTTTCGATTTCTTTTTGGGGGAAGTATTGGCATTTTTAAAAATGCCATGGAAAGATGTCCAGGGAAGAGATGGCCAATATGCACACGAGGCAGAGCCTCCAGAGGTGCCTGTGGCCATCTCACTTCTTTTCTCCCTGCTGTTGCCATCGGTGCACAAGGGTGCGCCATGCCTGTTTTTTTTTCCCCTGGGGCATGATTTTGCTCACATGCCCTGTTTCCCATCGGAATCACGAGGAAAGACTTCCTTGCATTCCTTCTTATTCCAGCAAGATTGCTGGTAGGAGGCTGAAGTGAACATCTTTCTCTCTCTTCCTAAAGCTCTGGATCAGGGCATTGGGTGCCTGCTCACTTGTGCAAACACACATGTGCCATCGCCCAACACATGTAGCTCTCAGGGCCATAAAGTTTCCCATCCGTTTTCTAGAACAAAAACTGTGCCTCCTTTCAGTGGGGGAAAAAAGACTGAATGATGGGCTTTTCTTTTGTCAGCTTTTTGACAGAATCAATTTATTCTGGATGCCTGCCAAACACCAGCCAGACTTTATCTACCTGAGACACGTTCCTCTTCGGAAAGTCCATCTCTTCACAGTAATCCAGCTGAGCTGCCTCGTGCTTCTGTGGGTTATCAAGGCTTCGAGAGCTGCCATCGTGTTTCCAATGATGGTAGGGCTCCACTTTCTGTAGCCAAGAAAAAAGGCTGCCCTTCTTACCTCTTACTAGGAAAGCTGAATGGAGAAACTGTCCTTAGCCAACTTGATACTAGATATGAAAGATATCTGTGAAGGGGAAAAGTATTGTCCCTCTGGTGGAAATCATTTTGTCAACCAGGGAACGCATGCGTATCCCATTGTTCCTTCATTATGGAACTCAGCGTTCAAGAGATTTCTGCTCCAGAACCTGACTAGACCCTGACTTAGGTAGCCTCCATCAGGCAGAGGTACACGTCCCAAGAGCCTTTATTTTCTGAGCTTGTGTTTTTGTTGTGCTAACACATGCTTACTTGAGACTGTCCTGTAAGGGTCACAAAGAGTCCATTGGGATGAATGCTTGTAGCAATTATGACATGTAACTCATAACAAGTGCATCCTTAATCTCATGGAGATAGTTGATGCGGGCTCTCATTGCTTTTAAAGACTTCCCTGTGGTGGTCATAGCATTAAAGAATTGACCTGTAATATACATACTAGCCCTTGTGCTAAAGAGTCATTTGAGGATTTGCGAAGTTGGACCTTCCCCCTTGCTTTTATACACAGATATGGATGGACAGGCATGTGTCAACTTCAGTAGTGTGACATGAGCTTGGTACCCATGAGTGCTGAAAAACAACAGAAAGATCAGGGCTGTAGATTTTGTATGACCAGTCAACAACATTTTACTATATTATAAATATTCTGACTAGGTCTTGGCATTGGTGTTTGTCAGAAAACTCATGGACTTATTTTTCACCAAACGCGAGCTAAGCTGGCTGGATGACTTGATGCCAGAGAGCAAGAAAAAGAAACTTGAAGATGCCGAAAAAGAGGTAGGCCTAGTTTGTTCCTTCTTTGCTGGCTGGCTTCCTGCCTGCCTCAGCAAAAATGACATCTTAGATGTTTGTTAAACACAACCCTCCAACTCTTTTCTGAACAATGCCTAGAAAGGGTCTCAAAACAAATCTCAGGGGTTGTTCTGTAAGTTCCTGTCCCCAGTCCACTGAGGGAGACTTGAGCAGAGTGTGTAGCCTTCATAATTAAATTGTAAAACGCCCAGAGTGTGCTTTAAACACTATGAGGCAGTGTATAAGCAGAACACTTTGCTTTTGCTTTGCTTTCCCACCATCATCTACTGCATGCTTATTTAAATGCCATTAAGCTGGGGCTCCCTGTATCTCTGAATCAGACTTTCATGAGAATGGGATAGGCCTGTCTGTCTCGAGCAAGCCCTGCTAGGATAGGAGCTATGATCTCTTAAAATTATTTGCAAGCCACCTTGGGTCCCCCTGTTAGGAGAGAGGCAGAGCATGCATTACCGGTAAGTGAATGAAGGGACTAAATATTATTTAGTCTTGTATTGCGGAACCCATGACGGGCACAATTCACTGATAGTAAATCCTTCCTTGGAGACACACAATGTTAGTGACTCTTGTAATCATCTCTGTATAACAGAGGGAAGTTTTAGGCATCAAACATGAGTCAATTGGGTTTTTTTATCCCCCACAATGTCCATTTTAATATGAATACTTCACCCGTGTTCCCAGTTCCAAATCTGGACGTCTAGAAGGGTTATGTGTTTAGTCGGTTATTATTGTGACTCATCATGTACTGTCAACCTCCATATCTGAAGGGTGATGAATACTAGGAATATACAGTGGGGGGTTCTTTCACTTATTTTTATTTTCCATTCCTGTCTTTTTGAGGAGGTATATTTTGCATGCCATGGCCTTGCTAAATATTTCAGGCTATTATTAAACCTGCTCAGCTGTCAAAATCCTAAGAATCGTGGAAACGACAAAATTAACAAGAAATAAAAATTCTGACAGAATTTATTAAGAAAGACATGACTGTGCAAACTTTAAAAATAGAAACGGGCTCTACATACAGTATAAGTAGAAAAGAAGGCAGCAAGATATTTTTAAAATGCTGCTTTGATTGGATCCAGATTTTTATTCTATGACTTGCTTTTTTGTAAAAGAAACACTCCCATCTGTAATGGTGATAAAATGTCAAGGCAAGATACAGCATTTAAAGTGAGTTCTGCTGCTCATTATTTTTGGGTCAAGTAGTACTTTTTTCAGCCATTCTTCAGCATTGTAGTGAGTTGTACTTGCTTCCCATCAAAATCTAGATCTAGATCTAGATTATGTAGGTATCTTTCCATCTGACTTTAAGCCTGGTTATGAATCAGAGATGGCTTTGGTTTATTTATTTATTTATTTATTTATTTAAATACTTATATCCCGCTCCATCTTCCCAACGGGAACTCTGGGCGGCTAACAGCGCAAAAGCTAAAGGCTAAAAAGGCTAAAAAGCTGAAAGTAACCAGGCCACCAAGCAAGGGCAGCAAAGGACAAGATGGCGGCAGACAGTGAGGCAAAGAGAGAGAGAGAGAGAAAAAAAAGAGCACTAACTAATAGGGACACCATATGCTTCCTTGAAGAGGAAGGTCTTCAAAGCCCTCTTAAAGGCAGGCAGGGACTCCAGCAGGCGCAGCTCAGGAGGGAGATGGTTCCAGAGCGAGGGCCCAACCACAGAGAAGGCGCGGCTCCGTGTACGCGTTTTCCGCGCCTCTCTGGGTGTGGCCACTCTCAAGGAGCGCGCCTGCGACGATCTCGTGGGTCTGGATCCGGATGCCCTCTGGGAGATGCGCTCCGCCAGGTATCCTGGTCCCAAGCCGTGGAGGGCCTTGAAAACCAAGACCAGGACCTTGAACCTGATCCGGAAGACAACGGGAAGCCAATGCAGGCGGACCAGGACTGGGGTGATGTGCTCGAATCTACGAGCACCCACCACCAGCCTGGCCGCCGCATTTTGCACCCGCTGTAACCTCCGGACCAGGGTCAAGGGCAGCCCCACGTAGAGGGCATGGCAATAGTCGATCCTCGAGATCACCAGGGCCTGCACGACTGTCCTCAGGGAGAACTCGTCAAGGTACTGACGGATCTGGGCGATCCTGCGGAGATGGAAAAAAGCGGCCCTGGAGACGGCCATCACCCGGGCTTCCAGGGAGAGGGCCGAATCCAGGACCACGCCCAGATTCCTGGCCCTGTCTGTAGGCTGGAGGGAAGTACCCCCCAGACTAGGGAGGGGGCCATAGTACCGAGGCGAAGGCGCCCCAAAGAACAGAACCTCCGTCTTCTCCGGATTAAGCTTGAGCCGGTTATCTCTGATCCATTCCAGAACGGCCTCCAGGCACAGATCGAGGGAGCGAACCGCCTCCTCTGCAGACGTAGAAAAGGAGATATAGAGCTGCGTGTCATCAGCGTACTGATGGAACTCCATATCTCCTGATGACCTTGCCTCATATAAACATTGAACAGCACGGGGAGATTGCCGACCCCTGGGGCACCCCACAAGGGAGAGCCCAAGGAGCCGACAGGACATCCCCAGCTGTACCCTCTGAGTCCGGCTGCCAAGGAAGGAACGGAGCCAGGCCAAGGCCTGACCACCAACCCCGCCTCAGCGAGCCGGGCCAGAAGGTTACCATAAAACGGTATCAAAGGCTGCTGAGAGATCAAGGAGGACGAGCAGGGAGGAACACCCCTGTCGGCCTCCCTGAGGAGGTCATCCTGCAGAGCGACCAGGGCGGTCTCGGTTCCGCCAAGAGGCCTGAATCCAGACTGGAAGGGGTCCAGGATATGGTTTAACTCCAGGTATGACTGGAGCCGGACAGCAGCCACCCCTCGACAACCTTGCCCAGGAAGGGAACAATGGCGATCGGACGGAAGTTGGAGAGATCGTTCGCCAAGCCAGGTTTCTTAAGAATGGGTTTTACCACGGTCTCCTTCAGGCAGGAAGGGAAACAACCCTCCCGAAAGGAGGCCGTGGCGATGGAAGAAAACCACTCTGGCATGTTCCCCTCGGCGGATTTTATAAGCCAAGCTGGGCAAGGGTCAAAGGGAGTGGCCGCCGCCGGCAACGAGCCATAGCTCTGGAGGCCTCCGCTGAAGAGACCGGCCCGAACTCATTCCAGGAGGGGAGAGCGGAGGGGTGAGGCACTGGAAGACCCAAAGGATGGACCAGAGCAACTGGGGGGCAAGTCGGAACGGATGGCCTCAATTTTTGATCTAAAATGGGCAGCAAATTGCTCACTAGTGAAATCACTAGGAGGAGGCCGCAGCTGACTGGGATTGGAGAGGTCCCGAACCACCCGGAATAACTCCGCCTGGCGGCTCGAGGCCTCCCCAATTCTCAGGGAGGCATAAGATCTTCTAGCGTCCCTGATCGCGCGAAGATAGCGGCCAGTCAGCTGTTTAAGGGCAGCCCTATTCACTTCCGTGTTCGCCCTCCATATGACCTCCAGGTTCTTGCTTCATTGCAGCTCCTCCGTGAACCACGGGGAGGAGCGGCCTCGACATCGTAGGAGACGCTTAGGGGCGATCCGGTCTACCGCCCCGGCGGCACCAACATACCACCTTTCCACCAGGGCATCAACCGGATCGTCTGCCAGACCGCCAGAGAGCTCCCCGAAGGCCTCCATAAACCTTGTAGGGTCCAGGAGCCTACGGGGGCGAGCCCAGGTGTAACAGGGGCGCTCCCCGCGGGGTGGGGGGGCGATCGACAGGGAAAATTTTATCAGGTAATGGTCCGACCATGACACGGGCAGGGGCAAGATGTCCCCAACCCTCAGACACGAATCCGGCGACATGGAGGAAAAGACCAGGTCTAGGGTGTGACCAGCTCTATGGGTGGGGCATAAAACATGCTGAGTCTTGGTTGCTTTGATGGATGACCTACCTACACTGTGGACTGGATAGGAGGAGTGAGTCCCTGTAGGTTCTGCTGGACCTCTCAGCAGCTTTCGATACCACTGACTAGGGTATCCTTCTGGGCCATCTCTTTGGGTTGGCACTTGGAGACACTGTTCTATGGTGGCTGTCACCTTCCTAAAGCTGAGAATGTGGTGCTGTGGTACTCTTGTTTGACATCCTGGCCATTGGAGTGGGGGTTTTGTCTTGTCAGGGTTTTGTTTAGTCCCCTACACTATTTAATATACACATGGGAGAGGTTGTCTAGAGTTTGGGAGTTCATCTAAATCCAAGGAAGCTGTCTTGGTTTCAGATCTGTGTCTGGTGTCAGTAATGGATTGGATGAGGGTAAATAAATGGCTTCTTCATCTAGATGAGACAGAGGTGCTCCTGATCAAGGCAGGGATGCAGCTTGTCCTGAATAGGGTTACACACCCCCTCAAAACACAGATGTTCAGCTTTGATGTGCTCCTAGGTTAATCACTGAGCCTGAATGCCTAGGTTTGTTTCCGCGATGGCCTGGAACACAAACAAAACTTTTATGCTGTCTCTGGCCATTTCTCTGAGCCAGTCACAGTGACTCATGTCCTCATCCCGGCTGGATTAGTGTGATGCGCTCTACAGTGAGCTACCTTTGGAAAGTGCTTGGAAACTTCAGCAGGTCCCAGATGCAATAGCCACACAGAAACATAGAATTGTAGAGTTGGAAGAAACCTCAAGGGCCGTTCAGTCCAACCCCCTGCCATGCAGGAACCCCCATCACAGTTAATGGGGGCTGGTTAGAGGGATCACCTAACCCCCCACACACACACACCTGACTCCCCCATTGTATTGAAACAGATTCAAGTGAGAATATGTTTGCTCACATCCATGTTCTTTTATCCTAGGAGGAACAAAGTATGTTAGCAATGGAAGAGGAAGGGACAGTCCAGCTACCACTTGAAGGACATTATAGGTAAACCACTCGGTTCTAATGGCTTCCTTCTTTTGAAAAACTTGAACAACTATTGTGTGGGTCATGATCTAAAAAGAGAGGTGGAGCAGTAGGTTTGTGGCCAGGTCTCCCAACTGAAAAAGGACATTTTAAAGCAGGTGTGGTGAAAAGAAGGGAATGCATTGAAATTGGTGGCCAAGGGGGATTGTGTTCAAACTTCCTCCTGTTCCGTTTTCTTGACCAAAATGTCTTCCTCTCCAGGCCATAGCATGAAAAGATACATGGATGCTCCCCCCCCCCCAGCAGATGCTTCAGATATTAGCAAGGATGATTTGGATGGAGAAACTGCTGTTTCCCCCAACATTTCTCCTCCTTCCCAATTTGAAGGGTGCCCTGCACAGTTTTTAAATTAAAGGGCTCTAGTATTGCATCTGTTTTTGGTTCATACCTTATACAAAATCATTAAAGAGTTTGACTCCACCCATTGGTTGTAACAGAGGCCTCACATCAGTTTGTGGTACGCTCAGGGTGCAGACTTAACTGCTTGGGACACAGGGAGATCATGACTTCAGTCTTACGATTCAAACCAGCCAAGGCCTTCTGTATCAGCTATCTTTTAGAAGACTGGTGTTGAGACACCATCTAGCATCAAGATGGCAATGTACATCCAAGGTTCAGTCCTAGAATAGATGGTGGTTTTAATTTTGCTTTCCACCTGTTTCTGTATACGGGTCTTATTCTGCCAGAAGGGATGGACACGGCAGCCTCTTTGGGCAGTGGTGTTTTGAAAGGTACAAAATGTAGGTTAATAAGTAAAAAGAAACAACCAGAACAGTAGCAGCAACAGGGATACTGAGAACATTTTGAACTCCAGCACGCAGTGTAATTTCACACCATTTCCAAGTGTTTTTCCCATTCACTTCGATGGGAAGATGCCTAACACATGAAAAGATTTCACTACGTCTAGATGCCCACTCCCCAGAACACGAATAAGGAAATTGTTTTTGGTGCATACCAAATTACCTGGGCTGCTAAATAATCCTCATCAGAGGAATCTGAGCTCTATTTTTAATCATTTTTGAAAGTACTGTAGTTTCACACAACTTTTTTTTTATACAAAACATTTTATTATATAAGGTACAAAAATCTATAGCCAAAATTCTCTCTATTTCAAAAGGTAGAAGCATTTATACATACCCAAGGTATGCAAAAAGGAATTTGGTTCTTTTAATACAATTATCAACTACAGGAGATAACAGTAATGATGCAATACTGTATATACATCCAGATTTATGTCAGAAGTACCAAACAAGAGGTAGGTGCTCTCTAGAATAGCTTTATACTAGGTTTTTTTTTTTTGAAATATAGAAAACTCTATATCTAATCTGCATTTCCTATGCTATATTTTAACTGCAACATGGCAGACTTGATCCCCAAATATAAAGCTAAATACAAACATACACATATCCACACCACAAGCAGCACACCACAAGCACACAACTTTTTAATTCAGTGATCACACAGATAAAACAGTGTTTGATTGTATCTACCTCTGTGTGTGGTCATTTTATTCCAGAGATGATCCATCTGTAATAAATATTTCTGATGAAATGTCAAAAACAGCTGTGTGGAAGACCATGTTGATAACAGCAGACAACGCTAAGGAAAAGGAGTCCAGCTTTCCTTCTAAAAGGTATTTTTTTCAATTTCTTATACATAAACTATATGCTTGATTTACTATGCACGGATGTTACATGCTGTGATAAGTTTAAATGCTGACCCAATAGTGGATTAGTATGTGAACTCAGCCCCTTTCGGCCCACACTGCCAGTGGACTATAACATCACAGGGCAGTGCACATATACAGTAGGTGTCTGTGTCCCACAAGTGTGCACACACCCAGTTTATGCAACCGTACAGCCTTCACAACCCTTGGGGTGTGTTTGATGAGCCTCCCTGCCCAGTTTTCAGAGCCTGGTTCCCCCAGTGGCAAGCCCAATTCTGAAAACCGCAGGGAAAGGGAATAGAGAAGCATCTGGTCAGGAGGGACAGGACCTCCTCATCAGCTTGTGGGAAGGTTCCTTCATTTCCACCATCCCGCCTGGCCTTCCTCAGTGATCCGTAAGGTAAGAGGTCTGTTGGCCCTGTAAAAAAACTGAACAGGTTTTATTCTTCATAAACTCTGGAAGTTTTGGAAGAAGTGGGACACAGGCCACAAAAGTATATCTGTTAATTTGAAAAGTGACACATGTCTCCTTGCACAAGGCATCTGGGGAGGGGGAGGGCATAGGTTCCTCATTCCTCCACATATCTGTGGGTCTGTCTGTTTCCCACACCTTCCTGGGGCTGATATTCCAAGTTTGTGCTGCATAGCAGCTGCGACACTGACCCTGCTAGTCTCCTTGAATGTGGAAATGTCATCCTAGGGCAGTGGTGGCGAACCTTTGGCACTCCAGATGTTTTGGACCACAACTCCCAGAATTCCAAGGCTGTATTTCCAATGACAAAGGACTGTGGGAGTTGTGGTCCAAAACATCTGGAGTGCCAAATGTTCGCCACCACTGCCCTAGGGGTTTGAAACAGCAGGAACCATAATAGGGATTAATACCATTACCATAGGGATAGGCATGCCTGTTACTGATAGAATATTAGAAGATGAATAAATCCCCACCTATGGCTCTTTTGCACCACCACCACCCCAACTGCTGTTTTGTTAAAATAAAATTAAAAAATATCAATGAGGCTTGAAGAAGGAGATCTGGCATGAGCTTTGGTGGGATTCTGTTTTCTCCCCCTTGCCCTTGTCGTTCCTAATGCTCCAGTCATCTTCAGATGTTGTTTCAGCATACTCACTTCACATTCAGAAGGTGACTTTACTAGGGCCTTTGTCAAACTTGGCAGATAAGTCATCCCCCCACCCCCACAGGACCATCCCATAGGGTGCCTTATCATTGAAAAGGCCCAATACAAAAGGAAAAAATAACAGAGCGAAGAAGGGGAATGCAAACTCCGGTCACAGGCCTTAAATGTACAGCACAATCGATTGCCCAGCATGGCAGGTGTTCTAGGATGGTAGTGGAATGGATCCCTCAAAGTCAGAAGTGGACACAAGTCCCAAGAATTCCAAGCCTAGACTGCTAATGATAAAGGACTGTGGGAGTTGTGGTCCAAAACATCTGAAGGGCCGAAGGTTCTCTGCCCCTGATGTAAATGACAGATGAGAGAGAACCAAAGGTAGTTTGTTCCTCAGTTGTAAGTAACAAAAAATCCATATTTCTTATTCTGGTGCCCCTTCGAAAGCAATGACTTGGTCAATGTCATTTTCAGAAAAGTAGCTATTTTAAACATTTTTCTTTCTAAAGGGGGGAAGGAAGAAAAGGAAATATTCACCTCAGTGACTTCTTTATTTTAATGTGAGGTTCTGTGGAACTCAATTAATGCTGCACAGACACACACCCTTCCTTGGGTTCAGAGGCCAATTACATGCCTCGGAATGGATCCTTATTCCACCTGAATCACTTCCTGCCCCACTGGTTTTCTTGATGTCCCAAATCTCAAATGATATGTAAAACCCTGTCACCAACCTCTCACTCTCCTTCGCTTACTGGGAAACTTCAAATTTAAAAAGACTGCAGTATTGTTTTTCATTGCCCAAGGCATGTAAAATTTGGAGTCATGATAAACCCTAAAGGCTAAATTTCAGGCTGTAAGGTTTAAAGGTTTGCATATGAAACTGTTTGGAATATTGCTTTGGGAAAAACCTCAATGTGTATCCCATCTGAATGTATTTGTAAATTTATCTCACTCTGGCCATTTTGCTTTGGTTCAGATCTCACACATAGAGATGGGCACGAAATGCCAAAATGGTGTTTTGTGTTCATTATTCGGGTCCTGGGGCTTGCTTCATTCTGTTTCTGTTTTTTGGGCCCCCAGGGCCCGCTTCCTTTCCATTTCTTCATTTTTTGGGTTTGGCAAGCTAGGGCCGCAGGGAGCCCACCCAGGGCTGGGCGCCACTGGAGCCGGAGGCATGCTGGCAGGGAGAGCGTTTCCGCGGCCACGGGGAGCCCTCCTGGGACCGGGGCAAGCCTCCTGGGAGAGCTGTCCCGCAACCACAGGGAGCCCTCCCAGGGCTGGGCACCGCCAGAGCCGGTGGTAAGCCTGCTGGGAGAGTGATCCCGTGGCCACGGGGAGCCCTCCCGGAGCTGGGCACTACTCTGGTCACTACCCACGACAGGCCGCCACCCCCGGAGCATCACCAAGCGCCGCCCTCTCTTGGGCTCCCCCCTAACTGGGGCCCTTCTCCCCGGGAGCCACCGCCCCAGCAGACCACCGCCCCGCACCCCCCAGACCTAGACCCGGGAAACCTGTGGGGGGGGAGCCGCTGCACCCCCCGTGCTCCAACAACACCCTCCGCTCCTGCTCCTGAGCCGGCTGCACCGTCGCCGCTTTGCCATGTGACCAAGATGGCACCGGGCGCAGCCGAGCTCCAACATCCTCCCCTCCAAAGCCTGCCGAGTGCCGCTGAAGAGGCCGAGATCCCGGAGCCCAGCCCTCATAAGGGCTCGGATCCCGCCTCTTCTCGTGAGACCGGCAAAGTGTCGCATCGGTTCCAGTGGGGAGGGGGCAAAGAGGCTCCGCCAGGCCCAACCCCCTCTCGCCGCCCTCCGCTGCTCCATTTTTCATCGCGCGAGCGGCACGATGCCAGTAACAGAAACGAAGAGAAATGAAAAACATTTTCTTGGTTCTGTTCGGTTCGAGCCTGCCCCATCACAACGGTCGTTATTCGTACCATTACATAACGGAATGAATAATGGAGAACGGTAACGAAAAAATGGTCGTTTCATTTGTTACTCGTTTCAAAAATTGTTCTGAATTGGTCCAATTTGAGTTAGTAGCTTTTGGTTTTTACTAGAATGGGCGCAAAATCCTAATTTCAATCTACTGTGTCTGAAGTAGTGGATAGCAATTCATTAAAGCTCACACTGAAATAATACCTCTTAATCATAAAATGCTACAATACTTTTTTAATGCATTTCCTTTAAGTTCACAGATATATTAAAGAAGGTGCAAACCTGTGAAACTCCAGATCATATTGAACTGCAATTCTCGAAATGACATCAACATAATCAGTGGTCAGGGATGATGGGAAATGTAGCTCAGCAAAATTTGGACGCTCATTGTTTTCCACTCTTGATTTAGTACTGGCATAGGTAGACATTAAAGACAATCATCCTTTCAATACAAATGCATGGAAAAATTGCCCAAGGGCTGTTTTGGTTTTTCCATAAGGAGACAACCCAATTCACTTGAGCCAGGCTGAACAGGGAAGCTAGATGGGGGTACTGCCGTGGCACAGGGTGCTAGAAGGTCTGAGCAGCAGTAAAACAGAATCCAGGTGGACTCTCTTGATGTTTTCCCATGCATAGGCTGCTGTGCACACCTGGCAGTGAGTCACATCTGCAACTGCAGCAGAATTTGAAGAACAGAGACCTGCTTTCTGTGCAAACTCTCTGTTGAGAAACGTTAAACTGAGCATATATGCCATTTGTTTTAACTGCTGTTTTCCCCTCCGAGTGCCATTCATTTTTTAATTAACATGATTTTCTACTTGATTGTTCCATTATTCACATCTCTACCATAAGCTCCCCTTCCTAATCTCCCTTGAAGCTGATTCCCCAAAGGTAAGATCCTGCCCCTCAACTGCTGCCTGGATTGCTACTGAGTGGTGTCTTTCAGAACCCTGGCTGAGTAAACTGTGTGTAAATTTTGGGGAGACAAAATGGAATGGAATGCCATGGAAAGTGACTGCCGGAGGCTGGCTGCTCTGTATGCAGGTGTTCTTCTCAGATCATGTAAAACAGGCACATTCGTTTGCTAAGCACTGCCATATAGCCAAAATGCAGAATATCACACCGCAGTCTCAGCTACGAGGCAGAATCTTTCAATGGCTTGGCTGGACTGATGGCAACCTGCTTGTCTCCACGTGTTTTGTCACCCCAAAATGGCATGTGGCTTCTGCAGTGTTCTTCCTCTCCCTGAGAAGCATAAACAAGACAATCAGTCTGCAGCTAGAGGCACCACAATCCTCTCCCTCCCCCCCCTCCCTTCAGCCAGTATGACTGCATCCTGTAGGAAGATATTCCCTCTCCATCTGTAACCCTCCCAGGAGTTTCCTAGTGGGCATTTTCCAGCCCAAGCCATGGTGCAGATTGGGCAGGAAGCCCCAGGGGACTAGCTGTCGGTGGCCTAGACATGCTCCTTTGGCCTGTGGAATGTATACCATTCAAAAGTTGATGGCTCATCCTGCATGATTTATGGCCTGGCTGAGTAGATAACATATTTAATACAAGAAGGAGCAGGCCAGGGACCTCCTAGTGAGCAACTGTGTTTACTGCCCTGTGGCTTGCATTGCGTGCAGGGCCCTGATGACTAGATTCTGTACTGCACTCTATGGTGGAGTCTGTAATTGGAGATGGGGATCAGAATAAATGTGCAGGGCCAAAGAGGGCTGAGAAGAAAAGAGGAAGGCTGGTGCAGATGCAAGATAAATAAGCACAGCGCAGTGCCATTTTCTAGAAAGCAGGACAAAAGATATAAATATGCGCAGACTGGGAAACCACTTTTTCTGTATACAAGCTAGATGGTCAGAAGTATGGTTTCCATACCGTAGTGTGAGCAGTCCAATCCAGCCAGGGGATCACATGGGTTTGCTAATGCCACGGTAGGAAAGGAAGAAGGTGTAGATGAAAGGCAACCGATTATTCAACTTCTTGTTTGTGCCCGTGAAAATGCCAGCATTAAAATACATGACCAGTTGTCATTTGCAAAGGAAAGTGTTTGCTGTTTAAACCCGTGGAGTGATCTTTTTGGCTTGCATGCTCGCCAATTTGTATGTTGATTGGTTTTACATTTTTCATTACTTTTTAATTACCTACGTTGCCTTCTTCTTTCTCTATGATGTTGAGTGGCGTTTCTCATAACCACACATGCGAACCTAGTGACGGCATTTCTGCTTTTGCTTTCCCAGACTGTATGTGGCAGCATGAAAAGTGAAGGCAAATGCTACTGCTTGACAGTGGGGCTCCCCCTCCTTTCTTCTTTATACAGACATTGCCATGGGTGGGTTGTCTTCGGCAACAGCTAATCTCCCCTTTCCTCTTCTTCTTCTTCTTCTTCTTCTTCTTCTTCTTCTTCCACCCCCCCCCCGCAACCTAGCACTGAAAGCCGGAAAGAGAAGAAAGCTGACTCAGGGAAAGGCGTGGACCGCGAGACTTGCCTATGACTTGCTCTTCCCTTTGCCTTTAGAAGCAAAGGCGAGGGGTGCCACGATCATAAGTGTACCGCTCTGATGATCCGTTCCTTGTACAACTTGTCCTTCATCCTAAAGTAGCACTGGTAATGTAAGTAGTGCAGTATATGTACTTCGGTTCACTGTCTGTTCGTCCATGTGGGGCCATTTGTACCGCCCTGAAGCCCAACCATGGCCCATGATGGAATCTTGCCCCATTCCTTCCGGGGGTTCCAGCATTCTGAGCCTGTGTTGTTCCATTCAAGAAACGAACAAAATTCCCCTTCAAACTTCTCTCCTAGTAGGTATCCTCTGTTGCCTCCATGGCTTGTTTTCCTAGCTTCCCCGCCCCACAAAACAATCAAACTTGAAATAGCCCTTGATTTCTTTCTTTAAAAAAAAAAAAAAAAGGTTAGCTTCCAGCCAGCTATTTCAAGAGACCCAAGGTAACAAGGAAATGTTAGTTTCAGAGCTATTTTTTAAAACAAGGAGTGACTCAATCTTACAAAGTTTTAACCCATAAGAATGAATCCCCAACCCGCACACACCTGTCTCAAATCATGGCTTTGTATGTGGGTGTGTGACTGTTCGTGCGTGCAGGCACACTTGTGCGTGTGTTTGCCTGCCTGCCTGCTTGCTTGCGGTGTGAGTGCGTGTGTCTTACAGGATCAGGCCCCTCTATTTGTGCAATTTTCCTTGATTTAATACTGGATATTTAATATTTAAATTTATATGTTACTGGAAAAATAAAATAATATAATATATAAAGTTATATAGGAGATAGCTAACATCCTCTCATCTTGTTTGGAAGAAGAGCCACATCTGGTGAGGTGCAATATCCATACAGTATTTCTTGTGAATGCGAGCTGTTATTACAATATCATATACTGTACTGTACTAAATGTTGCAGTGGTGAGTCCAGCAGCTGCACTGTGGCAGTCGGTGATCTGCATTTTTTTTCTAGCTTTCTGGATTATAATCCTTTTGAGAACTGTGCAGTGAAGATTTATTCCCCCAACTCAGGTTGATTGGTGGGTCTACTGATGCTTGAATACTAGATTTAAATTCTTAAATGTTCTTCTATACTTGTCTGGTTATAGACAAGTACCAGCTTAATCCAGGTAGAAACCCAATATATATTTTTGCTAGAGGGCTCTTTCCATTATTTTCATCACACCCTTGCTGGACAATTTTTCTCTTTGTAGGGATGGTGGTTTTTGCTTTGCTTTGTTTTTAGAATAATACTTTTGCAGTTTGTTAACAAAATGGGGAAAAAGTCTAGGCAAAATGTCTTAAGCACATTTAAGTGACATCGATTTCACAAGAAAAATGTGCGATTGTGCTGAACTCTCTCATTGATCCTGATAATACTGTACTCAAATGTGCTTAAATTAAGTCTGCAACCATGGTGCCATTGAAATGAATGGAAGTTTGGTACAGGGTCCAATGGGCCAAATTATTGCCACAAAATTATTGCTTTTGAAAACAAAACATAACTCATTACTTGGCCTTTTTAAGGAATATAATTCAATTCCCTAATTGAATATTTTGGAATCCAGATAAGTTTTGTATATGGCATATAGATTGTATTTCTTGTGAGATTTTTATTATTAGTTAAACTGCAGTTGTTAATGGCATTAAAACAGTAACATCAACTCCTGGACAGGATCAGCCCCTTTTTCTACATGACAGCGAATCCCCATGAGACTCAATGGAGGCTTTGCTTCTCCTCCTTTATTCCTGGACCATTTTCATTCAGGCTTCAGAGAACTAGGTGTGCACAGCAAAGTGCCCAACCATTACTTATATCAGGATAGTTGAGCACACTTCCCTGTGTGGATCTGGACTTACTGTTTGTCCACATAAACCAGGTGCACAGGTTGGAACTTTCTCAAGTAATCTGTGCATGTAGAGGAAAGCAGAACATGTATGGACAAAAAAGCTGAAAAGCTTCATCTCCATCAAGGGGGCCAGTTGGCCACCCCATGAAAAGGAGCCACCAGCCAACTGCAAAAGGCTTGAGATGGGTTAGTGTATAAGGTAGGAGAGAACTGGTTGAATAGTTGTTCTGAGTTTTTCGGGCTGTTTGGCCGAGAGAAAACTCCTAGTTCTCCTGACCTCCTTGCCCTCTGAAGATGCCGGCCACAGAGCCTGGTGAAACGTCAGGAAGAAAAACTTCCAGAACACGACCAAACAGCCTGAAAAACTCACAACAACTATCAGATCCCGGCTGCAAAAGCCTTTGAGAGTACATTGAACTCATTGAATGTTCAAGTTTATTTTGATGTGTTTTTAAATTTCTAGGAGGGGAGAAAGTTTCTTGATTATATTATTCAAAATAAGATTTTACAAATTTACATTAATAATAGGGGAATAAAAACATGAATGTTGTTTCACTGTTCAAGGCCTCAAAAGTGCATGTTTTAAAAAGTTACCCCACACAGTAAAATCATAATAAGCCACGTTTCACAGCCTGGCATACCTCTAACAGCTGATCGCCTAGGTAGCCATAGAGGCTGCCTGTGTGACACTGCATGAGAATAACCCTAGCCAAGAGCCCTGTCTGCCTAGTAAGGATATTGGAAGTCTTGCGTTGTAGGAACTGACCTCACCAGTCTATGGGGCTCCGTGCTTGGGTGATTTCTCTCTTCCTCATAAGATGTTTGAATGCATGAACGTGCAAGAAAAAAACATGGGTTTTCCAGAGAACAAAAAGGCATGGGTTGTTTATATGAAACTCAGCAATTGTATTGATTTAACCCTTTTGCCACGCATCAGAACAACAGAGTGAGGTCTGTGAGACACTTTGGGACTATTTTGTTCCCTGCTACTTCATTAGCTCCTTCTTAACAGAATACTTGAGAGGAAAAGGGGGCAAGCTTGTCCTCAAAACAGCCCTTGTCTTACACAGACATTCCTGGTTGGACGGATCATGTGCCTTCAAATGGCATTTGCTTCATAAAATACGTAGGTAGAATCCAGTGGTTACTCCTGTTTATAAATACAGAACTCGAGCTAAGAAGCCAAGGGCTGATATCAGCCAAGAGTAAACTCTGTGCTGTATCCCCAGAGGTCTCATTGCTTACCAGTTCCTACTGGAACAGCCAGTAACCACAACACCAATTGTACAGCAGGGCTTCTGTCAAAGGTGGTGGCCCTGAGCAATGGACCCCTCACGTCTGCATAGGAGACCACGATTCAGTGATCTGTACAGAGCGTGTATGTGTCCAGGTTACCCCTGTTCCATATGCTTTGTTATTTCAAACATCAAATCACACCAGCTGCTCTTGTGCCAAAAGTAGGCTAAAACAGATAGATATAATACAATGCTTTTTCTTGTAAGGTTATTTTTGGTCTGCACAGATGCTTCTTAGAAGATCCTTCCTAGCATCATCCAAATTTTTCAAATTCATATTATGCAGATATTTATTCAATGAAAACAGTTGCATCAAATAAAAATGTATGTATGAGTTTAGATAAAAGTACAGCTACATTAAGAATAAAATGCTTTGTTCTTGTGTACTTGATGATCCACTGTAACATTCCAGCTATTTGAAGGTGGGTCTGCTAAAGCAGTGCAGTGCAGATTTGTCCCTGGAAAAGAGACTGCTACTGTTTTAATAGATTCCTGGTGTTCTGTTTCAGAATGATCAAACACAATCAGAAATCTTACCTTTCTTGCTCTTAAAATACTAAGAAATCAATGTATTGAGTGGCATTCTTCCTTACTTCTGTTCAGTACTTTTGACAGGGTTTTTTCCCTACACTTTTCCAATTTTTGTGGAAACTTCAATGCTATTCCAATGTTCATTCCAACATTTTGAAATTAGACACAAAAATAAGAGAGTAAACTGGAAATGGTAGTGTTATATTTTAATTTCATATTTCTTGGTCACGCTGAATTTCTTGGATGTAATTTATTACAAAAGTTTAAATAAAGTGTACATGTGAATAGAATACTGTGTTTTTCACATCTGAAAAGATGTTATGTGGAAATAAAATATTTATCCTAACTGTTTTTCATGTTTATATTTATCACATCTATCTGGGTCAGACATTTTATACGTAGATCATACATACCCCCCCCACTCAAGTGAGATCATGAATTCAAAGAACAGGACCAGCATGAGACCGTGATTGTAAGGAAAGCGTAGCAAGATATTAGTGAGGGAATGGTTTTATTGTTGCCTTTTTATTGCAAGGTTGAGAAGTGGCTGTGGAATTTTCTGCTGAATGCGCTAAAAATAAATGTACAAGTGGTACCTTGTATAAAGGAATTAATTCCTTCCAAATGAAATTATGTTAAGCAAAATTTTCTTTATACAAATTTCCCATAGGAATGCATTGAAAACAGAGTAATTTCTAATCGTGACCATTTGTATGTTTTATGGATTTGCCCCATAGGTGATTCTGTTAAGCAAATTTGCCCTATCTCTGGAATTTTTAAGGGTAGGTGCACAAAAAGTGTAAAGCGAGAAAGAAAGAAAAAATAGACAATAGAGATTAGATAAAAATTTTAAAAAAATCCAATATACAACTATACACTAGAAAATGTGGATATAAAAATTAAATGTGGGGAAAAAAGAAAGTACAATATGCCCTCCCCCCATATGAATAGCAGGTTAGACTGTAGACTTATAGAATCTAACAGCAGTGGGGAACAAAAGACCTGCAGTAGCGCTCCCTCCCACCCTGGGGATGTCTGAGTCTGCCTCTGAAGGGGGTATGCAAAGCCTCCACTGTCAGGTGCAGTGGGGTGAGAGTATTGTTCATAAAATGGATGTCAGCTTGGCCAATGTCCTCCTCTCCCCCATCTCCTCCACAGAATCCAGAGGGCAGCCCAAGACAGAGCTAGCCCTCCTGACCAGCTTATTCAGTCTGCTCGTATTCTGCTCAGTACTACCTGAACCCCAGCAGACTACAGCGTAGTAGAGAGCTGAGGCTACCACAGAGTTATAAACAATCCTTAACATAGGCCTGCACACTCCCAAGGACCTCAGTCTCCTCAGGAGATGGAGACGGCCTTGACCCTTCTTGTATCAGTATTATGAGTTTAGTCCAGTTTACGATTTAAATGAACACCCACGTACTTAATGCTGTCCACTGCCTCAATGTCTAAGCCCTGGATGTTCTCTGTTGTAAGAGGTAGTGTCCTTCTCTGGAAGTCAATCACCATCTCCTTCATCTTACTGATGTTTAAGCACAAATCCAGCATCCTTCATAACAAAGCCATTTGGATGGGGTTAAATGCACTGGAGAAATTTTAAAAAATGACCCTCACTGCGGTTCCGGCAACTGCCAGGTGAGTCAATGTCCAATGTAGCAGGTAGGTGACAGCGTCATCCACCCCAATGTTTAACCTGTAGGCAACCTGCAGCGGGTCCAGCACTGTGGCCACCATGGAGTGAAGGTGCCTGAGGATAAGCTTCTCCATGATCTTCATCAAATGGGAGGTCAAGGCTACAGGCCCTGTAGTGATTTGACTCCCTTGCATGTTTAATCTTGGGAACCAGAACCACACAGGAGGTCTTCCACAGGACAGGGACCATCTCTAGACTGAGGCTCAGGTTGAAAATGTACGTGACCTCCCCACAGAGCTGGTCCCCACAGTTCCTCAGCAATCTGGGACTGATCCCATCCTGTCTTACAGCCTTCCGAACCTTCAGGTGTCTCAGTTCTCCCCTCACCTGGCTGAATATCCTAACTAGTTTAACAGCTGTAGTTTGCACCATTGCATTTTTGCTGGCATGCATTATCTGATGGGAATCTGGCCACTTGGTTGAAATAGTGTTGAAATTACAATTAAAACACCCCTGTATGCAAAATAGCTGGTAGTATCAGTGAATTGGACATTTGGCTGCAGTGCCAAATATCAGGAGTTAGATTCCTCACTTGTCCTCCTGGGAGATGCGTCAGCCTGTGTAGCTGGTTCCAGAGTGTGTTCGCGCATGCGCACACACTGGAGTGCTTGATGGCATGATGTTTTTATACAGTATACAAGCCACAGGGCTATTTAGATGATTGCTCATTAAGTGGAAGTAGAGCTTAGCCATGTTTATATTTGTTCATCCAAAGCCTGCAGTTATACATAAATTTATTTATCTAGGAGAAAAATATATATGCTGAAAACTGATCTACAAATTATTTTGTTTTGCCTGTTTAGTCTTTAAAATCAAAGAATGTGGCAGCAATTTCTTGTAGGAAATAAAACTAACACTTGGAAAATATCAAGGGCATGCACACACTCAAAGGAAATGTGCAGTTTGTTATTGCTTAACTATATTTTTAAAAGCAAACTACCTTCACATTTTTTTCACTAATGGCCCCTTTAATTTTTTGTGACTTGTATCAACAAAGATAGATTTTTTTCATTTCTTCCTAGCCTGTTCTGAATTCAGCCCATCATGCCAGGGAAACAAGCACATGTGGGAAATAGGTTTGTTGATGATTTACTAACACGTTTACAGCAGGCTTTTCAACTCAATATTAAAAGACACTATGGCAGTTATTTAAAAAGTATCCTGTAGAAATAATGATCACTTATTAACATTACTATTTCTTGCAAAGAATAAATTTTACAAAACAATTTATTGCTTTAGAAAAGGCTAAAAAGTAGGTGCATGAATTATGATGGCTAATGTTAAGAATGGTAATACCCATGAAACAATATTGGATGACACAAATATGGCTTTATTACATAACATTTAAAACATCTGAAGAACTTCATACACATTTTCATTTGAACATAGTGGGATTTACTTCTGACTCTTGTGCTAAGAGTTTACAGTCTCTTATGAGAGAGGATGAAACCCATCAAAATCTTAAGGTGTTTTCAAGGGACATCAGTCATAGTGGCATATGGACCTTCATGAATGGGACTATTAAACCAACATAAGATGTAAGAAGGTAATGGCTCCATCAGAGTTACAGAAATTTAACCACTCATTATAGTTCCTTTCACTGTTCTCCCAATCTACTTCTGAGGCACCAAGACCAGCTGAGTGTTTGTTTGTTTTCTGGGGTAAAAGCTGTGAAACAAAATGCTCCACAAGACTTTTTAACTGAAACATTGCTTAAGCAATGGGGAAGCTGTCATATACATCAAGGATGATTTCCTCCTGAAATCTTACAATTTTGATCCCTACAAATGATCATGATCTGCTCAGGTTCGTGGATCTGCCTTAATTGTAGCTGCTGGATCCTGCTTCGTTGACACCCATTTGGGATGAAGGACGTACAAGCCACTTTTCTTTCCAGGCGTTCTGTGCTGTTTCTATGTAATTCTGTGCATTTTGCATTGACCGATCCCTCCTTCCACGAGCGAGACACTTCTGCCCACCTGAAGGCAAATCGTGCTCCTGTTAGATTTCTACAAGTCCTAAGGCACACTGGCATCGATATTCACAGCAATTGCGGGTGCTTTGTGAGACCCATTGTTGACAGTACGTAGAAGAACAATGTTTCATGGCCCAAAGTTTAGGTAAAGAATAGATGTCTGCTTCTGATGCTCCGTGTTCTGCCATCACCAACCTCAGGTTCTGGCTTCATTCACTGGGGCATCAGTGTGCACAAAACAGTTGGGGTTGCCTACCTGCTCCAACTACAGAACGTGGAGCCTGAATAGCCAGAATTGATTCCATTTTTACAGGATTCTTAATGAATGAGATCAGGCCTCCTGAGCCATTGTGTGCCTGCTGCAGGTTCTAAAATCTGTTTGATAATTTTTCCATATGGTGCTCATCTTCAAGAAAATACAAGGCCTACCTCCAATACAGTGCTGGGTTTCTAATATCAGCACAACAGGCGTTTCTAGCCATCTCCCCAATGCCTTTTCATAGTACTGCCTGAAAATCTTGAGAGACGATTTTGGAGTGTAGGGTGGGTGAGTTGCAGAGGGAAAGAAAGGTTACACCTGCAGATTCTTCAAGCAGAAGCTACTTCATCAGCAGATCTAGATGCTGAGTCATGTCAACGGGACTTCTTTTTCTTGAGAGATTGAAACGTTTTGCTGCTCATCCAAACGGCTTCATCAGTCTGAAGAAAGCTAGTTGCAAGTCAGATGTATCACCTTTGGGATTCTGTTGATTTAACTACACTTTAAGTTCATTGCAAATTCTCATCCAATCTTTTGGCCCTTCTCAAATTTACTAGCACATACACTGCCCATTGCACCCATTTGCAGATTAAGCTTCTCAGCGTCTTCCATATAAAACAGAAACCTTATCAGTTGGAATGGTCTCTCTCTCTCTCTCTCTCTCTCTCAATCTCCTTTTTTGGGGGAGGGGCAAAACTAGTGCATACAAATGATGCATAAATTCAAGCATCCCCCCCTGCAACTTGCAACAAAGACCACATAAATCCAATTTGCACTTTGCTTCAAAAGGGAAACAATTATTAGAATATGCTGTCCTCTCCTGGTTCTTACACACATGCCTATGTTCCTCTGTCAAGTCCAGAGCACTGTATGCAGGAATCTGTATGAGGAAGACTGCTGATTCCCCTTCATTGAAGTTGCCCATGGAAGTCAATTTGACTGTCTCTTCAGGGAAGCCTAAGATAAAGATTGATTAGAAAAGTCCTCTTTCTGAAAACGTCATAAAATGCTGGCATGAGATGCAAAATCCATCACAGGTATTAGGCCAATGCAAAACACTGCTTGATGAAATGGCTCATATGGGTGTAAATGTGACTGTGGGCTTGGCCATCAATTCCATGGTCCTTATCTGTATACCACTGGAGAGGAAAGAAGAGATACCAAATGCATCTTATTATACACAACATATTTAATAGAACACCATCACTGTGAGAACTTAGTATTACTGTTTTCCAGCTACCCTGTACTTGGTTATCAAGATAGATAAAATATATGAAGACATAACAACATAAGAAGAGCCATGCTGGATCAAGCCAAAGGCCCATCTAGTCCAGCTTCCTGTATCTCACAGTGGCCCCATCAAATGCATCTGGGAGTGCACGAAACTGGATATCTGTCTCCTGATACCACTCCCCTGCATCTGGTCCTTGAAGTACCCCCGTTTTAAGCCTGGAGATTACACATCTCCATCATGGTTGAACCTGTGATGGACTTTTCCTCCAGGAATCTGTCCAATTCCCTTTTGAAGGCATCCAGGCCAGATGCCCTCACCACCTCCTGTGGCTGAGAGTTCCACAGACATTTGTCAATCTCACATGGGCTGCCAATGTTGATGTGGATAATCAAAGGTGACAGAGTGATTGCCAAATCTCTCCCTATCTGATTTCATCTATTCTCATCTCCCCGAACATGATGGCCAAAATCCTCTTGTGTGGCTGCATAAACAGTGTGGGTCTTGGAGATGGGGTTGCATCAAGAAATCTTTGTAGACATTATATGTTGCATGCAGAGTCCTGCAACTCAGCAGGCAATAAAGTCTACAGAGATATCTTAACATCAGGCAATTTGCCTCCAAAGTTACACTATTTGTGTGAATATCAGTGGAACAAGGCAAGAGGATTTGAGCCAATGTCCTTTTGTATGTTAGTTTTATATATATTAGCTTTTTTGCATACTTGCCCTAAATATATTTTAAAAATCTACACTTTAATACACATTTTTATTAACTAGCACAACATCTGGAGAAGTGTGAATGCAATACTGAATGGTAACTGCATTTTGCTTTGCACATTGGTTCAGAAAGAGTGGTTTGCATTCAAGGGTGAACCATTTTCTCCTCATTCATTGAACCCAGTGACAAAGGGAACACTCAGTTAAGTGAAACAACTTGATTTATTAAATCTTATTTAATGTCTCTTTATCACTGGGCTCAACAAACTTAAGTGCAGTAAGTCTGAGTTAACTTTTTGTGTGTGCAAAATCTGTCCCTTGATAAAATTAAGGGGAATGTTGCAATCCAGTTCCACTGGATGCAAAATTGTATTACTAGATTCTCTTAATTATGAGGTGGGCAACATATGGCTTGTGGATCAGAGAAAAGCACTAATGGGGTCTCTCTTGTACCAGCTGTATTTAATTTCTTTAAAATATATTTATTTATTTTTATTCAAAAAGTTACCCAGTGTCATCTAATACATACCATTGCTTGGAAATCCACCTGTGCATCAACCAGGGCTTTTGAAATCTGAGCCCCTTGCTGGAAGTGAACATTATCTGAAAATTGTTTGAAAAGGGGGAAATACATTAAAACATATATAAAAATTTCTGGAAAGGACAGTCAGCAGGATAGGGTGGGAGCACTAACCATGTGAGCCACACTATCATCACATTCTTGTCCATCTTACTAGATACCAAACATGTAGAAATGAACAGACCAATGTTTCAATCTTCTGTTTTGTACGTCTTTTTTGTAGGGTTTTCCTAATCTCACCAGACCAAGATTCTCTGCCAAATGTGCTTGCCTGCATCACGGAGATCCCCTTTCTTTCCATTGAAAAATGACATCTCAGTCTCTTTAACATCTTGTTCCTATCTGGATTTTCACCCCTTCTTCTGTTTTGGAAATTCTGCACAGCTTATGGCCCTACCTGGTGAAGACTGCACAGGAAATATGCCCTTCCTTTTAGGCATTTTAACAATTCTGCACAGCTCGGTGGTTCCTCTGTTTCCAGGTGTATCTTGCACAGGAAGCATTGTATTACATACAGAATTTATAATGCTTTTTTTACACAGCTCGGTGTTTTCCCTCCCTTTCCAGGCCAATCCTGCACAGAAAAGATGCCATTTTTCTGCAGGGATTGCAAGAACCCCGCAGAGCCTAGCACTTCCATTGAAAACCAACAAACAAACATTTTAGCCCAACATACACAGTGACATAAATAAAGTTCAGGGATGACTCACCATCTGCTGTTCCATGGATCAAGAGATAATCAACTAGCCGAAAGTTCTGAGCTCTGGCCATAACGGTAGAATTCTAAAACAAGCAAATATGAATGTGAAAAGCAAAACCCGCAACCAACTCCAAACCAACTAGAATCCCACCTGCCATCTGGCTGCCACAGACTAACCAATACAAAAAGTTATTGCTCTACTCAAAGCAAAATGAAACCAATCCATAATGCCAGAATATTGCTTGGTTTGCATGGCATAAACCCAATGTTGCACAAGCAACACCATTCCGACTTATTGTGGTTAAACTATAGTACAGCAGGCAAGGCAGTATATAAGCAACACACGGTGTTGCTTTTTTGCATTCAGGCATAACCCAGGTCATGGCCATGTAGCCATGTAACAAATAATGAGAAAATTACAAATGCTGCACAATTTCCCTAACATACTCACTATTTCAAAATTCTGGCAGTTGTGCATGCTAGAACTCAGAAATGTTACTTTCTAGATGAGAACTGGCAGGGTTGGCTATGGAATGCTTGGAGATACAGCCTGAAAAGGTACCATTTCAAATCTTTGGCATAATTTAGCATTCTATGACACAGAAGATGGGGCTCATTGTCCTGATGTACCCGTGTCTGAGTTCTGTAGAGAAAACCTTCTTCCAGAAAGGGAGGTGGGTGTCTGGCTAAGCCATGCGCTTTTCCTCCTGACGTGGTAGCTTTCTGACATGCATCTTGAGCTGAATTCAGGAGAGGTGGCGTCACTGTGTGGGGATATCCATGATAGCAGCATTCTGCACTATTTGTCATCAGTGAAAACATCAGGTAAGAAGAAAAGCTATTCCTATACTTCACTTGACTCTCTCAGCTACTTCATAAGTTGGGATGGCCACGCCAGCCGAAAAGACTGGTCATGAAGCAGGTATCATCTCTTAAACTTAGAAACCTGGCAGGCTAATTGCTTACAAAGTGCAGGCCTTTCTAGTACCTCTGCTTCATATACAGGAAAACAGGGAGATGCCTGGTCGAGGGCAGCTCCCTTCATTTGAATGGCTGGACAGTAATCAAGCATTTCTAGGCTACCAAGTGGCTGGATGGAGTGCACTGCGATGGAACACCATTGGATCGAGGTTGCCTGGTCCCAACAGACTGCATGGAATTGCTCACGCAAACAGATGCAATATGGAAAAGCACTTGGGCCTCACAATAAAGCTTCCCAGCATTTCCCCCTTTCCAGGTGACCACTGGGCTCCTCACCCTCCCTGCAGCATTGCTACTGCATTGCTTATCTGATTCTTTCGTCTTTTCCAAGTAATCTGAATGATGGCGAAATACAGTGTTTTATATCTTATCTCCTGTGTTTATATATTATATATGTACTGCTTAGAAAAGATTCTTTAAAACTGAAGTAACCATGGGGCCACCTTCAGGACAACTCTGAAAAAAAGGATATAGCAAAATAGGAATCTAGCATGAAGTGCTGGGCCTCAATAAAAAACAAAACAAAACACTGTCTAAAGAAACAGGCCAGCGCCCGTATGCAGTGTTACTGGATGCCAGACCTCCTGGCATGTGCTCTTCCTATTCCCTATGCTGGCATTCTGAGCAGCCCCACAAAGGCATGTGTCCGAGTTCATTTGGGGAAGGCTGGGAGTCCCCTGGGGATGGGAAACCATGCATATGTTATGTGGGGTGCCCATGGCACTGGAGCCACACCCACCCTCTTCAATCCTTGAAAGCTACGTTGTTGTCTCCATGCCGGTGTGTTTCTCGTTCCTGCACATGAAGACGAGCTGCCTCTGGCCTCAAGGGCACAAGCTTCCAGGTTTTTTTTTTTGGGGGGGGGAGGATAACTCAGGATCACTTGGCATAACTCCACACTTCCTCCTGCTCTTTTCCCTTTCACAAGCAATGGGGGTGATCAGACTGACAGCACCACTTTTCAGCAGGGAGAGCCCTGCAGGTTCTCCTAGTTAACAATTAGTGCCTGCCCTAAAGGAAAGTACCAGCTACCAAGACAGGTCTCTCCACAGCACTCTTTCAGCCCCTCGGGTGCCCCCCCTGACCCCCCCTTGCAGACTAGTCCAGAGTAGGGCAGTTGCTATCCTTGGGATCTGATGCAGCTTTTTAGAGCATCGGCTGCAAGATATAAGCTACATGTTTTTAAACAAACGAACACATGTGCAGAACATTTATTCGCTTGGTACACAGATTTAATTTTCCAAGTGCTTGCAAGTCAACAGACTTGTATATAAGTGGCTCCCAAGGATCAAAGAACAGCCAGATGCATATGTAACAAGAAGTTAATTGTTGAGCAACATTTGTTGTGTTTAAAAAATATTTATAGCGTAAACTGGACCGTAATTAGACCAGCCTTAAAAGCAGCAAACCATGCTCCACATTTCCGTGGAAGACTTACACAGGCGATGCAGCCAAGTACGGCTACGGGATAATCTGCAGGCAAACAAGTCCTGGTTACACAGCTTTCCTACGTCCGGCTGGATGCGTTTGCTGCTACCCGCTGCCCCCCTTTTTAGCTCTCAGGTCACAGCGAGGAGGGATCTGGCTTTGTGAAAAGATCACCAAGCAGTCCACATTTTATCGGCACTCAACAAACAAGTGAAAGTTTGGCTGGAATCTGAAGGTCTCTCTCCCTTTGGCATATTTCTTGGATAATAGAACAAATGTCATATCAGTACAAGATGGCATATTTACAAAATTGTACCCTGTTTTGCATAACCTAATGATGCAGCAGTTCTTGAGGACTGAACATTTCAAATCTGCTAGCAGGAGATTGCCAAATCGATGACTGCTTCAAATAACTTGCCAACAGCATATCAAATTCAGAGAGAGCTGCAAAACAACCTCTTTTAGAAGTGTAACAGTCCCTCTGGTGCATGCTCTCCTGGCAGCCCATGACAGCTAGTCTCTGCATCCGCATCCCCTCCCTTCTCCCAAGCCGACCTGCTCAGCAAGGCTGGCTTGCTTCTGCACACTTCAGTCCAGTTTCCTTCAGGCTTTCACTTGTTCCTCCTGGAAGTTTGTGGTTTTAGTTGTTTGCATTTTCCTTTCCTCCCCCCCCCACCCGCTAATTTCCAACCTTGGGAGACCCCACAGAAAGACATGGGGGGAGAGGGAGAGAGAGAACATGCGTGCATTTGCACACCTGCACAAGTGTGTCCATATGCATGCACATATGGAGAGACAGTTTTTACTATTATTCCTGGTTTCATCATACTGCAACTGGCTTTTCCACCATCATCTAGCATTATAACCCATTTATAATGGTGCAGGAGAGGGCTACAATGGAGGAATCGCCTTGTGGACACGGAGACATGCAAACTAGCAGGTGCTACCTTACAAGCAGATGTCTGCATTTTTGAACTCCCAAGAGAGGATTCCTGACAAGGTAGCCACCTAGGGCTGGTTCATCCATGTTCGTTATTCGATGACAGCCATAGCAAGTGATGACTTACATACACCAATCTCAACTATAACCCCAGTGGCAGAACTGTCATAGCATCTTGTATCATCTCAAAACACGATTCCCAAAGGAACTTCGCACACAGAGCTGCCAGACCTCCAAGTGTGTGCTTATTAAGCAATGCACATACTTCTGTGAATCATAACATCCCCACACACACACCTCTGGTGCATTTCACTAAGAATCAGAAGCTGCCCATGAGGCTTTCTCAGCAGTCATGCTCAGCCGCTACCCATGAAACATTTGCACCATACAGACAGGAACCACGTGGATGGATTTCAAGTGGTTTTCCATATGGAGCCATATCATTGCCCATGCAACATTCCAGAAATGTGTGACCACAAAATGTGTGACCATGAAAAGTGTGCCCAGAAAGTCCTTGCTAACATAACAGTATCATGCAGAGGCAACTAGTAGACCTCTGAAACTCTACTGATACAGTGCAATTCACAACAAAGGCTCTCTCTAAAAAATGATGCACAGAACACACTTGTACAGTATCTCTTGACTAAGCAAATATGGGACTTCTGGGTGCTCATCATCAGTACATTTTAATGCTGCAACTTGCCTGGTTTGGCCTGATTACAGATCAAACGGCCAGGAAATAGAAGACTGATGAGGGTGGGGCAAAGGGAGGAACACTGATATGGAAATCCCCACCCACATTGAGGCTCTGGTGTCTCCTTCCTCCATGTGTGCCCATATCTGAAACTGAAATGTTCTTGGGCTTTTGCTCTTTGGTAAGCCTGATCCCCACCCACCCCACCCACTCCTGTTCTGAGCTCCTGCATAGGAGTTTGTGAGCATGCAAAAGCCTTGGCAACTCACACAGACATGCAAACTATCCAGTCTCCAACTGCAATAGCTGTGGTTGAATTTTGTTTCTGTGTGTCCACCACGATAAATGCTGGAGCAGATGTGTTAAGCTGGACCATCCCTCTGCAGAGCATTTCCTCAGTTTTCCAGGCAAAAATCAAAACAAAACAAAATAACAGACAGAAGCATGCAGCACCTTAAAGACTATTATAATTTAATGTAAGCTTTCATGGGCACGGCTACTTCTTCAGACATATAGCAGCAGAATGAGGTGTACAATTAATAAAAAAAAGGAATATAAGTTACATACCAAACGTTCACTGGATGCAGTGATTAGGCTGTATTGTTTAGGTCTTCCTCAGTTTGTTATCATAGAAGGATAACTGTTTCCCTCAGTTTGTTATCCTTCTATGCCTATCAGCAGAAATCTTTAATTTTTTAAAATGCAAATCAAACTATTGCTTTGCTGGCATTCCTTTACATAACTTGCAGCCCAATCTTGTGGCCTTGGCGTTCTACAATCAGGTCACTATGAATAGGAAAAACAAGCCCTGACTCTGGTAAAACTCACACCCACCTCAGCTACTTCCATGCCTATTTCTGTGCACTGCTCTTTGCCACCCTGGATTCCAGAGATCTTCTGGAAGGACAAAGGCAAGGCAGGAGATGGCCTGCCACATAAGTAGAATCTGGACAGTTGCTTTTAGGAAGAAAGAACATAATAACATAATGAAGCCAACTCTAAGTGAGCAGTGATTAAGATGATGCTGTGGACTCCACTGCTCAGCTCCGGGCTGTATTAATATGTGACTACATTCATTCTTCTTACAAGTAACATTTTAAGCTCTGCCAGGAGGAGAGACAATTTGGACACATCTTGCCCATGTAGCATGAGGTCCTTGTGTCAAGGACCAGCAGTGATGTTCTTCTACATTTAAGAGGAACCTACAGGGTTTGGATCTCTCCTGTTTAACACTGGATTTTTGAAAGGAAAAGATCTGATCTCTTTGGGCGTTTATACACGACCCCTAAACTCTGGGGCAAATGGCTCCCAGCTCTGGAGCTTAAAAATGTTTCCCCACCAGCTCCGGAGTTTACAGGAAATTAAGTGCGGCCACGCCCACTTTAGCGCGTCCCAGCGCACCTTTCAAGTACCTGCTCTTCCGGCGTGAAAATTGCTTGATGCTGTGTAACGATAGTGAGTGCGGGGCTCTCCTCGCTTCTGTTTGTTGTTGTTTTGCCCACCGCCCCTTTAAGAGCTACTTTACAGAGACAGGCATGTTGCTGCGGCAAGAACGGAGGCAGAACAGGGGTGAGCCACGATCTTTTCTTCCCTTTTTTTCTCCCTCCCCTCACGCAGACAACAGCCAGGGTGGGGACACAGGAAGAGCGACAAGCCCCTAAGATCTCTGGTCCGAATTTAAGTGGCCAGCGGATCTTAGGGGTCGTGTAAAAGCGCCCTGGAAGATCTTCCTGTCCTTTTGGAAAAGGAAGAAGAAACATAGGGGATAATTTCTTCCAAGACAACTACTGTAGAATAGCAGGGCCCGACAGAGAAGCAGAATCCATCCGAGTTAACTTCTTATACCCTGCAATGTATTTCTCCTCCTCAACTCAATGAATCAAATAGATTATTCCCTTTTTGACTGTCAGGGAATATGACGCATGGCAACAATCTGATCAGTTCCCCTCCCCTCTCCTCCTCTCCCCAACTAGCCCAGCTTGCAACCTCTCCAATTTAATCCTCTGAGTAACACATTGGAAACCTTTAACTCTTTGGTACTGGCAGTTTCAACGTGGACACTGCCAGCAATGGATGCGGCGCCAAGAAAATGCGACTCCTGGCACAAAAGAAGGCTTACACAGTCCTCTGGTGCCATCTGTGCTGTGAAGTTGCCGAGTGACATTGTGCACCCAGAGCAGTAACATTTCAATCTGTAGCAAGTTAAGAGACTTCCATTTCCATAAGTGCCTTGGCGGTCCGCTACCACTCAGGCTGCCTTCCTAGAACCCCAAGTTATTCAGCCACCAAAAATCCCAAATGGAACATAATGACGATTGGGGTGAGGTGTGGGAGTGAGGCTGGCTAGAACAGATCAGAAAGTGGAGTCCATTTATATGCAAAGCAGCTGTTGGGAGGAAAGGGCAGGGAACAGCACAAAGGTCAAAATCTTCCTTCAACAGCATCAGAGACATTATCTTTTTAAAGGGCCAGTAGGAAAAAGAAGATCACAAAGACCTCTATGACCATCCAGGTTGAGTTCTCAGGCACCTAGCTTTCCATGGATGTGACCAACTTCCTACACAAGCTGTTCCACTTTGTGCTGTTTGTAGCTTATTCAGCCTGCACTCAACCTTGCTTACTTTCCTTATATTATTTATGCTCGTTTCTGCATAATCAACAAGTCCCTCTGACATCGACCGAGGAGAAAGCATGACTCATTCAAAGTTACCCAACAGGCATCAATTACTCAATTTCCTACTTTTGAGTCTTGAAGTAATAAATCTTTTAACAACACCTTTTCCTTTGTTACTTGGGGTGGACCCGTGGCACACATTTGGCAGCAGCGCCTTCTCCTCTTAGCTTTGCTCCCCATTTCATCCATTCCTTTTAGCTCAGGGCAGAATAAGATGACAAATGCAAATGCGCACCACCAAAATCCCAACAACAGTCACTGTATATTAAAAGGCAGCTGCTTCACAAGAAGGCAGTTGGGGAGGAGATGGAGAAGGGAAGAGCTGGTGCTCAACGTTTCTCTTGACACAACCTTATTCTTGCAAGACCAAGAGCAAATGCAGGTAGGGACCAATTACAGTAGATACAGTATATCACAGAAGTGAGTACACCCCCCTCACATTTCATAAATATGTTAGTATATCTTTTCATGTGACAACACTGAAGAAATGAAACTTGGCTACAATGTAAAGCAGTGAATATACAACTTGTATCACAGCAGAAATGTGCTGTCCCCTCAAAATGATGCAACACACAGCCATTAAGGTCTAAACTACTGGCAAAAAAGTGAGTACACCCATGAGTGACAATGTCCAAATTGTGCCCAAGTAGCCATTTTCCCTCCCTGGTGTCATGAGACCCATTCATGTCACAAGGTCTCAGGTGTGAAGGGGGAGCAGGTGTTATTGCTCTCACTCTCTCATTTGGTCTTATGACTCTCACTCTCTCATACTGGTCACTGGAATTTCCACATGGCACCTCATGGTAATGAATTATCTGAGGATCTGGAAAAAAGGAATTGTTGCGCTACATAAAGATGGCCAAGCCACATGGTCGACCAAAGATGTTGAGTGCCCGTGCTCAAGATCATATTCAGAGGCTGGCTTTGGGAAATAGACATAGAAGTGCTGCCAGCATTGCTGCAGAGGTTGAATGGGTGGGGTGCTCAGCCTGTCAGTGCTTAAACCATACCACTGCACATTGCATCAAATTGGTCTGCAGGGCTGTTGCCCCAGGAGGAAGCCTTTTCTAAAGATGATGCACAAGCAATCCTGCATACAGTTTGCTTAGACAAGCAGACTAAGGACATGGATCTCTGGAACCATGCCCTCTGGTATGATGAGACCAAAATAAACTTATTTGGTTCAGATGGTGTCAAGTGTGTGTAGCGGCAGCCAGGTGAGGAGTACAAAGACAAGTGTGTCACGCCTACAGTCAAGCATGTTGGTGGGAGTGTCATGGTCTGGAGCTCCATGAATGCTGCTGGCACTGGGGAGTTACAGTTTGTTGAGGAAACCATAAATGCCAACATGTACTGTGACCTACTGAAGCAGAGCATGATCCCTTCCCTTCAGAGACTGGGCCGCAGGGCAGTATTCCAACATGATAACGGCCCCAAACACACCTCCAAAATGACCATTGCCTTGCTAAAGAAGCTAAGGGTAAAGGTGATGGACTGGCCAAGCATGTGTCCAGACCTAAGACCTATTGAGCATCTGTGGGGCATCCTGAAACGGAAGGTGGAGGTGTGCAAAGTCTCTAACATCCACCAGCTCTGTGATGTTATCATGGAGCAGTGGAAGAGGACTCCAGTGGCAACCAACCCTCTTGGTTGCCTAGAGTAACTCTCTTGGGCCTAGAGTTTACCAGAGCCTCACAGATTGCCACAAAATAATGGTGGCCAGACAAAATATTGACCCTTTGGGCCCAATTTGGACATTGTTGCGTATTATTTATTTATTTATTTATTTATTTATTTATTTATTTATTTATTTATTTATTGTTTTGTACCCCACCCATCTTCCCAAGGGAACTCTGGGCGGCTTCCAGCAATCTGATCGGTGCAGCAATGGTCAGGGTACAATATAAGATACAATACAAGATACAATAAACAGTGTCAATACACAATACAATACGACAGACAAACAGGAAATTAAAATAAGCACTGCTAGCACCCTTCGCAGGCATAATAGAGGCCTCAATGGCCCAACATCTTTAAAAATAATGGCAATGATGGCAGATGGCGGGTTTAAAAAAAAACACGGTGTAAGTTACACTTGATCGCCAAAGGCCTCTCAAAACAGCAAGGTTTTAAGAGCTCTACGGAAGGCCAGCAGGGACTCTGCAGAGCGCACATCACTCGGAACAGTGTTCCACAGCATTACACACGTAGGGGTGTACTCACTTTTGTTGCTAGGGGTTTAGACATTAATGGCTGTGTGTTGCATTATTTTGAGGGAGCAGCACATTTACAATGACATACAAATTGTATGCTCACTGCTTTACATTGCAGCCAAGTGTGATTTCTTCAGTGTTGTCATGTAAAAATATATACTAAAATATTAACAGAATATGAGGGGGTGTACTTACTTCTGTGATATACTGTAATTCAGAGGTGACATAAGGATTAATTGCACCATTTTTGCCAGTAGTAAATCCTCTCTATATATGAAAAACCCTATAAGTGATGGCCATGAGTCAGAAGTGCCCCAATGACATGACATTGTTATTATTTTCTTCAATACATATGTCTCAGGATGATCACCTTGATGGTGCTTGAAAGCATGACTAGTGTTTTTGTGTGTGTGTGAGAGAGAGAGTGAGTGAGTGTGTACACATCATACCATTAGTGAATGCACAATTAGCACACATCTCTCTGAATTGATCTTTCAGTGTGCATGGGTGCACTGAAGTATAGTTGTGGAGATAGCTCTTTGGAACACAGCTGCTTCACATTTGCTACCTAAATAGCAAATCACGGGCCTACATGTTGTTACATTTCAGATTCCTCCCCTGTCCACAAGACGAACAATTTGTGCTCCTGTTTTAAATTACACTGAGAACCTCTGATTAACAAGCAGATTTTAACAACATGGGTTAATGATACATTTTTTATTTGTGGCACAATAAACCACGGGCTTACAGTAGTGATTTATGATCCAACTAGATATTTGTGTCACATAGAAACAAACCAAGCAAAACAACAACCCAAAGTTCAGATACAATTATGTCTATAGTATTCCTGAACAGCAACATGCAGGTTTACTTCAGGAATCATCTGGAATGTATTAGCAATACACACGAAACCATACTAAATGAGAGCTCTGTATAAAACCTTTATTATACCTTCCAAATACAGGTACAGGTTGGTATCCGATTAATGGAACAGTGAGGGAGGTTTGAACCTCACCTCATTCTGCTTTCCTACTTCACCTGTGAGTAAACATCCTGACACTATGTTGTAGTTTGACTATACGTAGGACCCCCATATCAGTTCCCAACTGAAAACCACATATATACAGTGGCACCTTGTATAAAGGAATTAATTCATTCCAAATGAAATTATGTTAAGCAAATTTCCTTTATACAAATTTCCTATGCATTGAAAACAGAGTAATCCCTAATCGAGACAATTTTTATATTGTACAGATTCGCCCCATGGATGATTCTGTTAAGCAAATTTCCCCTATCTCAGGAATTTTTATGCTGTACAGATTTTATGTTACACAAACTGTTTGTTATACAAGGGTCCACTGTATATACTGCATAGTCTCTGGTTCCCTCTACTGGCCAATTCTGGTAATATAATGTGGAAACATTTCTGGGTTGTTGGTTTTTAAAAATATTTTTATTTAATATTTTTATTTTTTATTAAATATTTTTATTTAATATTTTCAGGTAGTGGATAACTGAAACCATGGGTACTATAGTGCAGTTTTTATGTGTTAACACTTATTTATTAATAATACATCCTTACCTCGTAGTTGTGCAAGTTATCACCTGCTTCAGGAAGACCCATGTAGCGTTCAGTGTATATAGAATCTGGACATAGAGAGAGGGGGAAAAACATTGATGTAAAATGCCATTATAGGAAAGGCAGCCCTGATATGAAGAGGAAAAGCTACAAATATGTCTTACTTTCACTTTTACCAAAATAAAAAAAAGTTCTGTTACACTAAGAAACCAAGCTGTTATTTTTCTCAATATAATCGCTGTTGGTAGCCATATTAATTGATGAATGTTTAGCATGCAGTTGCCCACGACACTGTCATATTTCCAACTACGTTATGCCAAAGTAAAGTTGTTGCTGCTGCTGCTGCTACTGTTATTTTTCTCTTACCAGGGGAATATTTCCTGACAGTATGATAGAAGAATAAGTTCACATTCCTCACCAAGTGTAAATGTCTGCAATTGGAAGAGGGTTTTTTTTTAATTGGCTTGGATCCATATTTAAATCAGTGGTGTTAGGATCAAGAGACATTCCCGCTGTTGGTCCTGTAGCCAGCACTGTTGCTGGTTCCCTGGCACCCTCTGGTTTAGAAAGTGGGGATTTTGTGGAAGAGGTTTTTCAAAAGGCCCGAGGGGCTGAATGGACCGGTTGATCCACAAAAGGGATCGTTCCATTAGCTTAGACAGCTTCTGCACAGAAAATCATCCCTTCTGTGGAAAGTGAACTCTGGATCCCAGCCATTGCATTTTGTTAAAAGATGCCTTTTAAGAAGTTACAAGCGTGGGATGGAAGCAGAGGAAATAAAACCAAGAAGAAAGCACCAGCTGAGATGGATGGACCAGGTTACAAGGTGGAGACATGCAAAGAATTAAAGAGGTACCAGGGAGTGGAGAAAACTCCACCGTGAACAAGATACTTTGTGAGATACATTCATGTAGCATTGTTTGTTGGTCAACATCCACTGCCCCTTACTTTCCTCATCTTACAAACCTAGTTCTACAGACATGATGCATCAATAAAGACACAGACATTTGTTCTGTCTTCTTGTGGTTTCTCTTCCCTCAGAGGATTTCATAATGGGGAAAAAGAACAGGTATCACATATCACAGAAGGACTGTTGGCTTTTCAGTCCTGGCCTCTCTAATCTAACACAATAGTATAGTATAGGCCAGGGCTGTTCAACTTTGAACAGGCCAAGGTCTACTTTTTCTGGCCCAAAATGCCTGAGGGCTACTACACTAATATCTCTACTTACGGATTTTATCTGTTCCGAGCACATGCTCATAACTAAAAACTTTTGTAAGTACAGCAGCGGTTTCCCATAGGAATGCATTGAAAACCAATTAATCTGTTCTATAGGGAACAGATTTCAATGCGCCATGGCCCTTGAACTGTCCTGCTCGGCTGAGACAGTGGGCTGGCAGACCCAGAACTTTGCTGGGTAAGTGGTGGTCCTTGGGATGGGGGAGGGAGGGGTGGAGAACATATTCCCACACTTTTTTATTTGATGACAGGCAGACTACTTTTGAAACCTTCATGGGCTACCTGTTGGGCAGGCCTGGTATAGGCACCCTTTAGTCTCGAGAGACTATGGTATCATATTCTGTATATAAGCCATGTTGTTTCCACACTGCGTGCAAAGCTGAAGTGACCTCTTCGAACACAAGGCCTGGGTAGATTAATATGGAGGTTAAAACTGTTACCCAAGCAGCAAAAAAAAAAAAAACCCTCTCCACATTGCTGGAATAATCTAATGGAACAGCAGAGGATATGATTAGTTCCAGCTCCCTCGCAGGAGTTGCCAGAACATGATTGTACACAGTCATGAACTGCCTCTGGGACTCCGGCTCCAGATTTTGCCTCAAGATTAACCCCTGAAGATTTATTTATTTATTTATTTATTTATTTATTTATTTATTTATTTATTTATTTATTTGCTGCACTGATTTTCCAGAATAGAACTCTGGGCAGTTTACAAACAAACACCATATATACACTTAAAACACAACAAGTTCAAACCAAATAATAAACAACAAGAGGGGGGAGAACAAAAGAAAGAAAAGGAAAAAGAAAAAGAAAAAGAAAAAGAACCTGGCAAAAGGCAAAAACAGACAATAAACAGACCATCATCGGACACAGGGAGTACAGGACAAATACTAGCGATTGCTGGAAAAAATGGATATAGCCACAAGGCAGTGGAGGTTTCAATTCAAAGTTTTCCTTCTCCTAGAAGATGGCTCTTTTGTTTTATCTGCCATTGGGCATAAAGCCTTCTTCTGCCTTCAAAACTGTTGACCATCTTCTCCTGTAACCCTGGGAAGGGGCCCTTACGAGGTAATGCCAGCCAGGCCAGCTGGACCAAGGTTTTTTTTAGGGGGTATTACTCCTAACCTAACACAGAAGTTTATGACAAATCATTACTTGTCATATTTCACTAGCCAGTCTAGGCCTCCAGTTACCAGGGACCAGCTGAACACCTAACAGTTATACAAGAAAAGTGGATGATCATTCCAGCAAAGACAAAATATTTGGCACCTTAGAAAATCTCCCGTGCCAACTTTCCACAAAGGAAGCAGGGTAGATATCAGAGTGTGGGAAATCCCCAAGCTGGGGGATTCTGGAAATGGTAAAACAAGAACAAGTACCTTCTCCATCCATCGGACTTCCAGAAACCACCAAAGCTGGCTTTCAAGGTCCGGGTTTTCACACTTCCCATTCCTTGCTGGGAGCCTCACATTTCTATAGCCAGGTACCTGCCATCCACACTTACACATACTGAATGAACCTTATTGGGAGAGGGGCAGAGCTGCTTTCATTTTACTGTATTCTAGCATCCTACAGCTGAAGAGCTGCAGGTCTTTGAAAGAAGTGGCTAGCTCACACATTCATGATATTTTCACCCATGGCAAACAAGTTTTATGTTGTTCAAGCAAACAAACAAAACATCATTTTTCAAAAACCACACATGATCTTGGGTTAGGGCGAAGAACAGCGTGCATATGTCACAGGATGCCAAGCCTCTGCCAATCACGTTCAATCTTATTAAAGCTACTGTCTCACCACCAGTGTCACAGCTTACCTGTGGGAGTTTTCCAGAGCTTTATCGAACACACTAGTGCTAATACCTATACCAGTTATTCTAACTCTAATGCCCACATTAATAAACAGTCAACAAGATAATATAAATGACAGCAAGGAGTAAATATATGACCCTTCTCTTTGAAGCTCGCGGCAAGTAAAAGGAAGTTAGTAGCACTGCTAATGAATTTTATGACATTCAGAAATGATCCCTCAACACTTTGGAACACATGGCACTTTAGAAGAATGCAAATGCAGACATTTGCATTATAGTAAAATTTTCAAATATTAAGGAATTTTGTGCCTTTTAAAGGTTAAGCAGATTAATTTTTCCTTTTCACATCCAAGTTGTTCATTGGAAAAGATGAATCCAGGGACACTGTGTAATGCCTCACGCACAAGTTCATGAAGGCAGACCAAATGGCACTTTGTGTGGGAGGAGAATGCATTCATATTTTAAAAGCTTCTGCAGCTTTAAAAAAGGAGCCTTCACCATGCAAGGGATAGGTAGCATTTGCAAGCATGATTTTTGTAATGCTTTGCAGAAGAAGAAGAGTTTGCTGTTTTGCCTAGAATGAATCACATACCATAATACTGCCAGCGTGACACAGGGGCAACAGCTATTCCACACTTGAACACACCACTTCCTGATCCAAGCACCATGGAAGACACATAACCACCATATGACTAGAAGGAAAGAAATACTATTATTTGAAACAGATCTGTTGTTAATTCCCTTCCACCAGTCTCTTGGTCGTTAGTGAATTATGCCTGCACCTCTGCCTCCATTTGCCTGGAAGTGAACCACAGTCAGGCATTCATTCTGTGGCAAGAAAGCCATTCCACCACCACTCAGTTCCCTGCTTTCAGCCAGAAGTGAGAACCACAGCCAGGAATGAGGAACCCATGTTGAAACTTCTCACTATGATCCCAATGCTGTCCAACTTCTATGGGAGACAACACAGGCATAAGGGACAATCTGAAGTCCATTCTTCCTGCCTGAATTCAAGTACAGTATCTGCTCTTCATTTCTGTGTTTTGGACCGCATCTCCTACAGTCCTTATTCATTAGCAATATAGGTTTGGAATTCTGGGAGTTGCAGTCCAAAACATATGGAGGGCCAAAGGTTCCCCACATGACACAAGCAATCTAAAATCTGAGCACGGTGGAACCTCAGTTGAGGTTCTAGATCAATGACGTAGTCCCTGGCAGTTCCAGCGTGGCAACTGAAGCCTATCTTTACACTTAGGATGGGCTTTCCAACTTTGTTGGGGATGCGGAGGAGGTAGAGGATAAGCCCTCGTTCATGTACAAACATTCTGCACACTTACATTCTGCATCGGGATAGCCAGACCCACCATGGGTATGTGAGCACAGGCTGTTGATGACAGGATGTGCTCACCCATGGAAACACAGCCCTTTCACCCACATTGTGCCAGCACCATGTCCCCCAACAACAACCATCTGCCACAGCTTGAATGTGGGAATTCCCTTCTGCCTCAGCTGCAGGACCACCTCACCAGCGGCTTGCCAGGGACAAGATGGCCGGTCTAGAAGTCCCAGATTCCTGGTTTTCCCACCTGCTCTACCATGTTGAAAGGGCAGCAACTTAAATGATGGGATTGGGGAGAATTCTCAGGATATCCATTAGGCAGCCCTCCCTTCTGGGCAGGCTGCAGGAAGGGGGTGGGGTGGGTGGGCGTTTAGACCTCCTCCTCAGATCCCCTTGCTTTCCGCCATCCGTTTGTAACAAACTCTGACCTGGCAACTCATCTTGACCCTTCCCCGTCCAAAGATGGCTATATGTTTACATTGAAAACAAAACAGTGCAGAAAGGAGGGTAGACACATCATCACTTTTAAAAGCTGGTGTACATGATTGTGTCATCACACTAGGGGAAGGATAAACAGGAAAGGCAGCACGGAAAGCCTGTGACTGGAAGCACAGTATTAAGCAAACATGTTTGGCACACAAGACAGCTGACTTTCTAAGAAATGGTTTCTTCGGCTGCCTCAGCTGAACCCTCCCACACTCCACGGGGCCCTCCTTTTCAAAGCTCTTCCCTGAAGCTGTACCCCCTTATATCAGACAGACAGACACACAGACAGACAGACAGAAACACACACACACTTTTAAAATTCCATCCTTTCACCCATTTTATCCATGGACAGAACACAGGGATAAGAACAGCCTAACACTATCTATCTATCTATCTATCTATCTATCTATCTATCTATCTATCTATCTATCTATCTATCTATCTATCTATCTATCTATCTATCTATCTGACTGTCTGTCTGTCTGTCTGTCTGTCTGACTGTCTGATAGGATTTTTATACCTCCCACCTGGCAGCGATGCCACTCTGAGTGGAGAAAGGAAGTGATAGGAGACAACCCCAACTTTCTCTATCACTCAGAAGGAAAAGGACACTCTTTTCTCTCATCAGTGACCAATGGTAACAGTGGATTTCATGAGCAAAATGCTGCCAATGTCTTTTTTTTAAGTGCAAGGAGAATGGGTTGATGGCCTGGGGAAGGAACCTCAATGGACTGTATAGGAAAGCTTCTGGCGTGGTACCCAGCCTGTAGGATGGTATGGTCTCTGTGTGATTGCAGCTTGTGCATTTTTAATAACAACAATGTACAGACAATTTAACTTACCTATTACCAGGAGGAATAGCTTTAATACTCACCCAGCCCCAAATAGCTATTCTTGTTTTATCAACGAAGCTCATTTCAGAAAATTTTCTGATAAAAACACACATAAAATACACAAGGTATAAGTGTTCAAGAAAAGAAGCACACCATATTCGACTCTTGATGTGCCCAACCCACCCCGCCACCCCAACCAGTCTCTTATCTCCGCCCAATCCCTCCATAAAATCTCTGGCACAAATTCCTACAGAACCAGTTATTTTCTAGCCCCCTTTAATTTTTATGACTTATCTAGCTATGAAGGAAGGAAATACTGTAGCCTGTGTGTCTCATGCATATGCTAGAATCCAGGCAGGACAAGATCTATTCTGATAATTTGTCATCTGCTTACTTAGCTGCCAGGATTTGATCTTCAACTTCATAGGTCCCCAGTCTTCGATATATGGCATGCATGATTTTGTCTCCTTGGTAGCCACTGCCCCTGCCATCAAAACTCGCTACAATAATCCCTTCTGTGCTTGCAAGGTAGGTGGCCCAATTGATCCGGTAGGAAGCATCTGCTTTCTGACTGCAGGGTCCTGCATATCTGTGGAAAGAAGGCCAGGTCATTCGATACATGCTATATTTTTATGTATAATATACTTCTCATAGAATAGTGAAGATGGAAGAGGCCTACAAAGTCCATCAAGTCCAAACCCCTGCTTGATGCAAGAATGCAAACCAAAGACTGTCTGCCAGGTGTTTGTCCAAATTTCTCTTGAATGCCTCCAGCGTTGGAGCATGCACCACCTCTTGAGTTAACTGGTTCCATTGCTGTACTCCTCTAACAGTTAGGAAGATTTTCCTGATAACCAGCCCAAAGGGTGGCTCTCCTCTTGAGCCAATTTTGCATGCCTTGCAGTCTGGGATGATTGAGAACAAATCCTGCCACTCTTCTGTATGACAGCCTTTCAAATATTCAAAAAGTGCTATCATATCACCCCCTCAGGAAAACAGGAAAACTGCAACTGGAATTGGAAAACAAACCCACTGCTGATCACTTGAGCTTCCTAGAAGAAATTTTCTCTCACATGTAAAGAGCATTATGCAGGTGTGAATAAATGCCATAGGCATTTTAAAGCTGTGAATGATTTTTTTATTTTATGGCACTAGTATTTTATGGAAGTCTTTTAGAGTGGAGAGGCCTAACAAAAAGAATGCAGAGAGGACTAGAAAAAGGAGAGTCCTACTGTATCTCTCTCTGCTGAATCTAGACCAGGCATGTCAAACTTCGGCCTTCCTGATGTTTTGGACCACAACTCCCAGAATCCCAAGCTTGTATTTCCAATGGCAAAAGACTGTGGGAGTTGTGGTCCAAAACATCTGGAGGGCCAAAGTTTGGACATGCCTGATCTAAACCATCATGTTCACAGGGTGGTGATCCATGATTTTGTTTATCTACAGTTTTCTGCAGCCCTATATCCAAAATACAAGGTTGCGCCTACAAGTGAAAAGTTCTGAGGGTTGCTTCCCCTGAAAAATCTAATTAGTTCTGGACCTTAACCGTATACAAAGACACCCCCAGGAAAGAACCAACCTGGCCAACATTACAGCAGAACTAAGTATATGCAAATCTGCCTCTTCGTAACCTTAAATGTGCCTGAGATATCCAGAGATCATCTCCATCTTCTTTTTTCCACATAGTGTCCTAAAAGACACACAGCAGTGTTCAACAAATGGGTTGATAAGACAAAAGAATTACTTTTGCTGTTTGGGATTTTTATATGTTCTTGTTCACTACTATTCCCTGACATGTTATACAAGAAAACGAGCAATGCTCCCAGTGATAATTATACAACAGCATCTTAGTAATATAAATTAGAAATTTGTAGAAATACAAATCACTAGGATCACAGCACGCCCAAAGAGTTGCAACTGACATATGAGATATTCCTTGCACAGCCAATTTTCTGTAAATACAGAATATTTGCTCTCTGTTTACTATGAAAGGCAAATTCCTCTAATTTGCAATTAGAAGAAACAGGGTAATTAATGCAAATACATTAATATGTGCAGAGGAGTGTGAAGGAGGAAAGGATCCAAGAGCATATGTTCAGGGTCCAGTGAAGATGCCTTGTTATGTTTCTGAATTGGCTTTGTGGGATAAGTAGGAAGGAATGCTGTCATTGCTTTTCTTGACTGCGCACCAAGGAGCTGCCTTGTCCGTATTCTTCTTCCTTTGCCTGTGAATATCGCTTGGCCATTGTCTTGTAGGCTAGTTGTTTCCATGGCACATTTACGGTCTTGGTCTACAGATCATCTATTAATGTCAGCAGGAGTGTTTCCGTTGATTTTAACAGGCTCTGGACCAGTCTCAACAGAATTAATAAACCAGCTGTTTTTCAGCAGAATTTTGACTCTTTGCCCTCTAAGCTAATGAGCACCTCCTGTGCATCCTTGCTTCCTAAGGACAGCAGGAAATGCAAGGGGAAATCAACACCTTCTAGGAAAGTCACATTTAGGAACCTACCTTTCACACTGCCTTTTGCTATTGACTGATTCTGCAGGTTGACAAAGGGGAGCTTATCTTTAAAAAAAAATACCAACAACAATCCCCAACAGTCTTGAAGATGTTATTCACATATGAGGCTAAAAGTTTGTAATGCAAATGTGAACTGGTTAAGAAAACAATAAATGTTACAAACAGTCCATTTCCTTTCCCTTCTGCTTGAAAAATAGCATTGTATAGTAATTAATATTAAATGGCATAACAAAGTCAAATATGTGAAAGCAGGTTTGTCAGGGGTCTATGGAAAAACCACACTTTGGACTAGAGTTAATTTTTCTTAAAGGAAACAACGGAGCAGGAAGGGGCAGGAGGAAAATCAAGCCCCCAGACCCAACTGCTTCAATTCAGCCAACCGTTTCCCACTAGCCATGTGCAACAGAATGATTAGAAATATATGCAAGTCATTTCATGCAGAGTCAAGGGAAAGCAATAACCTTTTCCAATCAGGAGACATGATAGGCCCTATTCCTTTAACATAGATGGGCATGAGCCTTCAACATATCCCCAATAGTTTACTTAATAGCAGACAGTGATGGCCTAGTTCTCAAAGAGTAAATCAACACTTCTTGCATCTGAAGTAGTTGTAGTCCTCAGTGGAAGCATGCACCATAATGAAAGTGGCTAAGCTTTAAAGTGCCATAAAGCTCTTCCTTTGTTTTTGCAATACAAAAACATCACCTCAGTATCACTTAAAACAGCACAAGCTACCGTGTTTCAACAGATTCATACAAGAACAAACACTAGCAGCATACTTGTTATATCCACACAAGTCCTATGTCATTGTGCGGCCACATGAAATGAAGGACTGAGATTCTGTGCCTCTGATCCTTGTGCAAAATGGAGAAACTTCAGTAAATGTATTTTGCAGGACAAGCTACACCTGATGGATTTCTTTTACCAAACCATGAAAGGTACAGGAGCCCTGCTCTCCAATTCATCTATCTATCTATCTATCTATCTATCTATCTATCTATCTATCTATCTATCTATCTATCTATCTATCTATCTATCTATCTATCTATAATCTGTCTCTCTCTCTCTCTCTCTCTCTCTCTCTCTCTCTCTCTCTCTCTCTCTCAAATATTTTAGGGTCTGCCAGGTGTTTGTCCAAATTTCTCTTGAATGCCTCCAGCGTTGGAGCATCATATTCAGAGGCTGGCTTTGGGAAATAGACATAGAAGTGCTGCCAGCATTGCTGCAGAGGTTGAATGGGTGGGGTGGTCAGCCTGTCAGTGCTTAAACCATACACTGCACATTGCATCAAATTGGTCTGCAGGGCTGTTGCCCCAGGAGGAAGCCTTTTCTAAAGATGATGCACAAGCAATCCTGCATACAATTTGCTTAGACAAGCAGACTAAGGACATGGATCTCTGGAACCATGCCCTGTGGTCTGATGAGACCAAAATAAACTTATTTGGTTCAGATGGTGTCAAGTGTGTGTAGCGGCAGCCAGGTGAGGAGTACAAAGACAAGTGTGTCACGCCTACAGTCAAGCATGTTGGTGGGAGTGTCATGGTCTGGAGCTCCATGAATGCTGCTGGCACTGGGGAGTTACAGTTTGTTGAGGAAACCATAAATGCCAACATGTACTGTGACCTACTGAAGCAGAGCATGATTCCTTCCCTTCGGAGACTGGGCCGCAGGGCAGTATTCCAACATGATAACGGCCCCAAACACACCTCCAAAATGACCATTGCCTTGCTAAAGAAGCTAAGGGTAAAGGTGATGGACTGGCCAAGCATGTGTCCAGACCTAAGACCTATTGAGCATCTGTGGGGCATCCTGAAACGGAAGGTGGAGGTGTGCAAACTCTCTAACATCCACCAGCTCTGTGATGTTATCATGGAGGAGTGGAAGAGGACTCCAGTGGCAACCAACCCTCTTGGTTGCCTAGAGTAACTCTCTTGGGCCTAGAGTTTACCAGAGCCTCACAGATTGCCACTGGAAAATGATGGTGGAAAATAATGGTGGCCAGACAAAATATTGACCCTTTGGGCCCAATTTGGACATTGTCACGTATTTTTTATTTTATTTATTTATTTATTGTTGGATTTATACCCCGCCCATCTTCCCAAGGGAACTCTTTTCCTTAGAAACAGACCCAAGGTAACTTATATCACTTAACAACAATATTTAAGAACTAAATGAGTATACAAAGGTGGTGTACATCATTAAAAAGCAACATTTAAAGCTATAAATACTAAGTAGGGAACAAACTTCCATTAGTTAAAGATTAAAATATAACAATCAGTATATTTGTGATAATTAGTATTGGCATATTAACAATTATTAATAAACTGTATTTTAAAATTTAATACAGTAGTACCTTGGTTTACAAGCATAATCTGTTCCGGAAGCATGCTCATAAACAAAAATACTTGTATATCAAAGCAAATTTCCCTGTAACATAATCCCTGTTCTGGGGTCCCAGTTTCCATGATTTCCTATAAGAAAATTTGCTTTGGCCGGGAGCCACAGTGGACTCCAGAACTCACCCCGGGCCCAGTGCTGCCCTGGGCATGCTGTGGAGGCCATGGATGGGCAGCTCCAGGCCTAGAGCAAGCTCTGGAGGCCCACTGTGCAGCCCGGAAGTCATTTCCGGTCACAGCCGGGGCCGTGGAGAGCCCCTGAGGCCACTTCCGGTCCGCCAGACATCCCTTCCTGGCTGTGCCGAGGCCCAGGAATCCTGGTACGGGCCTATCGCACAGCCTTGGAGGCTTGTTCCAGGAAGCACCACACCTGGGGCAAGCTCCAAAGGCCCCGCACAGGCCCACCACGTGGACTGCAACGAGCTCCGGAGGCCTGTTCCAAGCAGCGCACGGCCAGCGCTAAGGTGAGCCTTGCTTGCACACTGGAGCAAGGCTCACAAACCAAAGCAAAATTTTACTTGAAATTTTGCTTGGTTTGCGAAATACACACAATCCAAGGTACTCATAAACCGAGGCACCTCTATATACCCAACTTAATCGCTAGAGGAGATGCTGCCCCCCCTCGGCATGAACCATGGGTGCATGCCTTGAAACACAGTGAGCGTCTCCTGAATTAGTATCAACTAACTACCACAAGTTAAGTAAGTATTGTGCCATCAAGCCAATTTTGAGTAGTAACAACACTTTTCAGGGTTTTCCAGGTAGAGAATATTCAGATGCAGTTTACCATTCCCTTCATCTGGAGTCATCCTTGAACTGTGCAGCTTGCCTAAGGCTATACAGGCTGTCTCTACTTGCAGCAGGCGCAGTAGGGAATTGAACTCCCAACCTCTTGCCTCTGCAACCAGACAGCTAACTCACTGAGCTATCCAGCCAGCTTAATTGTAAACCGCCAAGTCAATTCTGTTTACACTATTTTATTTGAGATAATGTAAACAGAAAAAGGTGGGCACAAGGTATTTTAGGACCCTAAAGGGACAAGGTAATCTTAGATTTACAAGCAACACAACAAATAAATGTATCAATTTATTAAAATTTCTGTCCCACCCCCATATCATGAAACGTCTAGAGCACTGGTTCTCAAACTGTGGGTCCCGGATGTTCTTGGACTGCAACTCCCAGAAGTCTTCAGCACTAGATGAGCTGGCCAGGATTTCTGGCAGTTGCAGTCCAGGAACATCTGGGGACCCACAGGTTGAGAACCACTGGTCTAGAGGATTCAATATTTCTGGAAATTTAATAATTTTGATCCCCTCATATGTAGAGAGGATTAGGACACTTCTGAAATGATTACTTTTTTCAGACATAGCTAAAATTAACCTCAAAAGCTTGAGTGAAGACGAACATTTGAAGTACACACCCAAGGCTTACAATTATTGGTGCACAAAGCAAAAACAGATATGCTAAAGGCTTTGTAATATTAGGCATTAGGCTACTAGAATTGGGATGTTCTTCCATCCTCCCTCTGGTGCAACACTCTGTGTATGAAGCGAGTTCAGGAGGAGGGGTCTTGCTACAGATGGGCATAAATTTAAAAATTCCATTATAAAATTCATCTCAGAATCTCTAGTTTGCCAATGCATATTCATACAAATTGATACACTCAATGAATACAAATTGATGAATGTTTAGTGATTTTTGACTCGTCAATCAGAGTAAAAAATGGCCACCAAGGCACCTAAAGACACCAAACTTTCACATAGCTTGACACCTTGACACTTCTCTGCAGTCCCTCCAGGTTTCATGCGCCTGAGTTACTGCCCCCCAAAGCAGACCCCCATCCCCCACACACAGAGAGAGAAAGGTCCTCCTAGGAATCAAAGACACCAAACTTGCAGTCACCACATTTCTGGTTCGTCCCCATCTCTAATTCTGTCCATAAATAACAATATCAAAAAGTGTGACTTACACGTCAATCAGCAGAGGGTACTTCTTGGATTCATCAAAGTGAGGAGGTAATATCATTTGATACCAGAAATCTGAAAACAAATGAAACAATTTCACTGATTTATGTAAACAACTAGTATATGAAAGACTCACTAGTTCTTATGGGGAATCAACCAGAAATGTGATTTGGCTTTACACAAATCCCTGAAATTAAATTCAACAAAGTCTGGTGATACTTCTGACACTGATTATCTGGACAGCTCAGAAGGTATGTTAGAAATTTAGCATCAGAATTATTTACTGGGAGAAATAACTACTATTTAATAGCAATTCTCATGGCTATAATGGAAATTACTCAGGATTGGAAATACGCCTAGGATCTCTCGCTCAGAGAATATGGAAAGTAGCAGTTATGGAAAAACTGAGTAGTAGGCTTAAACAATTCAGGGGAGAGATATAACACAATAATTTATTGAAAACATGGCAGCCTCTACTGACCACAGATCTTATACAAAAACCAAAATAGAATAAATCTGAATATGGATTCAACTGTTGGATAGTTTAAGAATGTTTAATTTGTTGTGTTACTCTACAGCAGGCATGTCCAAACTTCGGCCCTCCAGATGTTTTGGACAGCAACTCCCACAGTCCTTTGTCATTGGAAATCTAAGCTTAGAATTCTGGGAGTTGTGGTCCAAAACATCTGGAGGGCCAAAGTTTGGACAGGCCTTCTCTACAATATATGTATCACAAGTTATATTAGGTGGTATGTGTTATTTTAAGTGGATTGTCAATAAAACAATTTTAAAAAGAAGGTTAACAAGAAAAGGATAAAGAAACTCCTCCAAATATATTCATTCATTTATGCAGAGATCAAGGGTTCTTGGCTCCGGCCCTCTGAAACCCACGAGCTGGCCACCGCGACCCCCTTGTGTTGGACGGGCAGGTTTCAAAGGGTTAGAGATAATGACAGCTCGGCTCTAGCCCTTTGAAACCCACACACTCTCCACTGTGACCCCCTCACGGTGGTCAGGGACAGGTTTCAAAGGGCTAGAGCCAAGCTGTCATTGGCTGTATCCCTTTGAAACTTGGCCACCTGCTACCGCAAGAGCCTCCTCCTCCTCCTCCTCCTCCTCACCTGAGTCTCGGCGCAGAGACCCAGGCAAAGAAGAGGTGGCTTCCCCCTCAATCAGGGGCAGCCGAAGGGTGCTCTCTGCAACCCCCCCTGGAGAGCCGATTTTGACAGGTCCAACCTGGCAAAGTCAGCTGTTTGGCGGGGCTGCAGGACAGCAGCCTTCAGCTGCCCCTGATTGAGAGGGGTTAGGACAGCCTTCCCGTAGGAATGCATTGAAAATCTGTTAATCCGTTCCCTCCAGAAAGAATTAATTGATTTTCATTGCATTCCTATGGGAAACCACTGCTCTATTTACAAATTTTTCTACTTACAAGCATGTATTCGGAACAGATTAAATTCATAAGTAGAGGTACCACTGTACATAAGTACGCTATTGGCACTGCATTTATTTAGGTTTTTTTTACTTCAGGAAAAAATGAATGGTTTGCAAACTGCTGAATTAAAAGGTGAACTGTGAGTGGGTGTTGCAGAAAGGCACCGTGCACAAATTGGAGTTACATGAGAAACAGCGCTGATCAGACAGAATAAATGAGGAAAATCATGAATGAGAATGTAATACGAGAATAAGCCCTAAGAGATGCTTCATTAACAGAATGTGAAGGAAACTATTTTAGATTTCAGTGAGATGTGTGGGAATATACTCAGCAAGATGAACAACACTGATGGATATAAATCAAGATGAAACTGAAGCCTGTGCATCTGAAAAATATGCAGGTTGGGTAATTTTAAAAATATACCTTGTAATAAATAGTAGCAAAATAATCTGAACTACACACTACACTACACTTGATCTTAGCCAAAAGGCCGAGAAACAGTTTTGCTTTTTTTAAAGCCAAAGAAACAATATATATATATATAGTCATTCTGAATGTAGAATGAGTGCACTGGACTAGCAAATAGAGATGTTCCTGAAGGTAACTGAATATGAGTTCATAGGCAAGTGCAATATTCCCTTTCTCTGTTGTGATGTTCATCTAGAATTTGGAGGTTACTCTAATTAGGAAAAAAAAACAAAATTAAATATGCAGCCCTGTCTATTCAAACAAATATGTTTTGTCTTACCCATTAGCTCCAGGAAAGGGGAAGCAGTAAGAGGAGGGGAAAGATTAGAAGATAAACACAGAAGTGACAAGAAAGAGGGCATATCTATATTTCATGTTTTAAAACCCCTTAGATTCCAACGAGCAGCTGATTCTTACTTACAAATGAATAATACAGGTACAGTGGTAAGTACCATGTTTGAACTTGGTGCCAACCTAGATTGTCCCCAAATAGCAGCTTTTTCAGCAAATCATTTAATAATGCTGCTTTGTGCTTGATGTCTACATAATATATGTGGGGGAATTAATTAGGCACTACCTACACATTTACAACACAAATGCCAATGTAATGCTAATTCTTTTCCACTGGGACAACTATGCTGGCTTTCCTGAATCAGTGCACCTGACATAATGAGAAAGCCTCCAGCTGAAAGCAGGCTAATTATATTCATGTATTTTTAATCTGGCCCACAAGAATCCCTAGCTGTACAAAGAAAAGAAAACACAACTGGTTTCAACTAGGCACACTTGGCAACAATCATCAAGTATGGCGTGGCTGCTTCAAACTGGCAAGGATGATGGTTCCCTTAACGTGCAAAATTCTTGAGGAAATGCCTTCTCAAAGGAAGCGCTACTGAACCTCACATGAAAGATATTCCCTTTCAATGTAATCCAAAGTTAGAATTTCACAAAGACATTCTGAATATGTATTTGCTGTTTCCGAGATGTAACATTTGTTTTTCATTCTGGTGAAGAGTAAAAAATGTTGTTTGTAAACTTACGTCCTCCATGCAGCGAAATGTTTTTTAGTATTTTGGATGGCATCTGGATATCCTTCAGTAAATTACCCAAATTTGTGTTGTTTTCCAGGATCCTAATAACTACAAAAAACAAGCAAAGAAAGGTACTTATGGCTGCTGAAATTACCAGTGCTCAGAGAATTTTCTTTAAACTGGAGGGCTAAGCACAAATTTCCACAAGGATTAAAACACAGTCTTTACTCCTTCCAACTGGAGCAGATAAATTAGCATTAGATAAACTCTGAATTCAGTACAGCAACACCTATATTAATTATGTCTTTCTGTATCAATCATCCATTAAAGCAATAAGGACGCTGAGAAAGAAAATAGCATGTTGGATCCTTTTCCAAGGAATCCACTGTGGTGTGGGAGCTCCTTTCTAATAAACCATCTCAGAAGCGAGGGTTAAGTTCAGTGGAGAAGACTCAGACATAAATATGCACAAAATGACAGATGAAGTAGTATATACGCTACAGTGTATGGAGAGGATTAGGCACAGACAATTTTTCCTATGTATTAGAGGAGAAGTCTTCTGTTCATCAATTCTTCCTGTCCGGGGTATGTGTGTGTGCATGTGTTTGTTCGTGCGTGCGTGTGCGCGTGCCCATGTGCACCACAGAGCCAAGCCTGTTAGTTATGTGTTTAAGAAACTGACTGGTATTAAAGGAAGCCTGGGTCAGTGCACAACCAACAAGGAGGGAAGGTAAAAGGATCCATTTAAAAAGACATAACAGCCCTCTTCTAGGAACAGAGCAACAAGGGGCTTTAAATCAACTGACAGCCCTCTGGGTGTTTCTGTACTGCACCTCTGAACAGCCTTAGCACAGCCCATAGTGAGGGCCAGAGGGGTGTTGGTGTCCAGGGACATGGGGAAGGGGAAAAGATTGGCCCCTCTTGCACTTAAATGGTAAATATCCACAAATGCCCGTACATTTAAAAAACGCTAAATCAGAAAAAAAGGAAGCAAGCATACCTTTATCTGTACTGCTGTCATGCAAGGTGAAGAAAGGCAGGCCAGGACCTGTCATTAACATAATATTAATACAGTTGTCTCCATTTTTAATTAAGACATCTAGCAAATCCAGTCATCTTTAAAAATTATAATAATGTATTTTAATCCAGTCCAGATTAGAGATGTAAAATTTCCAGAAATTTTGAAGCTGGGGGGGGGACCAGAAATTTTTGGAAAAATTGAAAACAATGCTACATTAGCACTCCCCCCCTTTACAGCTTGAAAGCCATTCTGTTACTTTAGGAACATAAAATATGACTATGGAGAATTTGTCGTGGCATAAAATTATCACAAGTAACATATTAAAACATAGTGTGCCCAAATAATTATTACAAACAGAATTTACTTTTAAAATGATATTCATTTGTAATTATAGTAGTAATTAAATTGTTATTTACACAAAGGTTATAAACTAATGTAGCTAAATGATTCAATTTTCTCGAATCAGATAAATGTAAACTTTTACCAAACATACCCACCCACATGCAAGAACAAAAGTGAAACCTTTTTCTTTTTCTTGTGACAATAGCAGCACCTCCTAAAGGAAGAAATGCATCTTGTTCTTGCACTGGAGATTTCAGTTTGTAACCTAGGACTCAGTGCACAGAAATTAGAATAATCTGATACTATGCATATTTTTAGAAATGATTTGGAAATATTTGAACAACCTGTCTTAAATTTTATTCATCATGTTAAAATAAAACATTCCATAATCATTTTTTCGTTTTCTTTTTTTCAATTTTTCCAAATTTCCAGGGGAAACCCCCCAAAAAGGCTTCAAGAAAAAACACACACAGAAACATGTTTTTCCCCCAATTTTTTTCCAGTTTTTTTCCGAGCCTTCACATCTCTAGTCCAGATCACAGTTATGTCTGGGATATCCCAGGCAGTGGAAATGAGCACTAAAATCACCTTCACACAATCTTTAAAGATTTGGAATAATTCAAAGCAATTTATCAATTAAAAACAAAAAAACAGCAATGACGAACAATCCCAAAATTTCTAACTTTTTCAGACACAGTTTACAACGATCCACACTGATTTTCTCCCCATGTTAAAAAAAGGTGGGGCAACTAGGATCTCGATTGCGCATGCAAAAGAAACCCATTTTCAATACATTTAGTTTCAAATGAGTCAATGCTAAACTCTGTCCTAAAGCAATCTGGCTCATTTTTGCAAAGGTCAGGTGCATCCAGGTCAGGACATTTGACTGTGATTCCCAAGTGTTGCTGATTTTCTGCTTTTTAGCTGAACCCATTTCCAGGGTCTCACTCTGGGAAAACCTCACCCTGCAACACTGTCCATAATTAACTATTTTAAATGCCAAGGCTCCAGTTTCCCTTCATCTTTTACCTGTCCCTTCTCCTACACAAATAGTCCATGGGCCATGGGCCAACCGGAGGGAAGCATCTCCCTTGGATCTTGAGCTGCTCCATGTCCTGCACTCATTCTAGGCGGCAAAAGCAGTAAAACCCTGCTCACCTTTCAAAGACATCCCATTTCGAGGCAATGTAGAAGTCAGACATTGTGGCACTTGTACTATATATGGAACTTTTTAGAACATGTTCACAGTGAACAGCAATTGTAACAGTTCTGGACTTGGGCCCAGAAAAAATAAGAGAGTAAAAAAATGGAAGAAGGAATTGCTATATTTATTGTGCATGTAAAATATCCAGAAATACTCTGGAGCAAACAGCCACCATTGGAGCAAATTCATGCTGATTTGCTTTGCTTGTTGATTAGGTAATCAAACTGCACTTTTGAGGATTCCCAAATCCCTCTCCTCCAGTCCCCATACCCAGGTACTTAAACTGGTGGTGAGATTTGTTCTTCTAAATTATAGGAGGGATTCTTAAGGGTTATATTAATGAATTTACAGTCAAATAACTTCAGTGCAATCACACAGCAGGATGCAGAACTCATAGACCTACAGGTGAAATTGATTAAGTTTAGTTGGTGTGGTTGTTGTTAATGGTGACTTCATCAAGGAAACAAATGAGATTTTATTCTTATTGTGTTGTTATTCATATTTGTTGTTGTTGTGTCATTACAGTCATGACTGACTCTTCATGACCCCATGTCCATGAAGTTTTCTTGGCAGGAATACTGGAGTGGCTTGCCAGTTCCTACTCCAGGCGACTACAGCACCTGGTATTCCCTGGTGGTCACCCATCCAAGTACTAACCAGGCTGACCCTGCTTAGCTTCCGAGATTGGATGTGCTCAGGGCATCTAGGCTTTCAATAAATATGATGGGGGGAGATAGGTATTTAATGCCATGCTTAAATGGTACATGACATAATTACTGATTGCTAATTATCACCATGGTTCAGGGAGGTAATAAATAAGCTCATAACCTGATGAAGAAATTCATAATTTATAAGCTACAGAGCCCTCTTGAGACTCAAATGAGAATACAGATACCCAACGCCCCCCCCTATGATTGGCAGGCAGCACGAACTAAACTTTGTCTAGTTGGTAGGATCCCAAAAAGCAAGTCACATTTCTGTCAGATATGAGTTGGCTGTACTCACCATAGCAATTCAGCTTATAATATTTTGCATCTGCGCTGAAGGATACCGAATAATATTGACACCTTTCTTTGTCTAAATTACAGCTAATGCATGTCTTTGCTGCACTATTTCTTAATTCCACTCTATGTGAATAATAAAAAGAGAAAGGCAGATTAATATTCCATATATCACTTATTAAGTAACTGTTTTATCAAGACTTCACACGAAAGTGTCTGGGATTAACATAAATTCATAGCAGAAGGGTATTCCGAGTGTTATTCTCCACCCCTCACAATGGATTGATTTTCTTTTTGCATGCTCTTTGTAGCTTTAATGTTACCCCTCTTCTAATTCCCTGTTCTTAACTTGAATATGTTTTTAACATTCTCTAGGCTGTATTTTGTCCCTATTTACTGCAAGCCACCTTGGGTCCTTTTCCAAGGAGAAAGATGGGGTAAAAGTATTCTAAATAAATAAATAAATAAATAGACACTTTTGCTTCACAAACCTGTTTTTAAACAAAATAAAGTCAAACAAGGATTAAGTAATGCAAAAAAAGTATTTCAATATAATTTTCAAATCCTTCTCAGCTGCACTGCTGTGGGAGTTATACATCCTCCATTCACATTTCTGCCCAGTTCTCTTTCATATGTTTATATGATCTTTATGCAGGTTTGCTGTATTATTTTCAGATTGGTGCTTTTAATTTAGGAAGAACCTCTAAAGTGAAATGCATTGCCATTCATTGTTTCTCTATTTTGTGACACTAATGACAGACATCACTATCAGAACTTCTTCTCTTCCAGCATCCTCTACCCTTCCAGTTACATCATTGCCATTAGGGGGGGAAAGGAACATTTCAAATGCCTTTGTTCAGACATTTGAATCAGACCTACCACTTTCCTATTAAGAAAGTGATGATGGAGGGGGCCCTGCTGCTCCCCTATAATGGATGCAAGCTCATTTTCTCCACATGGAAAGCAGAAGGTCTGCAGGACAGAGGTTCCTACCCATGAACAAGAACCCATGACCCATTATAAGAATATAGGTAGTGGTGGAGAACCTTCAGTGCTCCAGATGTTTTGGACTACAACTGTGGGAGTTATGATCCAGAACATCTGGAGCACCGAAGGTTCACCACCACTGGTATAGGAGGTTGGCAGCTCTATGCTCCCATCTAACTGCAGCAAGCTTGTGCATGAAGAGGCACAAGAATGGAACATTTGAATTAAACCAAGTGTGCCAATTTCAGACTTCTTGCAATAACTTGGTTCAATGCTGGCTGCTCCCAACCTCTTTGTTCTTTTCAGAATGTGGAGAAAGAGCAACATGTGTGAAGACCAGAAGGTGCAATTTGATCATCTTGCTTTGGACGCAATATTAGACAGCTTTGGCTCTAGTGAGTGGGGTGGGGTGACTCAGTGGACTAGAGCACTGACACAGTTGGCTGCAAAGTCAGCAGCTCGGCAGTTTGAATCCTGGGTGCCATGCAGCAGAGTAAGCTCCTGCTGTTAACCCCAGCTCCTGCCAACCTAGCAGTTCGAAAGCATGTAAATGCAAATAGATGAATAGGTACCACTGTAAAAAGTGGGAAGGTAAAACAGTGTTCTGTGCAGCCATGCTGTCCACATGGCCACGGACATACACAACACGGGCTCATTGGCTTGAAAACAGAGATGAACACTGCCCCTAGAATCAGTCATGACTAGCATACATGTGCTGGGGGAACCTTTTCCATTTTATGGCTCTATTGTCCAGACTAAAGAATCATGCAGTACTCAATTCTATCCCCTGCCCATACTCACTCCTTTCAGATGTTGTGTCTATCTCAAGTGTGTTTTCTTTTTCTTCCCCTGCAAAGGCATACTGCTAGATTGGCTGGATTCTTTTAAGAGTTTATCACCACTTCAGAATCTCAAAACAACATCGATCCATCATTTAACTGTAGGATTTTAGAGAATGTCCAGAGTCCTAGGTGTTAGTTATTCCAGATTAAATATAATGGCATGAACTGCAGTGCTGTTATTTAAGGAATGGCTGCTTGTATCTCTTCTTGTGCACCAATTCATGCAACCAGCACAAGACAAGACATAGAAGCACTGGCGTGGTAATGGGTGGCAATTTGCTGCTGCAGTTCCCACTACCGCACTTGTGCTAACAAACCTCACCAGTAGGATTTTGACCAATGTGTTAAAAAAATTAAAAATCTGGCACTTGATTAATTTTTCTTAACAATTTCCTTGGCATATACAGGCTGAAATCTTTTTGCTTGGCATAGGAAATCGGAATCAGTGGAGATCCGGTGAGTCAGCTCCTCAGTGAGTTCCATTGATTCAAACATGACCACTCCAGTTGTGGCTTGCTATGCTAAGCAATAAGATTTCAGCAACTGTATAGCAGACCTGTGGTTCACAATAACTTACTTATAAAGATTTCTCACTCCTGGCATATTTTCAAATTCATTACTGATAAAGTATCTGTGAAGGAAACAAATGGGTTAGTGATCAGATTTGTATCACCAATTAGCAAACTGGCAAATTTACAATTCAAATGCTTGTGAAATAGAATTATATTTATAATGCTACTAGAAAGGGAGAGTGCAATAAAACCTAGAAAAAGTACAGCGAGCAACCCCTCAAAGAGCTGGCATTATGTGCATACAAGGGAAATCAGTCTCACATGACCAGTTTCATCATAAGTAAATAAATGGCCAGCAGGGTGAAGGCAAGGCTGCTGGATCAGGAAAAATGTTCATCTGACTGCCCTCACACAACTGCATAAGCAAAACAGGGTCTTAGCCAATACAGACTTCTCAGTACAAACCCATTAGAGTATCTTGAACAAATTGATTGATTACATCTCACTCTTGAGCTTTTGTGTTGTTGCAGTGGTTGTCATTGATTGAGCTCTTTAAGCAGGTCCACAACTTAGGTCTGGGTTACCCAGGGCACAGGAGGGGTGCCCTGGGTGGCTATGGATTCTGCTTCCCCCTATCCAGAGTATAGAGCAAAAATACCATTTTGTCATTTTGGTCTCCCCAACCCCCACCCCCATGTGGCACCTGGGACACATGCCCCCCTGCCCCCTACTTGGGGCCCTGTCTACAAGGATTAGAGAAATTACTAGAGATGGGTACGAAATGGAAATATAGCATTTCATGTCATTAGTGGTTTTGTTTCCCTTCATTTGTAACAAATTTTTAAAGAAACAAAATGAAATGAAACGCTATGCTGCCCTGGGTCTTAGAGACACCAAAATGGTAGAGAGGAGCTTCCTCAAGCTCTTCCCTCTAAGCCCTCTAAATTTTGAGAGGTTTGGGGCTCATGTGGCTGAGTTATTAAGCTCCAAAGGGAGTGTCCCTAGGAAAAAACCTTTCTAATTGAATCAGGAAGCTGCAATAGCCCTCCCCCCCCCACGGGCAAGCGATTAGCGGCTTCGCTTCTGAATCCTGACCCAATTAGAGAGATTTCTTCCTAAGGGCACCCCTTTGGAATGTAATAACTTAGTCCCCTGATACCCAAAGCTCTCTAAATTAAGGAGGCTTTCAGGGAAAAGCTTGAGGAAGCTCCCCAGTGATTTTGGTGCCAATACATGGCTGTGATCCATACTTTCGAGTACATAAACATAAACAAAATTATGTCCCCCAAAATAGGATTCACAGCCATGTATCAGCATGGAAATCACAGTGTAGCTTCATTAGACTATTCACTGTAAGCCCCCCCCCCTCATTTGGAGAGGGTTGGGGGTCAGGGGGCTGAGTTTTTAAGTTCCAGATGGGATGCCTCTAGGAAAAAATCGAATTGAATCAGGATTCGGAAACGAAGCCGCTAATCGCTCACCCGCAAGGGAACTATTGCGGCTTCCTGATTCAATTAGAAATATTTTTTTCCTAGGGGTACCTCCTTTGGAGCTAAATACCTCATCCCCCTAAGCCCAAAACCTCTACAAATTTGAGGGACTTACACATTTTGGGTTTTGTGCCCATCTCTAGAAATTACTCTACAAGACATTTATTGAATGTAAAAAAAAATAACTCAATTGGATCCCTGGAGCCAGAGGTTGCTAGTTCAGTTCCTCACTGCACCTCCTATGAGGCAAGTGAATATGTGTGGTCTTGGGCATCTATGATATATGTTACATCAATGGATGGCTTCAGTGACATTCAATGTGCCATATTCTAGTACAACAGCAGATTCAATTCCTTCAGTACATCAGGTCCCAGTTCAACCATAATGAGGGACAGTGAAAATGCAGTGGGCTTTCATCTGACTGTGGAGCCCCAAGTTGAGTCTGATTTCTCACTGTGCCTCCTGTGAGTACAGCCACTGGTGTGACCTTGGGCAATCTGCACAGTCCCAGGACACCTCGAGAAGAAGGGAATGGGAAGCCACCTCTGAGTACTCTCTACCTGGGAAACCCTGGAAAGGGTTGTCATAAGTCAGAATTGACTTGATGGCATTTAATTCATTCATTAATTTAATTAGTTGCTAATTTCAATATATTCCACTAGGGAAGGGCTAGTGGCTTTTATTTATTAAGAGGAATGCAGATTCAACCCATGTGGAAGACATGATCCAATTGTCTTTGATCTGAACGGGACTTTCTGCTAGTTCTAACAGGAAACTTCAGCCACCCCTGCACTGGGCAACTGAAGAAGTCACCTCGGATGGCAAATACTAACTTAGTAGTTTAGAGCCAGAGGTTGGAAGTTCAATTCCCCACTGTGCCTTCTTGAAAGGGGCTGGAGTCAATGATCCACTGGGTCCCTTCCAGCTTTGAAATTCTAAGAGGAGGAGGAGGATGACAGCCACCAGCAAGGTCTTTAAAGAGAAAGCTATGTCTGTCACAGAACCTGCCCAGCGTGGCCTTGGTAGCCAAATGGGCTGTGGGATGGAATTTAACATCTCAGAAGCTACCTTGTTGCCATAGAGTGTGATGGAAGATACTATCGCATCACCCCTGCTAAAAAAAAAAAAGATTTAACATTTTTACATGGAGAACAAGGGACTATCTTTGTTTCTTGCTTCAAGCAGCATAATGCCTTGGGCTAGCCATGTCTAGGCCAAATAAGCTTGAGTAGCAGAGCATAGGACAGTATTCATTTCATACGGTAACTTGTAATCTATTCCCAGGTTATCATGATAGAACAAAAACACAATTCCATGGAACTATACAAAAAGTAATTCTGCAGTTTCACAGCAAAGGCAAGGCACTTTATGCAAATGGAGAAATAATTCTAGGAGATACAGGTGAAACTCAAAAAATTAGAATATCGTGCAAAATTTCATTTATTTCAGTAATGCAACTTTAAAGGTGAAACTAATATATGAAATAGACTCATTTCATGGAAAGTGAGATAGTTCAAGCCTTAATTTGTTATAATTGTGATGATTATGGCATACGGCTTATGAAAGCCCTAAATTCACAATCTCAGACAATTACAATAGTGTGAAAAGGTTCAATATACTAGACTCAAAGTGCCCCACTCTATTCAGCTAATTAATCAATAACACCTGCCAACGGTTCCTGAGCCTTAAATGGTCTCTCAAGCTGGATCAGTAGGAATCACAATCATGGAAAAGACTGCTGTCCTGACAGTTGTGCAGAAAACCATCGTTGACACTCTCCATAAGGAGGGAAAGCCCCAAAAGGTAATTGCAAAAGAAGTGGGATGTTCCCAAAGTGCTGTATCAAAGCACATTAATAGAAAGTTATGTGGAAGGGGAAAGTGTGGAAGAAAAAAGTGCACAAGCAGCAGGGGTGACCACAGCCTGGAGAAGACTGTCAGGAAAAGGCCATTCAAAAGTGTTGAGGACTTTCACAAGGAGGTGATGGAGGCTGGTGTTAATGCATCAAGAGCCACCACACAGAGACGGATCCTGGACATGGGCTTCAAATGTTGTATTCCTCTTGTCAAGATGCTCCTGAACAATGAACAACATCAAAAGTGCCTTACCTGGGCTAAAGAAAAAAGAACTGGTCTGTTGCTCAGTGATACAAAGTCCTCTTTTCTGATGAGAACAATTTTTGCATCTGATTTAGAAATCAAGGACCCAGAGTCTGAATGAAGAATGGAGAGGCACAAAATGCAAGATACTTGAAGTCAATGTGAAGTTTCCACAGTCTGTGTTGATTTGGGAAGCCATGTCATCTGCTGGGGTTGGTCCACTGTGCTTCATTAAGTCCAGTGTCAACGCAGCTGTCTACCAGGAGATTTTGGAGCACTTCATGCTTCCTTTCACAGATAGACATGGGCATGACCAGAAAAAATGACGTTTCGAGTTTTTGTTTGTTGGAACAGATCCGTTTCGGGTCGTTTCCATTTGTCGCAAAATTTTTCAAAAATTTGTCGTTTCCGTTTGTCGTTTCCACCGCGATTTAGCGCGATTTGACTTCCCAGAGCATAGGGGCGTCCCACAATCAGGGCTGGCGCTAGGTGTTTTTGCGCCCTAGGCGGCAGGCGGGGCAGGGGGCGGGCGAGCAGGTGGGCGGCAGCCGCGGGCGGGCAAGTGGGCGGGCGGCGGCGTGGGTGGACGGGCAAGTGGGCAGTTAGGATATCACTTAGGATAGAGGTTCTGTTCTTGGCTTGCACCCCAAATGTGTGTGTGCAAGCAAATTGAAGTTTGGAAAATAGAAAATAAATGGTAGTATATATTTTTTAAATAAATCCACACCTCCCACTCCCAGTCGAACCTCACCCTTTATCCAATATCAGAAAAAAATCCTCACAAACTGCCAGAGAAGAAATAAAGAATAAACTGCTATTTGCTTCAGCAGACAAAGCTGCAGGGAATCAAAGAAATTATTTTCTAAATTCAATTCCCTCCCTGTCTGCCTAACTTAAATCCTAAAGCCTCCAGCCTCCCTCCTCAATCTCGATCGGATCATACCAGCACCAGCAGCCAGCCCTCCTCCCTCAACCACATCCATACAGCCGACTGCGATTTCTGGAAGGTGCCTCGGCTTTTTATGCCCTCCGAGACATCCAGAAGTGTCAGTCAAAACCCTGGCGATGCCATTGGTGGAATGGTTCAAAAAATTTGCATGGTCCCATCCCATGCCCAGCTCAAATGGACAGGTCCAAAAAAATAAAAAATAAAATAAAATAAAATAAAATCAATACGACGTTTTATTGATATAAAAAAACCCACTGCTGCTGCTATTAAAATTCAGGCATTTAAAATAAATAAATTTCACATGTTTCTGTGGTGATTTGGTGTGTTTTTTGACCACAATTTCAAAAGAAAAATTGTGGTCGCCATTTTGGATCCGCCCGCCCCCCCACCGCATGGCATGCAGCGAGACAGACGACGAGGATGACCCCCGCCCCCAGCCTGGTGCAAGCAGCCCAGGACAGGAGAGGGGGGGAAGGCTGGGGACCCCCTCCCAGAAACCACCCCTCTGGTAGGTGTCCTCAGGCAGGCATATTTTCGCCTGCTTTTTTGGCCAGGAGTTGTTTTTTTTTTTTTTTTTTTTTACTTTTTAAAACTTTTTTTCTGTGCTGCCATTGCTTGGCATCGCGCGATCGCTGCAATGCCATTAACGACAACGAAAAACCCGACCCAATTTTTCTTTTTTCGGGTCGGGTTCAAGCTGGAGCGGCGTAATTATTGTTACCGTTTCCGTTACGTAACGGAAATGATAATCGAAAACGGAAATGACAATTTCGCCACTCCGTGCCCATGTCTATTCACAGACGAGCTTTATGGGGAAGCTTGACTTCATTTTCCAGCAGGACTTGGCACCTGCCCACACTGTCAAAAGTACTAAACCTGGTTCAGTGACCATGGGATTACTGTGCTTCATTGGTCAGCAAACTCGCCAGACCTGAACCCCATAGAGAATCTATGGAGCACTGCCAAGCGAAAGATGAGAGATATGAGACCGAACAATGCAGAAGAGCTGAAGGCCACTATGGAAGCATCCTGGTATTCCAAAACAACTCAGCAGTGCCACCGGTTGATAGCATCCATGCCAGGCCACATTAAGGCAGTAACTGATGCAAAAGGGGTCCAAACCAAGTACTGAGTACATATGCATGCTTATACTTTTCAGAGGTCTGATACTGTTCTATTTACAATCCTTGTGTCATTGATGTCATGTAATATTCTAACTGTCTGACATTGTGTATTTGGGGTTTCATAAGATGTAAGCCATAATCACCACAATTACAACCAATTAACACTTGAACTATCTTGCTTTGCATGTAATGAATCTATCTCATATATTAGCTTCACCTTTAAAGTTGCATTACTGAAATAAACAAACTTTGGCATGATATTCTAATTGTTTGAGTGTCACCTGTAGATATTAACTAATTGTATTGTTTAAGGTCTCTCTTAATTCCAAGATGCGAACATATAAATCATTCAGTGGATACTCACATATGGTCATTTGTTAGAGCAGCAATGCTGATCACCTCCCATGTTCCACTTGTAATGGGTGTTGCCTTCTAAAATACAAAGTAAAAATAGGTAAAAGGTTATTCTGTAATCGCCATGATACAAGAACACACATCTGCGATATATACTTTACTTACTCCTGTGCTGTCAATGTAATGAATGTGCATATATCCATTTGTATCACTGATGATTTTGTAATAGCTCTCCTTATCAGTGGCAAAGTAAGGTTCAGATGGCTGGAACTAGAGGGAGAAAAACAAACTGTTCTCAGCTTTGGAAATTCTCTTTGTTAAGTCTATAGATGATGTGATATGAACAGCGACTTCAAATGAAAAATGAACATCAATTCATCGATCCAGCTTTAAAATCTATCCACTTAACACAACTCCTTTCAGCGATGGTTCTACTGAGAAAATGAAGACTGAAGATCCAGCCCACTAGTAAATATCTTCTGAATGGAGTTCAATGCACACATTGTTGAATCCACCTTCATTAAACTTTGTGTTACTTGTGAATACTTGGGCTACAGTTGTGCTTTTAAGTTGCAAAAATATTATTACCCAGCACAAAAGTCTTTTAAGAGAAGTCTCATCGTGATAAATGTCCCCCTTTTTTGAAATCAGGATATTATCTTTTTACATGCCTCTTTTATTATCTTTTTGTCTTCAGTACTGATCAGCCCTCTTTCTCTACTCAATATTGTGTTTATCGCTGATGTCATTTTTGGGCAATTCTGGTTACGTTCAATGCTTCCTTCCTTTGACCCCCAAGTTGATTTTTCTTGTGGATCAACAAGACCTTAAGGGGAAAGGGGGGGGGGGTTCCTGACACCCAGGCTATGGTATGAGGGCACATACCATAGCAATTGAGTATATAATGCAAACATGAAGCAAAAAAGCCCCAACCATCCTCTACCTTGCTAGCTCCTAGTACACTTACACCTCCTTTCTTTCACGTTCCTTTGCATAACCGATCACAACATATGCAGTCTGTTTATCACATTGCTCCACTGAACCTTTATGGTGCAGAAGCAAAATGTGTTAGCTCTCTAAGGTCTTTCCTTGCTGGAACAAGTTTGACAGCAGGTGGGATCATCTCCCATCTTTCTAGTGCAGGTTTTATTATCCCTGCTGCTTTCTTCCTCACATTACTTTTGAAACATTTCTTTCAGACAGAAAAAAATAAGGTAAAGAGAAATTGTTTGTTGAAAGAAAAGGAACCTTGTTGCATACAACAACAACAACAACAACAACAACAACAACAACAACCCATGACCACCACCACCTCACATACATAAAATGAAACCCCTTGGCATCACATTACAGAAGACAAGCTCTGGAAGGTAGCACTGGGATCACCAAGTCCAACGAGAACGTAAGCCTTCCTGGTGGATAGCCATCTACCACACAGCTATACTGTCACAGATTGATGTCTCAGAAACAAAATCTGACCAATGTATCAGCAACATTTTTAAAAAATACATTTTTTAAAGCACACAGGACAAAAACATTAGGCAATATATTGCCAATGGACTTTTATAATTTTCCTTTCAAATCACATTTATTGCAACTGTATTCTTTTCTGCAAGATGCTTCATAGGAAGTTTACTCACTGAGAGTAGATTTATCTTACATGACTATGTGGTTCAGGTGAAAGGCTGAACTGGAGGGGGAAATGTTAGGGAGGTTGGGGAAGGAAAAATACTGCAGTACTTTAAGGACAGTCTTATTTCACTGAGAGATCTGACTTATGGAAGTCCACCACCTCAGATACCGAAGTACAAAGACAAGACCAGGTAAGGACGCAGATAACAGACAGAGTATTTGTACTCTAGTTTCTGAGGCAGTGGACGTTGACCCGTGAAAGCTCACATTAAAATGAAATTGTTAGTCATTAAAGTGTTGTAATACTTTGTGGCTTTCTTCTTCTCTCCCACCCACCCCACCCCACTTTTTCTTTCCTTTTGCCTCTGTGTTCATTTTCACTAACACAACTACATCTCTCAAAACTGGTCACTGCAGAGGAATGCGCCTGGCAGCCCCTCTACCTTGTATTTACCCTGTGTTCTAATTGGGGCACTTGTTTGACAGAACTTTAACAACAGATTGGAACCCGAGTGACAATATTTTAAATATTCTGTTGGACAAGCACCTTGAAGTGCTGAACAGTCAAAGAAGGGCTTTTATGTAGCTAGCCACACAAAAAGCAAACAAAATGCATATATAGGAACTATTCTCAACTCTACTATGTTCAACTCTACCAGATAAATGACTCATACTAGACCAGGTGTGAGGAAGAAATTAGTAGTAACAATCTCCTTCCCCCACCCCAAAGTGCCCCTACCCAACTGTCCTTAGTAATGGGCAAGCTCTGGGGTAACCTGTGATGTGAAGGACAGGAATCAATGTGAAATTGGTGTAAGAAGATCCTCCTCTGTTCAAACCACGCAGTGTCCATGTCTAATATTACACAAATCTGCAGTGTAAGATTTTTATTTGGTCCCTCAGCAATTTTTATCATAAAATAGACAGTTTATACATAAACTTACTCTGCCGATCCAACCTGTATGACTTTCTTCAGTACGCCATTTATTCTGAGAAGGAGAAAGAAAGAAAAACATTCTCATTATTATAGTAGGTTTTAGGGATGGGCACGAAACAGAACAATAATGTTTCGTTTCATTTCATTTTGTGCTCACTCCCATTTTGCTTTGTTTCACTTCTTACTTTTTTTTAAATTTTGTACAAAACAAAATGAAACAAAATGAAATGGCTCCCCTGGGTCCTAGAGGCACCAGATTTGGTGCCCGGGACTCTGGAAGCCATTTTTAAAGGGCTCCTACTGCGCTGTTATTGGATGGAGCCCTTTCAGCACCAGGGGATCCCCCAGTACTGAATGGGCTAGGTTTAAAGGGGTCCAGCCATTGACAGCTCAGCAGGAGCCTGAAAATGATGGAACAAAATGGTTCGTTTCAATGGGAAAATGACTGTTTCATTTGGTCTATAATGAAATGCTGCTTCCTCATTTTGTTTTGTTTTGTTTCATTTTGTTACATAATGAAATGACAAAATAGCATTTCATTTTTCATTTCCTGCCCATCCCTAGTAGGCTTCCAGCAATTAACCCTGCTCCTTCCTGAATCTAATGCCAATATGTACACACCCAGCCACCCCAAAAAGGTGTTATTCAAGTGTTCTTAGATAAAGTTGATGCCTTTTAATACCTCTGGACATTGCCATGTTCCATTTCCTTCAGAATAGTCACAGATTGTGAGAAGAGAAAAGTTCTGAATCCTTTTCAACCACTGTAAACAGATTCTTTCATTGGTCACCCATGTCACCACACTCAGATAGTGATCCCTGAAAATAAAGAGAGAACGTAAAGTATTCTAAAATGGTTACTATTTGCATTTCAATACATTCACAGTATTACAGAAGTTACTTTATCTGGTTTATATCCATTGGTCTTTTGATAATGCTGTCAGAATACTAACTTCATTCAATTTTTCAGAACAACAGTATCAAAACCTTATAGTTTATGAATGTGGGGTATTGTGCTTCTGTGTTCACAATTCAAAACACCAGGAAAGGGGTAGGTACTGCTGCATAGGAAAGGGCAGCTTAAATGTTGACAATGCCAATGGCAGCAGTTAAGACAGTCTACAGGACACCGTCTTGTTCTCATTCACAAATGTGGTTACTTCACGCCCTACTTCGTTCCACAATTATATTCGTTCCGTGACAGCGTTGGATGGTCATGTGGTTTTGTCCCTGTTCAATCCCTGTTTTCATTTACCCACAGGCGCGATTACTTGTATTGTGACAACTGTTACTTCACGTCCTTGTTTTGTGACAACTACTGGATTTCCCTGGCTTTGTTTAGCCTTTTGTTTATTGTCAGGCTTCTGTTTTTCGATATTTTGAATCCCCACTGTGGGCACATGGGCTGTCTTGGGAAGCCCAGCAGGAGGAGCTGGGCGAGCAATCACCACTTGCTGTGGGTGAGCGGTGGCGGTGGCATGGGCGGTGGGTGAGACACCCTTGCTCTGAACTCAGCAGTCTGTGGGCTGGCAGGCGAGCAGGCAAGGAGAGCTCAGCCCCGCCTCCGGGACCCGAGGAGGACGGACCCACGCCTGACAATGGCTCTCCGCCTGTCCCTTCAAGAGCTGCCTTCTCCTGCAGGGACAGGTGGGCAGCCGAGCCTGGCCTGGCCCAGGAGTTCCAGTCGGCTTTCTTGGTTGTCGGACTATTCCTAGAGTGAAAGGGGGAAACAGCTGTTGACATTGCTTCACATCCCTTGTCTTGGAACACGAACTGGGAACAAAGCGTGACAACAGAATTCCCCAGCCCAGGGGCAGGTATGGCTCATCAGGCTCTGTTCCTGCTTCAGGGGGCGTGGTTGGGATGAGATTCTGCTGTCACGCTATGGACGTGAAGTAACCTTTTTCCGTACTGGTCCCAAGCAGGACAGCAAAGAAGGACGAGAGGGACATGAAGTAACAAAGTGACAACAAGCAGGATGGAATCTCAGAAACTAACTCCTTTTTTCATCAGATAACCACTTCTCGCCCAAACACAAAGCAGTTGTCATGGCTATTGTACAAGCAACGTGAATGGCAGTGAGCAGAACAGGGTATCAGTGTAGACTTTCTTGACTGCTACCATGGGTATTGTCAATATTTAGGCTGCTCTTTGCTATGCGATGCTTGAGAACATTTTTCTTGCTTGCAGCAGAAGCACAATATTATGCTGCAATATCAAGGCATTTCCTGTCATTTTTGAATTGTGGACGCAGAGGCATAGTATCTCATATTCATAAATGGAATGTCAGGAACCCAGCACTAAGGACTGGGACAAACACAATTACTTAAGAGTTTTTGTAACGCAAATATACTTTGAACATGCCTTTAAAAACTGTATGCTACTTCCCTAGAGTTTCATGGCAAAATGTCCCTTTCTGAAGTACTGTCACTCTAGTACTTTCTTTTTTAAAAGCTAGGTTTATATATTTATTTATTACTTTTAAAAATATTTTCTTTTGGTTCTGTTTCTGTTAACTTTCATTGCCTTATGTAATGCACTTCCCCCACTCCACAAACATGAAATTTCTATTTTACAGGTTCTCTGGAGTTAAAGATGAAACTTATTTTCTGCTCTTCTAAACTATAAGTGAATATCAATATTAAAACAAACATTGATGGAGCAAAGAAAATGAAGATTAAAAGCTCCAGGGACAGTGTGGCAGGAATTGTATTGGTTTTCTCACATTATTAGTCCCTGCTGCATATTCCATATTTTGCATAACTCTTGATAACTTCACAGGTTCTAATATAATGGTTTTAACCATTTCATGTTTTAAATTTGTGTTTTAAACTTTTTGGTTTTGAATTGTTTTAAACAAGAACCACCAGGATAGCTCAGTACTTTAGGTATCTGGATGTGGGCTCAAAGGTTGGACGTTGGATTCCCTACTGTGCTTCTTTGAAGGGCATTGGATTCAATGATCCATAGGCCCTCTTCCAACTCTGCAATTCTAAGATAATGATGAATTATATACATATTACACACCCTATAAAAACAGGTACAAGTAGACATGTAACAGTACAGAAATTCCTACTCCCAATGAATGCTTAAAATCAAGCTTCAAAAACTATTTAAAAATCCTGTTTTAGGGACATTAACTTTTAACAACTAATATGCATTTAGCCACAGGAAGGAAGGAAGGAAGGAAGGAAGGAAGGAAGGAAGGAAGGAAGGAAGGAAGGAAGGAAGGAAGGAAGGAAGGAAGGATGGATGCTGGAAAAGTTACACTTTTCCTCCCAGCATACATAAATGCTTACTTAAGCATAAGATGCAGCCACAGATTAATAAGAATTACAGTGCTAAATTATAGTTTCAATACTTCACTCATTATGGGAAATTTCTAATGACAAAAGAGTGTCACCACTCTCATGACACCACTATATGGAAGCATGCTCAATTCCTGCTGGAAGAACATGTGCTACATAAAGCTGAAAATGTCATCAGCCCCAGCCATTTTTCATAAACGGAAGACTTTTGACTCCACTCTTCCCCAGAAAGGCTTGCACGGGATCTGTTTTATCCTGGGGAAGATCCTCAACTTCTAAAAATCACTGCTCCCAAGCGCAAGGTGGAGGTGATCTCAAGGGAGTCTTGGGATGTTCGGGGGAGGGGATTTAATGTATCAAAAAGGACTGTGGTTGATAACATCTTGAGCCTCACCCAATGTAAGTTATATTTTGATTCAGCCATAATATGCTTTCAGTTTGGTATATTATTAGTCAGTAGATGGAGCAAAATTTCAGCATTCCTATTCCTATACTGGCCAGAATTTTAGTTTAGTGCATAAAACAAAAGTTCTCATTCACATAATGACAACAAACCTTTTCTGGTGTTTTGTCCCATATTAAAATCTTAATCCTCTTATACTGTTATACTGTTCGGTGATTATATGGAACAGCAGCATTTTTATTTATTTTTGTTTGTTTGTTTGGGTTTCCCCCCAGATAAGTAGTCTGTAACATGATTCAAAGCAGGATGTATTGTGCTATTTAGACTCACCCTGATTTTATATTTGATGGTGCAGCTATTTCAGTGGCATTAACAATGGGAAGAGTGTGGGTATTCACGACAAACAGTCTTATGGTCGGATTTGTAGCACCTGCCTGGAGAGAGTTAGGGCATTTCACACCACAGTCTGTACATACACCAAGTGCTAATTATTGCAAAAAAATTAACTTCAAAATAATTAGTATCTTATGAACAGCATGAAATGTACGAAAAATATGTATAATTCAATAATTTTCAAAAGTACACAGGCCTCTGATAAAGACAGCAGAAAATATTTAACTTTATCCATCAATACTGATACACTTCTTACAAATATGTGAAAGAAATTACAGTAATTCAAAGTACTGCATGTTATATAAAGTATAATTGTTCCCTAACATTCATGAACAGCTGTGCTTTGGGAAAGAAATATTTCCAAATCACATAGGCTTTCTCTATTTGATTTCAGATAGTAAACAACCAATCTACCAATGGAATCAATACAAATGGAAACAAGAAACACTAAGAAGCTCAACGAGAGAGGAATCAAAAAAGCAATTTTTATGCTTCGTTTCACTGCCTTCTTTTCCCTCTGTTCAATAATGAAAAATGCACATGCATACTAGTAATGTCTGGCGCTAGGGGCGGCACTCATCTCTGTTTCCAAGCCAAAGAGCCAGTGTTGTGCATGTACGTGGCCATGTGGCCAACATGTCTGAATGCATTTCTGTGCATGGAACACTGTTTATCTTCCCGTTTTTTAAATGGAGGTACCTATTTATCTACTTGCATTTACATGCTTTTGAACTGCTAGGTTGGCAGCAGCTGGGGTTAACAGCAGGAGCTCGCTCCACTGCGTAGTACCCGGGATTCGAACTGCCGAGCTGCCGACTTTGCAGCCGACAATTTTAGAGCTCTAGCCCACTGAGCCACCACACCCCTTAGGGATATATATAGTAGGTAGTTTTTAAAACTCCTTTTAAAAAGGAAAAATATATTTTTGTGGGGGCAGAGTAGGGTTGCTATTTCAGCAAGAATGACCCTTCAGGATTCAACAGTTGGTAGGTGAGTGAGGCACTCAGACCTTGAAGGTTGCCTGTGTCTAGTGTACAGGGGAAAATATCTAGCTGGGTTAGAGGCACAAAATCTATATACAGTACCTTCATTTTAACATTCACTAAGGTTTATGTGTACACACACTAATAATTAATAATTAATAATAATAATAATAATAATAATAATAAAACTTTATTTTTATGTCACCTTTCTTCTGAGGGGACTGTCTATTTTGCTTTAAGGATGAAATCTTCTCATGAAAGGTAACATAACTCTTGGGAGAACAAAATGTGAAGCTTTGTGCACCCGTTTAAAACAAATGGATTTGTCTCAGCAAGAGCATTTGTGGATTATGTACAACTTCCTCAGGTGAAGCAGAAGCATAATAGCCAGCTTCAGAAGGATTTCCATACTGCACTGTTATATACAGTGGTACCTTGTATAAAGGAATTAATTCGTTTCAAATGAAATTTTGTTAAGCAAATTTTCCTTTATACAAATTTCCCATAGGAATGCATTCAAAACAGAGTGATCCCATTTTTATGTTGTACAGATTTGCCCCATAGGCGATTATGTTAAGCAAATTTCCCCTATCACCGGAATTTTTTATGTTGTACAAATTTTATGTTATACAAACCATTTGTTATACAAGGGTCCACTGTATCTGATAGTGATACTGAATTGGTACACTGTGCATTTGAGAAAACGAACTGTGATCCACAATAGCTCAAGCAAAACCAAAGAGGCCGCAAGGGATCCCTTTTTGTATTATAACAAAAGGATAGTTGACAACCAAAAGAGCAGGGTTTTATTTAAGAACCCGGACATTTGATTTGAGTTTCAGCATGACTGCATTTATGTCCCAGTAAAGTAGCACTGCAGCTTTGCTCTACACAGTGCATATTAGGAAAAGGTAAGAATTTATAACCTCCCTACTTCTCTCTCCACAATTGAAACGCATAGATCTCTCTTTCTCAAAAAGAACTGTGCAATGTAGAGGCTCGGTCAGATAATTCGACAAAATCTGGGAAGAAGTATCTCTTCTTTCAGTTCATTCAACTAAACATTCCAGAAACGTTAACATTCCCAAACCTTAACTTGTACTTATATTCCCTGTTTCCCTAGAAATAATGTAATACTTCAGTACTGCCAGATGCTATTGACTTAAGTCACAGTAATCACAGCAAGCTGTTGAGAGAGGCAGACAATATTTTTGTTAACAGTGACTGATTAAATGTGACTATTCTCTTAATCAAACTGCTTGACAACAATGTTTAATAAATAAAACAGACCTTGGGATACGGGATTCTAATGGTCTTTGGGTACTGTAACGTATCTTCTGAATAAAACGAGTACTCAATAACAGGAACTTCTGTATCATTGATCTCTGCATATGCTAAAAAAGTGCCATTTGGAGACCACCACAGAGCAGAATGTGTGCCAAACATTTCCTCTGAAAGAGATGCAAATGTGTTCTTTTGAAACAATCATTGTTAAGTTGGCTTCCATCTCTGAACATTGTTCTTATTAATTCATATACAACTTCAGATGGTAGTTTAGCTATGAACATTCAGCTAACCTGCTCTATATCGTGACCAATACAATACATGAAGTCTCGGGAATGCCTTTTTATGGAATTAAAGTGAAACAGAAATCAGACTTTGGTAATGAATGAAAACTGGGACAGACACATATCCACTGCCACATGTGAGGCTTGGATCTGAGAGATATGTCATAACAGATTTACAATCATGCTATGTATCTGTACTCAGCACGCCAGTTTATCATGAGCTTTGGCACTAGGGCCAATTGTACTTTTTGACTTTGGTTGCAGTTTTTAACAAGTCCCAGTTCATCCTCCTTAATAAGATACAGGCAAATGGAAAGAAACCAACAGTACTGTAGGGCCAAATAGGAAAGACATTTTAAAATATAAAGGAAAAAGCAGACATTATATATAAACACATTCACATACCTATTCAATCAGACGGAACCCTGCCCCATTTCAAAACAGGTTTTGTCCCACTTAAAATGCAGGAGGGGAACTGATGATTAGAGCTGCTCCACCTTCCCTTTGGATTCCACCTGACCTCCCTTTTCAACCCTGTTTTCCTGGCAGCATTCTTCTTTTTCAGCAGCATCCTTTCCAGAACCAGTGAAGGCAGAAATGGCACCTTGAACTTTGTCCTTTCAGCCTGACTTCCTTCTGCCTATTACAATTGATTGAAATAATAGTGCAATATCCACTACTACTGCATGCATGGCTTGGATCTGAAATATACTACATAAAATATTTACAATTATGCTATGGAATTGTCTTCAGCATTGGCTCAGAACAGAATTTGCCAATGCAAACAAACGATTTTCGCTGAATAGTTTATCTCCAAAAGATGAACATGCATAAGTAAGAAAAATGTTTGTGTCACTATAAATCACACGAATGTTCTCCTGAATCCCAAACAGATGGGAGAATCTGTGAGTAGGTAGTTTTTCTGTACAGGATCTGGGCATGCAGCCTTGTCTAGATATAGTCATGATGATCCCCTTGAAATATCTGGTGTGTTGCTCTGGGACAATCTGTAATCCAGCTTTTCCACTAGAGGCCCAGATGGTCTTGGTAGCTCAGACAGCCTTTCGACATCTTGGTGATGGCATGGGGACCACTGATTTACCCTCTTTGTGGCTGTATAGACTCATTACAAATGCACCTTCACCTTGGAAGAGGATGAACAAATCTCAGGGCAGCTCACCTATGCCAAGTGCCTGTCAGCACATTAGAAACTTTCGTTTCTTATCTGTAGCAAACCATAGTTTACTGTTTCTTCTAAATGTGGCAAGCAATAATTTGTTAACAAGCTAGAATCTTAAATCAGGATCTAAATTTGGGGTTTACCACAAGCTATGGCTTGCCAATTTAAATGTGAAAACTTTCCATCTCTTCCCTTTCCTGTGCAGGAGAAGAGAAACAAGAGGGGGGACTTTTTAAGCTTGCTGTTCACTGCAGCTTATTCTCATTACAGTAGTCTCCCGCTACATCACGGTTCATATATTACAGTCCTGATGTAGCATGGATTTTCATTTAGAGAGAGGTTACCTGCCTGGAGCCCCTCCTGTCCCCTGCTGCAGCCGGGATTCCACCCCACCCCCACCCCAATCCATTGCCATTTGCAAACAGGCTTCCTCCAGGAGCCTCTCCCCACCATCCCAGCTACCACTTTCTCCCTTGTCCCCAAAAAGGACTCCTACAGGGTGTCTTTCCCCTCCCTTGCTGTAGCCGGGATTCCACCACTGCCCCAATAACCTTGTTTCCAAAGATCTCCTCCACGGAGCCTCTCCATTCCCATTCTGTAGCCAGGATTTCCCCACTCCAATCACCTCATTTGCAAAAAAGATCTTCTGCATGGAGCCTCTCCCCACCCGTTCTGCACCCAGGAGACCTTTTTGCAAACGAGGTGATTGGGACAGGGGAAATCCTGGCTGCAGAAGGGGTGGGGAGAGGCTCCATAGGGGAGATCTCTTTGGAAATGAGGTGATTGGGGCGGGGGTGTGGAATCCCGGCTGCAGCAAGGGAGGGGTGGGGAGAGGATCCATGGAGGAAGCCTCTTTGGAAACAAGGCAATGGGAGGTGTCTGCATATGATAAATGGGGGACTACTGTATACCAAGACACAGTTATATCTGAGTTCAGCCACTATAAATTAAAAACAACAATAGGAGTCAGTTAAATGCTATAGAAGTTGAGAGAGACGATTTATTTTTATGTCATAGTTACCTTCATACACCCAGTCTGATAGCCCATTAAAAATCTTGTTTTCCTCTCCATTGTTGGTAATTTGCAAGTTGGGGCTATTTGGCGCTTCTTTCACATACAGGTTGTTATGCCAAACATAAGCCTAGCAAAAAAGAAAACATTAAAACAGTCACTATCAGATGAGACTAATTTTCAGTTTACTATGTGCCAACTGAATGCCTATTTGTCCTTTGACATGTCAATAAAGGGGAAGTCCTGCAAGAAAACTCAAGGTAGTCGTTCCATTCTCAACCCCCTGCCACTTTTCTCCCACTTCAAAAGTTAATCAATATTCCTTTCCTACTGCACAAGTTCAGGCTTTGTTTAGATGTCACGATGCTTATGGGGGGGGGGGGGGTGGCAGTGAAATTGGGTGAACAAAATCATGCCAAACTGAGCTCTTTTAACATTTTCAGTTTTTCAGCTGATTTCTAAGGTAGCTTTTCGTCTCTGTTCCTGAGGACATTTTAAAATAGGTCTTCAGGGTGAAGCAATTCAAACAATTGAAGGGACTGTTCAATCTTTTTGAGATTAACCTGGTTCTTTCTCCCTTACCCTTCCTCCTCACTTCTTTTTACTCACCCCATCCCTGGAATTCTGGCTAATCAATGGTTACATGACACTAAACTAGGTGGAGCTCTCCTGAATCTCAATCCCTCTCAGCCTAGTGATGCTGGGAATATTTTGGGGTACTCTTGCCCAGGTCGAACTGTATGCCCGGATTGCAGTGGTGTCCTGGGGCATAGGAAGTTTGGATGTGGCATCTCTCAGCGACTCCATCATCCCACCTCTTTCTAACATTCCCCTCCTGCTACTTTAGATTCTACAGGCAGCAGATTTACAGTAATTTGTGCTACTGGCAGATCACTTTGGGAACAGATCTCTGCAAGCAAAAAAGGCCTGTTCTTAATCTTACTCCTGTGTATCCAGTGCCTCTTAACCTAGGGTTTTATCACCCACCAATATTCAGTATGTTATTGAGTTATCAGGGGAGCTATCTTAGGAATTTCTCCTATTATAGTTTTTCCCTCAATATTGCTTGGGATATCTGCAGTTTTCAAGACTAGCCCATGCTTAAGGATATGCCTCTGTTACAATTATGGCTACATAAACACAGGAAGATGGACTTGGTGGACTGTTAATGTGGGCTGGATTGTGGTTAAACTGCTGTACTGCAACCAAAACTGTGTTCACGACCTAGGAATCCATCTTGGATGATGGCTCAAGGTTCACTCAACCTTCCAGCCTTCTGAGGTTGGCAAAATGAGTACCCAACTCACAGGGGTGGGGATGGGGAGCATGTAGCTTGCATAATTAAACTGCAAACTGCCCAGAGAGTACTATAAGCACTGTGGGGTGGTATATACGCAGCACACTTTTTGCTTTTGACTTTGCAGGACACTCACTAACCAATTTATGACCAACAGGTGACCAGGATATGTACTGGATATCTCTGGGAAGTGGGTTGTCAGTTATTAAACGCCTATATGGAAAAGAAAAAAGATAGCAGTCAATAAATATGATGCGACATATTTTGACATTATAACATTTCCATAATACAGGGAATGCTACCAACCTATTATCTAGATCGTAGACGTAATATGATGCATTGAACGAGTGTCTCCATACCTGCAACAGATGCATTTTCACATAAGGGAGGGAAAGTACCAAGAGAGGCCAGAAGATACATCAAACTCTTTATTTTTCCCTCTTTCCCCAAACACCACAATATTCCTGTTATCTGTATTAGATGAAATGACTTTAAGCCTGAAAGAATACTTTCCTCTTGAATGCAGTCCTTCCATAGGGGTTGTCAGAGCATTGTAGCAGTAAGGACTTCATCAAAACAATGCAAACATGTATACACTCAAGGCCAAGACATCCCAACCCATAAAACCTAACAGGTTGTCTATCTGCAAACATAACACTGAACTATGGTTTAGTGTTTTATGAGCAAGCTGATCAGCTTCCCACTCTCTACTGTATGAACACTATAAGAGCTGAAAACACTTCTGTTTTTAATTTTAAAGAGGTTCCTACAGTTTAGCATCACATATGAAATCTAAGGCTAATCTTGTAGAAAAATGCTTGTAGTAAACAAACTGATTTCACAACCCACAACCTTGTGTACAACTCCTGGATATGTCTGTTCTAAATGCATTAGTTACATTCTACAAGGGTCTGCATGTGAAAAGCTTTCGGAAACTTCACCTGGCCCCAAAATGCTGCAGCCAGATTATTGGCCAAGGCTGCTTATAAGGAACATGTGGTTTGTGTCTTCCGGTCACCTCAGCAACCTGACTGCCAATGCACTTCTCGTCCCAATTCATAGTCTTTATAAACCTACAGGGCTTGAGTCCAGATTATCATGGGGGGGGGAATACCTCTCCATATAAACCTTCCCTGGTTTGGGGGGAGGTTTTTCCCTTGATCCCATTGCCCTTAAATGTTGTGGACTTGAAAAGGGGACACTTTTCTGCAGATTCTTCTAAGTTGTGGAACATCTTTCCACAGGAGACTAGGTTGGCTCTCTCCTTCCTGTCCTTCCGCTGGTTTTACTTCAGTTCCATTGCACAACTGGAGACCAAAGCCAAGAAATCAAAATAATATATTAGGTGGCTTGTTGGAATCTAGGTTATGATATATTAATTAGTCACACTTTGCTGCTGTGAGGTGCACCATTGCCCTTCCACTGACATAACCACACAACAGAATTTTGGCTGCTATTTAGCACTTAGTAGGTGTAACTCTACTGAACAGATTCCCTTTCAGAGTACAGAAACATTTGTCATCTATGTCAGTGGTTCTCGACCTTGGATAGTCCAGAAACCTCATCCAGCACATCTGGTGGTGAAGGCTTCTGGGAAATGCAGTTCAAGAACACCAGAATTACCCAAGTGAAATCGCTGACAATGTTTTTACTATATCACTACCAACATTTGACAAATATGGGAATATGTGGAGCTTCTGTGCCCTACAAGATTTTCCTTCACACAGAACCCATTCACTCTGTTCTTAACGCAGCCCTATCACCTCGCTCTTACCCCAAACTCTTATTCCACCAGCCAATGTTCTTTGCAAAATACTCACATGTGTGTGTATATGCATACATAAAAACATACGAACACAAAGATTCCAAAATCTCTGCATGGTGTTTACCTTGTTCCAAAATCCTGATTATTGTAAAAAGGTCTATTTTTGCGGATGGAAACATGTAATTAGAAAAAAAGAGCCAATATTTGCTAATAATATTGCTGAAGTCTGATTCTGAATCAGGGAGGGAAGAGTCTACTGGTGTTTCACAGTGCAGAATACTTGTAGCTCTTACCCTAACCAGTCTGTCTATTGTACCCTAATCACTATTATGAAGAAATCCCACAAATGGCTCATCTGTGAAGCAACAGGTGAAAACATAGTATAGTACATTAAAAACCAGTTTCCAAACCTGATCTGTTCAAGCCTAAACTTTCTTCTGATGCAAAACAGATTAATGGAAATGGAAAAAAGTAGGTTTCAAATGTACCTTCACATAATTGTATCTCAGAAGAGCATATTTTTGGTCAGGTGACATTATAACTTCCGTACTGTTGTAACTGGCCTGTTGATAAAAGAACAAAAGGTTTGGAAGCAAATATATGATGTGTGTCTGTGCAGAAGAAAAATATTCCACCTACAACTGCATTAAGGGATTTAAATGCAAAATGGTGCATCTTAGTACATTGGGGCTCCTGACTACAGAGCCACGTACTGTGAGTTTGAATCCCCCTCCCCTTTTCCTCCCAGGAAAGAGGCTACCTGAGTGCAGTGACCACCCAAAGTGGGCATGGCTGATAAGCCTTGGGAAACTGCCTGGTCTCAGACCACCCATGGAAGGAGGGACTGGTAAACTAAGCTCTAAGCACCTAGAAAACCCTGGGAAGGGTCACAGTGACTGTGAATGAACCTGATAGCACATCATTGTTCTTAAACACACAGTATTCATAAAAAACTTACTAATGTCATGTTGTCTAAAATTGTCGTCTCTGATCCATTTTCAGCATTGATGAGAAGGACGTTGTTCTGCCTTATGTGAATATACTGGTGTCCTACAGAGGCAGGCAGAGGTCAACAGACATTCATTTGGTAACAGTAACCAATAATGATGATGTGATTATTATTTCTGCCTAACATTATATAGTAAATATAACATGCCCTACACAGGAGTGGGTTTTACATTAAACATACACTCACTACTGGCCATCCTTCTTTTATTCCTCAGAATAATGGTCGGCAGTGAGACTTGGAGCTGTTGCTATTGTGTGTTCGTTCACCAAGCAGAACCAAAGACAGACAGAGGGAGCTAAACCTTATAGATATGTGGATCCTTGGTAGAAGAAGTGCACATACCTCTGGTATCTGGAAAGACCAGCTTAATGAGCTATTGCAAAGCAAAGTATGTTGCTTATATAGTGCTTAATAGTGCTTAAACCACCCTCTGGGTGGTTTATAATTTAATTATGCAAGCTACATGTTGCCCCACCCCCACTCCCACCCCAGTGAGCTGGGTACTCAATTTATCAATGTGGAATGATGGAAGGCTGAATCAACCTTGAGCCAGTTTACTGATTCCATTTGGATCAAACTCAGGCCATGAGCAGAATTTTAACTGCAGTACTGCAATTAACCACTGTGCCTGGAAGCTAATGCCACAGTAGTAGTAGTAGTAGTAGTAGTAGTAGTAGTAGTAGTAGTAGTAGTAGTAGTAGTAGTAGTAGTAGTAGTAGTAGTATATTGCTGTTAATATGCCTAGCAATGCCAGGGCTTGAGTTGGCATGCATAGTAGTTTGGAAAGTTGAATGCATGGGAACAGTGTAATACCTGAAGGATGGCTGAGTATATTTAAATACATAGTGGTCATCTGGCAGCTGTGATGGTCAAGGACTGAATGGGATTTTTAACTATACGTATGCAGTGCATGTGCATGTTTCTGGACATACTTTGCAAACACCTCTTTTTGTGTATTGCATGAGGGCAGCCTTAATTCAACTCAGAAATAAGTACCTGAAGTCCACTGCAAGCTGTATGATGTGTACTGCAAACTGTTATTCAAATAATCCTGTAGAGTAAATGTCTGGCGCTGATCAGGAGTATCTGTCAATGAAAAGAAGACTGTAACGTTGCTGTTGTCAGATGCCAGGTTCCTGAACAACTCTGCCTCACCAGCTCAATGGAGAATATATAATTTGACAATAAAACATCTGCTTGCAATATCCTGCAACATCCTTCAGCAAGTCGATGTCCTCCAGCTGGCCATTGGATTACAACTCCCATTATCTCTATATCTCCTGTAATCCTTGTCTGGAAATTATGAGAATTGAAATCCAAGTACAGAAACCAGATTAAAGAAGGCTGTCCAGCAACATTTACATGCCACCATGCCAAGATGACCTTTCACAATCCCCACCCCCACACTTCTCCACATCTTCCTGAATTAAAGTGGTTATTTGTCTCCTTCTTGTTGGGTATTCCTGGAAAAGTAAAAACCGTCTGAAGGCTAACAAGGCAACAACCTGACAAGGGACATGATCAGTAATCAATCCATCTGAATCACTGAATTTAGATCAACTTTGGAGCCAGAATATGGATTCTTCCAATCCCTTTCCAAAGCCATCTAAATAGGCAGCTAACACCACAATTCCTCAGTAGCAAATTCTGGCTATGCTTTATTTGAAAATAAAGATTTCCCTTTATCTGTCCCGTCATAGATATTCATTGGGAAATCTTATTTATTTTTAATTTTTATTACTTTTACCCCACTTTTTTCCTTGGAAAAGGACCCAATGGGTAGACAGAAAAGACTGTCTCACTCCTACAATGGAGTGATGCCACCACATTGCCCAGTCTGTCCTTCTGATACTTCAGTTCAGTCTTTTTAACACCATCCTAACATCATTTCCCAAAATATACTTACTTTAAAGGATTAGAAAGCTCAAAAATGATTCATCTCACTATCTATTTAGGGAAGTAACCCTACCACAAAGCTGCCATTATGAAAAGAAACCATAAAACCTTCAGTTTATTCCGACATTTGCTTTCTTTGTCATATCTATTTTCTTCCTCATTCTGACTTCTTCCTCCCCCCTCCACCCATTTACAGGAAATTAAAACTACTTTGTGAAAAATCAAACAAAATGGGAAGTGGTTTGTAAGGTTTTTCCTTGCAAAAACTATAATATACTTAGCAAAATGTAGGTCCATGCTCTGCCTTTACCACTCACAGCTGTCTCTTTTTATATATACTAAGACTATATTACAATGTATTATACTGCCAACTCACTGTACTATAAAAACCAGGAATATTTATACAGTTAATTCTGAGCAAACTACTGAGAAAGGTCTAGCAACCAGTATCCTGCATTTGCTGTGAAAACAGAAGCACACCTCACAGATAAGTTGTTGCCTAAATCTAGGATATGCAACAAAACTTATCCATGCTAAGTGTCATACAACTTTCCCTATATCTGGAAGTTGAGTCATGGCAACTGGACTACTTTTTCTTGAGAAATTGAAATGTTTCGCTGCTCATCCAAACACCTGTGTCAGTCTGTAATGAATCCCATGTTGCAACAAAACAGGCCTGAAAGTAGTGTCAACAGCGTCACAGCGAAACAAAATATTTTGCTTTCCACGTATTTTTATACCATCACCAGATGCACATGTGTCATGTGATAACATTTCTTTATCAAGAAATCTCCATTTCTCCACTCTCCATGGATGGGTGAAACAAGGAAGGAAGCCAGGAGAGCATGAAATAGGCAGGGAGGGGACAGAGAAGACAGACTAAAAGGGAGGACAATCTCCCTTTTATGTTGGGTGTTAGACACGAGGAGCAATTCTGAACATGTAGACAAGCAATATGGGACAGTTCAATTCATCCTACATCATACAAAAATACCCCGAGTATGTGTGGATTCACTACACTACTAATGACTCTTCTCCTTTTGCAGAATAAGAATGTTACACAATTGGATTCTTTTTGAGAAAATGAGTTTGAAGGTATGCAGTACAGCTACTGTATGTTGACTGATTAAAAAAAACACTCAAATGTTTTGAGTTGCTCTGCACAAAAAGGATATGTTTATGTGAGCCATGCCTTGCCAAAAAGAGCTTTCAGAGGATCTATGATCAGGAATTGTGGCTTTACATAAAGCTGGAAAGGGTTACACCATGAAATTCCAAAAGGTTTGCATACTTTGTCTTGCAACTGTATGTTGAGGCTTATGTTACATCAAATTTAAGACAGTCCACACCATTACCCAAAAACATAAACATTGTTCTACAAAATATTTTATTTTATCATTTTAAATTATTTTATTTTATTTTTTGTATCTAGAGGTCCCCCATAATCTGAAATCCTAAATTACACTTTACTTATCTTATATGTGAATGTGGTAATGTAAGATGCTGTTAAGCACCTGTGGACCTATCATGCCACCATAGGTTCGCAATGACACCTGCTAGACTAGTGGTTTGGTTATGTTTGTTGATTCACCATAAGACAGCTTTCTATAAAGAATGGTACCATAGAAACTTTGCATATAGTGTAGAAGGCTCCAGGATCAGGTCCCAGAATCTCTACTTAAGGGAAAAGTACATAGATTGCCCACAAAATACAACCTAGCCACTCTCTCTCGAAAACACCAGGTCCAAAGTATGGCTGCCACAGCACTATAAGTCTGGGTGACCTCAACAGCACCACAGAGACAAAGATCACCAGCTCTGGAAGGGAGAATGCTGGGTTGCAGGGAGCGTGGTACACCAGCACTATCTCAAAGCCATCCCTGGCCCCAACTGACACACGGAGGGCCTCAAGATCCTGTATCCTCTGTATCCTCAATACAGAGAGCCTGACGGCTTCCAAGGTGTTTTTATATATACAATGGCAACCACCTCCCCTTCCCTCCAGTCTACCCTGGTGTCAGATGGAATACCCAGGTGGGCAAATAAAGGAGAGAGTTGGCCCTCCCTCCACATCCACCCAGGTCTTAGTAATGCAGGCCAGGTTTGTCTCTTGATTCTGGATCAAATCCATTATATGCTAGGATTTCACTGTCCATACTTTGTCCCTGCAGGATTACAATCAGTCACCATAAATTAATTCTGCCTTACCCTTGAAAAGCTTGCCAGATTTATGATGCAGCTCCAGGTTTGCTTTCCTGAAGGCACACACCTAGATTACAGACTCATGCAGGAACACATGCAATCTCTCTCTCTCTCTCTCTCTCTCTCTCTCTCTCTCTCTCTCTGTGTGTGTGTGTGTGTGTGATTGTTGTTGTTGTTGCTTGGCAGAAGGACTACTCTACTGTGCCTGCCTTTGCTCTCCCTACTGAAGCATCCAATGTCCAGAGAAGAGTCTTTCCCAGCCAAACAGAATGTGGTTTGCCTGGGAAAGATTCCCCTCTGAAAACCTGGGGAGCAATGGCCAACTGTGACAGGAAATAGGACTGATTCAATGGCCGGATTTGGTATAAAGTGATTTCCTTTACCCTTTCCATTCTGCAGACTATAAGCAATCATCATCTGTGATAAATGTGGTCTGCCTCCAACTAATTTAGTTAATAAAAAACAAAAACTACTGTACAGTATATGAGTTGCAATGAGCTCCAGAATCTGACGACTGTAACGGGTGAGTGAGGCACTCTCTTGATCTAGCAGCCCACTGTAAATACAGCCAAGGACATCCGTTCTACTAGCTGCTCCTTCAGCCTGGCAGCCCACAGTACCCTAGGCAAAAAATGTGGTGCACTTGCATTGTATCAATGGCTTCCATAAGATTTGGCTTACAAAAACCCAATAAACTAAAAAAAAACAAAGTGTGTCCAGGATGTCTCCACAGAGAGCTCCAAATATTAGCATCCAGTAGACAATATACAGCTATTCTGTCTTTCTTTAATTTAACATATTTTCCAATAAGAAGAAAAAGGAGAAATGAGAAAAAGATGAGGAGGAAATAAAGAATTTTGGAAGATGGCCAGATTATGAAGTCCCAGAGGACGATGGAATCTGCAATGCCCATAAAGGCCAGGGAATGGGGTAAGGCAGTGGAATCATGAAAGCCTTGTTTGGAAGCACTCCCAATTACCCACTGAGGAGCAAAGAGAAGACAAATAAGGCTGGGTGAATGCTTACATATATGACATTTATCAGGAATAACGTTCATAAGTAATCCAGTTCAATCTGAGCACCTTTCTGTAAACAGAATAAGCAACCCTTATGTTAGAAGTACTGTCTTGATTGTTTTTTGATTAATTTTATCATCTGTTTTTTCCCTTCATGATTTATTTTGTTTTGGTCATATTATATTGCTTGTATCTCCTTTGGTTGCAAACTGCCCATATATAAACACATAAACAAACTTCTTTCACCACCTGAACATTGGCCTCATACTCCTCATTAAACACAGGTTAAGAATGCTTAAGCACAAGTCTTAAGCAAGATCAAAGTCCATTCTGATAATTGGGTCATGAGTTCTGTACAGCTTTTCAGTATTTTTAGCATGTGCTCAAACGTTTTATATTGTTTTATAAGAAGTGTTGCAAAGGGAAATGTGTGTGTGTGTGTGTGTGTGTGTGTGTACATACACAGTGGACCCTCATATAACAAACGGTTTGTATAACACAAAATCTGTACAATATAAAAAATACCAGAGATAGGGGAAATTTGCTTAACAGAATCGTCTATGGGGCAAATCTGTACAACATAAAAATGGTTGCAATGCATTCCTATGGAAAATTTGCATAAAGGAAAATTTGCTTAACATAATTTCATTTGCAATGAATTAATTCCTTTATACAAGGTACACACAGTGGCCCCCCGCCCTTTCGCGGTTCACATACTGTGGTCCCACTATATTGCGGGACCGCAGTACCCCGAAAGGGCTTAAGGGAAAAGAACCATTGCGCGCAGCTCGCTTGCCATCTGCTCGGGGGGTGCAGGCAAGCGGCATGTGATGTTTAAAGGGCTCTCAGCCACGGAGACAAGCGCTTGTCCCTGCAGCCGTGAGCCTTTTCCAAAGATCGCTTGACACCCACCCGCACTCCCCAGGGGTGCGGCGGCTAGCGATGTTTAAAGGGCTCTTGGCCGCGGAGACAAGTGCTTGTCCCAGCAGCCGGGAGCCCTTTCGAAACATCACTTGCCACCCTTCCGCCCTCCCCTGGGGGGTTGCAGGTGCATGGCGAGGGATGCTTAAAGGGCTCTCGGCTCTGGGCAATGCATGGCGGCGGCAGCAGGGGATCGGATCCCCCAACGCCGCCGGCACGCGCTGCTATGAGGAGTTTTGGAGCAGTTGGAGCAAGCGCCATCGGGGATCTGATCGCCCCTCACCTCCCAGGCTCCACCCGACCCCCATCCGCATATTGTGGATTTTCAGTCATCACGGGTTGGGTGGGTCCCTACCCCCCGTGATAGGTGGGAGAGAGAGAGAGAGAGAGAGAGAGAGAAACATATGTATAAAAATTATTAAATTACTTTCGTTGCATATTGGTCCATAACTTCCCAAAATGATATAAAACCATGGCAAAATGCTGTCGGGTGGGGTGAGGGAAATTGCAACAGAATATACAGCATATGATAAGAAATGGCTCCCAGATAAACTATTTGCAACCTCAGAGATAACACAACAAGAGTGATAAAATCTCCATGCTTCATATAAAAACTTGCCCTAAAGAGGAAGGAAAACATCAAGCGAGTTTCACAGAACCCCAATCGTGGGTGTGTTTCAGTTGTGATTAGTTGTTTTACCGTGCATGCAGAAAGTCAACATGCATGGAAGAATAGCAGCTCTCTCTTCTGAGAGTCACTTTTGCATGATGAAAGCAATCATGGAGGGGGGAAGAGATAATTCAATCCTGAAGGTGTGCAATCTCCACAAGCTTTCATCATGACTCAACAGGGCTTAATTAAAACACTGAGCCCAAGGTGCACTCTCTGTTGCTCTCTTTTGTAATGCATTACTTGGCCACACACAGATTCTTCTCTCTTCCATACCTACTATTGGCCTCCTAAAGCCAATAATACGACCAGAACTGTAATTTTCTTGGAACAGTGTTCAACAGATGCAGTTCTTTCACAAACATCTTATATTTATTTATTTATTTATTTATTTATTTATTTATTTATTTATTTATTTTTATTTTATATTATTTTTACCCCACCTTTTTCCTTGGAAAAAGACCCAAGGTGGCTTACAATAATGAGGGACAATGTACAGTCCAGAACATCTAAGACATATTCAAGTTAAGAACAGGAACTTTGAAGAGGCATCTTAGAACATTAAAAGGTAACATTAGAGGTACAAAGAGCATGCAAAAAGAACAAAACATCCATTATGAGGGGTGGAAACGAACATGGAAAACACTGGTGTTCTTATGAAATCAGTCAATGTAATCATGTATGGTAATCCCTATAAAAGTCACATAGTAGGTAGTCCCTCATGCAGGGAAAGCTTGCCTGAAGAGGAAGGTGTTTGCCTGCTTCCAGAAAGATAGCAGAGACAGGGCAGTCCTGGCCTCCAGTGGGAGGGAGTTCCAAAGTCTGGGAGCAGCAACAGAGAAGGCCCTTTCATGTGTTCTTATTAGATCCTCACTCTGAGATGCAACATTTGTGGTGTTTATGTTACACTTTCAAAAAGGGAAAAAGCATACAACAATTGTGTTCTATTTATTATTATTATTATTATTATTATTATTATTATTATTATTATTATTATTATTATTATTATTATTATTATTATTATTATTATTAATTGCCAGACAGAGTCAATCAAAATTATAAAAATGTTGTCTGGCATTATATAACAGGTACAATTTTTAACCAAAAAGGTATCTCTCAATTTGGATTCGAAAATCCCACAAGATCTTGACTTTGTTATTTTCTAACTGGTATTATATGTTCCCATAAGTTTTAGGTGGGCTGGCAAGTTATATTTTTGCATAATGATTAGGGCATTGATATTGCCATTCTAGCTTCTCTAATTATGTAATATGTGCAGTCCTTGGACATTTAGGGATGAGGTGTAACACAGTTTCATATTTTTCTTGACAGAGTCGACATTTGCTGTTGGCAGTAATTCCTTGAATCTTAACTTTCATCACATTGGTGTGGAGTGTTTGTTCTGTTGCAGCAAAAATCAAGCCTTTCTTAATGGTCCCCAGTTTTAGCCACCCCACATGTTGAATTATTATCATGCTTTTCATCAACATTTCTCAGGTGTTGCCCATGTAGTGGTTTGTTTTTCAACTGTTTTATTTATTTCCGCATTCTTGTTTCTTATACCATGGCCTTTTGTAGTTAACAAAAACATTCACCATGTTTACTGCCTTAACATTTAATTCCTACCTGGATTAATATAATAACTTAGACTTCTTTCGTTATTCTTGCTGTTTGTTGTTAAATCCCTTTTTTACTGGTTTTTTTAGGAAGGGAATACTTAGAAGTGGTTTACTATTCCCTTGGGGATACCCTGAGACTGTACATCTTGCCAAATGTTACACAGAGGCTGTCCAGATTCACACAAGGCCTAGTGGGGAATGGACACCCGACGTCTAACTCAGATAACTAAATCACTATCTATCCAGTCATATTCACTACTGACTGGAAAGCTCTAAATCTTCAAATCACTACCGATTCATGTTATGTGACAAATACTACCTGTGAGCAACAGGCTATGATATATGGGGGAAACTCTATGCTTGAAATTTTATTTATTTATTTATTTAAATACTTATATCCCGCACCATCATTGTTGGGGGGGAGAAGCCAACGTACCTTGCAATGTATTAAAATTAAGTATTCTGATTCCAAATGCTGGTATGGCGGAAATTTAATTAGAGTTTGAACATCAGATTAACGAATTATTTAAACATCAAAATTTGCCACTAACATAAATGGTATGGCATCATAGATTATGATATTTAAGAATGTGTGAAGCTCACAGCAATTAATTAAATACATCATTTTCAACCCTTTTATGTAAAAAAAATCTCACTTCCTTGTTTCTCCATAATCAAGACATATCTGAGTTTAAATGCACAGACTACACCCCACCCCACCTAATTTAGTGTTTAGATGCCATGGTTTTCAGCAGCTAGTTAGCAGCACTATTACTCTTCTAACAATACATTCAAAACTGTTATTATCTGCCTTGAGTATTCGAAAAGGAGGGTAAAGTATATTATTATTATTTTTTTAAAAATAACTTTGTAGCAACATGATGAATAGCCCTGCACTGTTAGTGCTGGAAATGAGGAAACAATCAACATTTACAAGGGAACCTTGATGTTCCTGCTATTGCGACATTCCTAGACCCATAGCCAGTAAGTGAAACCATGTGCACAGATTAATGGGCTCATAGTAAGGCTGCTGTGCAGTAAATAGAATAATCTCAAAGTTTCATTCTGCTTCCATTCTTTCATACAGAAACATTTTATCCTCTAAAACCAGAATTAAGGAATTGTTTCTAAAACAACTGTAACTGTTTCCTGTTAAAAAAAAACTATACACATATCATTTTTCCCCTTCACCAAACAGTGAAAAATGACTTTGCCTTCCAGTTTTCATGTTCTGATTGGCAGCTTCACTACTGTATAATAGTATTTTCTAAGGAGAAAGGTGGGGTAAAAATATTCTAAATAAATAAATAAGACCACTTACTGTGACAAGCACAAACGATAATCAAAAACGCTCTTGAAAAGCATAGAAAAGTTGGATCCAGAGTTAGAGTAGCCCCACTGTAATAAATGGTGTTTCAGTTTGTTGTGACCAATGATTTCAAGGGGTATGTTCTAAATATAGTTTACAGAGGGTGTTTAAAATCAGTCCTTTGATTCTTAATCTTAATGACTTTCAAGATACGTTTCACTGACTCTTTTGCAGACTGCAATGAAAGTAAGAAAGACCAACGAATTTTAGAAAGCTCATGGACCTCATACTTTCCAGTAGGCATTTTGCCCAGAACTTGTGCAATTTATATGGAAGAAATACTTTGTATTTTTGCAAATGTAATCTCACATGCAATTTGCAGGAGGACAGTCCACTGAGCTTGCAGCAGGGACAGAGAGAAATCTTTGGCTCATTAACATTGAACAGTAATAGACAAGAGTCTGCTTTCATCAGACGATCTCAAGTCATCACTGCTAAGACACATGCAACAATAAATTACAGCAGTTCTTGGGATGCTGTCGGCCTCTTTGTCATTCATGGGCACAATGTAAAATCTCAGGAGAAATGAGCCTCAGTGTTATATTGGCTCCAGTTTAAAAATGCAGCTCTAAAAGCCAGCTGTAGGTGCAACATGCAGATCTGTGAGTAGAATCCAATGTTGGAAACCATTCCACAATGAGACTTTGCTCCCACCTCAACCTTGTAATCCACATCATCCCAAACACTGTAAGGAGGTCAGCTGCTGGCAAGGGACCATTCTGCATGTCTCTCACTTGTTCTGCTGTAAGAAAAAAATGCTGTCTCTCCTTTTGTCTGAGCAGGGCACACCTTTCGGGTTGAGATCTAACGGTGTTGTCATCTGTCATTTGGACTTCAGAGGAAACGTGCTGTAGGAGTTAATTAGCAGCACTAGTAACTTTCTAGTTAGACATTCACGTCAGGCCAGATAACATGCCGTATGGACTCTCTTTGAGTAACAGGGTTTCTGCTCCAGTTGTAGGAAGCTGGGGAAATAGGTTAGTTAGCTGTGTACCATCACATCATTTCTGATCCAAAGTGACCTACAACAGGTTTTCTGTGTATAAACTTCTCCAAGGGGTTTGCTAGTCTCTTCTTTTGATAGTGTGCTGGGTCCATGCCGTTTCCCAAGACTACTCAGGTAACTCCATGATCCACACACGTGCCATGTTATCTCAGCTGGCTTCTCCCCCAGGAAGGGCAGTGGGGACCTGAATTCCTAACCATCATTTTCCAACCCACTGAGCTGAACTATGCCTAATATGAAACGATTAACACTGCAGACTTACCTGTGTTGGTCAACAGAACAACAGGAACAACTATAACTGTAATGAGAGCTGCAACCGCAAGAATTCCAAGTAGGTATTTCCATATGGTCTGAGAACAAATAAATAAATAAATTAGAAGGTTGTAAGAACATAACCAGAGCTCAAGAATCAGCTCAAGAATCAGCAAATTCCCCTCTAACCCAGACCCATTTCCCTACCAGCCAATCAGATGCCACTACAAGCAACAGTCTTCTCCAGATGTTGTTACCCTGCCTAGGATCCAGAGGCATGATAAACCTGATCCTAATGACAGTGCTTAGCCATAATGACTAGGAGCCATAGAGAACCTTATCTGGTACAATTCTGTGCAGCTGCCATTTAAGCAGGTTGCCATCACCACAGCATGTATAGTTAATTCCATTGTTTTAAAAGGTGCTGTATGAAGAAGCATGTTGTGTTTTCTGTCCTGAATCTTTGCCTTCCATACTGTGTGCCTGTATCTACTCCATCATACAATGATGCAGATCAAATCCCTTCCCGTGCCTCTCACTTCACAGAGTGCCCCTCCTGATTGAATGCCAGAATTTGTTTATCATTTTTATTTGAGAGCATTACAGCTCTGCAACTTTCACCCTGCCCATAGGTGTTCATGAGCTGGATGAACACATTTGTTTATCATCTATCTAATCAATTTATTTGTTATTCATACATTCAAATTTTGCTAATATATCATTATGTAGCTTCTCTTATCCTTGCCAGCAACACTCATGCAAGATCAATCCCTCAGGATTTATAGGCATTATTATTATTATTATTATTATTATTATTATTATTATTATTATTATTATTATTATTATTATTATTATTATTAAACCCCACCCATCTGGCCACTCTGGACGGCTTACAACAGTACTAAACAAAACACATATCAAACAGAGCAAACCTATGATATAATAAACTGAAATAACAAACAAATAATTACACTACTACAACACACCATCAATCATTTTGCATTATAAAATTATATTCAATACTTCAATGGAACTCCCCCAACCAGCCTGGGTGAAAGACAAGCCGGGATTTGTAGCCCCTCCCAAGCAACGGTTTGCAACAGGGGAAACAGAGTTGCACAATTCCCCCAGCCAGCCCAAAACATATGAACAGTAGGAAGAACTTCATGTCAGTTAGAGCTGATCGGCAGTGGAATATGCTGCCACGGAGGGTGGTGGAGTCTCCTTCTTTGGAGGTTTTTAAGCAGAGGCTGGATGGCCATCTGTCAGAAATACTGTGATGGGGGTTCCTGCATGGCAGGGGGTTGGACTGGAAGGCCCTTGAGGTCTCTTCCAACTATATTTCTAATAGCATCTTGAAATGAACCAGCCCAGTTTATATTGCCAACTGTCTGATTGTGAGGGCTAACAAAAAGCAGGATCTGAGGATTAAGATCATAGGACTTGCACAGCTCTTGCATTCAGACCAAGGATGAGGAACATGTGGTTGACTCCTCACCACTGACTACACAAACTGCAACTAATGGGAGTTGCCGTACAGCAACTCCCATTGCTGGGAATGGGACATGTTGGTCACCTCTCTTTGACAGCATGCAAAAAACCATTCCAGAAATAAAAAACTGGAGGGAAACCAGGTCAAAGTTTGGCAAGAGTGATCCAATGATAGATAATGAAATCAACTTGTCTCAATGGCAAGAACTACATGTGTCATTTAAACTGATTTAGATTTTATCTTTCACATGACCACACAATGGGGAAATCCATCTATGTGGGCTAAAAAGTGAGGGTTTTTTCAACTCGCCAGGAGGGTCTTTTTAAAACACCTCACCTCTAGAACTGATTCAAATGAGTTGCTTTCAGCATTGCAGGTGCCAAAATGGGTTTAAATCACCAGAAATAGATCAATTTCCATTCAGTTGGTGTGAATATGACCAACAGTTCAAACACCACATGATCTGAACCTGATTCTTCAAAAGTCTCAGCACAAACCAATTCAAACTTCCAGAGTAACAACAGAATAAGACAGCCTGGGTGGGTCCTCCCTACACCCACAACCCACATACAGAATGCCACAAGGCTGAGGCATGTCTTGGTCTCCAAATGTTGATGAGTGAAACCTCTCATTGGTCCAACCAAGCACAGCTGATTGTAAGGGACTACAGGGTTTGAGATTCAACAACATCTCTGTCTGTCTGTCTGTCCTTCTATAAGACAGTAAAGGTAAATGTTCCCCCACATATGTATGCTAGTCATGTCCGACTCTAGGGGTGGTGCTCATCTCCGTATTCAAGCCAAAGAACCAGTGTTGTACAAGTCCATGGTCATGTGGCCAGCATGGCTGCAAGGAAACACTGTTTTACCTTCCCGCTTTTTACGGCGGTACCTATTTATATACTTGCATTTACATGCTTTCAAACTCCTAGGTTGGCAAGAGCTGGGGATGTCAGCAGGAGTTCGCTCTGCTGCGTGGCATCCGGGATTCAAACCACTGAGCTGCCGACTTTGCAACCAACAGTTTTTGGAAGCCTTAGATCAGTGGTCCCCAACCCCCGGGCCGCGGACCGGTGCCGGTCCGTGGACCGGTCGGCACCGGGCCGCCTGGGAGGACGGGGAGGCTCCTCCTCCCCTTTTCCTCCGCCGCCCTCCTCCTCCTCCTCCTCTTCTCTCCCGCGGGCCGCCGGAGGAGGAGGAAGGCTGGAAGAGCGCAGGAGGAGCCGCCGCCGCCGCCTTTGCCTCCCTCCTCTGCCCGCCGGCGGCAGCGGCGCGTCCTCCTCCTCCGCCCTCCTCCTCCTCGCCCTCCACCACCACCAGCAGCAGGAAGCTGGGGGCCGGGCGCGCGGGGCCGGGCGGAGGAGGGGGCGTGCGCGGGAGGCACTGGCGAGCCCCACGCGCAACCGCCGCCGCAGCATGGGGGCCCCCTCAGTCGGAAGAGGAGGTGGGTGCCCCTCCTCCTCCTCCTCCCCTGGGGCGCGTGCCCTTTGGCCCCTCCCTGCAGCCGCGCTCCAGGGCGGAGGCCGCCGCCGCCGCCGCCGGACCGCACCTGTGTTGGGGGCGGAATTTGCTGCTTCTCCTCCGGCGGTGGTGGCGGCGGCGGGAGGGGGAGGAGGAGGAGGAGGAGGCGCTACCGCCTTTCGGGCGGGGCGGGTTCCGCCAGTCCCCAGCGGCCGCCTCGCCGCCTCCCGGGAAAGCGGACAAGTTCCAGCAGCAGGTGAGAGAGCCGAGCGCGGCGTGGGATGAGCTTTGCCCGCCTCCCTGAGAGGTGGCCAGGTGTGTGTGTGTGTGTGTGTGTGTGTGTGTGTGTGTGTGTGTGTGTGTGTGTGTGTGTGTGTGTGTGTGTCGGGGGAGGGCTGAAGAAAGGACACTGGCCTCTCCGGGGGTGCGGGGACGCCACCCCCACCAGCCTCCTCGCCTCCCCTCCCACTCGCCCGCCCGAAGGCCGAAGCCGGAGGTGGGGCGGCGGCGGCCGAACCCAGGCGGCTGCCGTGGGCCGCGACCGCCGACAGGAGGAGGAGGCGGGGGCCGCCCGCCCAGGAGTTCAAACGTGCGGGGTGAGCGGCACGCCCTTTGAAAATCATCAAACATTTACCGGTCCGTGGGGACAAAAAGGTTGGGGAGCACTGCCTTAGATCACTGAACCGCTACACCCCTATATCTATAAAACAAGTTATGTCAAAAAAATGTTGCTATCATCCAGTTCCTTCTGTCGCTCTTGACTGTCATACTGTTGGTTTCCTTTGTGGCCTTTCTGCTTTTTGTTTTAATCAACTATCACAAATGTTGTTCTCAGTTGCCATGTAGTAAAAGGAACCTTAGCATAACTGTATGTTTTAAAGCCACATAGAATTAATAGAATGTAACTTAATCTACTGTTTCTCACAAGAAGTGTATATGGAGTTTCAGTGAACTGCCAATGGTGTTTTTGCAGTTTATCTATGTATGTGTTTCATTTCAAAGCAGAGCTTGTAAATTGTCCAGGCAGTTGTAGTCTTCCAAATATCGCTGGACTGCAGTTCCTATCAGCCTATACAGCATAGTCAATGGTGGAGGTGATCTGCACTGTAGTCAACAACCTCTGGATGACTGCAGCTAAGCATCCCTGCTGTACAAGTTTAGATAGTTCCTTGATCTCAGTCTGCTAAAAAAAAAAAAAACTCCACCAATTAAAAGAGTGTTAGTATTTTTCCATATATGATCTAAAATGATTGGAGCAAATCACCACCATCCTGTATAAAACCAAGAGTGACTAAACCTGGTGATTTCAGTAGTCTCAGGTGCAAATGATTTTGCATAGGCTTTGGTTGTGCCTTAAACATATGCACCTGTGAACTGCGCAGTTCCAAAGGTAGACTTCCAAGGTCAGGCCTGGTAGACTGTAGCCCAGAATAGCCAGCCAGCCATCAATAAAAATGTGAGGGGATAAGTTCTCCACTTCTACATCCCAAGGACCACCACTGCCTCAACAAAGCTGTGGGTCTGCCAGGTTTACGGGGATAGGGCCAGGGCACAGTGCACATCAGATGCAGCTACTGTCTTGTGACCGGACAAGGTGCTCCAGGATTAATTGATTTTGGCGTTGCTGCTCTAGTTCACGATTTTTTTATGCAACTGAGATAACAGACTTTGAAAAAGTAATTTGACAATTCAAAGCTCCAGTTAGCTGTTTGCATATTTTACATCACAGCAGCTAACGGACAAGGTGCTAGGATGAGACTTGGCCACGCGTGTAGTTCAATTATGCAACTGAGATAACCCTTTGTAATTTGACAATTAGCTCCAGTTATACTTTAAAGGACTACCAGCATTATATCCTGGATTAATAGTGCACCACTTTTCTTTTTATACAGGAGGGCCAAAGTCTAACAGTCAATATCTCCAGTTCCAGATTTGCAGATAAGGCGGTTGTTGGACAGTTAGGGGGTGACCTCTGTGCTCATTTAATGTTACTTATTCCCTCCCCTCTCAATTTAGTATACATTTAGATGCCACCTTTCTGCCATCCGGCTCAAAGTAGTCCAGATGTGGCGTTTCTCTTCCCCACTTTAACCCTCACACTAGTAAGTAACCCTGTGCGGTGGACCAGGCTGAATGGGAGGAGTGGGGTGGGGGAGGCTGGCCCACCATCACCGGGGGTGTTTCCCAGAACAATTATTATGGCCACAGCCTGCCTTCCCAGCCCTAGCGTTCCATTCCAACGCTAAGCAACACGTGTCAGGTCTGAACCGTGGACCACGCCAGGAGGCGACTTCGCGGCTCCACCTTCACCAGCCCAGAAGGGCTTGTTTTTGCGTCGGAGACCCGCGTCGGGCGCGCCTCGGGGACACAGGGGTGTCGGCGGGTGGCCAGGAAGCGAGAGCCATCCCCGGGGCCTGTCCTGCCTCAGGGGGAGCCTCGGCTCCAAGAAGCCCCGGCTTGCGGGGGGGGGGGGGGCATGAGCCGCCCCTTCGCGCCCTCCAAGCCAGGCATTTCCCCGCCGCCGGAGAAGCGCCCGCGCGAGGTCCCACTCACCTTCATCGCGGAGGCTCCGGGGGGGGGGCGTCGTCCGGGCGGCGAGGGCAGCGGGAGGAGGCGCCTTCCCTGTCGGCGGACCGAGGCTGCGGTCCCTGGGCGCTCCGCCGTCCACCGCCGCCTAAAAGTTAAACATTAGCGAGGAGCCCGGGCGGCCGGGAAGGGGGCAAAAGCCGGACGGTTGCCACACCACTTTTCTGGGCGGGCTGGGGCCGCCGCCACCGCGGACGCGGGCAGGCACGGAGGGAGGAGTCCGGCGGGGCGCGCGGGCGAGCGGGAGGGCAGGACCCTGTGGCGAGGAGCCAGGAGGGCGGGCGAGGCGGGGTTCTGGGGGTGGTGGGGGTGGTGGGGAAGCGGGCAGGCATGGGCAGAGGCGAGGGGCACGGGAGGGCCAGCTGCGGCTTTCTGGCGGAGAAGAGAAGCGCAGACCGAGGCGGGCGCCCGGGAAGCGCGGCCGAGGCGCCTTCTCCCCGCCGACGTGGGCGGGCGCCGCTCAACCGGTGGAACTTGCGCGGCAGCGAGGCGAGGCGAGCCAAGGCTCGGCGCACGTGTGAAGAGAGCGCACCCGGGACTGCCCGCCTCCCGCTCGCCCTGTAGGGAGGCACGAGGCAGGAGGAGGACACGACGGCGCCCTGCCGGCTTGGAGCCGACCTTCGGGGCTGGCTTTCATCAACTGTCGAAAGGCAACGCAAGAGAAACCCCGCGGCTGCTTTTGAGCGCCAGCCTGCTTCGTGCTGGCTCGGGGAGAGTTGACGCCGCCTCCCAGATGCGGTTTGCTCGCTCCCCCAGCCTTTTGTGGACAGCAAAGTTGGTCCACTGCGGATACACAACCGCCAGGGCAGCGGTGGCAAACCTTCAATCCTCCAGATGTTTTGGACCACAACTCCCACAGGCCTTTGTCATTGGCAATACAGGCTTGGAATTCTGGGAGTTGTGGTCCAAAACAGCTGAAGGTTCACCACCACTGCCCTAGGGGATCAGGATCAAATGAATCAATCGGGTGCCAGCTTGCTTTAGGGGCTGGAACAGGTTCAGCTGTGCTCAGGGGTACTTTTCTGAAGTACCATAATGCATTGCACCATCGGACGTTCAGTCATCCTGGGATTCCCAAGGGCGGGTAGGTGGGGGAATCACCCAGGCGTCTCAGTGCATCTCCTCCCTTCTGCCAAATTGAGACTTATCTTAGCCCCACGGAGCTGGAAGGGATCCAATTGGAGCGCGGCCCCTGTCAGGGAAGCACAGCGGGGAATTGAACTCCTAACCTCTCTGGCTCCGCAGCCGGAGACCTAAATCACGTGGCAGCATTGAGATACCGTGACAATCTGGTTGGGCAAAATCCTGCGGACAGCTGTGCGCATCTATAGAACTCCCCGCTGCCGCCGCCACCAAAGAGGCGTTTTGAAGCTCTAGCGGGGAATCCATCCTTGAATGCATCAGATCACTGCAGGATCCTGAAGCTGATTCCCAGGCCAATGAGTGCAGGATGTTTGCCTCAGTGTGCTGCCATTGTGGAAAGGTCCAAAGTACGTGTTAAGAGGCAAACACAGGGCTAGGAAAGGGAGAGAGAATGAAGCAGTATATACAATTTTGCTAAAGTTCTGCTAAGGAGGCTCTTTACAGTTCTTTTACAGCTTTATTTCAGAAAGTATATGTTTGCAGAGGAGATGGGATATATAATACAACAAGGAAGGTAGGAGCAATGAAACTGAGTGAGCAATGAGCCACCAGCAGCAGCTCTGCCCAGTTGGGAAGTGTGCCTGCTCATGAGTCAGGCCATCCCAGCTACCCTAAAGCTTTTAAAACCATTCCCCATACCAGGCAGGTTGTGAAATAGGCAGCAGGGCTGCCCCAGATAAGGAAAAAAGAAATGTAAAAAAAAACCCAAAGTATTCTGCAAGATCCCTCACAAAATCTGGTGGCCTTCTTTAACTGAGATTGTAGTAGGTTCTCCTGCTTTGCCATCTGATGACAACCCCAAGTTAGACTTCTCCATGGCCCCTTATGTTTTTGGAATGCCCCCTCCCTGTATTTAGAAAGCAGCCCCTGGAGTGTGATTTGAGTCACTTGTTACAGACCTATCTCTTCACTCGGACTTGCCCTGACACACTGGGCGAAATCCTGTTGCAGGCCCACTGAAATCACCAGAAGTTACAGAGAACGTGGCTCAAGAAGCCCCTACTGATTCAATGGTCCTGCTGTGGCACAGCCTATTATGTTGAGCAACAGGATTTCTGCCCTTGCATTGTTTGATGGAGAATACTTTGTTTCATGTGCTTCCATTTCAAATGTCTTACTTGATCAGGAGATGTTGACTGTTCTGAATTTCATTTCTTTTTTGAAACTCTGTAAACTTGTTCAATATTTTTTTCAGATACAGTGCAATCTAGAAATTGATTAAATAGAAATATTTTAAGAGAGCCGGACTACCTTGTACACCTCTGACAGATCAGATCAAACCAGAACACAATTATCCTTCAGAGGGTGTGCTTTTTCTGGGCTTTGAAATGCAGTTCTCAGCTCAAAGACTATGTACAGAAATGCATATACTGTATTAGGGGAAGATGCATGTAGAAATAAATACTTATTAGGGAAATTCATCCAGTTTAAATGCAATCTTGGATGTATTTTTAATGGGAGCAAAAAGACTCAGGATTGAACTCATGTAAAAGCTATCCTCACCTGCAACCAGAATGATCAAGTTGTGGAGCGGCAACTATATGGTAATTGGTGAAGTTTCATAATGTTTGGTTACAATGTTTCTGTAACTCAGAAAAATGGTAAATAAGTCAGGAGAGGTATAGAAAGTGTGTGGTTTAGAAGAAATGGCAGGTTAAGTGTTTTTCTTTCATTCTTCCTCAACTACCTGCAGTTATCCAATGGTCACCCATCACACACACACACACACACACACCATATGTTTTAAAACTAAGATTTCCACCCCTTGCAAACTTGTAATGATAGTTACAAATCTGGACAGCTTTCAAAGGGCATTCAACTTATTTTCAACTTATTCATGGAGAATAAAGCCATCAATGTCTGCTAATCCTGATCGCTATATATTTACTCTTCCATTATCAGAGAGAGCCAATCTGCTTCAGAGTCTGGGTGGTTGGAGAACACGAGTAGGAGGGTGTTGTTGCCCTCCTGTCCCTCTTGTGGGCTTCCTGTAGGCATTTGATTGGCCAGTGTGGGAGCAGAGAACTGGACGAGAGCCAGTAAGGCTGTTCGGATCTTCTCATCTTAAACTAGATGGGGCCTTGTACTGATTCAAGGAGATAGTTCTTTTGTCCCTATGCCTTTTTTGTGCATCAAGTGTCTCTCATCACGAGGGACTTTCCTACTGTAAATCAGAGTTCTTTTTAAAAACCCACAGATGTGATCACATCTGGTTTCATGAGCATCAGCTTTTAAAAATCCTATCCTATTCCCACTCCACCCCCTTTGCACCCATGTCTTGAATGAGATAAGTGTGAGGAAGTGGTTTCTCAGAGTCTACAGCTTGGGAATGTTGCTTTTTGGGCATTCTTGTTGGGGCATTCTGGGAGCTGGCTTCCAAAAACAATAAAATAAAATAAAAAAATTATCCCATGCCATCTGAAAAGCCAGAAAAGGATGCTAATTCACCCGATGGTGGTCTCTGGAATATACAATAGTTGAGAAATATGCTAGTTCTTTGTAGGGATGTTTGCAGTAAGACAGCCATGTTTGTCTGCTTCCGCTCATATGGCAGAAATAAAAAGATAGGAGTTGTGGGATCTTAGAGACAAATGAGTCTGCTTCATGTGTATTAGAATCCACTTTCTCTGACACAGGCAGAATACTAACAAGGCCACAGGCGTATCTACATGGAGATGATGGTGGAGGGGTGGGGACAAGTCAGATGGCAAAAGGAATGTGAGAATTACAGGGGTTATGAGGTTTTTAAATGACCATGACTCAGTAACATTCATTCAAAGTGCATGTCTGAAAAATCAATAATCAAATGGTTATGTTCAGGTGGATACACACTAAGAAGAACTACAGCTGTACCAACTACTTTGTCTAAACACAGACACACATTAGTATATATATTAAAAATATATACTGTACTGAACCTCGTGGCACAGTGGTTAAGCTGCAGTACTGCAATGAAGATTCTGCTCATGACCTGAGTTTAATCCTGAGCTCAGGTAGCTGGCTCGAGGTTGACTCAACCTTCCATCCCTCTGAAGTTGGTAAAGTGAGTACCAGCTTGCTGGGGGACGGGCATCGGGATGGGGGTGGTGCAATGTGTAGCCTGAATAATTAAGTTCCAAACTGCACAAAGAGAGCATTAAGCAATAAAAGCTGATGATGATAATATACTGCAGAGTTTAATCATTAAAGTTTAACCTTTTTGATGCCTACCTCGGGTTCCATGACTCTCTTTTGACTTTGGGATGTGAGAGGAAGGACCCTTAATAACTGAAAAAATGCTGGTGGTTGTCCCAATGACAGTGATGATCTGTGACAGTGATTTTCCAGGCACCAGCCAGTTCCCTTCTGTGTTCCATGGCTTCCCCAGAATGAAGGGAATTCCTAGGGGTGTCTTGAGCCTGGTGGGGACAGAATAGGAAACTCTTAACCCCTGGTCCCCAAATGGCTACATCTGATGATGTCACCACAGTTGCATGACATGCAGTTACACAATGGTGTTTGAGCCATCAATGACTGGTGACCATTAACAGTCTTTGGCAGGTGGCCAAAATAAATCTACTTGACTTTTCAGAACTGTTCAAAGGCCAATTATAATAAATACATGCAATCAAGCAAGTGTTAACGTGTGTAAGCAAAACTATTCTGTTTATACTTTTTTTATATACCACCCCATAGTACTTAAAGCATTCTCTGGGCAGTTTAACAATTTATGCAGGCTACACATTGCCTTCCCAGCAAAGCAGGTACTCGTTTTACTGACCTTGGAAGGCTGAGGGAACCTTGAGCCCACTACCTGTGACCAAACCTCTGCTTGTAAGCACAGTTATAGCTGAGGAAGGCAGTTCTTTCTTTCTTTCTTTCTTTCTTTCTTTCTTTCTTTCTTTCTTTCTTTCTTTCTTTCTTTCTTTCTTTCTTTCTTTCTTTCTTTCTTTCTTCTAAAGGCCACTGTCTGTCTGAACACATATATACATGAGTATATATATTAAAAGATATATACTGTAGTTTAACAGTGGTTAAACTACAGTACTGCAGTAAAGATTCTGCTCATGACGTGAGTTTGATCCTGAACTTGAGTTGCTGGTCATTATCCTAATCCATATAGCTAGCCTGGGCTGCCACTTAATCAATTGATGGAATGCTGGCTAAAATCCTATTACAGTTATAAACACTTATCTACTACATTGGGTATAAACCTCTGTGATAAATGTCTTCAAAACAGCTCAGATTCTATTGCACGATTCCACCACATACGTGGTGATTATGTCATCACCAGGCAATGTTCATTTTTATTTTCATTTATTCTAAAACTATCCCCTGCCTTCAAATTCCTAAGCTCTCTGTGAGTCACTTTTTGCCTTGGGGAAGCCCTTAGTACTGGATGCTCCTGCTGTTGTCGTTGGTGCCTCTTATTCTGTTTTGCTCACTTTATAATTATTGTGTATTTACTGCTAGGTATGGCTTGTTTTAACTACTAACCCTGCCAAAATAGTGCTTTGTGCATTATAAACCAAACAAACAAATAAAGTTGGCACTGGACGCTGGTGGCAGTTTTTCTGATATTAAATGCCGCTGCCACCACCCATTCTGGAGGCTTAGAAATCCTTTCCCAGGGCAAAAGGGACAACTTGGGATGTGTGAGTATCATTGCCATTGATCTCATGGAGAGCTGGGAGGGACACTATGAATCACAGAGACCAGCCCCTGTCAACGAAAACACAGTGGAGAATTAAATTCCCATTTTCTGGCTGCCTCTGCAACCAGAGGTGCTACCTGGTAAATTTTTAAACTTAAACTAACGTAAATATGGATGAGATGGAGTTGCACTCATTGAATTTCAGCTGATAAGTTGTTATCATAGACACACCAAGGCACCGGGATTGGCACACAACAATAAATGTCTACTCTAACACAGATAAGCAGTTGTCAGCTGAGGTTACACTCTCTCTTTTCCATTCGATATTCACCATCAGGGACAGATCCTGAAGACCTGATTTGGAGAGGAGCTTTTGGTTGTTAGCAGTATTATCTATATGTTTTACTTAATTATCAGTTTCAGCAGAAAGCAAAGTTGGCCGTTCTGGGCACAATAAATCTTTCAGCGAGTTCATGATTTCTTCATTTACCAGCCTTGGCACTGATTATTTCTTCCATGTCCAAAGCTGAGAACGGGATCAGTTATGAGGAAGGCCATCTGTCAGCATTTTATAATGCCCCAATAAAGAAAAAAAGATTGTGTAAACCATATACCCAAATCCTCTGCGTTCCTAAAGCAGAGCAAGGAATTCTACGTTGGTCGACACCAGAAAAAGGTTGATTGCTGGTTACAGAAGGTGTGGGCCAGCAAAGCGGAATCCGCTTCTGAAAGGAAGGAGCCTTACCAAGCAAACAGGTGAAGAGCAGGGCTTGATTCTGCTTCTTGGAGCAAAGCAACGCAAAGGCACTTCCTATCCACCCACTCAAGTCAAGGTTCAGAGTACCCAAAGCTGGCCAAGTTATTTTGGCACATGAAAGCCAAATCGCACAGGCCCTTTTCCTTGGCAGTGAAACTACCACCACCACACAGGAGACAACAGTTGGCTGCCTTTTCCCGACACCTCAGATCTGTAGCTTGAGAAGGCTGCCTTGCTCTGCCAATTGCCAAATATCACACACTTGTACCTGAGAACCTGTAAAGAAGGCCCCGTCTTTCATTTATCCTGAAGACAACTATATTTCTAGTGTGCTCTCCAGTGGGGCAAGAGCCGTGCCCAGTCCATTCACAGGGAAAAACAGAAAAGAATTTTCACTCCCAATTCTGTATTTTTGAGAAAGGAATGACAAAAAGCATCAAGAAGTACATTCACATTCAAGTTTATTGCGGCCGTATGACCCGTATAAGCATATATACAGTGAATCATAAAAACATACAGTGAATCATAAAAAAAGTGAAAAAGAGTAAAACTGCGAATGGGTAAAAACATCAGGAAGATGGATGGATGGTCGAGGTAATCTCTGCTCTCTTGCGTATAGCGGCCATAAAAAACTTTGCTACCTGGGCTGTAACATAAGAGTTCTTGTCTATTAAACAGTATTGGACTAACCATCTAGAAGGGTGGCCTTGGAACTTCTTCAGCAATGGGGCAATTAAGTTGTTTCTAATATGAACATAAAAAGGGCAAAATAAAAGCACGTGTTGGATAAATTCTGGGGACTGGTTTCCACATGGGCAAAATCTTTCTTGGCGCGGAATCCTCGTAAACCTACCCTGAAGGAGTGCTGATGGCAATACATTCATTCTGGCCAACATGAAAGCTCTACAAGCCTGTGGTGAACTAAGTGAGGTTAAATATCCTGCGGGGGTCTTATACGTTGGAAACACACCTTGTGACAAAGGGGAGCAGGTTCTATGTGCCAGGGAGAAAAGTTCCTGCCTCTCAATGTCATTTAGCCTCTGAGTAAGAATTCTTAGAGCCTGTTTCTGCCCTAACGTCAAGATATGGTCAAGCGGGATACCTACAGACCTAATTTTTTGATTAATGAAGGATTGCCACTGGCTTTGGTAAGAATCAGACAGCATATTAGACATGTACCCCAGTTGGTCTGCACAAAAAAGGATTCTAAGCCAGTACTTTAGGGTCTGGGTCCAGGCGTTAATTTCCAATCTACTCACTCCTGCCTCGAGGCACAACACTGAATAGGGTACACAGTTTGGGACCCCCAGAATCTGACGCAAAAAAGCAGATTGAATTTTTTCAACCTCAGAGTTGAATGCTTTGATCCACACTGGGATGGTATAATAATTGAGCCCTTGTTTTTACTTGAAAAACTTGAATGGCTGATGGGACATGGCGACCTCCGCTTCTGTAGAAAAACCGAGCCACTGCTTGTGAACTACATTTAGCAAGATTAAGGGCGTGGCTTCGATGAGTTGCCCAGCTCATGTTGTATCTAAAAGTAATCCCAAGATATTTATATTCCTTAACCTGCTCTAGAGTGTCGTTGTGTAGAGACCAACGCAGTCTTTTCCACCTCTTTGAAAAAACTAAAATCTTTGATTTCTGGGTGTTGATGGACAGGCTGTTACTATCGCAATAAGTTGCAAAAGCTGTTATGAGCCTCTTAAGACCCAACTGGGTTTGGGATAGAACTGCTGCATCATCTGCATAAAGGAGTAGCGAAATTTGTTGGGAACCTAACTTGGGGGGATGGCCCTGAACTTGTTTCAAGGAATCGCTCAAGTCATTGATAAAAAGGTTAAATAAATAGGGTGCCAGAGTGCAACCCTGTTTAACCCCTTGTTATTTGGGATCCCCTCCGACAGTTCCCCAGCAGGGCCATAGCGTACCTGGCAGCTCGTACTGAGATATAGCTTTTGAATGAGAAACAGCAGTCTCCTATCGATTGAGGATTTTTCCAGTTTGGCCCACAGTAGGGTCCTTGAGATTGAATCGAAAGCCCCTTTTAGGTCGAAAAAAGCTACAAACAGTCTCCTCCCACCCATGATATTGTTCTTCTCTGCAAGATGGGCCAATACTGAACAGTGGTCTAGTGTATGTCTACTTTTACAAAAGCCAATTTGTTCGGGCCCAAAATCCTATGGTTGTCCATCCAGGTTGTCAGTTTTTTCACTAGGTGGAGAGCATAAAGTTTCCCTATAATGGACAGCAAGCTGACTGGGCGGTAGTTTCCTGGGTCTAGGGGTCTCCTTTTTTAAAAATAGGTACTATAATGGCTTTAGTCCATGCTGCAGGTACCCTTCCGGACTGGTCAATTAATGTAAAAAGGGTGGCCAAAGGAGTGGCCCACCACTCCAAGTGCTTTTTAGGAGTTCAGGAGGAATCCCATCTGGACCGCCGCTTTTCGCAGTTTTAAATTAGAGATCAAATTTTTGATCTCTGAAGTATTTACTGGGTCCCATTTAGGTAAGTTGGGAGGTGCTGGATGAGGGGAATCTAGGTCCGGGGATTGAGGATCATAAAAATGTTGGTAAAGTGATCCTTCCATATGTGCACAGGAATCTGGGCGCCCAAGGAACTTGACCTGCTTTTAAGGCACCCCTAACCAATGTCCAAAACTGTTTACTATTGTTGGAACGAAACATAATGGATCATTAAGTTCCATCTTTCCTTGATGAAAGTTTGCTTCTTCTGAGCTATTACAAACTTATAATATTTTTTTAATTTAATATATTCGCTTGGGGGAGAAGGATCTGACTGGATTAATCGATAAGAGTGGTACAGGCAACGTAACTGATTTTTCAAAAGAAGACAGTCTCTATCAAACCAGGAATTTGGACTAAGTCTTGCATTTTTATAGGATCTCTGACAAGTTTGTTGACTTAAAATACTATTGATTTCAGCTGTCAGGTTTTCATAGTGGAAGATGGCCTCTGATGGGTCTAATGTCTCAGACAAGTTCTGTTTCAAGTTTATAAAATGGTTGGAGTTTAATGCTAAATTTATCTTATCCTCTATTTTGGGGGACCATTTCTTTCTCATGCAATAAGGTGCCTTACTATGTTTATTATTATTATGATAGGATATGCTAGATGTGGGTTGGTTACATTTTATTTTAGTGATTAGGGGAAAATGGTCGCTGTCGATTTGCGATCCAACCTGGAAATCGACTACCTTGTCGCTCAAGTTGGGAGAAACAATTACATAGTCGATGACACTGCTTCCCCTGTGGGAGCAGAAAGTAAATTCTCCAGGGTGGTCCAATACAGATGAACCATTTAAGATAATCTTTCCGGTCCCCATAGCGAGTCTGGCCAGATGGTGCCCTGCAGGATTAATCTGGAATTCTTTGGAACACCTTGGAAGCTTAAGCTGCTCCGGAAAATGGTCCTCCAGGCTGTTGCCCATTGAGTCCAATAGAGCAGGGTTGTCATTTCCAATCCTGGCATTAAAGTCTCCGGCAATGAAAACTTCAGCCGAAGGGTGTTCTGTCTCTAAAGAAAATAAATAACTGTTCAAGGTCTCCCATTGTGCCTGCAATTTTTCTTTGTTAGTTTGTGGGGGTAGATAAACATTAATTAACATAAGAGAGGGCTTCAGGTTTTGGATTAAAAAGGCCATAGCTAATGGGGGACAGCTGTCTAGGTGCTCTATCTTGATCTGATAGCGGTTGGTGATCAAACAACACAGACCGGCGCTGCTCCGGCCTCTGCGTGATGGGGCAATGGCTGGCGTTACAATTGAGGTATATCCAGGCATTGTAACATCCCCTTCATGCCAGGTTTCTTGAAGAAGGGCAATGTCAAAACCCTGGAGGAAGTGTAGGAATTCTGGATCGTTTGATTTCCCTTTCCAGCCAGCAATATTCCAGGACAAGATATTCAGTGAGAAACTCCTATCGGTGGGTATTAGTCAGTCTGGTTGAACTAAATCCGTAGGGAGACCACTTCGGTTTGAGCAGTCTTTTGTAAAGTCGAACAAAAGTGGGGGAACTGATTGTTCTGAAGCGTCAATCAGAGTAAAGGAGCCTCCCGAAGTTTTCTTAATTATAGAGCACTGAGGTGAGAGGACTATTTTAGGATTTCCCTTAAACAAAGGAGAGTTGCTTTCTTTGGCCACACTGTAATCACCGGAGTCTGCTGCGTTGTGGTTTGAATTCTCAGGGCTGTGTACTGTCTCACATGAAGGTCCGAGGAGCGAAGATTCGATATCCAAACAGGAAGGCTGTGTTATAGATATAAAGATTGGTGAAGCACCTAAGCCTTTCAAAATCCCCCAGACTCACCACCTGGTATAGGTTCTTTTGGGAGGGCTGGAGGTTTACAAACACCCCCCCCATTGGGTGAGTTCTTGTTCACAGAAATCCCCTGAAGGGGTTCTGCATCTGGGGCCAACGTAGCCCCAGCACATCCTCTCCAATACCTTTGGGTGTCGAGGGGGCGAAGCATACTAGAACTTTCAAAGACTTGAGCTGCCTTGTTGGGTTGGATGGCCATGTTTTCTTGCTCGCAGAAAGCTCTCGGTGTGTTGGACTGGTCCTGTAAGTGACAAGTTGGCCTTGTTTCTTCTACACAATTTTTATTGTTTTGGTTTGTGGGAATAGTGATGCTTCTATCTGATGATGGGAGTCCCTTACGTGTAAGATGGAACTCTGCAGCCATTTTTCCCCTGCTGTCCAGTCTCTGTTTTGGGATTGTCCTTTCAACTGGAGGCTTTACTTGATTTGAAATAGTGCTTTGAATTTGGGGTTGATGGACTGAGTAGTTGTCTTTTAAGGAAGGTCTTCCTTGGTTTTCCTGTAATAGTGGTACTATTGGTGAATTTGCAAAAATTCTATAGGGTATTATCTGATACCTCCCCAAGAAAGGCTTCATCTTCAGAAGCATAAGAGGAATAACAGTTTGGTCAAAGGACAGCTGGATTCTCTTATGGCCTCTGAGTGAGTGAAGCCAAGTTATTGACCTTAGGTCAACTTTGTAAGGGTGTATATTCAATAGTTGACCTATTGAAGATTGAATTTCCTTTTTCGAGTCCCATCGCTTCCTGTTGATAGGGACTGGGGCAATTTGGAGCAGGACCTGGGTCGGCTGGAAAGTCCTTGTTGTTTTGCCAGTACCCTCTCTGCTGGGTTGATCTAACTGGAGTTCTGGGCTTGTGCTTTGATTTGCAGAGTTAGGCTCTTGGAACCTTGCACCATGGTCTCTGGGAGGAGAGAAATTTGTGGCTCTGTTTGTGGGTTTAGACAACTCCCCCTGTGCATGCTCTACGACAAGCATTTGATCATAAACCTTCTGCAGTCTTTGAAAAATTGCAGTCACTGTTTTTGCAATGAGCTTGCACTGCTCCATCAATTGAGTTGAAAAGTTCTCTATTGACTCCTCCGCATTACCCACGGGGTCAGAAAGCCGCTCCTCACAGTCATCCTGGGCTATGTTCATTAACGTAGAAAAGCGGTTATTTAAAGTTAAAGGGGTCAGGGTAGATTGTTCTCCCATCTGTTTGTTAGTTGTAAAAAGACTATCAATCTTCATTTGCTTCACCGCTTTTGTGTGAAGGAGCCCTGAATACCCCGAGTTGGATCTGTGCCGCTTGTTTCCCATTTTCTTTCAACCCAGCATTCGGGAGGAGGTGGGGGAGGTAACTGGAGGTACCTTCGGATGTTCAAGGGACAAAATACCAGAAGCTAAACTTGCGGCTACCAGACTCTCCCTTACTAATCCCTTTGCTACTTCACAAAACAGTCCTTACTTCACCTTCACCAAACGCAGTGAGTCCTCCTCCTCCTCCTCCTCTTTCTCCTTCACTTCTTCCGAGCATGGAGCATGGATCAGAAGTGGTCAAAAACAGCAGCAGCAGCAGCAGCAGCAGTTGTTTTCAAGCTTGTGTTCTAAAAAGACTCCGAAAAGACTCTCCAAAGGACTCCAAAATGGTTTTAAATACTTTAGAAATGGGTATCTTGGTACCATCAAGAGCCTACTCAGACTATATAAAAGGGTAAAAGGGTAAAAAGAAAGCATCAAGAAGTAGACAGGAGACAGCCCTGCCTACACTTATCCAAGAGAAGTCCAGCATCCTGAACCTGCTGCCAGTGTAAGTGAGCCTTCAGATATTAAAAGATTGCTGCTTTTTTATTAGTGACACACACGGGGCTCACAATGAGGTTAGATAACATTGCCACATATTTAGAAATCCTGTGGGTGGTGGCAGTGGTGGTGGGAATTGTTGGTGATTCACAGCTTTGTGCACAATGTGTCCTTTTGGCAACTGTTTATTTGAGCCTTAACAGCCTTGGTTTGGTGTACCACAGTGAGGGCCTTCTCTGCGTTTTTGGGGACAAGGTTAACATTTATTTATTTACATGCCACCAGTGTCCTCATAACGGCAACCAAGGGGGCTCAGAACAACTAAAACTGTAAAGCAATCAACAGTTTTTAAATTCCCTATAAGTGTCATGTGAAAGAAAAACAGTTAAGCATATATGAAGAATAAAAATAAGATTAAAAACAATTTTAAAACTTTATTTTTTTAAAAAAAAAGATCTGTAAGTTGATCAAGTTAATCCTGAGACACTTAATGCTTAAAAGCCTGCTTGAAAAGGACGGTCCTCTCTTCCTAATTAATGACAGGAGGCCAAGAGGGAGGGGAGCCAACCTGACTTCTGGGAGCAGTGCATGCCAGAGCCTGGGAGCAGCTACAGAGAAGACCCTCTCTCACATCCTTGATAAATTCATTTGTGAGGGAAGAGGGATGGAGAGAAGGGCCTCCTTAGAAGAGTTGTTGTTGTTGTTGTTGTTGTTGTTGTTGTTGTTGTTGTTGTTGTTGTTGTTGATGATGATGATGATGATGATGATGATGATGATGATGATGATGATGATGATGATAGTGGCACTCATGCTCCCTATTCATTGATATCTGTCTCACATTCTTAACATCTTTTCTGCAAAATCTAATAAGGCCGAATCCATTTCTGCTTGGGAGTGAACAATGTTTATGTAGTTGCGTGATTATTTAAAATGTCTGCTTCAGACAAGCGGGTTTCAGAGTAGACACAAGAAAATTTATGCAAGTCCTTGTGTTTTTACTGCCAGTTATACTTGTGAGTGCTCAGGGACTATCGCTAGAAAATGGAATGGAACATAAAATGTATTTTTAAGCCCAATTTACAATGTACAGCCTGCATACTGTAATTAAACTGTAAACTGCCCAGTGACCACTTGAAGTAGTATGGGGCGGTGTACAAGCAGAGCACTTTGCTTTTGTTTTGCTCTAGTCCGGAGGATTAAGTTATATGAAGATGAGACATGTTCACATTTTCCATCCCTTTTGGCGATGTAACAAATTATGGAATCTGGATGCTGAGTCATGGCAACTGGACTTCTGTTCTTGAGAGATCAGAACGTTTCACTACTCATCCAAGCAGCTTTGTCAGTCTGTGGAAAGTTAGCGGCGAGTCCTCCATTTTATAGATCACCTTGATTTCACATCACCCTGGTCTGAATAGGCTTACAAGATGGACAATGGCCTGAATAGGCTTGTTAAGTGGACAATGGACAGAATATACTCATTAGATGAACAGTGGCCTAAGGTGCATGAAAGTCCCACCTATGCAACTTTTCCCAAAACTCATTAAGTATGGGTCTGTTAGCTATGGCCTTGCTGGTGGAGGTGTGAAGTGCTTCTGATTTGTCTGGGGATTGATGAAAGGGCCACTTGATAAGTAGCAGACAAATTGTGCCTAAGCCCCCCACCTCTGTTTTCAATACACACATGAATGACTTCCTTGGCTTCTCCATCAAACCACCTATCTTCTCTGTCTAATATGTGTGCATGCTCATCTTTGAATGAGTGCCCTTTGTCCTTCAAGTGGAGGTGTACTGCTAATTTTGGTCCTGAGCTGTTGCCCCTTCTATGTGGGGCCATTCTCATGTTTAATGGCTGTTTAGTTTCTCCATTGTAGAGGTAGAAGGCATGGACAGCCCAAAAGTCAGCATTCGTTTTTGGTTGTTTTAGTGAGCTGATGTATCACCCCTCTATCCTTCACTTTGGATTCTCTTCAAGGAACAAATGACTCCACAGTTACATACACTAAGAAGACTAGCAACTTTCATTCTATGCACACCATCCTTCAGTGCAATTCTATCTCCAACACGTAGCCTGTCTAAACTCCTGTCTTCAGCTGCAAAATACTGTTGCTGATAAACCTGCTTTGCAAATGAACCCAGAAGAAATTCAATTTTTGCATGCTTCACAGAAAATTAGCTTGCTCCATTTATTTCATATCAGTCGCAACAATGGCCTAATCTGTGCAGGAGACAATTGAGTCTTTAACATCCAACCCTACTATGGTTACTTTGGAGCTTATCAACATTTATCCCTTGCTAAGATCTGCCAGAAAAAACAAATAAAACCTATGAGTTACTCATTGTACTTCCTCATGATCAAGATTCAGAACAACCGGTACACGCAGCCACAAAAAGCATTACTGAAGATATGCAATCTAGTTAACAGTTCAGTCAAAAGGGAAGTGGTGCCTCTATTTTTCTGCATTTCAGTAATGAGTGGTTTGTAGTCACCTATATTCTGTATGCTACTTGCTGTTCTTTCATGAGCTACCCTGTACTTGAACCAAGAAATGCAAGGTCTGAAAATTATTATTAATTTTTTTGTATGTAATGTTCTCAAGTACAACCTAAATGCTCATCTATTTCTCCCAGATTTTACCTTTAAAGAGCATTCAACTTTTTGGAATTTATTATATGTTCTGCTTAGTTGTGCCAGAGTGTATCTCCCAGATTCTGCACAGTGATCAATGGAAGAAAACATTGCTGTGCTGATCATTAGAAGGAAAGCTCACTGCATTCTCCTGGCTTTCTCCACTCCTTTCACAAAGCCAGCGTTACTATTAGGCAGCTTAAAGGGGCCACTGCAGACGGCACATGGAGAACGGCAGGCAGCTCCTTAGTGAAAATTATGAGGAGGAAAAACAGAGCCAGCCCTACATGTGGGTGAATTCCAGGGCAACTTCATTAGATGGGCTTTACATGTATTGGAGGAAATGAAATGGAGACACTGGCAAGGAAAGGGGAAGGGAATGAGATATGCCAGTTGGAAAAGAATTAAGGTTTCCAGGTTTTTCTGACCACCATATTAGATAACGGTCATTTGGCTCCTACTAGGCAAGCCTAGCTTCCTAACTTGTGAAAATTGCATACTTGCTATAATGAAAACAGTTACTCTTAAATTCTGTTTGATAAAAGTACCATTCTGGGAGCTGTCAGCATGAAGTTCAAAATAAACCAGATCAAATGGAAACAGATGTGTGCACACACACAGAGGGTGGATAACCAACCTGCAGGAAAGGATGGTATTCCCGCACCCTTTATGGCACCACTGTAATGTTGTCAAGTTGTTGCAGAAAGGAGTTAAATTAGAAGTAACTCATTATTTGTAAAAACAGTAGGACTCCCTGTATCCACTGATTCATCATCCACTGATTCTGTTACTCATGGTTGGCCAAGGAAAAAAATTAAATAAATAATTCAGTAGCTGCAAAGCAAACTACTGTCACCAACAGCAGCTATAAAGTAAGGTATGGCCATAAAACAGCAGGGTAAAGCAAGCTACTGTCACAAACAGCAGCTGTAAAGCAAGCTACTGTCGTAAAACAGCAGGTTTTTTTTGGGGGGGGGAACATTCTCTCGGTTTTCATTATCCACGGGAAGGCCTGGAACCAATCCCCAGCAGATACCAGAGCCTTACTGTAGCTTCCAGCGTTTGCCATCACCCAGCCTAAATGTTGTATTGTATCAGGTAAGACCAAGGATGTGGTGTTGTTAGTTAGTTAGTTAGGTTGGTTGGTTGGTTGGTTGGTTTCTGAACCAGTCCTGTCAACCTTCTTCACAAATGTCTTCCTCAGTGCATAGGTGGTCCACAGTCGGATTCAGAGGCATGGCTTTTCTCACAGGTAGGGGTGAGGTGGCATCCCCACACCATGAGATCCAGTATCTGTGCTTCAAGGTTTTGTTCTATTGGCATTGTCGTCAGCATGATTGTCTCAAAATATATTGTATGTACCAAAACATGATTTATTTTGTTGGTTCAACTAGATGCATTTTAGATTCCTTCCAGCACTGTATTTCCCTGCATATTATCTGTGGTAACGTGCTTAGCCCTTTCACACTCTCTTCAGGATGCATGAATTACAAACTGCACATTTACATACCCCGTTCTTTTCTATTTTGGACCGATGGGCAGAGGCTGTTCCCTGTATTTAAAAAGGAACATCTAGGGAGTTGGGAAATGGCTTTTTCACATCAACACAGTTCTCTGTGAGTGTGGAGAAGAACAGTCAATGTCACATCAATGGCAGGGTATTCTATGTCCCTCAAGACATACTGTAGAAGATTTGGCATGAGCTTCCCTAAACATTTTTGGTGCTGCCTGTTATTGAGCAAAAGGTATCTCATCTAATTTTTTTACAATTTTTTTTTTTTAAATCAATTTGTATTTTAGATACAGTGGACCCTTGTATAACAAACGGTTTGTATAACAGAAAATCTGTACAACATAAATTCCAGGGAGAGAGGAAATTTTCTTAACATATCCGTCTATGGGTCAAATTCCTACAACATAAAAATGGGATTATTCCATTTTCAATGCGTTCCTATGGGAAATTTGTATAAAGGAAAATTTGATTAACATAATTTCATTTGGAACAAATTAATTCCTTTATACAAGGTACCACTGTATTTATATACAGGCCATTGCCAAATTTTATATTGCATTCTATTAATTATTTTTTTTTAAAGAAGTGGACCAAACTAGCATCAAGCCGTGACAATGCTGCTGATTAATGACACAATCCTATACATTATTCAGAAGCAAGCCCCCTGAGTTCAGTGATACTTCCCTCCACAGAACTGGAGGTTGGACTTCAGCTTGACTGGTTTAATTAAAATGTAATATACAAGGGTAAATTTGAACAAATACAGTAGACGTGAAAAATTTATACAAAGAGTTGTAGTTTGCAGGTAGGAAAGCTGTTGCATAAAATGGAGCAACACTCATGCAGTCAGAAGAGGCGATAGCTGGAACGGAACACCCCTTTGTCTTCAAGGAAAGCTGTTGTGCTGGTACTTCCTCAAGAGTAGAAATGTGTAAGATGGAGCTGTGCTGTGTAGCTTTGGTGTGAAAAATACCCCAATTGTTACAAATTACATTTGCTCCTGCTCGCTTCTCTTTAACCTTGTTATTCTTCTGCGCCCTTTAATCTATTACAGTTCTGGAATGTACGGTATCTCCCCATCCTTCCCAGTTTGAATATTGGCCAGTGGCTGAAGAATTTCCCTTAGATTTAGTGAGAGTAACTGGTTTTGTGGAAAAAATGTATTTCCATTCAGAAGATTAAATATCACCAACTTTATTTATTTATTTATTTATTTATTTATTTATTTATTTATTTATTTATTTATTTATTAACAAGATTTTTAGCCGCATACAACAAGTATTAAAAACTATAAAACAATAAAATTATTAAAACTATAAAATACAATACAATTAAAAAACATACATACCAATTATAAATTATACAACTCTGCTGCTCATGTGTCCAACTGAGTAATCTAATTAAAATGCTGGTCAAACAGGAAAGTCTTTGCCTGGCGCCGAAAAGCCCAAAGTGTTGGCACCAGGCGGATCTCCGTAGGGAGGGCATTCCAGATTTGGGGGGCAACCCTGAGAAGGCCCTGCTTCACCATGCTTTGACATGAAATGAAAGTCTGGATAGGTTTCATTGAGGTTGGGAAAGGGCCGAGAAGATGGTAAGAGAGAGAGAGAAAGAGAGAGAGAGACAGACAGACAGACAGAGACAGAGACAGAGACAGAGACAGAGACAGAGAGAAGAGAGAGAGAGAGAGAGAGAGAGAGAGAGAGAGAGAGAGAGAGAGAGAGAGAATGATCTCACATCAGGTGAGGCCAGAAAAAAAGCAACATGCAACAAAACAAAAGTTTCCATCCCTCATAGCTTTGACATGGAATTTTTACTCTCTCTTTAACTGCTTGCATTCTCTTGCAGCTTGAATGTTGCCTTTTAATGCTGTAAGATGTCCCTCAATTCTCTTTTCACAAACTTGAATATGTCTTGATTGTACTGGGCTGTATATTGCCCCTCATTAATGTAAGACGCCTTGGGTCCTTTTCCAGGGAGAAAGGTGGGGTAAAATTCCTCTAAATAAAATAAATGAATAAAACAAATGTATTTTGTTTCCTTGCATTCTTGCCTCAGTTTTCTGCAGGTCTGCAAAATATAAGAGCCAAAAGGTCAAATTCTGTCCTTATTGAGATCATTAGTGGCTGAAATCCCAGGTAATTCATGGGCTCCAGATGACTCACTGTGTATTGCGCAAGCTTTTCTGGTGAAACCAACACCTTACATTCTGTAGTGGCCTAGGAAGCTTTCCCTTGATTTAAGATTGGGTTTCAGTGAACAGTTGAAAGAAATGGAAAATAACTCCTATTAATCAAGATTATTTATTTGAACCATTTCAATCCAGTGTCAATACCAGTCATCTTGCACTACCAAGATGGAAACAAAATGGATTCATAAAATGTGAGCATTAGCTAAAATGAAAATAATCAAAAATACTGAAATGTCAAAAGGGTGAGAAATAATGAAAGTAATCCATAGACATCTCATACAATTCAAAATAATCCAATTGAAAATGTCTTGAATGTTGTCATAGACTAGAGCAATCAAGATTCTGACTTGCATGGAGCACCTTGATAAGCTGACAAGCCCCTCTCCCACAGAATTGTTGCTTTTGTGTGTGCAAAATGGCAATGGAGAAGGTGGAGTCAATAATGTCCCCTCACCCTTTGTGTGTGGAATAAACATTCTGCCCTAATAATTGAAGACATGTCAAGTTTCAGAACCCGCTGACCAGTATAATGCTTTATGCTAGAGGTTTATGAATAACGCTATTTTATACTCATGAAAACATATGTGTTAAAAGTGTGACAAGAACAGTTTTCCGTTTTCATATATCCTTATACTCAATGGATTTTTTTTTCCAACAGAGAGAGTATGTATAAAAACCAATTCAAGCACTCCTTAGATAAGTACATTTTTCCAGCAGTTTGAATGGCTATGTTATTGTCATTTTTTCACTTTGAATTTACTATTTCTTACAGCAATTATGATTTTTTGTTTTGGATTTTGGACAAAAGGGGAAAGTCATAAAAGATGACTATTTATTTATATTTATTTATTTTTATATTTATATACCGCACCAATTTCCCAGAGGGAACTCTGGGCGCTTCACATAAAAACACAAGAAATCCAGAAGATAATAATAATAATTAAGGAGACAATAATAATAAAATAAAAGGGAAAATACCCAACAACGATTTAAAAAATAAATAATAATAATAATAATTGGCAAGAGGCATAGGATAACTAATGATAGGTATAAATCACAAGACAAAAAACAAAACAAAAACAGTAATACAGACCCTAGCGATTGCTGAAGGCATCCCTAAACAGCCAGGTTTTAACAGCTTTTTAAAAGGATGCCAAAGAAGGAGCCTGGCGTATCTCACTTGGTAGTTTATTCCAGAGAGCCGAGCCAGCCACCGACAAGGCCCGTTTACGCGTTGCTACCCCACGGGCCTCTCTGGGGGTGGCCACCTGGAGCGAGAGAGCCATGGAGGATCGGGTGGTTCAGGCCAGCTCTGATCGTAGGGAGATACGATCTGCCAGATAGTCAGGACCCAGGCCATGGAGGGTTTTGTAAACCAACACCAACACCTTGAACCTTATTCGGGAGGCAACGGGCAACCAATGCAGGTGAGCCAGAATGGGGGTGATGCAGTCAAACCTGCCCGCACCAACCACCAACCTGGCTGCCGCATTCTGCACCCGTTGCAGTCGCAGAACAAAGTTCAAGGGGAGCCCCATGTAGAAAGTGTTGCAATAATCTACCCTCGACATGACCAGCGCCTGCACCACCGTCCTCAGAGAGTTCCCATCAAGATATGGGGAATCTGGGCAATTAGCCTAAGATGGCAAAAGGCCGACCTGGTCATGGCTGCCACCTGGGATTCCAGAGACAGATCCGGATCCAGGATGATGCCCAGACTCCTCACTCTTTCAGCCAGCTGGAGGGTGGACCCACCCAGACTGGGAAGAGGGCCACCGTACCCATCCGGGGCACCCCCGAAGAACAGAACCTCAGTCTTCCCAGGATTGAGTTTAAGCCTGTTGGTCTTGGTCCACTCCAGTACTGCAGCCAGGCAGTGATCAAGGGTCTGGACAGCCTCCACTGCAGAGGTGGAAAAGGAGAGATAGAGCTGTGTGTCATCAGCATACTGATGACAGCAAGCTCCAAAACTCTGGATGACCTCAGCCAGTGGCCTCATATAGATGTTGAAGAGCATGGGGAGAGTGCCGATCCCTGAGGCACCACCAAGAGAGTGTCCAGGGAGATGACAAGTCACCCCCCAAGCTCACATGCTGAGCATAGCCCTCAAGGAAGGAACGGAGCCAGTCAAAGGCTAGACCCCCAATCCCCACCTCAGAGAGCTGGCCCAGTAGGATACCGTGGTCGACGGTATCAAAGGCTGCTGACTGGTCGAGAAGGACTAGCAGGGTAGAGCAACCCCTGTCGGCCCTCCTCAACAGGTCACCCTGCAGTGCGACCAGGGCAGTCTCAGCCCCCCCCCACCTCAGGCTAGATCTAGATCCCACCCACCCCCTCACCAAGTGCAGTACAATGGCCAGGGCAGTTGTTTGATAACAGCTTCCCCTCGGAGCAACCTTACAAACAGGACTATACTGGGCACTGAGGCACTCATTTTTTCAGAAGCAGAAAAGAACCACAGCCCATGGAAAGCCCCATGAGGGAACAGGGTGTCTGTGGCAGTACGGTGGCTGTGGGAATCCCTCCCAGGGAAAGTGAAGCTAACAAGCCTTCTTCCAAACCTTCTGAAAAGTGGCCCAATGTGTGCTGTCCATCACACCTGTTTGTATTCTGTTTTTAAATGAGGGATGTGAAGAAGAATGCTTGCCGGCGACGTTTTTCTTCTTGGCTGAGAGGGGCTGTTTCCACACGGCAAGACAGCCTGTCGAGAATTCACCAGGCCCTCTGACAGTTCTCACCTCCAGTGAGAGAACAGGACAACACGGAAGCTTTTATTATTATTATTTTGTCATGTTCGCTACTTTCTGTGAAAAAGGGGGGATATGTTTCCAGAATACACTTTTTCTTCTAAGAAGAAGGTTTGGAGGGAATAAGCAGACTAAGAGGGTGAAGGCTGGAGATTTTATTGGCACCACACACCCCTAAAGAATTACAATGGCCGCCATCCTGTTCCTTAACGTAGTACGTTGCACTAGATTAGATCCATTGGATACGTTGATGAGTCAACTCTTCCATGAGTTCCATTGATTCTAGCTGTGACTTACTAGCTTACGCAACAGGATTTCAGCCAATGACTGTGACCTTTCTGTTATAGGGAACCCCTTAGAATCGATGTCCCCAACCTTCCATTCAATCACACCTGCTCTTAAAGAGCTGTGTACTTTTCTCACAGCTACATGGTCTGCTTTAATGAGGTAGTCACACACAAAAAAGCTGAGACACTAGTCACTGGTTCCCTTCTTGGATACATGTGATGAGGGGGGTTGCGTGTGTCAGAGAAGCTGAGAGTGAAGTCCAGGGGAACACTGTTGTGAAGTGAACCTCTGGCTCCTCAGCTAAGTTCCTAAATCACTGAGGGATCTAAACTATTAGTTACCTTATAGAAAACACCAGCAGAAACATTAAGTGCTGCTTCAAGAATCCTGCCCTTTCCCCAAAAAGAGTAAGCCATAAAAATTGATTGGTGCATCTCATCTATCTATTGCAAATACATTCCATATTTCCATTACCATCCATTTTGCTTTTGTGCGCACGCACATATACATGGACCATGGTATATTGGTTGCTGATAAAGATGTCACCTGATCCAAAGCTTCATTTCAAAACTGCATGCAGCCATGGTGCACCAGCCGTTGCTGTTACGATTTTTCAAAGCACAGTCTTATGAATGAGCAAATTTCATTCCATACTGACTACCCGAATCCCCACTGACTGATGTGAAAGAGACATTTTAAGGCCGTTACTTCACGAACCGCTCGCTTTGCGGCAACCCCTCCTTTCTGTGCGAATCGATCGTTTCAGTCCGCACGCCCCTCCTTTTTGGCTGCGATGCCACCCCGACCACGCCCCCTTTACTGTGCTCCAACCGGGGTGAGTGGTGCCCCTGCCAGTTGCCGGGAATCTTTTTGCTTCGCATCTCGCTTCGCTCCCAATGCGACGTGTGGACTCGGGGTTTTTTTTATTTTTTTAAATATCCAAACTCTGCAAACGACCCTTTCAGCTTCCAAACTGAAGATGCTCGGCGCGGCGAGAAGCAGTAACTGTGCACGCGCGCGCTCTCCGACTCGGCAACGTGCCCTCAAGCCCGATCACCTCCGTCCCCTCGTGGGACGCCCAGGGAGTTCCGCTGCCGGGCGATCCGGTCGGGTCTGCATCAGAGGGAGGACTTGAAAATCATACCGCACACCCTCCGGGAGCGAGAAGGGAATGGGGAGGGAAGAAAGACGCATCCAAAGGGGAGAGGTTGGGCAGGAGTCCCTTACCCTGCTGGCTTTCAAGTCTCCCCACGTAAGGGGGGGGGGTTCAAGCCCGCTTCTCTCCACCACCAGATTAGACACATAACCAGCTCTGTCGGAAATGACAGCCAAGTATTGATGCATCGATACGCCGAGTTTTTTTTTTAAAGGATGGGAACAAGCGAACGTTGCAAAGCGGCGTCCTAATGCGAAGGGAGCACATGAGGTAGTAATCGATTCGGTAGTAAAAATGCAGCGCGTGAGCACTGATAAACAGGGGTGGGATCGAAGGGAGACCACGTGACCGCCACCGAATTCACAGCGAAGGCAAGGTCGGTTCGAAGTGAGGCACTTCGTGAAGTAACGGCCCCTAGTCATGGTTTCCCACTTACCACACAAGAATGGGAAAAAGCTGGATTTGCATTTCTGTTTTAAACAATAATTTGTTTCTCTTCTGTTCTTTTATCATTTTGTTGTTGAGAAGTATAGGGTCCTACTGGGGAGAAACATAACTTTACCCAAAATGTTAAGTTTCACAGAAGCTAAGTTTAAATACAAATATTTAAGCAAATCTTCTGTGTACCATTGGTAGTAATAGTGCCTGTAATACAACTCTGCTTTTCTTCCACTTCACTTTTGATGAATCAAACATTTTGTATTCTGATTTCATTTTTCTATTATTTAAGATTGTTCCATTCTGACATATATTAAAAGGTAACTCATATCTACTGTTCATCTTTAAAAAAACAACACAATACATGAAAAAGTAAGAATAAGATGGTGGTGGCGATGAAAATGCTGATAGCAACAATGACATACCTATCCCTCTGAATATTTTTCTTCTGGAAACACATTCATTCACTCTGTAATGATGGCAAAATGGAATACCAAAATCTTTTATATCACAAAGGGTTTTTTTTCTTGGTCAGTTCTGTGTTCCTTTGGAGTCGATTGGGTTAACTTTTCACTTATTTGTAAGTGTATGTGTTTTTATAAAGATTGCTAGTTCTGTGGTTAGAGTGGTTTCACATATTATTTTTATGACTTTAAGGTATCATTCTGTGACTGCGGTCTATAAAACACTTGCACATATGACTGGCATTATCCCTCATGCTATAGTGTAACTTTTTTACACAGCATTATTGGGGAAAGAAATTAATTACAACTAAAAGTTGTCCATAAAGAGTTGCTTCTGGAATCCTGACCACTGCACGGGAACCTGGACACAGAACATAGAAGCTTTAATATTTCCCCTTTCTTGATCCTAACTATCTGCTCTTAAAGCCAAAGGCCTATTTGACAGCTTTATTTTGTAAGTGCAGATTTTCCCATTGCATCCATAAATTACACTTGAAACGTATAATTAGATTTGCTCAAATACTGTATTCGTATTTACTGTAAACTTAGCCTCTGTGAAACTTGACATTATGTTTGAAGCAGCATCTCCTGCTGATTCATATCAAACTGCTCAGCTCAAAACTCAAAATGTTTTCAAGCTGAGACAGGCAAAAGGCAGAGGCCATCCAGTTTTACATCCTTGTTCCAAACTGGCATCAAAGCAGGAAGAGACTGCCATTTAATAGCATGAGATAGCACCCACCCCTGTCCACCATGGAGTGTACCACTTCTAAATGTCATTGACAGCCCCAATAATTGAGGGGTCCCTGCCTATCCAATCCAGGTGGCTACACCCTCGTCTAGTTCTGTGCACTATATTTCAAGAAAGACACCAAGAAACTGCAACATACCCAGAACAGGCAAATGGGCTGGCTGAGAACTCTGAGAAAGCGGTAAAAGGGATGCAATAGCCACCTTGAAATTTTTGAACACTTGTCATGGCCTCTTGTTTTCTGTCAGCAGCACCAGAATTGGTAGCTAGAAACAGCAAAGAAGGAGATTGTGACTTAACATTAGGATAACATTCTTAAGATGGCACATGGTAGAAATGGCTGCCTTGTCAGATAACGGCGTCTTCAACAGAGATATTTAAGGACACACGTTGCAATTTGCAAAGGAAGCTGTAGCTACAAAATTCTTCCCCTTTCAACTCTACATGTGCCATAGATTTTCAGAATCTCCCTGCCCTAAAATCTACCACCTCTGAGAGGAAGGGTTTAACTGAGGTCACCTCCTGCCTCAGAGTCAGTCGGTTTCTTCTTGGGAGATTCAAGCCACAGAGATTAGTAAAGTCTTCTACTGTATAGGGCTCCCCATTATTTTCATCAATGTTCAAAAACCACTGGTCACCTTCCTGTGCACAAAAGGGCCATCAAATGTCTATTGTTTCTAAGCCTGCAAACATCAACTGTTTTACATCAAGTCAACCTATTGCTCCGGTTAGTCCCAATCTACTGATTTTGACTGTGAACCTCTGAGGTCTTAGGCAGAAGAATGTTGAGCCTTTCAAACAACATCAGTCTGGATATTATAAACAGCAAAACTTCTTAAGAAAGATTTTTCCCAAGAGTGTGCTTACAAGAACTAAGAACAGGTAAATTTCAGGTCTTGACACTCATCTCGGTGAAAGAAATGAGACAGGTATTTTGATTGTGAACATGTTTGGGAAGGATCCCAAGTGATGCCTTAGCCACTTTCCTGACAGAGTATGCCTGTTTTCACTTCTTCCTGTAAGCAATCACACGGCAGTGGATGTCACTCCAAAAGATGTCTTGACTGGCAGAACAGGAGTTGGGCGTGAAGAGAGGAGAGGAGAGGCTGAAATGGCCAGGGAAGGCAAGCAAGCCTGCGTGTAACACTTTGGGTCCTGTTGAAGGACCACATGTTGTAATGGACATGAATACTTCAAAGTCGGTATAAGAGTATTGCAGTGATGACTTCTCAGAGGGACTGGGATGTGCTGGGCTTGAATTCTGGCTTTCTCTCAGTCCTGAGGTATATCTGCTTGGCCAACCAAGACTGGCACACTACTCAAAAGTTTTGCCCAGGAGCATATCCGAAGACCTACCAGGCTGTTTGGAATTACAAGCCCAGGACAATTATTAAACAGTTCCCACCTGTGCTTTCCCAATCAGATGGCAGGATCATTGAGGTCATAAGCCATTCCTCTCCACGGTGATGTGTGAAACCATCATGTACAACTAAGTAGGCTGCCCTTAAGTTTAAGCTTTTCTCTGTCTCTTTCCCTCCTTTTGCATTATTGGCTTACAGCCTTTCATTCATTTGCTGGGAGCGCCTTCATCCCCCCCTCTTTTTAACTGTACCCCACTGTTTGGGTTGCACCATCTGACAGCTTTTCAGTGACCCATAAGGATGATCAGACTTTTCCTTGCTGATGTTGAATCTTGTCATAAAACAGGGAAAGCATTTGGCATCACTTCATCTCCATGTTGGGAAAAAGTCTGTGAGCCAGAGTGATGTGGTGGACTGAGTGTCAGGTTAGGGTTCAAATCTCACTAGCCATGGAAACTCACTAGCAATAGCAAATTCTTTGGACATCTCATAGACCTCCAGGAGCGTCAAGGTCACCATTAGCCAGGAGCAGCTTGAAAGCATGTCATAATGACAGGAAAAGTTATCTTGGTGCATCTTGCTGCTCCTAGGAGCAAATGACCCTACTGTATATAATCATCATGGTTGTTATTCTTAAGGATGTTTAGTATCTATTTTCTGCAGGTCTCTTCTTCCATCCTGCTGGCCTACTGATGAAGATTTCAAAATTGCACATTCCTCCTCTTCCCCTCCAACTTTCTTTTGAGTTATCTTCATGCCATGTAACCTAAGTTAGGGCCTTTTTACATGACCCCTAAGATCCGCTGGCCACTTAAATTCGGACCAGAGATCTTAGGGGTTCCTCGCTCTTCCTCTGTCCCCACCCCCCTCCGCACTTCCTGGTTGCTGGCTGCCTGAGGGAGGGAGAAAAAAGAAAGAAAAGAATGCCGGTTTACCTCCGTTTTGTTCCGGGCAGCATTCAGATCTCTTAAAGGGGCGGGGTGCAAAAAAAGAACAAACAGAAGCCAGGAGAGCCCCACACTCACTATCTTTACACCGGATCAAAAATTTGTCACATCCAAAAAGCAGGTAAAAGAAAACTGCTCTGGGTCATGCTAAAGTGGGCGGGGTCGCATTTAATTGTCTGCAAAGTCCGGAGCTGGTGGGTAAACATTTTTAAGGTCCGGACCTTGCAGCCGTTTGCGGCGGAGCTTAGGGGTCATGTATAAACGCCCTTAGTGTACATTTGCAAAACTGACTTTTTAAAAAAGTGAATGCATTATGAATTTTGCTTATTTCGGGAAGGGAAGTATGACTCATCCCTGTGTGCTTTTTCAGGCTGAACCATTCCAGATGTCAAGCTATGACTTGTTAATTTCTAACAGCGATCCATAATTGCTCCACTGTGGTTTCGAGAGGAACTCGGGGAGGAGAGAAAACTGTTTGGCCAAGTAACCCTGCAGATGTGGTTCTCTGGGGTTGCATAACACTGAGCCACAACCCAAGAAAGGTAAGGATGATTGAATTCCAGGAATCTCAAAGGCAATGTCCAACACTTGGTCAACGCTCACACATGCAAAAATGCTTAATTAGATTTTGTACGGATTGTGATAAAAAAATGTTTTCTGTTTGCCTGCCCTCCTGATAAGTATCATTTAGCAGAACATGCTGAAAAAGATGACTCCACGGGGCATAACCCTTTTTCCTTTTCTCATTTTATTTTCCTTTTGTTTTTCCTTTCCTCACTTTATTTTGTTTTTTGAAGGGAAATGTTGTGGGCTTTTTATAGTAGGTTGTGGTAATATTTTAAAGAAAAATGTGCCACCTCTCCCACCAACAACCTTTTCTTTATAGAGTTTGTGTGTCAGTCTCTTGTTTGGCACAACATAGCTCCTTGGCTGAGTGAAGCAGCACACAGAAAGAGGAGACGACGGAATACAACCTCTTCTAACGCTCCAGGAAATGTTATCTACTAACTCATGAGCATTTTCCTGAAAAGCCTCTGAATGTGGCTCTAAAATGGCGCTTTTTCTGAGCTTTTTGCCCTGCGTAGATAGTTTCCCGTGTAGTTTGGAAAGCAGGAGAGAAACACGCTTGCATTGATAAAACTCCCCCCCCCAAAGCAAAACCTGCCACCTGTTTCCTGAAGTGACTAGCAGATGCTGGAAGCAAGAAAGAGAAGTTGGATCTAAGTCCTTCCACATATTTCTTTGCAGAGACATCGGCCCGACCGTTGAAAACTAGAATGCCGAACAAGATTGAGTCTGGTCTGATTCCACTAGGCATGTGATATAATGAAAAGACTTTGTTTTTCTCTTAAGGCACAATCAAATGTTGTTGCTTTAAAAAATAATAAAACTAGTTTACCACCACAAAAGAAGCTTGAAATTTTTATTTTATTTTATTTTACCGATGTCTGGAAAGTAGAGCCTTTTTATAACAAAGGTGTCAACAAGGAAATTTCCACACAGTCTTAGCTGCCAGCCTTACCGTTTTCATATTTAGTATTTGTTTCATTTCCATATACACATACACACACTGTCTTTGTAGGGGAGACAAAATAGCACTGCTAAATGTAAACACAGTGGTTTGGGGGCCTTTGGGGAATCTTCTGTAAATAAACAGAAAGTTCTAAAAATACAGAACTTGAAACCGATAAACCAGTCATTTTGGCTATGTCCAACTTGTGAGGGCAATATTTCCTGGTGGATCCTTTCCTTAGTAGGACAAGACAGTGGAACTCGTTTCCTGGCATGTCAAGATGTGTGGCTTTAGGGTACAGGATGTTAAACCTAAGAAAATCCCCACTGGCTGGTGAGTGGATGTAGTGAAGACCTTGATTCAAGATGTCCTGTTTCTCCTGCCGTGTTTATTGGTATTCTCCCAACAGATCCCTAGTAGGAACACAAAGAGAGAAAGTTAAGGAAGTTAAGGACTTTACGTTATGTGCCCAGAGCACTGGTAAAATACATGAAGCTCTTTTAAAAATAGAATCAGGCTTTCAACAGCAATCAAGTCTAGGCAACAACTCACCCAGCCCCAATTTTAGACTGTAGTTTCTGATACCACTTACCACAGGCCATGCTGGCTGAGACTAACAGTAGCTGTGGTTCAAAGCCTCTGGAGGGTGCCTGGTTGCCCACCTCTGTTGGCAGTTACAGTCCTTGAGTGTCACCCTTTTCAATTGTCTTGTGCACTTTTTTCTCTTTTTTCTCACACATACCTAACTATTTTGAACACTGGCCTGGCTGGTCAAGGAAATCTGGGAGGTGAAGTCCACACAAATGGCCAGACATCCCACACCTGCATACATCTGTATAAGAACTGGATCACATCTGTGGTGCGTTTATGTGAAGTAATGCCATGTCAGTATGTAATGGCAGTGGATGCTGAAGATTCAAGGCAGAGGGCGTTCTTCTGCTCCAGTGCAAAATTCCAAGGTCATTTGCAATTGGCACAGAATTGATTCATGGAATTTACTGCTACTTGAGATGGTGATTTTTAAAAATCAATAAATTCACAAAGGACAGGTTTAGCTGTGGCTGTTGGGTCTGGTGTCTATATGAAACCTTGAGTATACCTCTGAACTCTACATCCTGGAGAGGAAGAAACGGAGGCAGCTATTGGTTTAATGCCTCACTTTGAGCAATCAGAAGGCTTTCCAATACTGTGCCTATCCAAACTGGCTGAAGGCAGAGAGAGTATTGAGGAGGCTGAAGGGAAAAAGAGTATTGAAGAGGCTGAAGGCAGAAAGAGTATTGAGGAGGCTGAAGGGAGAAAGAGCATTGAGCTATAGGATGAGCAGGACACATGCTTGTGAATGAGATGCAGATTAGAGGAGGGATGGAGGAATGGATGTCAAAGGGTGTCCGGGTGTGAATGTAGTGGTGTCTCTGAACTCTTTTGGCTCGGTACCTCCCAAACTACCACATGGCCTGTAGAAAGCTTTCCACAGAGGAATGTAGCCTTTTATTTGGAAAACATTCTCTGCTCTACCTAATACTTGGACCAGTACCTACACATTCCAGAGTGGTTGACATCATAATTTATTCCTTGATAGAAAATATAATTCTGCCCCCTACACACACACACACACACACACACACACACACACACACACACACACACACACACAATATTAATAAGCAGAAAAACTGCTTTCCAATCCCCACCCTTTATTTGTGTGAAGAGGGACATGTTGGCTTGCATGACAAAGACCGTAGGGGGCTACCTCCATGGTTTAGGTCTCTGGCTAGAGAGTCAGAGATTGGGAGTCCAATGCTCCCACTGTGCCTGCTTGTCAAGGGCTGGATGGGATGACCCACCAGTTCCTTTCCAGCTCTGCACTTCTAAGATTATGGTTATTATTCAAAAATACTAGTATATCCATGATCTGTGGATGACCACCAACATGTCCTTCTCCACTGCTAAGGAATCCAAGCACATCTGAATAAGTTTAACCAAACTCCAAGCACCTCTGGGTCACTTTTTGGTTGACCAGCCACTTCAAAAACTCTTGGGTAGCCATGTCATCCAGGAGCTTGTTATAATCGCTGGTGAAAGTGCCGTCTGCGTGTCTGCGGCCGACATCTTCAGCTGTACCGACTCCTCCTTCGGAGAATCTTAAAAGAGAGAAAGTGACAAATAACATCCTTGCAGTTCAGAATAAATCAGCCTTGCATCCAATGTCTAATAATGCTTCATTTTACTCCTAAGTTTCCTCAGAAAAAAAAGAGTATAGTACTGGGTTTTATATCTTCGTTATAAACATTCTCAACTCAAAAAACACCAACAGCTGTATTGGGGACCCGCCTCCCCAAAAAGAGTTTTTAAAAATCACTTAACTAATAAAAGGAGAACCCTGAAAAACTATTCATGGAAAGTTAAGCACTTTTCAGGGCCCCGTGATTTTAACAGCAAATATCAAAGCCCATCTGAATAAATGAAATATAAAGTGGTCAGAACAGTGTGTTTGCTACATATAGCTCCTGATTGATGTTTGTTACTAAGCCTTCATATTCATGTACAAATGCTGCCAGTGATGGTTACTGTATCTAATAATGAACAAATAATAGCAGCATTTGAACTGTACCTTTATTGCAAGTTAAGGATTTCTTGAACTGAGTGATCAATGAAATAATACTAAGGCGAACGACCAAACATCAAGAAATTGCAAAACACATAAAATACAGAAAGCTCTAATACCTTAGTCATAGAAAAACAAATGAACTGTAGACTGTGACAACTGATCACTCAAATAAATGGAAAAACAGATGCAAGAAAGAGAAAAACATATTGGCTGCAGAAATGTTGAGACGGGCTTGGATGCAACACTAGCACAAGATTGTTTAGAACTGCGACTTCCAAAGTTGGAACAGCTGTGATGAGGCCCAGCTTCTGGTAAAAGGGGAATCAGAAAAAGAAGAATTGAGCAGGCAGAGTGGAATTTTTGTTAGTTCCCATTAGTCCAAAATCCTTATTCCAGTTATCTCAGAATCCCACAAATGTTGTTCTGGGATTCTTTCCCTAGCTCCAGCCCATGACTGCCCTGTTTAAGACTGTTGGAATGGGTTGACTAAAATGTCTTAAATTGGAATAAGACAATTTGATTCTGTACTTATCCTGTACCTATTCTGCACCTATGAGACAGCTAGCTTCTGTGCTAATCGATGAATACTGCTGGAACATTGCTAGTGAGTTACTTTAAAATACTGATATATTTCAGCATGTTTGAGATACATATTCCCACTAAGCAAGGCCACATTTCCCTTATCAGAAACACAAATACTATATTTTTAGATATGCCCTCACTTGAGTTCAAATTAACTGCCCAAGAAAATTACATTGTTTCTCACAATCACAGGAAGGAGCCCCTGACGAGGATTAAATCTACGGTGTGATGTCAGAATGAGTGTTACCTGAAGGCCTTTCTTGAGGGGAAAATATGGTCTGAATTTGCTGCCTAGAATTTTATTAAAGGTGACAAACAATAATGGTCTCCCTGAGCACCTGGTGCTACGGCTGGACGTAAAATAAAATATCAGAAGGAATGCAATGAGGCCTCCATCTTTGACAGTTCAACTTTCCCAACACAGAGTCAGACGTTCCCATTCACCCATTTTGTCTTTCCCTGAGATTTAATTCCAAAGAAGTGTTTGGGAAGGGAGTCTGGAAACATCTTCAAGTGAACAAGGTGAAACAGCATTGACAGATTTTCCCTGTTGCATTATTTCCTGTGAATCCACTTAGTGAGGGTATAAGAATACAGGCACCTGGAGAGACCTCCCACCCCTGCCATAAAGGTGAAAGGGTCCTTTCCCCCCCTCAGATGCGTAAATGGAAATGGCAGAGCAGTCCCTTGTGGAGACTGTCATCTGACGGAGACCTTACGCTTGACATGTAATCATATCAAAACAACTGAGTAAATATCAAAGATCTATTATGCTCTCCCCATGAGCATCAGGAATGTGTACAACAGAACAAATGGGGCAATACAAGAGAACTGTTTGGGTTTCTTAAAAAGACAACAACTCAAAGGCAATCCTTTTTGAGCGAGGCTGGTGATGGACCTTGAGCAGAAATGTTGCAGAGCAGACAATGCTAAAACCCACCCTTGGTTTATTTCTTTGCTCTAAATCACGGCAAACAGACAGACACACACCCTTGAGAAAGGGACAAGGGGAAAGGGATTACGTGTCCTATCACCAAATTGCTCCCTCCTCTCTTTTAAAAACCACGGCTACTTTTTGAACAAAGTGATCCTTCACACAAATCCCTGTGTAACACCTAACTTAGTCACTCTGCACTATGGAATGGCAAAAATAATGGGGTGTAGACTGAACAATGTATCAACCATTGCCTTCTGGACCACGAAGGCTGGTCTTGGACAGACCCAAAGGCCAACCCTTTTTACTCAGCATGACAGGCCCAAGCAAAAATATTGCCATATCTTTATGGTCACTCCTAAAATTGTTTGCCTATAATAAAACTTGAACAGGTTATCTTCAGCCCGATATCATCCTTCCCTACCCGTGCGGTGTGAGTCACCCAACGACCCAGCCTATTTGGAGTTCTAACCATTGTTTCAGCAGGACTTATTATCGGTTGGCTTCCTTCCTGCATTCCAACAGAGGTTGTTGACTCTCAGATTTGATGTTTATTGCGGCGAAGGCGATAATCATTGATTTTACAGAGTGCCAGTGACATGCCCTGTGCCTTTTAAAGCTGGCAACAAAGATTCTGGGCACAGAACTGAGCGACAAGGGGAAACCCTGCTCTGAAAGATCACACAGGAGGAAGTACAAAGACCAGTACAGAAGATAATAAGGGGTGTTGATCTTTCAAAGACCAAGCCAGGCAGGTGGATAGGGTGGGGCTTGACGATGGCCCTGTGTGAGGGTCTTCATTAATAGAGGAGAGGAAGCAAGGAAGGATGCCGTTTCGAATGTACAGTTGCTGGATCCAAGTCAGCAGTGGGTAGAACAGTCCAAGGAGCAAAACGAAGGGGAGGCTGTCATGAGAGTGGTGAGAACAGGATGTAGGTGGTTCCTGATGGAGTGCAGGTTCCTGACGGAGGTGTTGGCAGCCTAAAGTTAGGGGATGCTTTGAGGCAGGGGAGGAGTAAATATTCAGCGTATTGCAGAATGAGAGTGGGAAGGCAGAAGCAAAACTCTGAAAGAGGTGGAAGGGATGGTGACAGTGTGATGATGAGTTTAGCAGCAATCTCTCCTCCCAGGGAGGAGAGCAAGAGAGGAGTTTGTACAAACTTTGGAAACAAAAAAGCTAAATGAGAGGCTGGAGGCCATTCTTGGCAAGGAGAGGCAAGCAAAGGAGGGCCCCGGACAAATAAAGAACAAAGACGATTTGAGACCAGAGACCTGGTGAGGGGAAGTGTGGATAAAAGATGAGGAAGTCAGGTTGGGTGGCAGGAAATCAGATGGGAGTAGCCAACTTGGTTGACCTTCAGTTGAACTTGACCTTGAGGATGTTGACCCTATCCAATTGGACAACAGCATCATTAATTCATCAAAGCATACATCTTTAATTGGCAGTGAGATCATTTCGCACCAGTGATAACATCTTCAGGCACAAAAGTGAAGTAAGAAATACAGTAAGGAAGGGAGTAGAGGAAAATGCATTGCCGTTCCAATATTAGAGGCTTTGATTGGTGAGACCTCCCTCCTTCAAGCTAAGAAATGCTTAGTGACAGTAGTAGCAAGAGAGGGATTCTTACTCTCTTCTTCCTCGTCCGTTCATTAGCCAAGCAATGAAATCCTTGGCTGCTTGACCTTCCAAGTAAGAGCTGATGTCACTGGTGTAGGTGCCATCCGCATGTCTCTCGTATTCAGCATGACGCCTGGCAAGTCCATTGCTGAAAGAAAAACAGTTGATTGTGGACTCTTTTGAGGGAAGGTTCTGCTTCTGCTTATATATACCACCCCATGCCACTTCAAGTAGTCTCTAGGCGGTTTACAGTTTTTAATTACAGTATGCAGGCTACACATTGCAACCCCGCCCCCAGCAAGCTGGGTACTCACTTTACTGACCTCAGAAGGATGGAAGGCTGAGTCAACCATGAGCCAGCTACCTGGGATTGAAACCCAGGTCGTGAGCATAGTTTTATCTGCAGTACAGGCATTTAACCACTGCACCACAGGGCTTTCACCCCATCTTTTCTCCTTCCTCCCCTCCTTCCTTGGAAAGGCAGTTTCAAAATCCAGAGCTTGGAGAAGTTACTGTTTTTGTAAATAGCTGCCCCCAGTCCCCTGCCCAGCATGCTGGTGATGTGGTCTCACATTTAGTTCCAGCACATCACCACAATCTTAATATGGTCAAGATGATGATCCATATTGGACCAAATGGTTCTGAATGGCATCGACAAGGACCATGAGGGCAAGCTGGTTTAGCCAAGACCACACAGCAAGGCTGTGCCAAAAGGAAGGGGGTGGGTAGAGGAAATGGGATGGTCCATCCAAAAGAAATTTTGTTGGCCTGGAAGAACATGGGATGGCCAAAGGTCCACCTGAAAAGAGGAAGGATGGGATCCCAAGCATGGCCCAAAGAGGGTATGACATGTCCCATATTAGCAGAAGACTGCTATTTTCTCTTCAGGTGAAAGCAAAGTTTCTGCAGAGGGCCACACTGTTGACATGATAACACAACCTGCTTCCCATGCATTCGGTCAGGTATATGGATGCTGCAACAGTCTTCATCCATAAGTACTGTACCTTGAAATGGGGTTGGATACTTTTCAAGGCCTTTGCGATATAGGTGGTATCTTTCACATCCATTGTAAAAACAAGCTTTAGGCTAGTTTTCTTAGACCTGAACCATCAGGTCATCTTTCAGATCACAGAAAGATCTTGTATCTGTGAGGCCAAGCCCTAACCTGCACAGAGGACCTTTTTATTCATCTTGAAGACCATGTGGTTCTTCAAGCGCTCTCTGATCTTGGAATACGGAAGAAACACATTCATTGTGGGACAGACTAAAGCCCAGGTGACATGTTTTAAGGGTGAAGCCCCAAACATGACACCCAATGTTTCCAGCACCAATTTCATGGCTGATGGAGATGAGGTTCTCTGTTTCCAAACTCTATCAAGCCTCATGTTGGAAATGAATTCATGTGCGCCCCATGGAACTGATTGCACCAGGATGATGGACCCACCCAGTTCTGTTCACAACCCCACTGGGGCTAATTTATGGCATGTGTAAGCAGAAGCTGACAGTAATCCAGCTTCATCTACAGGGATGCCCTCACTAAAAATACAGGAGCACCAGGTGAGAATTAGGGTATTTTTCTCACCATTGCTCCAGATTAAAGGGGTCGCTCAGGCTGCCTCCAGAGTCCTCCTCCAGCACATCACAGATTGTAATAATGAAAAACTGATAATACAAGTCCAGTTCGTGAATCCTATCCATCTCTGGATTGCAAGGAAGTGTACTTCCATCTGTCTGGAAGGTCATGCTGTTACAGTAAAATGATTCCCTCCCTATAGGCACTTTTAAAGCCACTGCAGCCAATGATGGGATGCAGTTTCATCTTTCTTGCTGTGTTTCATAGGATTCCCTTGTTTTTCATATCTATCCACTTATTCAATTACTTTGTGCTGAATGGCGTGGGAATTTTGTTGTTCTTGTTAGTTTCATGACATTTAATGTACACGTAGCACATTGTTATGGGGGGGGGGAACTGTTCCCCTTTTACAAGCAGCAAAGGCTTCTGGTGTAAACACGTACAATGCTCTGCAAACCCATGAGCTAAAGACTACTTCACACCCTGCTCATTTATGGCTACTCAAAAGATAGTGTACATCAACAAGCCAAAATATAGCCTGTGCATGTGTCAAACACACACATTATGCAGCTATGTGGGTCAGGGATCTATGATCAGCTGCCGTTCCCTGCAGTGCACCCCATGGTGTAACACATATTCATTCTGTCCCATTCCGGTTATTTTATATACAGCCTATGTACGTGTATATATATATTTGCTTCCACATAATGTGTGAAGTAGCCCATATGTCTTGCTCAGTGGAGGGGACCTTATCAAAAATGTATGTGCGGATGGCTCTAATGACGCCTGTGCCCACAATGCCAAGAGCAGCAAGAGCCCGGCTAGTTGTGATACCTAGTACATATGCAACTTGCCACGAGTTTACACTTGCCAAGCTTGGCTGTTTTCTCTGCCTCCACTTGAGTGTGACTGCTTTGTGAAAAATCTAATTTAAGGCCAGTGCCTTAAGCTCCCATGAGAAAGAATGGCTTTCATTGGCATGAATGACCCTTGTCTTGTAAAAGGAACCCTTTCACAGCCGCAAGAGCGATGGATGCCTGGGATATGGGCCGGAGGCTCCCATCTGCACACACGTTGGGTTTCTGAACACAGAGACAAAGGACTACTGGGAGAAACACAGCCTGGGACAGGTGGCATGCTTTTTGCTGGTCCCTGGTTCAAGGTCGTCATGGATGAAGACGGTTGCAGCATCCCTATCCCTGACCAAAGGCATGGGAAGCTGGCTGTCTTGTCACTTCAACAGTGAAAAGAATCAGACAGCAGGTAATGGGGTGTGGCAGGAGGGCAACGTTGGAAACCATCATCCTGGAGAGCAACTCCCAGGTGCCATAAACTATACTGGGCTAGTTCACTCCCTGTAAAACAGTGGTTCTCAACCTATGGGTCCCCAGATGTTCTTGGACTGCAACTCCCAGAAGCCCCCAGCACTTGTTGTGCTGGAAGAGATTTCTGGGAGTTGCAGTCCAGGGACATCTGGGGAACCCACAGTTTGAGAACCACTATGTAAAACATCTTCATATGCACACGTGGTGCTAGTAGGCTCTTGTCCCATAAGCTCAGATCACCTGTTTTCCCAGGCACCCCAGTCTTCCAATCAGGTGATCAAAATCAGCATTCTCAGGATTGATTGGTGGGAGGGCACTCTTAGTGCACAGCAGTACCATGCACACACCACATGGCTGCTCACAAAAACCTTTGGAATGGGACCAAAGTTATTAGGTAGGCATGTCCAAACTTCAGCCCTCCAGATGTTTTGGACCGCAACTCCCACAGTCCTTTGTCACTGGCAATCTAAGCTTAGAATTCTGGGAGTTGTGGTCCAAAACATCTGGAGGGCCGAAATTTGGACATGCCTGTTATTAGGGATCTATTGGAGGGTGCATGCACATGCGTGGACATTTTCGTATTAAAATACCTGGAGAGCTGGTCCAGAAGGCTTTCTTTCTCTTTCTCTTCCAGTCCTTGTTGTCTGTGGCAGAAGTCAGTAGACAGATGTTATTAAAACTATAACTACACAGTTAGAAAAGTAAATTCACTCCATCCTCAGTTAAGTATTACAGCAGTATTTTTATGATATGTATAAATAGTCAACAAGATTCAGATGTCTGCATTCCATGATTTTTTTCACCATCAAGACTCTATTTAAGTAGTTCTGAACCTTGGGTTTCCTGATGTTTTTGGGCTGGCACTCCCAGAAATCCTGGCCAGCACACCTAGTGAGGAAGGCTTCTGGGAGTTCGAGTCTGAGAACATCTGGGGACCCAAGATTGAGAACCACTAAGCTTGAGCTTTTTGCCTTTGTGACATAATTTATACTGCAAAAGGAACAGACCAATCAGCTGGTGCCTCCAGCAGCTAAGAACGTTCCGTTCTACTTATTGTCTACTTATAATGTGAGGTCTAGATCAGTTGAACAAGAAACCCAACAAAAGATTATATTACAGATCCCACTTTTCTCTGCACTGATGCATATTAAAAAAAAACTGAAAGAAGTATTTGAATGTCAAAATGAACACATTCCCCACAATTCAAAGCAGAAATTTAAAAATCTGAATCATTTTCTGGCTGAAGGCAATATTGTTTGCAGCTTCCAATCTAGATCATCTATTATGCATGTCCCCTTTCTTCAGTTCCCCATGTCATTTACACAGCGAATCGCTAATTCACAACTCCATCACACCCTCATCATGTTAAGCAAAGTCATTACTGTTGGGAGTAAACAGCTTGTCATCGTGAGTCAAAGACGCAAGAGCCAATTCACACAACCACTCCAAAGTGCCCAGTCCACCTCTTTGGCAGCCTCGGAGTGCTCACCCTTCAGATGAACCCGTGTCGTTTGGACTGGTTTCTCAGGATCACCGTCAGCTCATCTGTTTGGTCTCTGATGGGAAGCGTTTGGGTAAAAATTGTAGGATAAAGCTTTTGTTATGGCAATTTTATTTTTCCATAAAAACAGGATGCTGCAAAGGTGCCAAGCATGAGCAGAGTGATTCTGTGGATCAGCTCTAACAAAGCTTTTTGAACAAAGAGCTCTTTAGGCTACTCGTTCTTTCAATGATTCTCTCCCCCCTTTATGGTTTAAGTTTGAAGCTCACTGGACTCAGTAAATATGTTGAGGATTAAGCTATTAGCAGCTTATTTCCTTGCTTGGTCAGAACAGGCATGGTCCTACCACCACCAAATGGATACAGAAGGGACCATACAGGGCTGCTTGAGGACATCTATACACAGCAGAAGTTAACCTGGGCCAGTAGTACACACAGGCACTGATCCCATTGGGCTGTCTGTGCCATGAGCCGCCCAGTACAGCAAGAGAGGAACCCTCCCCTATTGCCTGCAACCACCCAGTTTATCAGACCTTTGGAAGCCCAGCCTTCAAGCAGAAGTGCTCTTAAATTGGAAGGGGGAAGCATATTCCAATATATTCCACCACCTCAAAAACAGAGCTATAAGAATGCTGGAAAGCAATTAAGAGTGTATATGCATTTGCATCTCAGGCCGGGAAACTTCTCAGCAACCAACTCAGCCACAAAAACAGCCTCTCCTGGGAGGGGCTGTTTTCTGGGCAACTGGATGTCTGTCGTGCCTGTTGCACTAAAAAGGCATGAGCCTGCTCACTGAGGTTCCTGGAGCCTTTCTGCTCGTTTTGTCTATTGGGTAGCCGATGCCATCTCATCTAACAGATGTGTTGTTTGACCAGCTGGCCAATAACCACAACGATGATTGAAGTCAACAATGAGAGATGCAAAATGAAACACAATGGCAGAACAGCGAGGGTCAGTGGAGTATTTGGATGGCGATGACCCCAAATACTGACCGATGAGACAGCAAAGTACTAAATTACTTTGACTGTCTACATCCGACGTGGTGAATGATGAAAAGCTGTGAAGGGGAAGAAAGAAAGTCTAGAAATGAAACCCACACACTCTGCACATGTATTTCTAACATTTCCAACAGGGAAGTACTTTCATTTATGCTACAATGGTTTAGTGCAGCGGGTTTTTTTGTTTTGTTTTGTTTTTCAGCCTGTATTCCGGGGATCCTTGGCTTGCCTGGGAACCTTATCTTGCAGTATAAATGTGTTCTGGATTATTTACTGAAGATAAGATGCATCCCTAGATAGAGAAATGGTAGTTTGTGATGGCTCATAGTTTGCCATTAGTCACAACCCACCACGAAATAAATGGAAAACCAAACTGGTTAGTGGTTCAGTTTATGTCTGGTGCAGGGACAGCTACCTGCTCCTGTTGCACTGTTGTTGTTGTTGTTGTTGTTGCTGCTGCTGCTGCTGCTGCTGCTGTTATCATAGTCATAGTCATAGTCAGAGGTGGCAGCAGGAGCAGGGAGACAAGGAGGCAAGGGGGTCAGGAGGAAGGTGGTAGGCAGGCTGCTCGTTTTCCCAACAAAGCACTGGGGGGAGGGAGTTTGGTGCTTCATTTTGCTACAACAAAATAGGATGCCCAAACGAGGTCACAAACTGAACCCCTGACCATCCAGTTTGTCATTTCCCCCTGGTTCATGGTTTGGTCTGTGCCCACCTCTATTCCCTGTCATCAAACTTCCCTGGAAATAGGTCACTTTTTCCTGAACACCCTGGGTGTTTTCTTCTGGATTCTCCTGTCAAGTTTGCGCAGGGCAACAGGAACAGCCCAGAGCCTTCAGATGACAACCAGATGGTGGGAAAGGATCACATATGATCACACTAGAAAGGGTAGCTTTGCCTGGAGGGATTTCTCTTGATTTGGCCCTTTGGCTGCCAAACCTGCTCCAGCCCAGCCCCCCAAAGTAGTAGCCCTACTGCTGGACAAAAAAAAAAAAAAAAGGTCCAACTTGGGCACCGGTTGGGGTTTGGTTAGAGCACTATTGCCTGGGAAGTAGCTTGTAGGTGTTCAAAATGTGACCGGCCTGCCTGTGTGACCACACTCTTAGGCTGCTATCTCACCTGGGGAAGATCCTGATCTTTTGAAGGTCCGGCTTTTCCTCTTCCTCCTGTCACGTGACTGAAGATGTGGGACAGCAGTTCCCACGTTCAAAGGTGTTTTTTTAAAGCGCAGTTCAACCCCATGGCCAGCAGGTGGTGCTAGGATTTTAAAAAGGACTAGCTAGCTGGCGCTAGGGTTTGGGGAAGTTAAAACAAACAGCACCAGATCCAGCTTACTGTCGCTAGCAGGGTGGGGGGATTTTTTTTTAAAAAAAATAAAGACCCAGTGCCGCTTGGCCCCAGGAAGAGCCGGTTGGTGCTATGAGAAAAACAGAAGAAAGAAAATTGGATCATCTACGGGGTCCCACAACCTCTGCCTCTTTAAAAGGTGGATTTTTTTAAGCAAGGCAAAAAATTCCCTACCTCTCCGGTAAGTCTTGGAAACCTCGCTTAAGGGGGCATTACCGGGTTTTCTTTCTTTCTTTCTTTTTTCAAAAAGCCCGGTGGCCATGGGGATGGCATTTTTGGACACGGTTTATCTACAAATTTAATCTGCATTTAAAGGGCCGTAGGATAGGGGCCTTAGTGGGGGCTTCTCTGAACTGGGAGAATGTAATGGTATTGGGGCGACGGGGATCTTATTTGAGTATGAGGACAAATAGCATCAAGGGTGTAGCCACACCATAGGTCCCAATTTCGTATGGAGAACTGGCATTGGCCTGGCGGGGAAAGCCCACATTTAGTAAAAACAGCCTGACCGTGCTGCCAGATGCAAAAGGACCAGAGACGCAGACTATTTCCCACTACATTCTTACGGCGTCCTTTTCAAAGTATACAGAAACATTTTGACCAGTTCCTCTGCTGACCCATCAGCATGGAAAGGAACCAATGAAAGCAGGAAATTCCAAAGTTACCTTTGTGGCTCCCTTTTGGTGCTTATCAGCTTGGGCGAAAAAGCCCTGGGGAGCAAAACCAGCTACTGGAGGAAGCCTCTTTCACATAGATGACTGTGCCTGTTCAAGGAGGAAGGGCCATCGCTCGGTGGTATAAAAATACTGTATCCCGGGCTAGGAAAAAAAGATTTCAGAGAACAGGTACGAAGCCAGCCAGAGAATTACCAGGACCCAGAGCTACTGCTCTGATTCAGCAGAGAGAAGAGTTGGCATGGTCTAGATGTCAGGCCAAACTCAGCAGCCATCCTCTGCATTGTTTTATATTGTGCTGAATTCCAGCAGGGTCTCTATGCTGCCCATGCCTCATTCCAGTGGAGGACATTAGGTACGTCACACTGCTGCCAGTCATATTTTCTTCTCTTAAGCCACGTGGTAGTTACTATCTCGATCCTATATTCGATACTGATAAGCTTTTGGGAAATCTTTCCATTCGACTGTTTCAAATGCAGTTGCTTCAGAATGAAAAAGAGCCCAAGGAATTGGTGTGTGTGTGTGTGTGTGTGTGTGTGTGTGTGTGTGTGTGTGTGTGTGTGTGTGTGTGTGTGTGTGTGTGTGTGTGTGAGAGAGAGAGAGAGAGAGAGAGAGAGAGAGAGGACAAATGCTGCCTAGATGATGTTTCTTTTTCTTTTTTAAAAAAGAAACCTTTGAGATAAAGCTGCTATTTTAATCAACATTCAATTCTGTACTTTTCATATGACACCTAGGGAAGTGAATTTATGTTTACACATGATTTTATATAAAACACAAGTCTGTTAAGCAGTAGATTTTCAAGGACCTTGGGATCCAACAGGATTCCACAAGCATTTTGATATGGATATGGATACCTAATTAACATTGGACTAAGCAACCTAGTGCCTGCAATACTTTTGAATCCCTCACTTTGGGTCATACTGGATGATGCTGATGGAGTTTTATTTGCATGCTGTTTGTGATTTGAGTGACTGGGTTGGATCTTTCTAGGTTGGGGTGATTATCAGTATATCCAGCACTAACTGTCTGCTGAATGTTCCTTTCTTCATCTTTAGTCTGTTGGAAGCAGAGCTTTTAGTTTACTGTTGGTCTATTCCCAACTATAAGTAATGGCATCTTTTTATTATTTCTCCTACTAATATCTGAGAGTGAGTTACTAAGAGATTAAGTGAGTTACTGAGTGAGTTACTGAGAGATTAAAAATAAAGTTGTTGTTGTTGTTGTTAAGTGCTAATTAATGAAAAATAGGTGGTGTTTGTAGCTATTCCCTTCTGTGAGTCTCTGTACTTCGATTGCGTAGCACAAGGAATTTTGCCAGAAATTCAATACTTTGTAAAAAGGTGGACATTTTAATCCAGAGCATCTGATGACACTAGACTGCAAACTTGAACACTCTTTTGTGATATGTGGCACTAGTCACTGAGAAATCCTCTTATTAAAGCCCCACTGAATATGGGTTGTACAATGTGGAGTTTTAGATGGCCTGGAAATAATCCCTACAACTACACTGAGAAAAATGTGACATTCTAATACACAGACTAGGCTAGTGATGGTGAACCTTTTAGAGACCGAGTGCCCAAACTGCAATTCAAAACCCACTAATTGTGCCAAAGTGCCAATGCAGCAATTTAAACCTGAATACAGGTGGCTGTGAAGGGGTGCTGTCGGGTGCCCACAGAAAGGGCTCCGAGTGCCATCTTTGGCACCTGTGCCATAGGTTCGCCAACACTAGGCTTTCTACTAGAAAGTGGAATGCATGTGAAAGGAGCAATGGGATCTGCACCTGTTTTAAGCTACTACAGTTGGTCTTAAAGGATATACCTTAAGGATATGCTTTAATATACCTTCGGCCAGCAGCCCAAAGTGGTACCACCATGAGCACTGTGTCGGCTAGACTTGTGACTCCATAGTTCTGCTGCACCCATTTCACATGACATATGTGAAAGCTGACCAAGTGCACAGCAGTCACTGTGGCACAAACCCATTCAGTGGATGTGGCACGACAACATTTTCTAATGGCCGGAGCCAACAGACTCTTCTTAATCAATATTTCCTACAGGAAACTGTAGTGATCTTGCAGATTTGTATCTCAGAATGGGGGCCGGAAAAATGTCAGGTGTGCTTCTGTAATAGAGAGAAGTTTTGTGATTAGCCCTGAGCCAGTAGAGTATGGAGGAGAGTTTGTGAAAGAGAATGAGCAGATGGATGGGTGGACCAATGGACCAATGGGCCAATGGATCAATGGAGGTACTGATGGACGGATGGGAAGGTGGATGATTAGATGGATGAGTGCACATTTCACTTCTTAGGTTTCGTTCCAGCTCCAGGGAACCTGTGTAGATTTCATTGGAAAATGTATTTTGCCACAGGTGGGGATGGCATGACCCCTGGCAGATGCTGTTGGACCACAGATCCCATCACCCTGATCCAGTAGAGCCAGTGGTGAAAGGGGATGGAAGTTGTTGTCAAACAGCCTCTGAAGGGCCACACAGTCTCGATGGTATCAAAGGAAACTCTTAGGAGGGGGGTAGGGTTACGTGGCAATTTGAATGGGTTCAGGGTTGGGTTAGGGTGTCCATTTTGCTTACCCGCTTCTTTTAGTGTTCATTAACCACTGTACAAAATCTTGAGCTCTTCTCGTGTCCAAGAACTTGCTGTAATCGCTGGTGAATGTACCTTGTGAATGTCGCTTCACTTCATTCAGCTGTCTAGAGTCATCTAAGGGTTCAGCCTGGGAAGCTTTGAATGATCTACAAGTGTGGTTTGTAACACATTAATTGCACTGAAGACTACACATTTGAAAGGTGCCACATCGGGTCCTGGCCTCCTTAAAAGACACATTCCTTTGAAACATATTTGCTGCTATGGCAAGGGTCATTAGCTGCCCAATGACAGCTCAGAAACAGGAGAAATAGATGGTGTTAACACAACAATGGCAACAAAAACCCAAAGCACTGCTGGTTGGGTGAACAACCTTGTGTGCTGCTGACTTTTCCAATGTTCATTCCATGGGTGGAAAATTGCAGGTTAATGGCTTAAAGGAAATAGATATGCCAGATTATCCTCTGCTATAGGAAAATTCACATTCCACTGGGGGGGGGTTATTATTACAGCATTACAACTGAGATCTCTGGGTTTTACCTGGTTTTCTCTTCTGCTTCCTGGAGGGGGCTTTGCCAGCTGCTTTGAATAATCATTAAAAGCAGCCCAGCGACAAAACATGTGCTTTTCATGGTCATCACCTGCCAGAAAGGGAAAGGAAAGGAAAAAAAGGAAAGGAAAAAAAGGAAAAAGTTATATGCAATGTCCATTGGCTACCCTTGTATACACAGGAATAACTTCGCAGAGTGGCCTTTGTTGCTAGATGGTGCTGTATAGAAGTCTAATAAATAAATACCCAATGGTGGCTAGATCCCAAGGCTGTGTTCCAGGTTTGCATCAGCATACCAAAGCCCAAGCATTGTGTGTGTGTGTGGGGGGGACACCTCTTCAAGTACTGCTTAGTATAATACCTTCTCTGGAACCCACCCAAAGGTTAATCAGCATGGGAACACAGGCAACTCTTTTCTACTTGATGAGGTTCTTTGTTCATCTAGCCCCAAAAAGGGATATAAAAGTAAATTATGAAGTGCAGAGGCTCATTATGACCATGTCTGTAATTATACTTCCACTGGGAGCTCAGAATTGCAGACAACTCTATGGAGTTGTTTTTGCAAAAAGTCCTGGCAATTGTAATCGGCACACCTCCTCTTTTGTAAAGTTAATGGATCTTAAGTACCTAGCCAACAGCAAGTCACCCCAAAATGCATTGCGATGCAACAGAGAGAGGTTGTAAAAACATATAGGCTAAAATCCTGTTGGAACAATTTTTGGCAGTGCAAGCAGATGATGCCATCCGACACAAGATTCTATTGCTCCTTAAAAGTGTCTTGTCCCTCCCTCCCAGGTTCTGAGGCTCCTTTGATCTGTGGAAGCCTTTGGGAGACTCAGAACAGGGTGAAGGGAGACATTAATGTCTCAAACGCAGCATCAACAGTTCTGCCACCAGGATTAGGAGGGCTAAAGTTTCCCCTTTCCCAAAGCCTGGGGGGGTGTTGAGAAAGTGAAATAGAAAACTTTTATTTAGCAGCAAAAGCACACAGGTGACAATGTCACCTGCTTGAGCAGATACAACTTGATGCAAGAGGATTCTGGATTTACAATCTTAGGGTGGAAAAAGAGGTTTCCCATTCATTTTTTGTTTTTTCACTATGCAAAATAAAAAAATACTCAAGAATTTCTCACAGTTACATGTCACATTTTAAAAGGTATCTCTGCATCCAGATGCCAGAATCAGCAAAGGCTGTTTATAACAACCAGTGAACAGGATGGAATTGGACTCAGGCAGGTATAAGCTCATTGATATCAGCAGAAATTGGTTATGGTGCTTTATGGCCAAATGACACAATTTTGTGACATATTTAGACAGAAAATATCAACCACCAGCATTCCCTGATGTCCAAGTATAATGCTCAGTTCTAGAGATGGGCACGAACAAAAAAAAAATCCTGCTCCGTTTCGTTTCTTTGCCGTTTGGGGTGGGGTGGGCGTTCGTTTTCATGCAAAAATGCCTTTTTGAAAAAAATTCGTTTCGGGCTTTGCTCTGGCCCCGGTTTGTTATGTGTGTGGTGCATGTGTTGGGTGCGTGACTTAACCTTTAAAACTCCTGCCTTTTCCCCATGTCCCCGATTGGTGGGAGTTCTAAACTTTTTTGCCTCCCCCAGCCTGCGCGCCAGCTGCTGGGTGCTAGGGGAGGCAAAAGAAAAAAGAAAAGAAAAAGAAAAAAACCTCCCGATCAGGTGGGGGGAAAGCATGAGGGATTTTTCTTTTTAGCTTAGAAACGGTGAGGGCAGTCTCAGAACCCCATAAAGGTTCTTCTTCTTTATTTTATCCTCTCAGGCAGCCTTTCCAGCTCTCTGGGCGTTTATACACGACCCCTAAACTCTGGGGCAAATGGCTCCCAGCTCCGGAGCTTAAAAATGTTTCCCCACCAGCTCCGGAGTTTACAGGAAATTAGGTGCGACCACGCCCACTTTAGCGCATCCCAGCGCACCTTTCAAGTACCTGCTCTTTGGAGGTGAAAATTCCTTGATGCGGTGTAATGATAGTGATTGCGGGGCTCTCCTCGCTTCTGTTTGTTGTTTTTTTTTTTGGCTCCTACTTTACAGAGACTGGAATGTTGCTGGCAAGAGCCAGAGGCAGAACGGAGGTGAGCGGCATGCTTTTCTTTCTCTTTTTCTCCCTCCCCTCACGCAGCCAGCAGCCAGGAAGTGCGGAGGGGTGGGGACACAGGAAGAGCGATGAACCCCTAAGATCTCTGGTCAGAATTTAAGTGGCCAGCGGATCTTAGGGGTCGTGTGAAAAGGCCCAATCTTGAAAACGCTTCCAACTCCAAGCAAGTTCTGGCTGGAGCTACTCACAGGTTGCTCGCCCGCACCACCCCAACCGGTCTTTTCTTCTCTGAATCCTGCCAGCTCTGAAGGAGGGCGAGCAAACAAGGTGAAAGTGCCTCAAACTCCGCCCTTGTGAGTCTGTCGGACTCCCCTCCCAGCCCAGCCTATTTGAAACCCTATAAGCAAGATCATTCAACATTGCCTTCAGTCAATGCTGGCACTAAGCTTAGCACTCTTGTCCTAACTTTAAAATAAAAGAAATAGCAGATAATTGCCACCACCGGATAATTTATGTTATCTTCACACAGATTTAAAAATGGTTGAAAAAACAAGGGGAAAGGCTCTACTGGGGAATGGAACTCAGAAGCTCTGACTCTAAAAACAGTTACTTAAACCACTGAGCTATTAAACCAGCTATGCAGAGAGGCCACTTAGCACTTATTCTGCTAGTTGAAAAGACCACATGATGCTGAGCTGGCAGAACAGACTGAGGGAAAGTAATGGAGTCATTAACCACCACCACCACCAGCATTGACTCTAAGCTCTGAGTCCTGGATAGGCTCTGTCTTGTAAAAAGTTGTAAAAAGATTCCTAAACCATGGCCACTGATAAGGGATAAGGGAACGATTTTTTTTTCATTTTGTGCCCATCTCTACTCAGTTCTGATTTCCTCTGGTGAACAACAGGATCTGGGTTTTATATATATAACCCAGAACCTGTTTGTTCATCAGAGGGAACCAGAACTGAGTGAGCATCATATATATACAGTTTATATTTCTCTCTCTCTCTCTCTCTCTCTCTCTCTCTCACACACACACACACACACACACACACACACACACACACAGAGAGAGAGAGAGAGAGAGAGAGAGAGTATACTGGTATAATTCATTCAGTAGTGCAATGCTGCCCTCCAGTGGTACTTCTTAAGAAATGATGTTGTAATGTTAAAAGTATGTCCTTGTACATCATGGTTTGTTTTTCCTTCCTTCTTGAATAACTCATTTCCTCATCTTATCAGTTTTTTTTTAAAAAAACCCTGCTGATTGGGAGAGCTCTGTTAAATTCCAATTAGACATACGTACAAAGAAGCAGAACTCTTCACAGGGACAAGCCCGAAGGTGCTTCAGCAAAGCACTTCTATGGTGTGTGGTTGCTCTTGACTCATCCCCCCTTTCTGCATCAGTTCAAGTGATCACATGCCTGAACTGAACTGATGTGAAAGGATCTAAGGGTGTTTATACACGACCCCTAAACTCCGGGGCAAATGGCTCCCAGCTCCGGAGCTTAAAAATGTTTACCCACCAGCTCCGGAGTTAACAGGAAATTAAGTGCGACCCCGCCCACTTTAGCGTGTCCCAGCACACTTTTCTTGTACCTGCTCTGGGAGAGTGAAAATTATTTGATCCGGTGTAAGGATAGTGAGTGCGGGGCTCTCCTTGCTTCTGTTTGTTGTTTTTTGGCTCCTGCCCCTTTAAGAGCTACTTTTACAGAGACGAGAGGCAGAACGAGGTGAGCGGCATGCTTTTCTTTCTCTTTTTCTCCCTCCCCTCACACAGCCAGCAACCAGGAAGTGCGGAGGAGGTGGGAACACCCGAAGAGCGACGAACCCCTAAGATCTCTGGACCAAATTTAAGTGGCCAGCAGATCTTAGGGGTCGTGTAAAAAGGCCCTAAGTTTTTTAAAAATAGAAGTCTAAGCAGCACAGGGGGAGAAACTCTGGAGTTGGCAGGACTCCAGGCTGATTTGTATTTCCAATTCTGTTGTGTGATTAACTGGGGGGGGGGGGGGGAGAATGTTAATCAGCCAACTTCAAGCCTCTAGTATTTGCCACATTTAAAAAAAATCAATGTGATCACTTCCCTTTAATGAAACTGAACAAGGTGTTATGTTGGACTAGACCTGTGTTTCCCTTGTCAAGAAGGAAAGGACAGGTAGCTTAGAAGCCCAGGATTTCAAAGCCACAGGTGACGTCTGTGTACAGCATGATGTAGTGTTTTTGCTGAATTTAAGCAGGGGTGAATCCAGCAAGCATTTGAATGGGAGACCACCTTAGAATACTTTTATGCCATAATAATTTCCACGATACAAGAAAGGTAGCATGTAAACAAGGTACTCATAGTAACCTTCAGTGTCTGCAGAATACGGAAACCCTTGTTAGTAATTAGGGATGGGCACAAACGGTTCGTTAACAGTTCATCATAGCAGCAGCATGGGTGCTGCTGCTCTCTTTCCTTGTCTCCTCAGCTGATCTAGCCACTCAACCAGCCCAGTTTGCTAGCTTCTGGCAGCAACTCAGCTGATCTTCTACTTCTGGCTAGACTTCTCTTCCCCTGCCATTTGGTCTGAGTGGGAGATCAGCCAAGAGGGTGGGGCAGAGAAGCCCCGAGCAGTCAAGTTCATCAAACTATAGCTAAGAAGATGTGCCAAAGACTGCTTTTCATATGCTGGGTTGATACACTGTTCTGCTTATATATAGCCCAGTTAAGGACTAAGAGAGGTTGGGGGCCACAGTGCAGCTCTAGAGAAACAAATCAGAGGTGCAATTCTGTCGGAACTAAGAGCTTTAAAACTCTGGTGGTGTCAATGAAGAGAGTGGCTGGATTCAGTCACCCTGCACCACTTGGGTTCTACTTTGTACTGGGTCCCCCTATAGAACAACATTGTCCACAATGCCTGCCAGCGGCTGTCCAGGTTTTCAGAGGAAGGTTCCTCCTGGCTCTACCTGAAGAGGCTGGAGACTTGAGCTGAGAAGTTTCCACTCCAGAGCAAGTGCTCCAACACTGGGCTAATTCCTAGGAACAAATGCTGTCGAGTTTATATGTGAACAAGACAGGTATAGGATCAAGTCTCACACTATGTGTGTTCTGTTTCCTGGAAGTCCAAGGCAGTCAGAGCTTTGCTTGGATTATGCCCCGATCTCTACATGGCTTTATAAAAGTAACAACTTGGAATGCTATTTTTAAATTTATGTGGAACAATTCTGTATCAAGAAGAAACCTTCTAAAAATTATTGGGATTGAATGATGTACCGTATATTCATTTTGAGTTTGCTCACAATTCTTTTTTTCCCATTCTTCCTGTGCTCTGTGCTTCATTTTAGCCTTATAAATCTCCTAGCGCCCTGTCCCGGGTGAACCAACTTCCCTTGCCTTCCAAGGAAATTGATTTTTAACTCGCTGCACATAACCCTACTCAAGGCAATACTCATTATGGATGTGTATAATAGACACATACCCAAGCAAACACTCTCATGTACAGCTACAAATATATGGAAATATAATATTTCAAGGCTGCAACCAGTACCCTCTTTCTTAAGCAAAAAAACCCATTAAAAGAAATGAGACTTACCTAGGTGGAGAGACCCCTAGGGCTGCACCACAAAGTCACCTGGTCACCGCAGCCTAAGTTTCCCCACCCCAAAACTAGAGGTAGTTCTTATGGCCCTTACCTTTGGGCACTTGGAGGGAAGGAACAGAAGAATCCGAAATGATGCCTGGTCTCTTTCTTCAGGGACTTCTGGGAGTCTTGGGAATCCTAGAATGAATGCATACAAGTCTTTCTCTCATGCAGCCTTATATATACAGTTCAGCTTCAGTAAGCACTTTGGAAGATGCATCATTGCTGACAGTTTCTTTACTCAGTTTGGGGGGTGGGGGCGGCGTGGAACAAACAATTCCTTTGTTTGCCCATCTTTGCATTGGACCATTTTTTCTTACAACTGAATTCACCCATTTGTTTCTGTTTACTCTGTGACATTGGTGTTGACACGGGGCCTAACAAGTGGCGTAAAGGCAATGAGGTGTCACTGTCAAAAGAATTATCTGCCACCACACTAGAGTTCATCCATTGCAGCAATCAAGTGTTTAGGACTTGTGTACTGGGGTGTGTGTGTTTTTTTTTAAATACCCACTATCACCTCTAAAACTGAGGTGACACTTGTACCTAAAGTCATATAAATTCTCGGGCCAAAATCCAGGCAGGGCTTGGCAATTCTGAAAGGTATTGACTACCACAGAATCTTAGAAGAGTGAAGTGGGAAGGAGCCTACAAGGCCATCAAGTCCACACACACACACACCGCTCCATTTAGGAATACAAATCAAAGGATATATGTCGGATAGTTGCCCACATTTCTCTTGAATGCCTCCCATGATGGAGCACCCACCACCTCTTGAGGTAATTGGTTCCGCTGCCATGCTGCTCTAAAAGTTAGGACGTTTTTCCTGATAGTCAGCCAGCGGTGTGGTTTTCCTCTTCAGGTCATTGTTGCCTGTCCTGCACTCTGGGATGAGCGAGAAGAAATCTAATTATTGGATAAGCGCTACCTTCTGTCTTTTTTCCACCCCTCAGTCTTCTTTTCTCTAAGCTAAACATGCCCAGTTCTTTCAGTCTTTCCTCAGAGGGCTCAGTTTCCAGCCCCCTGATCATCCTTGTTGCCCCCCCTCTGAACCTGTTCTAATACAGGCACGTCCAGACGTTGCCCCCTCCTGATGTTTTGGGCCACAACTCCCAGAATTCCAAGCCTGTATTTCCAATGACAAAGGACTGTGGGAGTTGTGGTCCAAAACATCCGGAGGGCAAAAAGTTTGGACATGCCTGTTCTAATATGTCAGCATCTTTCTTGAAAAGTGGTGTCCAGAACAGGACACAATACTGAAGATGAAGGCTAACCAGTAGACAGGATCAGACCAGTCTATATGACTCAAATTGTCGTCGTCGTCCCCCAGACATTTTGTGCCAGTTCATGTTTCAAGCATTCAGGCATCAAAAACAGCAAATAGTTTTAGTGGTGATGACGCCTGATTTGGGCTCTTTCAGAGATAATTTTGCTTACCTACATGCTGCTGCTTTTAATCCACAGCACGCTTCATTGCTCCTTCATGCTTGATGGCAAATACATTGAAATGGCAATTCCGGCAGCTTTGCCTGTTGATAACAGGACCGGGAGTCAAGAGACAGGAAGCACAAGTGGCTTGTCCTTCCTGTTCTTCTCGCACTTTTTGTCATTTACACATGGAGGCCAGCGGTGCAGGCTGACCATGAATGGGTAGGTTGTGCATCTAACTGTGAAGGCAGATCTAAGTGTACTTACGCCATTGCCAAGATACCGCAAGGCCAGTTGTGCACTGCTCAGAAGAAGGCACACATCTCTCTCACACACATACACCCCAAAAGAGGACAAGAGCGGGCAACTTTTTTATATAAAGTTTTTCCCCCATATACTAATCTACTGACATCTATGCAAATTTAGAAATAATTGCTATGATTTAAAGCAGGCATGTCCAAACTTCGGCCCTCCAGATGTTTTGGACCACAACTCCCACAGTCCTTTGCCATTGGCAATCTATGCTTAGAATTCTGGGAGTCGTTTGGACATGCCTGATTTAAAGTGTTGGTGAGCAGTTTGGGGAAGGGTGTCACTGGTGTCCCAGAAACCCACCAGGGGCCACTTTCTACTCTTGCAACGGAATCTAGTGCAGCAAACGGAATTTGCCACAGCAACAAATCAGACGGTGGCGCCAAGGGACAGGATGACAGGGGGCAGAAAAAATCAGCAAAGGACTTGCATTTGGCCCTTCCTGACTTTAATTTTAAAAAGAAAATACCATGCAACACAGAAAGAGATGCTATGTATCCACCTAAAACAAAACATGTCTTGTTTTTGAAGGAAAGACAGTAGCCCAGCATGCTTGGCTTCATGCTTGGGTGTATAATGTTGATGAACAACTCAAAGGCCCTCATCTTCTTCCTTAAATGGATGCCTTTGAATGGAGAAACACCCTCTGCAAAGTAGGCTGCCCTACCTAGAAACCGGGCCGGGCCCTTGAGTAGCCTAGTTTCTCTCTGCTTTTTTAGATGGGAGTCACAAAAGATTCTTCATTCTGTCAGTCTACCAGCCAATCCATTTTAGGTGGCAGAAATTCCTCTGGTCTTTGCCCATGTTTGTAGCATTTTCCAGCTACTTACAAGGCTGGAGACAAGATGATGTTAGCAGAGCTTCAAGTTCCTTGCAGCATATAATTCCAGATCTATTGTTGATCCAGCTGCCTACCTCTCTCTTCTGGAGTAGCAGACCCACCACAGGGCTATTTTTAGCCAGCTAGATGGCATGTTCTTCCCTCAGAAGTTACCAGTAGAAGGTATAAAAACACCCCACTGGCAGAGAGGGTTGGTCCCAGCTGTGACAACCTTGTAGAACCAACCACACATGTTATGTTACACTGCTGGTTCTAACTTTAAGTATGCATTACCTCATCCTCCCTCTCTTTCCCTTCCCGTTCAGGCTATCCTGAAACAGAGTGCTCACATCAACTACTTTTCAGTGTTAATCCTCAGATTACATTTATTTGAGCAAAATCCCTCACAGCTGCATGCAAGATCGACACAGATTTGATAGGTAATAGTTTTAAGAGATTGGTTTTCTTTTAACCAAGCAGCCAATACAGTCAAAAATCTCCTGTCTTCAGAGACTCTGGCTGGAGAGACTCCAGCAGCAAGAGAACTACCTATCACAGACTGGGCTTTACCCAAAGTCCACTTTGTATATTCAGTGGACTTTGCTCCCCTTGTACAACTGGACAAAGCTGAAGAGGTGCTTGCCCATGATGCCACCAAGGCTCCCAGGATCATACCTTCATGGAAACATTGGAAGACTCTTGAGAATATAGACAGTGCTAGATCTCAGCTCATCCAATTACTAGATAATTGCCCTCAACCCACCTTTCCTTCCCTGCTTAAGAGATAATTTTCCTTTATTCCCCCCCATATTAACATTGTGACTGGTTATTATGGAACTGAGAAATGAAATTGCAGATCTCTTAACGGTAATATGCAACTTGTCTTTTAAAACGGCCACAGTGCTGGAGGACTGGAGGATAGCGGATGTCATACCAATTTTTCAAATAGGAACGAGGGAGGACCCGGGAAACTACAGGTCAGTTAGCCTTATGTCTGTCCCAGGGAAGATGGTGGAAAGCGTCATCCAAGAGAAAATCTTAAAACATATAGAAGAACAAACCTTGCTGAGGGTAAATCAGCATGGCTTCTGTGAGGGTAAGTCTTGCCTGACAAACCTTTTAGAGTTCTTTGAAAAGGCCAACAGGCATGTGGATTTGGGTGAACTGGTGGATATTGTCTATCTGGATTTTCAGAAGGCTTTTGAAACAGTCCCTCATCAAAGACTGCTGAGAAAATTGCACAGTCAGGGGATAAGAGGGCAGGTCCTCTTATGGATAGAGAACTGGTTGAGATCCAGGAAACAAAGAGTAGGTGTCAATGGGCAATTTTCACAATGGAGAGAGGTGAAATGCAGTGTGCCCCAGGGATCTGTCTTGGGACCGGTGTTTTTCAATCTGTTCATAAATGATGTGGAGACAGGGATAAGCAGTGAGGTGGCCAAGTTTGCGGATGACATGAAACTTTTCCATATGAGAAAAATCAGAGAAGGTTGTGAAGAGCTCCAGAAGGATCTCTCCAAACTGGGGGAATGGGCTGTGAAATGGCAAATGTGTTTCAATGTAGCAAAATGTAAAATAATGCATATTGGGGCAAAAAATCCAAACTTTATCTATCAACTCATGGGCTCTGAGCTATCTGTGACGGATCAGGAAAGAGATCTTGGTGTGCTGGTGGACAGCTCAATGACAGCCAGTGTGTGGCAGCAGTGAAGAAGGCCAATTCCATGCTAGGGATAATCAAAAAGGCGATTGAAAATAAAACAGCCATCATTATAATGCCATTGTACAAAACGATAGTAAGGCCGCACCTGGAGTATTGTATACAATTCTGGTCACCACATCTCAAAAAAGACATAGTGGAACTGGAAAAGGTGCAAAGGAGAGCGACTAAAATGATTACTGGGCTGGGGGATCTCCGTTATGAGGAAAGCCTAAAATGTTTGGGACTCTTTAGTCTGGAAACTAAGGGACATCCACTCAAACTGAGGGTTGGGAGAGTGAGAACAGACAAAAGAATTTTTTTACCCAGCATGTTGTTAGCCTGTGCAATTCCCTGCCACAGGATGTGGTGATGGCATCTGGCCTGGATGCCTTCAAAAGGGGATTGGACAGATTCCTGGAGGAAAAGTCCATCCCAGGTTACAAACCATGATGGAGATGTGTAATCTCCAGTCTTAAAACCAGGGTACTTCAAGTGCCAGATGCAGTGGAGGTGGTATCAGGAGACAGATATCTAGTCCCAGATGCATTTGATGGGGCCACTGTGAGATACAGGAAGCTGGACTAGATGGGCCTTTGGCCTGATCCAGCATGGCTCTTCTTATGTTCTTATGTTCTTATGACTGTTTTATTAATCTAACCTGTATTATGTATAATGTCTGTTGATGGTCATTAATAATAATAAGAAGAAGAAAGAAAGAAAGAAAGAAAGAAAGAAAGAAAGAAAGAAAGGAAGGAAGGAAGGAAGGAAGGAAGGAAGGAAAGAAAGAAAGAAAGAAAGAAAGAAAGAAAGAAAGAAAGAAAGAAAGAAAGAAAGAAAGAAGAACAAGGAGGTGTTTAAAGTAAAGCAAACAAACAGTCAACAAACGAAAACAATGATGCAAATACGAGCTGATAGCTGGCATAATAAAGCACTGCATGGGCAGTTCCTTGAAGAAAATCAAAGGAAAAGTAGATGAGGAAAAGACCTGGTTATGGCTCACCAATGGAACACTGATAAAAGAGACCGAAGCCCTGATATTTGCAGCTCAAGAACAAGCTATTAGAACAAATGCAGTTAAAGCTAGAATAGAAAAATCAGCTGAGTACCCCACATGTAAACTCTGTAAAGAGGCGAATGAAACTATCAACCATATATTGAGTTGTTGCTCAAATGGTCCACTGGAATTTGTGTCACAACTATCATCTGTCCATAACAAAGAACTGGTGGGATCATAAGTCTGAAAAAGTGATTGAAAATGAGCATGCAAAATTATTTTGGGACTTCCAAATACAGACAGACAGGGTTTTGGAGCATAATACCCTGGATATTATGATTGTGGAGAAGAAAAAAGTGTGGATCATTGATATTGCTATACCAGGTGATAGTAGAGTCACCGAGAAACAACTTGAAAAAAATTACCCAATATCAGGATCTGAAAATTAAACCTCAGAGACTTTGGCATAAATCAGTACAGGTGATCCCAGTGGTAATCGGCACGCTGGGTATGGTGCCTAAAGAGCTAAGCAAGTATTTAGAAGAAATTGGAGTTGACAAAGTCACCATCAGTCAGCTGCAGAAGGCTACCTTACTGGGATCTGTTTGCAAAAATTCGCCAATACATCACATATTCCTAAACGCTTGGGAAGCGTTCGACTAGTGATTTGTAATACAAAATCCAGCGTAGTTATCTTGTCTGCTGTGTGATGATGATGATGATGATGATGATGATGATGATGATGATGATGATGATGATGATGATAATAATAATAATAATAATAATAATAATAATAATAATAATAATAAACAACGTTACAAGGGTGTCAGCAGATTTACTGTAATGTCTTTTTGGCTAAGCAGCAGATGGCGTAAAGCAGCAAATTTCTTTTGCATGACTGTTGAGCATTTTCAAGAGCACATAATAAAACAAAGTTTTTTTCCTTTCCCCAAGCATTTAAGGAAAAACATGCAAAACACACACATTAGATTTTCAAGGCAATACACAAGAACAATTTTGTGGGCTAGAGAAACCACTTTGTTAGACTATACAGTATATAAGTTCTTGCAGAAGTGACTAACAAACAGAGGTATTTAGGCAAAATGTTTTGGCTTCCACTTTGTTCATTGGTTCTGGTAAAAGTACACCATTTCCCAAATGGCAGTTACAGAACCTAGAGGAGGCAAAGTATAAATCAGGGGTGTCCAATCTTTTTGTGAGGAGGGCCAGATTTGGTGGCTGAGAATGTGGGGGGGGGCTGCCCCCTAACCTTGACCCCACTGCAAGCCCCACCCACTGACCCCTTGCAAACCCCACCCACTGACCCCTCCTTACAAAAAGTTTGGACACCCATGTTCTACAGGTGGAGAACAGACAGGGTATTATGATGTGGGCTGAAGGAGGGAGAGGCCTCTTTCCCCCCTAAAATTGGGGGAGGATGAGGTAAATGAAAGAGTGGGGAAAGAGGGGGTGCCATCAGCAACAAAGCCACCAGCTGATAGCTCCAGTCCCAGGCCAAGGAGAAAATTCAGACGGGGAACCTCAGTGACTGCTAACCAGAGTGGCTGTGTCGGTGGGTTGGGAAGGGGCTGAGCAAAACCTGAGACCCAGCTTGGATCTTCCCTTCATACCTGTCAACTTTTGGCTGCCGCTCTTTCCCCAACCCTAACTGCCAGCTGGCTGACCAAACATCAGCCAAGTGCCACTCCTCTGCCACCACTGCCACTGCATTTGCCCACCCTCACTCGCTTCTTGTTGCCTCCCTTCCCTCCTTCCCTCCACACTCCTTCCCTTCCTTCCCCTCCCATCATCCTACCCCACCACCTCTGCCTCGGCATCCAACACAAAGTTTAGCAGGGGACTAAGCAATGGCACCTGAAGCAGGAGGAGCAGTCGCTGCCTTACTCTGCCAGAGCAGGGCACTCGGGGCACCACACAAGTGGTGGAGGGTGGGTGACTGTGCCATGTGGGGATACCCCCAAGAAGCAGTGGTGGTGGTGGCGGCGGCGGGGCTATAGGGCGGCAGTGGCCTAGTCTGCTGTGGCAGCAGGGGAAGAGGAGAGAGAAGGACAGTGCTTCCAGGCTGTCTCGGTGGGGTGGAGGGACAAAGTGTGCGGTGTGTGCATGCACACATGCATCGGTGGGTGAGTGGGTGTGCATGTGTGCATTATGCTTCTCTCTTGCTACCCCGAGTGGGAGCAGCCAAAAGTTGACAGGTATGTGCAAAGGAGGGAGGCGGAAGGAAGGGATGGGCTGTCCAGCTGCAGGACAATCAAAATATTATGATGGTCCAGATCTTGCTCGCAGGCCAGATTTTGAACATGGCTGGTATAAATACATGCTGGTCATCTGAGGATGTGACCACAAAAATGCCAGAAAGGCTCAGGGATTGCGGTGGGATGATCCACATTTTCCCCCTTGACCCTATGATGCAAAAAGAAGTGCATATCAGCCCTTGTAGGGCTTGTAGGTCACTCTAAGGCCTTCTCGGCAGCTGCCCCCAAGTTATGGAATGCCTTCCCAAGTGACATCCGCCTGGCGCCAACATTGATGACATTTCGGCACCAGGTAAAAACCTTCCTGTTTCTCAAGTTTTTTAATTGACATAACATAGATTGTGGGTCCTGGTGGTAATTGTAGTGTTTTGTGTTTAAATCTTTTTATTGTTTTAATTGTCCATTGCCTTTTTAACGTTTTAATTGTTTTAACTGTTCATTTTAATTGTAAGCTGCCCAGAGACCTTTGGGTAGTGGGCGGCATATAAGCTGCATTAATAAAATAAATAAATAAATAAAAACACCAACCCACCCAATTTGTAGTTTTTGCCTCTGCTGCTAGAGCTTCTACATTTGCATCAGTTCAGATGGTGTCATCACTTGCACCAGTGTAGAAAAACCACCCCACTGGCACAAACCTTAATATATAAAACTGGAAAATGTGAGCAAAACTTAACCACACTATCAAAGACACTAATAATTTCAGAAAAGTAAAACATGGGCAAACAAGGAGACTCAGGAGGCATGTCAGCAGATTTTTTTTCTGTGAGAAAAATTTAAAAATTGGTCATTTACCTCACTGCTTGATACCCTGTGGGATCAAATTGTTTCATTCTTTTCCCTGATTAACAGAGCATAATCATTAGAGTAGACCAATTTCCACCCTAGTACCCTAGTCCTTCCTTTTTTGACCCCTTGTCAGGAAGTTCAACTTTCTGGTATAGGTAGATGCACTCTAGTTTAGCCAGTTCCCAGAGCACATGAGTGTTGGAAATGGTATAAAATGGAGCCTGAAGCTGTCTGCCAAGGCTTTTTTGGTTTCAGTTTCCAGTATCCTGAAGTGGCTTAATAAGCAAGCCACTTCAGGATATCAGCAAAATTAACACTTCTCTGATCCCAATGCAGGAAGGGCAGGGGAGGTGAAATGATTGTTAATTTTTATCTTTGCTAGACCGTCACCATCACACAGAATCACATAAACTGAGTTGATTTTTTCCTGTTTTTGTATGAGGTACTTTTTCTTGTGTGTGGGCTAAACAAGTCAGTTGCTTGTTCAGCCCACACACAAGGCAAAGAATTTGTAATTTTTAAAAAAAATCTGAATGATTCAGTGGACCAGCAATGGTAGGCAAAATGATATTTGATAGTGGAAGGAGTAGGAGGGTTGCCTGAGGCCAATATGCCATATAGATGTGAGTTTTATGCCGAATGGTGTATTGCTTCTCCCTGAAAATTCAAGCAGCCTGATTTAGACTGCAGCCACCTCCATCAAAAGGAACAGTGTGGTCCCATTCTAAGAGACATTCTCTTCTTCAGTGAGATTTCTCTCTCACACAAGCTTTTTTCTTCTTCTAGTGGCACCTAGACATCATCTCCAAAAAGATAATGAGAAGAGGAAATGAGAGGAGGAACATTTTGCGTGTCCCTTGTTTACAGCTTAGTATGTCATTACCTGTAATTGTGTGTCCTGCTGCAGGGGTATGAGAAACAACACTAAAAAACTGCAAATCAGCTGCAAACAAGGCTTTCTTCTCTCTCCTTGTGTGGCCAGTAAATGTGAACAGACTCAAGGAAACTGAAATTCCCTGGCGCAGCTTCACTGTGGGTGAATTCACATTCCTCTCACTACCAAGTTATGCCCTGAATTATGGAATAGAATACATAAAATGACATAAAAATAGCTGAGTTACAGAAAGATTGAATGAGGTGGGAGTAAGGCATATGGCCACCTACTAGCTTGCCTCTGTGAGAGCGTGTGGGTAGATGTGTGTGAGCATCAACTTTCGGAGCTTAGAATGCTAGGGATGAAAAGCTTAGAATGCTAGAGATTAAAGATGAATGTTGAACTAACTTACTATTTAAACCTGAAATGTCCTGATTATTTAATTCATTAATTAAAACCTTAGTTTTGTGCACTCACCGGAAAAGGGATATGCCATTCATGTTTCCCATTCCCCAAAGGAAAAGGTACAATACCTCACTTTAAAAACTGTTTTCAGACTAGGTAATCCAAGCTTGATCAGTCTACTGCTCTTGGAATGCCACAATAACCAGATGCCTTCCTTAAGCCACCCAGGGCTTCTGTAAGGATGTCTCGACAGTCGACAAAGATTGTTATAAAGCTGCACTCATGAAGCACATTTAGGAACGGCCAATTGACTTTTTCATGAACAATTGCTCTTAGCATTGGGACCCCTGATGGTCTTCAGCTATAATTCCCATTTCCCACAAACCTTAAAAAAAAGCCAGTTTCTTCTTAGCTGTAATGACTAAGGCTCCTGTGGTCTATGTTTATAGGATCCCCTGGAAACCATCCATTTTCAAAGTGAACAATAAACCCTGCACTCCAGTGATGGGGAATGCAAATGGGTGTTTTCCCCCTCTTCAAAAAGATGTGCAGCAAAAAGAAGAAAATGTCTTTCTTATGTTTTAGTCACATTTCTTCTTGGTTTTGGTCCAAAACAGTAGTGAATCTAACATCAATGTATCACATTGAATGTATTATTTCTAAATTTGGCCTGTTTTAACCTGTTGCTCTGCTCACTGAGCCAGACTCTGCCCACACAACTGACTGATGTGTATTCTGCCTCATGAAACTAAAGCAATCACAATTACCTGGTTGTGTGCTGGGGGGAGGGGGAATGTTCATTTCAGCCTTATGTGTTCAGTAGCCATTGTCTCTTCATTCCCGGTCGAGACCACTGTTCACAGAACTCCTGTCTTCACCTATGGTCAAGTTACTATTGCTCTGTTATGGGAGTGTAACTACATTCCAGTTAAAAAAAGAGCATAATGAATGGAAATGAGAGAGTGGTTGAAATCCAGCCGTAAGTTGCAACAGGAGTTTGGGTTGTTGCATCTTTGGTGACTTGATGAGTAAATTCCTCTGCAGACTCCGTGGATTCATTTGACCTATTTGATTTGTGATATGCTACAATATTTCAACCAATGTGCTCTAGATCAGTGGTGGCAGATGTTTGGGACCACAACTCCCACAGTCCTTTGTCATTGGCAAATTGGCAATACAGACTTGGAATTCTGGGAGTTGTGGTCCAAAACATCTAGAGGGCCAAAGTGTGGCAACCACTGCTCTAGATTCTTTCTCTGGTTACTTTGAAGGGGCACTATGGAGAAGTGGAAGCAGGAAGGCAGAATTACCGGATGGAGTTCTTCTTGTCTTTATCATCTGCTGCGTCGGGTTCTCCTCCAAAGATCAATGATGCTTTTCAAGTTGGACTTCTTTTCCTCCCATCCATTCTGCCTTCCCTCTGCTCCCTCTTGTTAGGTCATGTAGCCTGTGGTAGCAGATCCCATCTTTCTCCTTCTGCCTAAATGTGTCGTGGTAGGTAAGCTTCTCTCCACCAAGTACTGTATATACTCGAGTATAAGCCTAGTTTTTCAGCCCTAATTTTGGGCTGAAAAAAGGGGCCCTTGGCTTATATGCAGGTCAATGCTTTTAGCCACTGATGCAAGTCATCTGTGGCTAAAAGTCATTTTAAACATTGCATGCCGCTTCTCGTGACCCCCCTCTGCATCACAGGGGAGGGGAACACGATGTTTAAAATGACTTTTAGCCACTGACCCAAGCACTTGCATCAGTGGCTAAATTTAAACATCACACACCACACCCCCAGCTCACAAAGGAGGAGCTGCCAGGCCCTGCTGCATTTCCCACCTTAGGCTTATACTCGAGTCAATACGTTTCCCCAGTTTTGGGGGGTTAAATTAGGGGCCTCGACTTATACTTGGGTCGACTTATACTCGAGTATATAAGGTACTCTCGTTTGCTGAAGTTTGCAAGGATGAGCTTCTACATGGGATAAACAGCAGGACCATTGGTTGCACCAACTAATCAATAACCTACAGTTTATGTGTGGTTGAAGAGTGTGATCATCTTTGGTGCTTGGAAAAAAATACTGTACTTTATTGGAATGCCACTCCCAGAATCTCCCAACCAATCCGGTCATTGGCTATGCTGACTGGGGAATTCTGGGAATTCTGACTGGGGAAGTCTAGAAAAGTAACTTTCCTTGTTTACCTTCACATTCTAGCATCTTAGGCTGAAGTAGTTTGAATGTGGTTTTTGGGTTGTGTGGATCCATAATGGTCTAGACTCCCTACAGACCTCCCTTTTCCAGAAGTTCATGCTAGACATGCGGGTGCTACAAGGGAAGGTCTTCAGAGCTATGCTTTGACATGTTTAGGTATATGGATATGCTAATAGCTCCACAATCAAGTGAGCAATCATGTTTTCTCTTTTAAATAGGCCAGAGCAAGAGTTTGGGATCAATTTTCTCCAGTTGACGTAAGCAGAAGTCTTCACTGCCAAAATACTTTGGAGGGGAAATGGCATTTCTAATGAAAACGATAAACACATTCCACAGTGTAGGAATCAGTCAGCTTAAGTACAATCTATTAGAATGATTCTGCAAACATCTGCACCCTGTAATTGCAAGTTGTTTTTGCACATTTGGGGTGGGAGATGAAATTGCAATATAGATGTTATTTGTGATTCTCTTGATGACAAAACATGAAATCATTAACATCTTGTCTGGCTGAGGATTTTTTTTTTGACAGTCAGTATTGACTCAGTTTGGCATAACATGTTGGTAGACAATCATCCAGGCAGCCCAATGTTAAAGCATGTTCATTTAAAAATAAGTCTCAATGAATTCAGCAATTTGATCTTGCACAAAAGTAGGTCCAGGAGAAGAGCCTTAAAAATCTGCATTTTGGGGTATGATACCAGTGATGATGGGCATGAATGGATATTCATAAACACAGATGCAGGCTGAAATTTGCTTAGATTGTGTGTCACCCACCAATACCAATTGGCACTTAGGATAGCTCTGATAAAATTCAGACTACAACCCTGAGTGGACTACTGATCTCATGGAACTGGAGCCCACAGGTTCCACATCCCCTGTACACATGAACAGGCCTTATGTGTGAACCTGCAAACTAGAGTTCAAGAGCTACATCACCACCATATTTTGCTACTTCTAGCCATGTGACACAAATAAGTTTGGTTAGAGGTTCTCTCAGCTGACATCCAGATAGCTTAATCGCTGTGTTAAGAATAAGTAAATTTACATAAGTGAAATTTGGGCAGCTTCCTCTTTAAATCTTGGACACCTTATTTAAGTATTCTTTGGTGGCTTCTATTAAAGTAAATGGTTTTATGACCATTCTTGAAATAATTTATCTGAATCTTTAGAGAATGCTCCAAAGGAAACTGTGCAGCATAACAACAACATCCTTTCTGTAAGTGTCCCAGCAGAGAGTTTATTTAGACTCAGACAAGTCTATGGAGTGTAACAGGACTTCCTTGGATATTCCTCAGCAATCAGCTTTTCAAATGACTGGTACTTGGACATTAAACCACATTAGCAGCCAGCAATTAAAGCAGGGTGCATGCAAAATGCAAAATGTGTAGGTCAGGAAAATCATGGTAGATACTTTTTACCACTTGAAAGTGTACCTGTGCAAAATAATAATAATAATAATAATAATAATAATAATAATAATAATAATAATAATAATAATAATAATAATAATAATAAAGACATATTGTCTTATTTGATCCTTTGAGCTCCAAATCAGAATTGCTAGTCTGTGAAGATTCTCAGTCATCCAGGTGAGTTTATCTAGAAGTTGAGTCATGGCCACTGGACTTCTTTTCTTGAGAGATTGAAATGTCATCCAAACAGCTTCATCAGTCTGAGGAAAGCAAGTTGTGAGTCTTCCATTTTATAGTTCACTTTGACCTCATGTTACTCTGGTCTGAAATAGGCTCATAGGAAGAACAATGGCCTGAATAAACTCATTAGGTGGCTCAATAGGCCATTAAGTGGACAGTGGCCTAAGGTGATAATACCCGTAAAGTATGCTATGGCCTTGGTGGTGGAGGTGTGAAGTATTTTTGATTTGTCTGGGGATTGCTGAAATGAATGCCTAGTAAGTGGCAGATAGATGGATGATCAGTGAAACGTTTCAGTCTCTCAATAAAAGAAGCCCAGTTGTCATGACTCAACTTCCAGACAGAATTGCCAGTGAAATTTACCTAGAATGAAATTTATTTATTTATTTATTTATTTATTTATTGGATTTTTATACTGCCCATCTGGCAGTGAGGTCACTCTGGGCAGTTTACAACAATTAATACATTCAAACAGTTTATACAATAAAACCATAAAATAGTACCACAATAAAAATAAAAATAAAAATAAAAAATATTAAAGTGACATAAAACAATATGTTATTATTGGCAGGCTAATCAGTTAAATTGTGCTATGCAGAACTGCTGGGAAGCTTGGTGGTTGAAGCGTCCGGCTGTGGAGCCAGAAGTCAGGAGCTCAGTTCCCCAGTGTGCCTCCTTGAGAGGAGCTGGACACAACGATCCATCCGATCCCTTTCAGCTCTGCCATTCTACGCATCTGAGACTAGATTCTAAGATTAAATTTGCAGTGTTTTATCAAAGGTAAAGATCCAACAATGTTGAAGGGAAGGGGAAAAAAACTCTTAAAATATATTTTAAGAAACTTCCGGAAGGTTCTGCATCCATCCGAATGGCTAAAATCGTTATTCTGTCTCAAAGAACTGAGATGATGAACCTCAACCACCCTGCACATTTGTTCAAATTTCACTGGTGACCACACAACCCAGAGCTGAAATTCGAGTTAACAGAATCGGAACCGGGATGGGGGAGGGGGAGGCCCCCCACTTGGGAAAAAGAAATGCTCCTACAATCTTTGTTCTGATTTGATCCACTGTAGACTCTGTTTATGTGGGCCCCCTTCTCCCTGCTGGGCCATGCAGTATTTGGCTGGGTGTCATCTGATGATGTTTCCTTAAGGCTTTTTCCTAGTAGACATTTATGACTCCTCCATGCCCAATGGGTGGATAAAGTGAGGGGGGAGAGTGAGGATGTAGGCAGGGAAAGAGTGGAGAGATAGGCAAAAGGGCCAGGCAACATGTGCTGGGAGAGACACCTCTGAGGAACAGTTTTGGATATGTGCAGACAGATGGCATCAAGATAGCTTGGCATATCTCAGTACATCCAGCGACAAATCACCACCCCATGGGTGGAGCCTTGTGGCGCAGTGGTTAAATGCCTGTACTGCAGGGAAAACTGTTCTCACGACCTGGGGTTCAGTCCCAGGTAGCAGGCTCATGGTTGACTCAGCCTTCCATCCTTCTGAGGTCTCTAAAATGAGTACCCAACTTGCTGGGGGGGGGTGTAGCCTGCATACTGTAATTAAACTGTAAACCGCCCAGAGACTACTTGAAGTGGTATCAGGTGGTATATAAGCAGAACACTTTGCTTTTGCTTTTGAATAGAAATATCAGAATGCTCTATTCAAATCTGCACAAAAATGATCCAGAATAACCCCAAAATGACTGGCAACAACACAGTGACATGGATGAATGTTGAGGCTCTATTAGCTGCAGTGCCATCACCCTATGTCATTGCCGATGCACTACTTACAGAGTCTTTTTAATCACCCTTTTAATTAGCTCAATTCCATATTAGTCTTGCTTATTTTAATGTTCATTCTCGATAATTTTTCCTCTACCAATTAGAGCAGCTGAAGTCTAATTACATTACCAACAAAAGCCCATTAGTGTTTCTTAATTGGCAGAGTTGCCAATAATCTTTTGTTGAATTTAATATTTTTCTAAAGTGTTCCTATCAAAGTTTAATTTAATCATCAAAAACTACTTGGTGGAGGCATTGACATAAAAAGAGGTCTTTGTTGTCTGGGGTAAAAGAAATCTTCTCATTTATCAGAAAATCGGCTGGTGGAAGCAAATCAAAGGACAGAGTTGCAACACAGCATTTTAAATTTCCCTTCCTGACAACAAACTTACTAGCCCAAGAATGGGGAACTTTTGACCCTCCAGATGATTTGAACTAATGTCCCCTAGTATCTTCTGCCATGCTAGCTGGGGCTGATGGGAGCAGTAGACCAAAACATCTGATGGCCTAGAGGTTCACCATCCCAGTCAAATTATTCATTTTTCCTTATTTTGAAATCTCAAAAAAAAGTAGCACCAATGTCTTGATACTAACTAAACTGTAATGTAACATTGGCCAAAATTCTCTTACTAATAAGGAACATAAATCACACTAGAGTCAATGGAGATTTGGTGAGTCAGTACTTCTGTAGGTTCCAGTGATGCAAATTGCCCTACACCAACTGCAACTTGCTATGCAAAAGGAAGTGATAGTTAGAGTACGCCCATTCGAATCAACACAACTTATGGAGAAATTGATTCAACAAATTTACATTGATTCATTGGGTCTCATCTAGTGTAATTTAATATGCAACATGACATTGGCCGCAGTATTGTAGATCCATTCTTCTAATCAAAAAAGATCACACTAACTTAGTACCATAACAAATATTTGAACTACACATTTTGTGGTGCTCAATATTGTCATTGGGACAGAATGTATCTTTACTCCAACATATATTGGTTTTATATCAGTTGAATAGATCTGGCTGCCCCAGCCTACATGCTTCTTGAGAATTGCACTTGGGTGAGAAGGCTGAGAATAGTCTTGTTATTTCTCTTCTGCCAGAAGATGGACACCATCATTTTGGACACTGGTATGGCAGTACTAAACAATGACATTGTGCTACATCTAAACCAGTCTCCCAGGTTTTTAATCCAGTAAGGTTATTTTTTCTCTTTCTGCATTATTTTCTCATTTGTTTTACTTTGAGTGATTAGCCAGTTGTGACAAATTTTCAGCACTGCAGATGTTTTGGACCACAGCTCCCATGGCCCTTTGTCATTGTCAATGTAGGCCTGGAATTCTGGGAGCTGTGGTCCAAAACATCTGCAGTGCTGAAGGTTCAGCCACCACTGAGCTGTGCCAATGTTTACATTTCAGAGAGATATGAAACAGCAGCAATATGGCACCTTTAAAACTCAGTGGCTGAAAAACTGTTGCTTACCATAGCAAGTCACACCTGGAGTAGGGCCCATTGAAGCAGGGGAAGTTATGCAGGAGTTGATTGATTCAATGGGACTACTCTAGTTGTACCTTGCTACACTAAGCAATGGGGTTTCAATAGGTGTGTGTATTCATAGATTAAAATGCACTTCTTCGTAGGCATGTGTACAAATCTGCACTTGTTATTTTAAATTAAATGACTAAAGTATACCTGCAGTTGTTTGCATTCTATGTTTTAAGATTTTTCTGGTCTCTGTATGTTGACTTCAGTACCATTTTGTTAGTCAGTCTTTTAATCCAAGAAGTTTTTTTAGCAATTTCAAATGGTTCCATCTTTTTTACAGTTGCCTGTTACAAAGTTCTGGGTTCTATGCTCAGACTCAAGAGTACCACACAGGGCATGTTCTGAATAAAATTCTAAAGTCTCTGGTTATATATTGCACTTTTATCCTAAGATGAGGCTCTGTCCTGACTTCTACTGCATGGTAATAAACCCACTGTACATTAAACTAAATTCCAAGTTATCTGTATTTGCACCCCTTGGTGTTTTAACATTTTGAACCCTTAATCACATTTCTTGGGCTGCTTGCTCTTTCCTGGCTGCCATGACCTTGGTTTTCTTAACATACATTATTAGGCTGTGAGGGGACTGTTTAGAGTCCAGACAGAGTCCTTTGGAGAGAAAAACAGTTTCTGAGGCAGAGAGATTGGCCGCCCCCCTCCTGTGCAGCTCCTATATTCTATATTAATAAGAGGTGATAATCCTATCATCATCATTCATCACAACCTGGTCACATCCATAAACTTCCACATACCATAATGTGATGCGTAGTCCTAGCTTGTGCTAGTTTGAATACCCATCCAGAAGCCCCATGACCCATTCTTGTGCTCCCTTCCAGGAGTATCCCTTGACTTTCTGGCCGCAGGAGAGTGGCACCAGGAGACAGGTCTCTCTAGTTGTCTCATGTGCTCCTAGGGGCACCTGGTGGGGCCACTGGGAAATACAGGAAGCTGGACTAGATGGACCCTTGACCTGACCCTGCAGGGCTGTTCTTATGACACATGAGGCTGGATTCCAGATTGGAGATGGGAAGAACAAAGGAAATGTACAGCCTTTAAAACATCAGCTTTGCTTTTATTGCCCTTTCTTTTTCTAACAAATACATGTGACTGAACACAAACCATCATAAGATTAGTTGATGTGCAGGTATCAATAAGAGACAGTAAACATCAAGCTTCCCTTAATTTCACCTTCTTATGCTGTCTTCAAAATATGGTTACTTTTGTGCAATGACTGTTGCTTTGTAGCAAAACAGGCATTGTTCTCACTGAGGTCTAGGCATGGAGAAGAAGAGAAGCCTCTTTCTAAGGAAGGGAAAAACACTGCTTGAGGAAATGGGTCATATGGATGTAGAGATGCTTAAGCGAAAGTCCCGGGATCGCATGGTCCTGATCAGCATACCACTGAAAAGGGGGAAAAGGAATATTAATCATGGAATCATAGAGTTGGACAAGGCCTATAAGGCCATTGAGTCTAACCCTTTGCTCAATGCCAGAATATAAATCAAAGCAGATCTGACATATTGGTTGTCCAGTCTTCTCTTGAATGTCTCCAGCGATGGAGTACTCACCTCCAAAGCTAATTGGTGGCACTGCCCTACTGCTCTAACAGCCGAGATGCCCCCCGCCCCCAAATTCAGCCTAAATCTGCCTTTCTCTACCTTTTGCTCATGATTGTGCATCCTCTGAGATGATTGGGAGCAGATCCTGCCCCTCTTTGGCATGATTACATTTCAAGTATTTGAAAAGTGCTAGCTTTGAAAAAAAAACACCAATTTATTTCCTTATGATTATAGAAAATATTAAGATAATTGTATAGTTAATGTCTGGGACTCAAGATACCAACAGAAGATTGAATGAAATTGTCTCATTTACACTGAACAACAGCCCTGCTTAACCCCACCCCCCACCCCCATGCCACACAGGAACAGAAATAAGGATTCCACCAAAGAGTCTGTAATATGGTATCTCTGGAGTTCTGAACAAAGAAAATCTCCCAGTAGATGTGGCAAATAATTATTACTTTCTGTTTGACAATGAAAACTGTTAGCATTCCAGACACTAAGAGAGTAGAGAGAAGGAAACTAAATTAATCACACATTATCAATAAAGGATTGGGGGAGTGGAAGAATAAATCCAGGATTATCCTGCAAACATTGAGCTTAGCAAAAAGATGTTGCTAACTAAGCAATGCCCTTTTAGAGCATGTTCTGTTGTACGAAGGGTGCTTTTACACTACAGGGAAAACCTGTTTTGATTAGAAGTTTTTTTTTCCAGATTGGTTCCCTGATGGATTTTGTGGGTGAAGTTGCTACAGCCATCCAGACAGGATACAGGAATCAGCAGGGGCTTTAATCACCGAAGGAACAGATGTAGCTTTCAGATACTGTATGTACTGAAACTTAGGCTCCAAACAAGCAGGGCAACCTCTCCTTCCTTTCAGAGTAAATGACTCCATGGAAACTTTACCAATGAAAGAGTGCTTAGGTGTTTCAAGGATCCATTTCTCCAAAGGGAGATGCTGCCAAAAGGAACTCCATTAGTAGAAAGGGACAACCTGTTGCAGTACTAAGCTTGTAATACATTTGGAGACAACAAGTGTTCTGTCAGTTGAGGGATACTGACACTCCTACAACCACTCCTTTGCCTCAGATCAAGTGACCATACAGGGAAGAAAGTGGAGAAAAATTATGCTGGTTAAATCAGAGTACGGTAATATAAGCCACTCCACCAGCAGAACAAAAAGAGATGTTTTCCCACCAGGTTTCCTTGTGCTTGGCTTTACATCATATAGTCACCACCACAGTTTTTAATTCAACTTCAAAGTTCAGGATAATGGCCTAGATAATCACTCCCTAAGTTTGTACAAAGTAAATTACAATGTATTCTGTTGCTATGCATGATGGAATTGACTAATAGTGTCTTGAATAGGCACCAAGATTGCAATGCCAAGGATCCATGTGAGGGGAAATGAGAGTGAAGAACCTACTTGGATGAGTAGTGAAATATTTCAACCCAACAAGAAAAGAAGTTCAGTTGCCAAATCCCCAGCTGAATATGTCATCATCTCACTTAGGTAACACACATAATGCTACCGCTTGGTTTGATACCAGCACACACATTGGAAACCACACTAAAATAGAATGATCCTACCCACACTACCCACCACCCAAATAACATTGCCCCTGCCAGTGGTCTAAAAAGGTGTGGATAATCATGGGAAAGGGTTTGGATGGTTCATGTTACTATTAGGACTATACATGGATATTTAAATAGCTGATAATATCTACCATCGCCTGGAAATCCACTTGTGCATTGACTAAGGCTTTGGAGATCTGTGCTGAGTTCTGAAAATGTACATTGTCTGAAACAGTAAGAAAAGAAGTAGGAATGAAATTAGGGCAATGAACAGGGCTCATAACTCTCTTCCCCCCCCCACCCACCCCCATTAATAAATACCAGAAAGAACACAATCCTCCTGATGCATTAGATTCAAGTCATGAGTTATCAAGCTATTTGGCAGATGAGATCAACAATGGATCAGCACTGCCTGATGTGCTGAACAGGAAAGAACTCACCCGGGTGGGGGGAAAATGCTTATGTTTTGTAAGCAAAGCGGTTTTTTAAAAAATATACAGCGGTTCTATCTCAGGATCTATACCGGCTTTTCATAAACCTCACCATCTGCTGTTCCATGAATGAGGAGGTAATCCACATTGCGAAAGTTCTCAGCCCTTGCCATCACTGTGGAATTCTGTAAAGTCAGAGGAACAAATAACAACTCAGGGATTTCCAAACACAAAAGGGGGGTTGGCTTTCTTCACTGACAGCTGCCCCCCCCCATGACTGTGGAAACTACCAGCATCTAGTGACCACTAAGATGTTGGTTTAGCTGTTCTTATATGATTTTCAAACCAAGGTCTGCACCAGTCTGGTGAAGATATTCTCCTGAATATATGTTGGAGACATTGTGGAGGAAAGTTGAGGCGCCTAGAGCTGATGAACTAAGTCAATAGGATGGATCCAGAATCTTTGCATGGACTGTGGGGCTCCTTTCTGTGCCTGGGAGGCTTCTGGTCTAGTGGAAAAATCCAAATGGTGGAATTGGGTGGGTGGGGCGGAACTGATTGTTGGCAGTTCTCAGCAGGACCTGATGCCCCTCCAACATCTGTACCAGAGCCTTGAAGAACACAGGGGGAGATGATGTGGGGGGCTATGAAAGGATTTGGTGCATTCTAAGAACAATTCCACTTGAAGAATTCTTGCCTTTGAGCAAAAGAAGCTTGATCCACCTCAGCTTCTGAGCAAACAAGTTTAAAAATAAATTTCTTGTCACATATGTCCAGTGGGTGAAAAAAGAATTACTAGGTCCATAAGCTTTCTTAAGACAAATGACATCTAAATAAGTAGCAATATTGACCTTCAATTGTGTGTAGTTTGCCTCTCATTTTAATCTCTCTTGAAAACATCAACCCTGGAAAATGCTAACTTTTAAGTGAAAGGCCACTGGTGTGAGGAACGTTTCCCACGCAGGTGCTTAATTCATCTAAAAGGTGCCTGGCTGTGGGGAACAGAACCCTTAAGGATGACAGTGATGGAAGAAAACAGACTATCAGGATATTAGTTTGGAGGACAAAGTTTTAGAAGTAAATTTAGGAAGGAGCCATGTCCAAGTATTTTGAGTACTCGGTGCTCTCAGACCATACAAGCAGTTCTCCCCCCCCCCAAAAAAAAAACCCACTCTCTTTTCTCACCTTCTTCCAAACTGCCATCAGGTATCAATTAGAGATGAAGTCCCATGAAAGAAACAGTGGGAAACAGCCATGAAAAGAAAGCCAGGGAAGGATATTGAAATTAATTGGAAAGATTAGATAAGTGGCATGCAGGGGATGGATGGAAATTTCCCTCAGTTCTTACCCTGTAATGCTTAAGATTGTCAGATTCTGTTGGAAGACCCATGAAACGTTCTGTGTAGATGGATGCTGTAAAAAAAGTATAACAGAGAGTATAACAGAGATGCTTTCATATACAGTAAATGCTGCTAGTACAGCATACACAACTGCATGCATGCAAAATCAAGAATCACTCTGGTGCACATGATTACATTTGTTCCTCTGGAAGAACATTCATGTCACTGGCCCAATATTTCCCCTGATAGGTATAAGGGATTTTAAATTGCTATGGCTATACAAAATTACAATGAAATAGCACTGTAATTTTGAGACCCCTTTGGGGTGGGGGAGTTGGCTTGCCCATTAACCACAATGAGATAATTCCCTCAGGAAGCTGAGTGTATATATTTTGAAATCATAAATCACATATCGCCTTTAAGACAAACTAGTTTTTATTTTGTATACATGTTCATGAATCCATTCACACTTCTTCACTTGGAAACACGAAAGCTTATGCAAAATAAAAACTAGTTAGTCTTAAGGGTACTACCTTACTCTTGGTTGCTCTTTGCTACAACAGAGGAACACAGCTACCTACTAGATCATCTTTTTTGTATTTTTTGTTTACTTCTGGGAATAATGGCTGTCTATTTATTGCTGAAGAAGGACAGACTAACTTTTTGTCTACCTGTAACCTTTCAGGTATTATGAGTTCCTTTATCTGGAACAGGCACCCAGGGCCATCTGGTCCATCCCTGGTCTAAATGGATCCTTTAATCATCTTCTATCGATTATCCTGAATACTGTTGGAGAGGTAAAAACCTCTTGAATGGAGCTATGGGGTGGTATCTGATTGATTACAGTAAATTCTTTTTGTAGTCATTATTGCCACTATGCCTTGTGTTTTAAGGAGATCTATATTGGTGTGTATGCAACTCTAGACATCACTGCATGACGTCCCTGGCACGGGGTATAGCACTTGACGATAAAAATATGTTTCCTGTTTGTTTTCAGGCTAAGCGACGTGCCTTGTCAATTTCTGCAAGCCGCCCAGCTCCTTGCCGTGACCTACTTTCAAAAGGGGCTCATTGTTTGTGCCCCACAGCTTTCAAGGGGGCCAGCATTTACCAGTTGTTTCCATACCATAATATTCCCAGCTGGAGACAGGAGCCACTGCTATTCCACATCGAAACACTCCCGTACCAGACCCAAGGGCCAGGGAAGCGACATAGCCACCATAGGACTAGAAAGAAAAGGGAGGGAAGGTAATAGCCAGCGGTTAAATATTTGCTCTCTAAGAATCCAAGTAGCAGAAGACGGGAGCCAAAGGGGATATTTGTTTTGGCAGCCAAGGACAGGAGGGAAGCCAAGGCATCTTCTGAAGTATTCTCCACCAGGCCCAAATGAGCAAATGAGACTTCTAGTCACTGCTCAGTAACATTCTTGATGAGTTTGGCTCAGAAGCAAAGCCAGGCACACCCAGAATTTTCTGGGGCAATATTTCTCTGAAGTAGAATTCTAACTCAGAGAAAGAGTCTCCGCGATAAGAATTGAAATCAGCTTCTGATAGTAGAAGAGCCTGGCCAGGGGTGTGTAGGTTGTAGTCCACTGAAGTTAATTGGCAGCAGATTCCACAGAAAAGCAGGGTTTTCCTCTTCACACTGCCCAAGCTGTAATTGTGGAATCTGCAACCACAAGGTGTAATGATACCCAGCAACTGGGACAGCTTTTAAAAGGGATTCAGTAAAATTATGGAGGAAACGTCTATCAATGACTGACAATAGTAATGGCTCTATATTTTATCCAGCATGTAAGGTAATATATCAGGATATAAGACTGGGAGTGCTTTGCCTGTGTGTCCTGGTTATGAGCTTCCAACAGGCACATGGCTGGCTAGTGTGGGACCACAAAGTTGGACTGGGCAGGCTTTGTGTCTGATCCAGCGCATTTCATCTTCCACAGGGTGCTAAACTCTCCTTGCTTTACTCACGTGCAGTGCTAGAAGGCTTTGTTTGCATGGGAAGCCATCGGTGACTTAAAAGTTGCCTATCTAAGTCAGCATCCAGTTTGGAGTAGGCAAAGCACAATGCTCTATTCAGGGAGGTGCGCCATGATTTCATGCTTGTGATATGACAAGCACTATTTAAACAAAAAAACAGGAATGTTCACTTGCACAGCTGGCTAGTGAAGAAAAGCATAAAATAACAATAAGAATAAAATGCTACTTATCAACTGCCCCATAGTGCTTAAAGCACTTTATGTTGGTTTAAAATTTAATTATGGAGGCTACACATTCCCCCACCCCTACCCCGCAAACTGAATACTCAATTTATGGACTTATTGACCTCCGAAGGATGGAAAACTGAGGCAAGATCAAGAGGGCTACTGGGATAGAACTTGAGTCCTGAGCAGAGTTTTGGCTGCAGTACTGCAGCTTAACCAGTGTGCCACTCTACCCCCACTCCCCACCCCGTGAAAGCTCTGTAAATAGTACACCAGTGGTTCAGTTTCCCACTGCAGAATTAGTAGCAGTGACACCGCTCCATATCATGTTAAGTATTGTGTGTCCTGCCACCACTAGCCACCACAGAGTTTGAGTCTGAGTGGCAACCAAGGCCATTGAATCAAGTGTACTCTGGTGAAGGCCTGTCAGTCTGCAAGTCCAAGTGTTTCCTTGGCTTCTCTAACTAAAAAAGAAAGGACACCAAAAATTGCTGCAATGTTGGCAGCGCAGATCATACATGCTCACAGATCCATCCCTGGCAGGGATGAAGTGAAATTATTCCTGCCTTTGGTGGCACAGCTGGTGAGCCTCCATAAGAACAGTCTGAACTGCTTCCTAAATGTTCCTTTCAGGCCATCCAGTCGGCTTCTGGGTGCTGCTGGAACTACTGCAGAGTTTTATGTTGCTCCTTTGGGGGCACTGAGGGGTAGTGGTGGGCTTCTTTGCTGCATCCTCCCATTCATCAGGGACGGCGTGGTGAAAATAATGATGCTGCAGCACATATAGCCAATTCAATTTGGATACCTCCTGGTGTTGCTTGACGGGCAAACAGGCACGGGCATTGCCCTGACTTTCATGCCCAGACTGAATGCATTCCCAGGCTTGATTCTTATTGTGTTGCTCCTCTGAGCCAGCATGTTGTTGCTGTCCAAGAGCTCATTGTTTAAAATGACCAGTGGAGGAGGCTGCACTCTCAAATATTCAAGTTCTAGTTCAAGAAACCTTGAGTGACATAATATTCATCCATATGTACTTGGTTCTGAAAATAATGCAGATCTCTTCCCTGCTTCCCTGCTTTCCCCCTGCTCCTAGCACTCAAGGCAGCTAGCAGTCCTAAGATTCAAATACCAGCAAATATAATTAAAACATTAAAAATGTAATAAAATGCACTTTAAAATACATCAGTAAAAAAGGGAAAGAAATAAAAACTCCCTACCAGTTTATACCACTTTAGCAAACAACATATAAGTAAAAAGGAGATGCCGCTACCCCAAGAGGCTCTACTGTCTAAATTTAAACTGAAGGAGGTGAGAACAGATGAAGGGAAAGGAAAGGAGGCAAGTTAGAGAAATAACATCACAGGGGGGGGGGGGAATCCAACCGAAGGACTCCATTTAAGGTCATGACAGGAAGGACCAAAGACTAGAACAAAACTCTGCTCTTCGTTGTTCTACAACAGGGTGTTATTAAAACCAAGACCAATGCAGGGGTTACTGAGAAATAATCACAAGCAATTTGAAACAGACGGGTGTGCACACAGAATATAAGGGGGAGCCTTTATACCTCCTTCCAATGGTTGTAACTCTCAATAGATATTTCTCTCTGCTTCTCTCTGGGAAGAAGCCCCACTTCAGTCAGTGGGACACAACTTCTAAATGTGTGTGTGTGTGTGTGTGTGTGTGTGTGTGTGTGTGTGTGTGTGTGTGTGTGTGTGTGTGCGTGCGTGTGTGCGTGTGCGTGCATGCGTGCGTGTGTGCATGCGTTCGTGTGTGTACATATACACACACACTTAGAAGTTGTGTCCCACTGATTCAAGTATAGACAGCTATAGGGTACCATTCCTCTCTTTGGCTCCTCAACCAAGTGTCATCTCGACAGGAGCCCAGCAAATAAATCACAGAGCAAATGACAGGCACTCTGGTGCATTGCATCTAAATAAAGACTTGGCTCATGAGTGTTCAGTGCCTTTGCTCAGAGACCTCAAGTCATGGAACAAGCACCAGTCATCCCACACAGTTATGTAATTCCTCATTTCTCAGTCCCACACACTGGTACTGAAAGGTTCAGCTGCCTGCCAGCAAAACTCTAGTCTAGGGTGTCTCCCACTGGCTGCTGTGTCCTGGCCGGGTGGAACCCAGATGGCTGGTGTGTGAATTCACAGTAGAACCCAAAGGAAAGAAAAAAGAGGTCCTTGCTAAGAAAAAACAGAAAGTAAATTGTCTAGCCCAAGATTTAGAGAAGGCAATGAACACTGAAGGAAACACAATGCACTCTATTCAATCTGTCACTAGAGGTTTGGATTGGAATAATGGATTCCCACCATACCCCATGTGCGCATTGGTTTATCCATTGCCAGGATGTTTATGGCATAAGTGTAAGTTATCTGAATGGCCAGTGTAATTGTCACTGTCTTTACCTTCTGCAAGTAGCCTCAATTTGAGTACACTCTATAATCCCACCCACTTGACATGTGTATTGCATATGTGCACTTGAAATTCTGGATAACATTCCAGGCATCTGAATGGAAAGGACTCTAATCTAAGAAGCACTAAATAGATTGCCTTGTGTTTTTATGTACCACAGGCAATTTCATGCTTTTTTGTCCCTATGAGAGAAAAATCACAAAAAAAAAAAAAACACCTGGCTACACAGACAGGAAGAATTCTGGACGTGCTGTCTGAAAAACTAAAGTGTGTAAACTGTGAACTATCACTGCTACCCTTTTGGAAATCTAAAGGCATACATGAAGGAAAGCATAGAGTTCGAGTATGTTTGCATTGTGCTAAAAGTGAGTAGCTGCTAACTTAAAATGTGACTACACAGTGGGAAAAGTGGAAATTGATTCACTGTGAAAGCACACCCAGGAAGTTGGGATTCTCTGGGGTAATTCATTTCATCCGGACACACTGGATTTGGGTGTGTGTTGGGGAGGGGGGGAGAATGAGCCTAGTTTGCAGCCTGTTAAGTGTTTGAATCTTCTTTTCCCCATGCCTAGTGCCTGGAACTTCCTTCCTTCCTTCCTTCCTTCCTTCCCTAGGCATGCTGTCCTACCACATGTCCTACCACTAGGGCAGCTGGAGTTGGGAAAGAGGAAAGAGTTGGGGGAAGACAGACAGAAGGAAGTTTTAAGGCAGCTCAGTTCTAGCTGTACTCACTACAAATATGGACAGCCAATCTTAGGATGTCCTTCCCCCTCTCTTGTTCCTCACTCTTTTGTACATTTTACAGTCAACAGAATGTAATTCAAATCAGTTTGTCCCATTCACAGAGCATTTCTCAACTTTTTTTGGTCAATGTACTTGCCCCTCAGTGGAGAAGATGCTGTCTATCAGCTGCTTCTCTCACCTCCACACCCCATGCAATTATATCCTGCACCAGGTCAAATCATATGAAAAATACAGGAGACTATGCAAAACGCATAACATAGTTTGGCTTATGGAGATGAATGTGGTCCATTTCAGCACCCAAAGCTGTCCCTGGAGGATGATAAAGAGTATATATGGAAGAGTGTGTCATGCGGCAGAAAGAAAGGTGTGTTGCTTGAGCAGACAACTAGTGGAACATCAGAGCCTTGGCAGCCCTTAAAATCATTAAAGATTTCACCCTGCACATTGTAGGAGGCTGCAGGAAACAGTTCCTCCTTCACTAAGAAGCTTAACAGGAAAGCACCAGGTATGTTAGAATCTGGAACTAAAAAAATCTAAACAGCCTATTAAAGTTTGAGCAAGAAGGGAAAAAACAATTTAAGACTTGTTCTAGCTAGCAAAAGCCAAATGGTTTTATGGTTATAACAAATCTATGGGAAGTTATTTTGAACTATGGCTAGGGGATCCTGAGACCTGTAGTAAAAAGAGACTTGTAGTAGAAAGCAGCAAAGCCAGATGTTGGAAAATATACTTCTTTGGATTAAATCTCCCAGGAGACCCCAGCCAGGATGGCCAGTACCCAGAATGCCCATGTTAACGATGGAATTCTGAGAGTTGAACTAAAAAAACAACAACAACCAATACATGTTCTTAGCTCTGGCCATCCCATGCATTAATATCACTGTTGCTTAAATGGCCTCTGGCCAAGGATGCCAGACGTACCATGGAGCATTACTGTAAACCCCAGAAGAAAAAAAGAAGTCAGAAGAAAGAAAGATCAAGAGGGAAGGTTTTCTTTTCCAAACAAACATCAACCTTGGTCATAAGAGGAACATTTATTCTGCAAGCCTTTTCGAAAACAAGAATGTTTTTCATGGACAGTTAGTGCTACCTGCCCACAACTCTTGGGACTGGGTGGGCTTAGCAAATTCAGAGTATGCAGAGTTGCAGACACAAATTGTCTCCCAGCATGCAAATAAATTATCCATAACATCATCTAATCACACCCTGATGCAGCTGCTTGTACGTAACTATATCAACATTGGGTCAGCTCAGTCAAAACTTTTTTAAAAAAAAGTTAATTAAAAGTTTACACAAAAGGTATTAGTCTGATTTTTTTTTTAAAAAATGAGCTGATTTATTTTTTTGTTTTAAACTGCTTTACTTTGGAATCTGCCCTGTGTTTTGTTTTTAGGAAAAAAAACCCTCTTATGAGAAGCCAGGCCAAAGTGGAACAGAGCACAACAAACTGCTAGATTGAGAGTAGATTGAGAGCACTTTTTCTGGCACAAGTACACCACCAGATGAGTGTGCCTGAAACCCTTTTTAAAGAAATAATCCATCCAAGATTAAGTAATAATTACAAACAATAATTGAACATGTCAGTGAAGTGTTTGTTGGCTAGCATCCCACTTAGTTTCCAATCTCCCCAGCTACATACAGTATCTTCTTGAATTGCTTCCTAAAAACGCCTACAGTCACAAATCTGGCTATGAGGGAGGTTCTGGTCCCTTACCCACTGGTACGAACAGTAACACTGTTCAGTGATTTAGCCCATTGAAGGGCTAAATTTATGGACATGCATGCAAGTCAGTAAGATGACAATCCTTAGTCACTGAATGGGAAGATTTAAAGAGATATTGATAGCTGCTCTTATCATTGGGATCCTTGCCTTTTCTAGAGTCCTAACCATGGGAACTCTGCCAGTGTGTTCAGAGGAGAAGACTAACAGAGCTCTCTGTGGTTGTTTGCCCTCAGCATAAAAAAAATAAAAAGCCCAGTTGGCTTCTGGATGGCAGGGATATCTGGGGAACAAGGCTTATGTGTCCACAGTAAATTAAATACATTGGTTCCTTGTATAAAGGAATTAATTTGTTCCAAATGAAATTATGCTAAGCAAATTTTCCTTTATACAAATTTCCCATAGGAATGCATTGAAAACAGAGTAATCCCTAATCATGACCATTTTTATGTTGTATGGATTCGCCCCATTGGCGATTCTGTACAGATTTTATGCTATACAAACTGTTTGTTATACAAGGGTCCACTGTAGTTTGCTCCATTACGTGACTGCCTTATAGGACTATTGAAAAAATCAGAGTCATCGGAAGAAAGCCAGAAATGGGGAAAATTATTTTTTTTCTGATCACAACTCCTGGAATACTTCAGCCAGTGTAAGCACAGGCCATGCTGTCTGTGAGAGTTGTCGTCCAAAAAGGAAACGTGGGCAAAGCGAATACTGGCTGGCTTCATAACAGTGATACAACTGCTGATGTTCTTTCTTTTAATGTCACAGTCATGTAATAATGTGGAAATCCAGTACTATGAGGATATCTTTTAAAGTATACATACCCAGCCCCATATGGCTATTCTTTTTTCATCAATGAATCCCATCTCTATGAACTTTCTGTAGGAAATTTAAAGGGGGGGTTATTGTTAGCTCAAAAACCTGTACCTTGCCCCCACCCTCTATAAGCTTGTCATACCAGTAAGAATTTAATTTTTAAATGCAAAAAAGAAAACAGTTCTAGTTAGTTCTTACATTCCTACAACATCGTTTACAGTTCTGAAAAAAGAGAGCACTCTCTTCTGAAGCATAACTTTGAACTAGAGGTCAGAAAAGAATTCTGGGACTTCAAGTCCATAAAAGTAATTTCCAAAGTATACTTTAAGATTGTGTGTCCAACTTCAAGACACCCTCAGTTCTCCTGCCCTCTTGTGTGCCACATGAGGAAACTGAAAACTTAAACCCTTGATCTTACATGACCTAGAACTCCCTCTGATATTCCAAGTTTTATAAAAAGGTAGGTTCAAACTATGGTTTATGATCCTAGATTTTTAGCTATGTCCCAGCAAATTTCTTGTTTCAAAAACTAAGAACAATTGTGTTCAGCACCTGTCAATCTGCCAAAGAAGAGAGAAACTGAAAAAACCTGAGATTTCCTGGCAGGTTTACTAGGACAGGGCAATCAAATCATGAATAAAATCTAGTATAGGATGGCAGGTCTTATTTTCAGGAGTCTTATTTTTCCCAGAGGTCATGTTATGGGAGGCCTTATTTTCAGGGGATGCCTTATATTTGAAGAGAATCTGGTCTTATTTTGAAGGCAACTCAAGGAGGTCGGACTGAATCAAATTATCACTTCTAAGTTCCATTGGTTCATGCTCATGCACTGCTAGTATTTTCCAGAGGCAACATAGTGAAAGGGTCCCCCAGATGTTCTTGGACAGGTGACATCACCCAGAAGCCTTCACTTGGGGTCCCCACTGTTCTCTATCTGACCACCAGGATGTTTGGGAGTTGGAGTTTAAGGATATCTGGGGGACCCAAGGTTTGGAACCACTGCACTAAAAGGAATGCTGAGTCTATGACATCTCTTATTATGGAGTTTTTCTTCTCAGGTTTGGTATTTTTCTTCTAGCTCTTCCTTGCAGGTTTGGACTTGGCAGGTCAAAGCCACTGCCTACAGGGACCACACATTTCTGAAATTATACAGAAATCAGAGCCAGGAAGAGGCAACCTTTTGGACAACAATCCCCAGAGTGTCACAGTCTACATGGACACTGGTTGTGCTTAATATGAGATTCTGGGAGTGGTAGCCCCCCACTCCAAATGTAAGTTTTCCAAGTTATAAACAACTTGTAGACAAGGCTCTGACCTCCACAGTCACTTGGAATGGACAGAGTGTGCAGATACAGCTTCAAACGAGTCCAGACTTTTCCCAGTGGCAACTTTCTGAGTGGACTGTAATGCAATAGTGACTTCTTGTTTCTCTGCAGTAGCTGATGGGCCTTTAGCCATGTTCAGGAATGTTCAGGGAATTTGGGCAATCCTTATTTGTAATTAAGCAAAGGGCCCATAGTTCCCGGAACAATACATGGGTCACATGTATTAATATTTATTGGTAACTGTTGTCTTCCAGTTTTTGTATTTCTTCAAACTCTGAAGTACATTTTTAAAATGTACCAAAATATCACAACTGCATATTTTCTGCTAAAACTGATACAAAATATTATTTGACGTGCTTCTAAAAAGAACTGCAGATTGAGATTAAAAAGGGAATGCAAAACGGTACACGGCTATATGAAATGGACATGGAACAGCAAACACCTGGTGTCTTCTGGTGTCTCTGAACACTCCACAGTAATAAAAACGATTCTGCCTATCAGTTTTATGGTTCCTATAATGCAAGCAGTGTCACTGCTGCACTGTAGAAGAGAAAAATAAACAAGTGCTGCCGATAAGAAGGTGAAAACAGTAAAATATTTAATCTATGTCAATCTTTGCTTTTTAAAAAAAAGCATTGTTAAAAGCCACCTCAGTTGTGGTACAAGGTGGAAATGGAAGAGTCAATAAGCTAACTCAGGGGTAAAAGATAAAAGAGAATCTGCATAGATACAGTGTTATCAGATGCATGGAGCACAGCTGTACAGAGGGATGTGTCTGGAGGTTCTATATTACGATGCCATTTCAAGATGAAGTCTACAATATGTGTCTATCCTTTGTCATAGTTCCTGCCCTGATGAGAAGAACAAGAGCATCCAATTAATTTCCTTATTAATGCAGTCCCTCCCATAGTGGCATCACTTTTTACACTTTAAGACACTGATAATTATAAGACTTTTGAAACCAGTCTTTCCAAGGTTGCCAGAAAGAACTTGTCCAAGAGGTCAACAATGCTCAAGACTATAAAAAGAAACTAAAAGAGATATCAAATACTCCTTTGGATTCTGATTTGAGCTGCTTCTGCAGGCAAAATGTTACTATCTTTTTCCACGCAAAAAGTACACAACAGAATGCATTAATATTTATGATGCAGCAAGACACTGCTGTTCTTTTTGCTGTGAGCAGATTAAAGTGGTTATTCTAGAATTTATACTAAAGAACAAATTCATTATAATTTTATGCTCACTTTGATCCCTTCTTTGCTAATATTCAGTTGTGGAGACTGTTAAGAGTTTAGTTTTTTAAATGAATTTCTGCACTGTTATTTATTTTCAATAAATGAACTCGTGCGTCTGCATATCTCCTTCAAATGAAACTATGTGAAGCATGGAAATATTACATGAAGATGTTTGTTGGTATAACTCATCTTTTCTTGGTTTGAAGCTTCCAAACTCTCAATGACCTTTAACGACCACTAGTCGGCCATCGGTATGTTGGACCTCTTATAGTTTCATTCCATTCCATTTACTGTCCTTTCCACCACTATGTGCAGTAAATGTCTGTCTCCTGAGGCTACACTCCATGCATCTGAGAAAGTAGGTTGCAGTCTACCAAAGCTTATGCCAAATAAAACTTGAACTCATAAAGGTGCTCAGAATTTGTGGAATTCATCATTTCTGAATTTACCAATGGGGTTATGACTGACTATTCCTTCATGTAACATTTGTCTAGCATCAACACTATCCAGATTCTAGGGTGACGCGCACTTTACTCTTAGAAGGCCTACAGCCTATGTGACACAACGGATTTCTTATGCTTACCTTACAGCAGAAATTTGATCATCAACTTCATAAACCCCAAGTTTTCGATAGACAGCATGTAACACTTTGTCACCCTGGTAAGCTGTTCCCCTACCATCCACAAGGGCCACCACAATATCTTCTTTGCTTGCAAGATACGTTTGCCAGGTAATGCCAAAAGTAGCTTTAACATTTTGACTACAAGGTCCTCCATACCTAGGATAATAGGCGTAGAATTTTAGATTTGGCATTATGGAGAACAAAACACCCCACTTAGAGCAACACACGTCAAAGCCACTTACATGTGCAGCACATGCAAAATAAAATCATGGATGTTGATATCTCAAGGAACATGATCAAGCTCCCCAGCAGTGTTTTTTCAGCAGTGTTGGGAAACACTGATGTAAACAAACTATATCTTCAAAAGGGCCACAAAAGCAAGGAAGGTCATAGAAAATATCACTTCACTAACCAACAGAAGGATAATGTGATATGGACAGTGCTAGAGGGGGAAACCCCAATATCAGTGATGTATCAGATATATTATGGAGAACAAATGCATCATCCGGAAAGCCATTGGAATATTTCTGAAAGAAACGTCCTTTTGCCCCTATTCTGTTTCCTCAGGACCACAACACTGACTTATTTTACTTTTGTGCAATAGTGAGAAATTTGGCAGTAAGTGCCAGGTGACACCCGAGAAAGCAAGAATGTGTTTTTAAAAGATAAAAAGAAAAAATGAAGGGAAAAAATACATACACCTGTATGAGAAGAGGATACTTCTTAGATCTATCAAACTGTGGTGGTAGAATCATCTTGTACCATAAGGCTAAAAGAGAGAGAAAATTACAAAAGTAACTCTCAAAATGACACAACAGGTTCCATCAACAGAATGAGGAAGTGGTATTTCCCACTTCCTCATGAAGCTGCCCCTCCCCCCCCTTGGCATCCCCAAAAGAGAGAGGGGTTGTAAGGAGACAATGCCTGGGATCTGTTTCAAGGCTGGCAGTGGAAAGCTGCAGCATCTGCCAATGCTGTTCCACAAGAAGGGAATTGTTCCAATTCACATGAGAGTGCCTAAAATGACAAACCAGTTGCCTCATGGCCCATTGGTTTGAATGATTGCAAACCAATCAGCCCAAGCTAATGGCCACAGCAGATCCTACTCAACAGGTCAAAGGCCTGTCCGATCCAGTGCCCTGCTTCTCAATGTGCCCAGTCCAACCCATTTGGGAATACTACAATCAGGACAATAAACACAACAGTCCTTTCCCACTGTTGGATCCCTGCTACTGAATGGAAAAAACATGGGAAATCATTGCAATTCCCAGAATTCCCAACTCCGCATGACATTCTTTTCAAGCTATACTCAGAACCAGTCTACTTTCAATCCTGAATATGCGGCATTGCCATCATTACTAGTAGCCATCACGACAAGCAGCCAATGATAGGTCTATCCTGCTCCGTGTATTTATGTAATCCTTTTTAACACCACCTAAGGTAGCAGTCCTCATTGCTGCTTGTGGTAGGAAAACTCTCTAGATTTATTATGCATTGTGTCAAGAGGTTTCTGGAAAGGAGGTGAAATCTGCTAAGCTTCACAACTACAGGCTTTAAAACTAGTCCTAGTGTTTGTTATTGAGAGCCATCTTGCAAGAATTATGTACCCTAAAAGTGGCCTGGGAGTCAGTGTGCTGTAGTGGATTATGTATATGAAAGGATGTCATATTGAATAGGGGGCTGGTTTGTTCTCCATGGCTTCAGATATTAGGACTCGGGGCAATGGTTTCAAACTACAGGAAAAGAGATTCAATTTAAACATTAGGAAGAACTTAATGACAGTTAGAGCTGTTCGGCAGTGGAATATGCTGCCATGGAGGGTAGTGGAGTCTCCTTCTTTGGATGTTTTTAAGCAGAAGCTGGATGACCATCTGTCCGGAGTCCTGTGATGGGGGTTCCTGCATGGCAGGGGGTTAGACGAGATGGCCCTTGAGGTCTCTTCCAACTCTACGATTCTATGTGCCCACCTCCCTGTGTGTGTGTGGGGGGGGAGCGGCTGCATGCACACACAAGCACAATACTGGTTCATGGCAAGAAAAAGGTTGGGGACTACTGCTCGACACAGTAACATGAGGGATGCAACTCTGGTACCAGAAGTGGTACAGCAACAAGACTTTCTGTGAGGAGGAAAATGGAAAGCTTTAGTGTACAGTACTTACTAACACCATCCACTTTGAGCTTGCTAATTTTTTCTCTTGGCATTCTGATTTTCTGTAGAGCAGATTCCAAATTTCTGTTGTCTTCCAATACTTTAATTTCTATAGTTTTTAAAATAGAGGGGGAAACCCACAGGAGATTAGCAATTCAGTGCTTAGTGATTAGTTTTTGTTTACTTATTCTGTGGCGAGACACACATATACACAAAAAAGCAATTTCTCAAAGCCAAGTTTAGATCTAAAGATTGTCAACGCTGGAAAAATGGAAAACAGCTGTGTGGCTTTCACAAGAATTAAGTGTTCTTTTTTGGTGGAGGGGAAGATAGGCAAATATGCCAGAGGTTAAGCCTCATCAAAATTATGTAGAAGTCAAGGGTTGAACTGAGATACAACATGACTAATTGTATCAGAACCTTTCTGGGGCACAGTTAGTGAAGAAATAGAATGTGTCCAACTGGTAAGAGAAGGGAATGGGGTTTGAAAGAAAATGTCATGTTGAGTACCTGTGGTAGTCCTCCTTGACCCTCCATCTTGGATATGTGTTTGATTACCATTCTCCTTATTCCCAGACAGTATCACCATTGAGCCTGCTGCTTGAGTATGATGGGCCCTGTAGTTAATACATTGGCAGTGCCCAGTTGTAGAAGGTAGACCTACGCTCTTTATTTATTTATTTATTTATTTATTATCACATCCATTAGCCCCACAGCACTACTCTGAGAGGATCACATTGAAATAGCCAATCATAGTAAAATAGTATATTAAGTGCACTCTTAAATTTGAAAATAGTCCGTTGTTCATCATTGGTGAATTTTATTAAGATGTAACTGTGTGGTATATGCTGTTCCTCAGAAATTTGCACACAGCACTCATTCCTTTGGATTGCTTTAAATCAATGAGTTCATCACTGTTTGCTTCTTGGTGCACATGTTTAAACTGAGCTAGCACCAGATATGCAGACGTGTAAACAGCTATGCACACCTTATAACAGCAAGGTCTGAATGACAGCCAGAGTGATTTTTTTCTGTCTCCCTCCCCCAGCCCCAAATATGTTGTCCTCGGAGAAACGGCTTCCTGGTGATGAAACAGCAAGCAGATTCCCAGCCTAATCAAGAACAGGAAATACCAGCAATCTTACAAAAGTGTCTGTTCTTGTGAAATAAGAACTGACTTAGTTTTGCAGACAGGGCCAAGCTAGACAGTCTACATGCAAAGAAACATACCACTCTGGCTTTCTGTCTATAGATATCATAAGAGCACAAAAAGGTTGGTGAGGACACTTCAACTACAGAGATAAAATATGGAAGTGGAGGAAGATTCCAGAGAAATAGCCTTATTAGTCTACTGCAGTGAAAATAAATGGCTTTTAGTTTCTTCAAGATGAACACATCGACCATGACACAAGCTTCCAGGAAAGACAATCCACGTTATCAGATACTACCAGGCTACCAGGAGACTACCTGGGCATGGATAGTCTATTATGTATGGCTGGCCCATAGGCAGTTCTGGAGATAGAGAGTGTGTGTTCCTCCAGATACACTTAGAGACTGTAGCTCCCATAATCCTTCATCACTTACTATGGACACATCCAGACACGGGGCAGTTGAAACAGCCTGGTTGGTGCTTTAAAGGTTCTTATATTTACGGTTGTGTTTCTTAGCTTTCATTTGAACTATCGTTCCATTCAAACTGATCAACAGTTTTTCCTCCTATAAGGAGGGTCCAGACAGGTCTTTGGATTGCTCTAATTTGTCTTCCTTTTGGAAGATTGCTTCCCTATCTTTTTCTGCAGCCATTATTCAGCAGGCCACAGCAACTTTCCTTTCCTTTATTTTTTTAAAAAAGTTAAATAAAGTAAGTGAAATAGTGAGACAGCAATGCATCTGCTTAGCATGGTACACATAATATCACCGATGTATCACATTTAATGAGACTAGTGCTGAAGTCCACAAAGAATACATAATGGGCTAATCATGCCATGAAACCAGACGCTAGTGCTGTATCAAAAAGGATCTGGACAGCTCTGTAAAAGGGTGATATGGATCACTCTACGTCAAAATGTGTAAATCAAACAGTACCAAAAATGATCCAAATGGAGGAATGCTGAAAGTTGTAGCCAACATCTGGAGATTCACACTTTGCCCACCCATGTTCCAGCCCTTTCCAGCTATTATAAATGAACAATATAGAGAGAAAAAGGTAGCATGATGGTATCAGGGCACACTCCACACACACTTGCATGTTTCAATGTCCAGGTGACCTAGGCATATGTACTAAAACAGGTGCACCAAAATTTGCTTCTGGAAAGCTCCCTCTTCTTGACTAGGCACTTAAGACCCTCAATCAACTTGGAATGACAAAGGTTTCTACATATAGTGATTACTAATTACAAAAATGTTTGGGTATAAAAATGAACACCGGGGTGGTGGTGGGAAATATCTGGCTGAAAAGTTTGTTTTCTAAATCTTTGAAATTTCTGAATTAATTTCATTATCGTACCAGATTTCAGTCAAGGATTGTGTCTGACTGCACAAAATAGACCAGCTGTAGTTAGGCAGGCAGGCAGACAAGTCAAGAAGCCATATTATTAGGTTAGTACACTCAGGATGTACCTGGATGTCAGTTCTACTGACTGCAGTGGGACTTGCATCTATATTAGAGACAATGTGGCATATCAGATGGAGTGTTGTTTGTCTAAGACTCTGGAGACCCAGGTTCAAATCCATGCTCCACCATAAAAACTCACTGGGAGGTGGCACTGATGAAATAATTTATTTAAGGTCTTATAACTTGGAAAATGGTTCATATAAGTACTAGTTTGACAGCACATGGCATAGTAGTGATAACATTGGATTATTAACAAACATGCATAATAAAAGATACCTCTGTCATGTCTGTTTTCATAAATGGTAGAAATTGGAATCCCAGGACCTGTGATGATGGTTGGAATAGAAAAAATCACAATGCACAATCTACAAAAGCATAGACAAATTTCTATTTAGCAATGCAGAAACCTTGACTGTTGGTGCTGAGGGAATTTTGGTCTTCATAAAACTTGCTCTCACAAGCTGAACCTTTTAGTGCCTATAACATCATGTGTTGGGGTGGTGGCAATGAACCCCCAAAAGTGCTTGCACAAAAAAGGGATTCTTTCATTCAGTGGGGGCTGAGGAGGGGGCTACTCTAAGAAAGGGATGGTTAAGCATTCTAGTTCTGTAAGCAGAACTCAGATTACAGGAGGTGGTCCAATGTAACCACTTGCAAGTTTGATCTTCTGGGTTCAGAACACCTTAAGACTATCGTTCCGGAATGCTTCCAGTTCAGAGGAAAAGTGAACCCACGATCTATTACTTTCTTTTGTCTGTGCACCCTTCTCTTCAGGGATCATCCTCTCATGGGTTTCGTCATCTGTTATGAACAAAATACATAAATTTTGTAGCGTCTACACAGCTTTCCTCTAGTGAGATCTTGGGGGTGAAACAAAATGCAATGTTCATTGTGTGAATGTGACAGACAGACTTGCATGTGGGGGAAAAACCTGGAATGTAGCAGCTGCAGGGGGCCACATGCTCACCCCAAGAAACAGCAAGATAACGGGGGAGGGGGATGTAACTTTTCTCCTGAAGACATCAGGGTCCAGGAGAAAGCAGGTCCCCTGAAGATGTCATTTCTATTGGGAGAAAGACTCCAGCAGAGACTATCGACCACCAGCCCATGCAAACAGCAGCATTGTTTGAGGGAATTTTCAGTGAAATGGAGGAAGATTTAAATCCCCTTCATTGTCCTCCAGGCATTTAGGGTTCCCCTGCAGCAACTTTATGTTTCTGTTGAGAGGGTGGCCCTCAGATTAACTCTCTTGCTTGCCTTCTCAAATATCGTAGGTTTCTGACTATGTTTTCTCATCGTCTGTTTGTTTTCCCCCTTCTGGGAAATTAGAGGCCCCTTGGATGAGGGACTTGCCTTTTGCTTGAACCATGTGAATGCCATGGTGTCTGTCCGTGATGGTGTTAACTAATGACACAACGCACAGTAGCACGGACTGAATACCATCTTCAGTGTAGGCGTGTGCAACACAGAGGGCTGTGCATGGCAAAGACGCCAGTCATACTCCTTCCCAAAGCAAGAAATTTTAACCTTTACACGTTATAAACTGTTCTCTGCTCTCACAGATGAAGTGATGCCCAGCTAGAAGTTACATAACCTGAGCCTAGAATTAGCCAAGCACAAACAGGATCTTGAGTAGTTGTCGCAACTCATTTCTCAAGGTGGACCGTTCTCCTGTGCAATAGCATCCTTGGCAAGAGTGATTGAAAGGTGTTATCATTCAGTTATGTTTGCTTCTGTGCTTAGCGGGGGACTCTATTATTTGCACGCATGAGCATCCTGTACAGATCGTAAATCATTGGTCTGAGAAGGCCTGCTTTCTTCTATAATGGCAATAAGTCTGACTTAATAACAGTTTCATAAATCCCATATAAATCTGTCAAACTATGCCCACCCAGAGCTATAATTTTATGTTTCATCTGCACAATTTATTATCAACCAAATGAGCTTTTAAAATTCCATTTTCCAGTTCTGTCAGATACATCTTCATAAGAATAAACCTGTTTCTTCAGTGGAATTCATTCCTTATAATGGAGACCCTGGAATGCTCTGATTTTTTTCCCCACAGCTAATTGGAACTTGAATTTCTCTATGCCAAGATCTGCTAATCAGGATAATGGACAGTCCTTTATCCAGGCAGGAAGACAATGTCATGCCTTGGAATTTTGACTCCAGGACTGTGAAGGTCTTTTCTTAGGCTGATTTTGAGCCCCACCATATCTAACAAAAACTATTAGTAGAAATATAAGAATGCAGGGGGGTTGGTCTAATATTGATTTAACTGACTGTATTCTAAGGATTTGTAGTTGAAGAAATTTTAAAAAAATCTTGGACTACAAATCCCATTAATTTGCAATTTCTGAGAGAGTTCTAATTGATAGACAGATCTATTACAAACAAAAGTGTGGACATACAATATGTGGAAATAGTCTCAGTGGGAATGCTTTAAGGCAGGCATGCCCAAACTCCAGCCCTCCAGATGTTTTGGACCGCAACTCCCACAGTCCTTTGCCATTGGCAACCTAAGCTTAGAAATCTGGGAGTTGCGGTCCAAAACATCAGGAGGACCGAAGTTTGGACATGCCTGCTTTAAGGTTAGCTGGCCTGGCTCCGCCTAATTTCCTGTGAACAAAGAAAACTCCCAGCTATGATTGGGATAGGAACTGGAAACGTGGGTAGAACCAGGCCTCATTGAGTCTCATTGCCTTCCAGTTGAGGTCTTTCTCTCAGGCAAGGGAGAACTCTATCACAGAGAACTCCATGGATAGAGAATGGGCAGCAGCTCCCTAGAGCAAGATTCTTTTCTTGCATTGCCCAGCGATCCCTAATAGTCCTTGGTGGTCTCCCTTTCAAGTATTAACCAGGGCAGAGCATGCTTACCTTCTGCAGTCAGACAAGGCTGAATAAATAAGTGCTGGATTATAGTTAGAGACAGGCACTGCATGCTCTCTACAGCTTTATACAAAGCACAAACCAAGGCACCACACGTGCTGTGGTAGCCCCCATCCCCCCACACACACACCAGGCTGACCAGGCTACTTACCAGGCTCCACTGGGATCCTTCTTCAGCACCAACAGCCCAATCCAGGCAGGAGCCCAGCTGGCTTTTCCCCACCCCCTGAGACATTCAACCAATCTTTGGCTGTGTAGGGAGACTCCTTGTTCCACCTCCACATCGGAGGAGCTGGCTCCTTGAAGAAGTGGTGGGGGGGGGGGTGGTGGTGGTGGGAAGCCCAGGTAGCCTCCTGCTCACATTGGAACCCTGGTGCCAAAGAAAGACCTGGGCACTCTGTACAAAGCTGTACGAAGCCCCAAGCGCTTGTCTCTAGTTGTAGCCATGATTTCAGAAAAGCAGTCTACGCACAAAGTTCATGCACAGATGGCAAGACGTTTCAAGCAAAAATATACCTGGTGGGTGCTTGAGAATGCAATAAGGCTTTTCATTTACCCATGTGTTTGACATACCATAACAGATTAAGGCATAAAACTCTGCCGTGTAGCTGAATCTTGCACCATAGTACTGGCATCTTTCTTCTCTCAAATGGCAAGTGATACATTGCTTTGCTACAGGATTTTTGCTAAGGTCAATTCTGTAAAACAGTGGAAAGGGGGAATTCAAGCATTACTATCTGGAATGGTGCAGGACAGTACATTTATAGTGAAGGTTTGGCTCATATGCTATGCTTATACATGTCAGCCAGATAAAGACAGAACAGAACTTGCTTAGGTAATATATCATAAGGGGTTTGCAGCAGTGTTTAAATCAACTAAAGGCCTTTTTACACGACCCCTAAGATCTGCTGGCCACTTAAATTTGGACCAGAGATCTTAGGGGTTCCTTGCTCTTCCTCTGTCCCCACCCCCCTCCGCACTTCCTGGTTGCTGGCTGCCTGAGGGAGGGAGAAAAAAGAAAAAAAAGAATGCCTTCTTACCTCCGTTTTGTTCCGGGCAGCATTCAGATCTCTTAAAGGGGCGGGGCGCAAAAAAAGAACAAACGGAAGCCAGGAGAGCCCCGCACTCACTATCCTTACACCGGATCAAATATTTGTCACCTCCAAAAAGCAGGTACAAGAAAACTGCTGTTTGGTCGTGCTAAAGTGGGTGGGGTCGCACTTAATTGTCTGCAAAGTCCGGAGCTGGTGGGTAAACATTTTTAAGGTCCGGACCTTGCAGCCATTTGCGGAGGAGCTTAGGGGTCGTGTATAAACACCCTAAGTGAAGTTATACAAAGTTATTAAGACAAACCTGACGATATGTCCATCCTGTGGTTAGGGCACAGGGATGACTGCTTCACTGAAAAATAGCTGTTAGTGGAACGGATAGAGACTATTCCAACCCCAAAGCACACAACCATTATTAACTTCAGCACTTTGGGTAGCTCTGGTCTAGGAGCAAACAGTATTCACCCGTGATGATACTACAGGATGCTACAACTGATTAGCAGAGTGAGTTGCTTCCCAGGCTAACAAATCTCGTTTACACCAAGGATAGGCAGTACATGGCCCTCCAGCCTAATTCTGAAAGCCCAATAAAAGGGATGAATCTGGACATTTCACAGGAGCAGTCTTTCCCCTACCAGCTGGAGAGAATAAAGGGGGGAGGAGAGAGAGAGCATCTGAAGAACCAAGCAATGCAGAGAAAAAGATTTTGCTCTGATCCCATCCACCACTGGTTTCAGCTCTATCTGCAGTTGGCAATCAGCTTCTCATGACTTTTTTCCATAAACAAAAAATTGGCCCCTGTCAGAAAATAGATGTTCATCCCTGCTCTATACTGTGAGATCAAGTATCACAACTGCCTTTTCTATATATGCTTTTTTTGCCTGTAAATGCCATATAAAATGCATCTTGGTGCTTTCATGTGTAGAACAACCAGGCTGTTCAATCCACAGAGTAGCTAGCAAGCTGCACACTCCAGTCCACATCCTTTCACTCTGGGTCGGGTGATAGCAACATGTCCATAGCAGCCATAGCATGGCCTTGGTCTGTAAAGGCAACATGGCTGCTAATGTTACAAATGCCAAAGATTCATACTTGGAAGTCCAACACACTGTGTTTTCCTGCACAGAGCTGTTCATTCTAGGAAAGGCCTTCCACAGGAAATGGTTCACCACGTAAAGGTGGTGGTAGCAAAAACTGTGGAGTGCTTTGTAAGATGACCAGCCAATTTGGCTGCCAGACATTGATCAGGCCAGTCTGGCCTTGCTGTAGCTCTGGATGATCTCAGTGCACCTCTGAAGTACAATAGGGACATATCAAGGAAAGATGATTAGTGATGGTCTCCACCAGTCTACACCAGCAAGAGCTTCCATAGACAAGCTGTTTTGGGTATACAATCCAATGGTATATCTGTGCATGGAAAAGAATATGACCATTCCTATCACTAGTAAATAGCCCAGAGCAACAGGGTGTGGTGTTTCCATGGTTCCTCTTGATGAGTA